>CM076579.1:518146678-518749238 GCA_034641835.2 Pinus albicaulis
AGACACAGTGTCTCAGGATGTATTAAGACAATTATGTATATTTTTTGAGTTTTGTGATGCACACTGTGCAAACATTTCGACACACACATATATATATATATATATATACATATGACTATTTCTGGATGGATCTTTCTTTACATATGATAATTTTTTTATATGTCATGTGAATGTCTAATACAAATGTAATCTAATGTATCAGTTACATAACAAACGACCCAATGCGAAATGTATTCACACAATGCATCTAATCACACATTTCATTTTTACACAAGCTTAAAAGCACACATGAACACACACATATGCAAACTATGCTTGAAGCGAGTTTTATTTTTACACAAGCTTAAAACACAAACTATGCTTGATAATAAGAAAGACGGGCATGCCCCCCAGCATGTTGTCTCAAATCGAGGCACATGCCCCCCAAGCTTCACTCGATTGAAAATGGAGTGAAGATTGAACACACCCGAGATTTGAGCTGAAACTGACAAAACTCGAATTGAATATGCTTGTGTTTCATTATTTTAACGAGGTTGACACACTTAAAAGAACTATCCTCGAACAGCTTGTTTCATTGTTTTTAGGAGCTTGACACAAGTGGAGGAACCATGCTCCAAGATCCTAATTTCATTTTTTAAAGAGCTTGACCCAGGGAGGAAACCATTCTCTAACCGACTTACATCAAAATGAACAAGAAGGCGGCGCTTCCAAGAGTTCCACTCCCGATGGAAGAAAAACATTCTGGAAGTCAGGACCCAATGCCCCCAGCACCTGATGCACGACGGCATCATCACTGGGCACAGGCACGGGGTAGGTAGACACATAGTTGACCTGCGATGGGGCAGAGACAACAGGTGGATAAAAACCAGGAGGGGGTGATGGCGTACCAGTTGCCACATTAGGACCAAAGAATGACAGCTGATCAATGGTCACGATCCTTCCTTCATGCGGAAAACAGGCCACACGAAAGAGGGAGGAGACGAGTGCTCCCATGGCATAGGTGTAATCGCGCCCCAAAAGCAAATTGAAATCCAAGGGGCCTGGAATGACCATCACGTCCATATGGATGGTTTTTCCTCCCAAAGTAACAGGTAACCTTGGAAGGATCCCCAATGGTTGACTCGTCCTTCTGTTAAAAGTGAGCAGATTCTGCGTAACAGGCGCAAGCGGCGGCGAACCGAAAGCTTGCCAGGTAGTTGAAGACAGAATACTAACAGACGCGCCTTCATCTATAATGGTACTGGGTACAACCAGACCAAGAGCCTGTACTGTGATCTCGAAAGGCACATAAGATGGAAGGCGAAATCCTGCAAATCGATTCCAGTCAAAGGAAGCGACCAAACTACTCGGAGGGGCTACCATCGAGATGCGAAGGTCTTCCCCTGATGTTACGGAAGCAGAAACCTCCTCCATGACCTCCATCTCGAAGGCGGGAGGAATATCCTCTGGAGCCTCCATCATGGGAGGCGGAGGAGGGGCTTCTTGAAGCACAGGGACAGGAGAATCTTTCTCCAAGTCTGAAGAATCTGAAGAAATCAGAAGGACATGAGGGGTGTGAGATCCACTCTCGACAGAAAAGACCTGGTGCACCGCGGACGGGGCCAGTTCAACCGATCCAACGACCAATGGTTGGTCGGGGACGGATCCGTGAATTTGAATTTCTGGGGGAGTGGGATCGACCAAGGATGACTCTTTACCAATCATAGGATCAGCTGGTAGAGGACTCAAAGAAAGCCGATTATAACCAGGTGGAAGGCGTGGTGTAGAACCGACTGGGTTGTCCAAGACTCGCTTGGCTTCATCCATATAAGGACAAAGGTGAATGGCATGGTGCCCTTCACACAATTTACAGGGATTGGTGATCTTACCCTGCTTCTTAGAGTCCTTATCAACAGCAGCTGAAGACGTGCCCCCAACTTGACTCCCGGAAGCCAAAGGCAACGGTGGGCAGCCGTTGGACCATACTTCGAGCACCTTGGGAATGCCAGGGTAGTCTCGAAGAATATGGTCTCCCGTGCACAACATGCACGGGAACTTGACTTTCCGAGGAGGGTTGGAAGGACTATCGAGAGGAGATTCCTTAGGGACAGTAGCCGTACATTTAGCCTCTCGCTTATCGGACTTCTTCTTCTTTGTCTTCTTCTTCTTCTTCTTAGCCACCTGGTTACTCGAATCCAGGCTTTCACCAGGCGAAGTAGAAGATGAGGACGCAGAAACAGGCGAAAAAGGGGAGAGGTCCACCTTGGAATCAACATGATGTTGTTCCGTCGGAGGAACTGACTGAACAGTAACGGAGTTATCCGGAACTACAGAGGTTGAGAACAACCAAACGGGCAACCCAACCGTTAATCCAGGAAGGGACAACGTCGCCATGTAAGGAGCACCAACATTTCCAAAAGGAGGAAAATGACCAGGATTCCCTTCTGAGGGGATTCCTTGGTTGGTGAACTCTGAAAAAGTTGCCATCAAACTCAAAACCACAGACGGGCTGAAAACGAGTTAAGACACACGATCAAACGGTCAACAAGAAATGTCTAAACGGGTGTGTAATCATGGGAGATTGATTTTACCCTGCTTCTTAGGATCCTTACCAACACCAGCCGAAGACGTGCCCCCAACCTGACTCTCGGAAGCCAAAGGCAACGTCAGACGACTGTTGGACCATGCTTCGAGCACCTTGGGAATGCCAGGGTAGTCTTGAAGAAGATGGTCTCTCGTGCACAACATGCAAGGGAACTTGACTTTCCATGGAGGGTTGGGAGTTTTATCAAGAGGAGATATTTCAGAGGCGTAGCCGCACATTTAACCTCTCGCTTATTCTGGATTCTCTTCTCTTGTCTTCTTCTTCTTCTTCTTAGCCACCCGGGTTACTCGAATCCCGATTTCACATGCGAAGTAGAAGATGAGGACGCAGAAACATGCGAAGAAGGGGAGAGGTCCACCTTGGAATCAACATGATGTTGTTCAGGCGGAGGAACTGATTGAACAGTAGCGGAGAAATTCGGGACTACAAAGGTTGAGAACAACCAAACAAGCAACCCAACAGTTAACCCAGGAAGGGACAACGTTGCCATGTACGGAGCACCAACATTCCCAAAAGGAGGAAACTGACCAGGATTCTCTTCTGAGGGGATTCCTTGGTTGGTAAACTCTAAAAAAGTAGCCATCGAAACTCAAGACTACACACGGGCTGAAAAAGAACCAAGGCACACGATCAAACGGTCAACAAGCAATATCTAAGCGGGTGTGTAATCGTGAGTGATTAATTTTACCACATTGAAAAATAAGAAACTCTACTGTTTCATGTTTTAAGAATCGAGAAACGATAGAAAGATGACTCTATCTCTTTCATATTTGATACAAGCGTGAAAGGACAAGCGCTTGACGGTCTTTTCAAATTTAGGGAGTCAGAAAATACCAAATGACTGCTCAGGAAAAACTAGGCACAAGGGTGTACCAAATATCTGTGAACTGCAATATACACCTTGGTTTCAATAATGAAATAGAAATCGACCAAGGACTTTCTGTACGTGCAGGTAGTCTCCCCGAATGCTGTGTTCGATGTATCACGGGTATAGGGCGGCAGACTCGGCTTCCTGTGGATAAAGAATTGAAAACCTAGAGGGGTCTCCCTTTATATACGCGACGGTACGGGGAGCACAAGTCCGTAACTAGCGCCGTTCTGCCAACAGCGTAATCCATTACCGCTAGGTTTAACGACGCCGGAATACCTCTAGCCTTGACCTCTAAATATGTTTCGTTAAGTTCCAATGCTGCCTTAGGTTAATTGAATAAATTTACAGCTTGATCTTCACTAAGTTTCAATTTTCAGCCCTATCGTATGTAGTAACTTCAAAAGAGTCCTAAATGCAAAGTTATTATTGAGAAAAGAAAACTTTCAATTCGATGAATGCTATCTAATTAAGGGAAGAGCTTCAAACAATGATGCAACAAACAGAAAAACTGAAAACGAAATCCTTCCAAACTAGATGACTTTCACTATCCAAAAGTAATCCCAAACATTCAACGAAGAAAATTATGCAATGTAATCTATGCAAAATTCTTTTTCCGAAAACTATGCAATTGTAATCTATGCACAATTTCCTTTTCTTCTCAAATGATAAGAATGCATTCAATGCATTTTTCGATAAAATGAGAATCTACTTAATGCATGCTTTTAATAAAAGAGAATGCAATTAGAGCAATTTCTAGTTTTCAATCATTAAACAATGTGATCTAAGTTCAATGATAAATCTCAAAACTACCTTTCAATGCAATGTGATCTAATGCATTTTAATGAAAAGCAAACTATGAGACGAAAACTAAAACAACGCAAATCTTCTTAATGAAGGATGAAAGCAAAAGGGATGCAAACAAACACTAAGAATGCAATCATTGTTTCAAAATACTTTGTGAAAAAATCCCTCAAGGCATTCATTCCCTTTTACATCAAGTAATCATAGAAAAAATACATTCCAAACAATGAGAAATGTAATTTATGCTCATACAGAGGAAAGGCCGGAAGGGAGAGACACACTGGTGGAGGATTTAGGGAAAAAATCTCAAATTTCATACATCCTGAAATTGGCCCGACTTGTACATTGACAAGTAGCGCCAACTGGCGCGACTTGTACACTGACAACTAGCGCCAATGGCCAATTGGCGCGGGTTGCTAACTGACAACAAGCGCCAACGCCTGAAAATGAAAAAACAAAGAATTTCTCCCAACCAAGACCAGACTCACCACTTCAAGCAGAATCTAAAACAAACCCAGAAGCAAAGTACTAACCAAAAGAAACTTCCAAACAAGGGTAACCCTACCACCTACAGGAAATGGCGTGACTGTCTGGCTGTAATCCGCGCTAGACAGGGGATGGCGCGAGTGATGAACTGGCAACCTGCGCCAATTGGCGCGACTATCAGGCTAGAAACCGCGCCAATCAAGACAACCATTAAAAGGTGAAAATTCGGAAAATCATAGGTCAGATCTAATCCTCTGGGGTTGAACCAAAAACTGGCTGACCCCGACCGAAGACAACTGGCAGAAAACCACGAAACAGCTCAGCAGACAATCCGGACGAGACGGTGAAAGCTAGGCCGGTCCCCAGCGGAGTCGCCAATTTGTTGACGAGGTAAATCCCCTCTGCGGACAGAGGCGATCCCTACTAGCCCAGCAGGGGTCTAGCAACAAACAAACAATGCTATGACGCAAGCTCCTAATTACGAATGAAAGAGCTAGGAATAGAATCCTACCTGAATTCCAAAGCTATGATCTGAAGAAGAAATGTCCCCGTCCTTTGGCCACCAGCGGTGCAATCCTTGGGTCAGCGAGGGATGAACACATGCACATAGAGAAACGAACGGACCCCAAGCATAGGAACCAGCATACGTAACCCAAGCAGCAGGTCGAGAAAAGATATTACTCGCATTAACATAATGGAAAACGGAGTGGAACCATAATCATAGTCATCTATTAAGTAATAAACGAATAGAGGTTACAACCAAGTTCTGACGTCGCAGCCTCCTTCGAACGGGTCTCCGGTCGTCCACGTCTCGCAAAGTTCGCCAAGGAAAGGGGAAAACCTTTCCAGAGTCTCGTAACAATGGTCTCCTCACTTGAGTTGGCCTTAAGGGAAAGAAGGGATTCTTTACAGCACAAAGGCTCTTGGGAATAGGGAGATGCAAAGCTTGACACTTCAAGACTAGCGACCTTTGACCCCGCCAAATCAATGGATGAAGGCTATATTTATAGAGGAGAGGAGGAGGTTGGGATCCCTGCAATAGTGGAAAGGAGGCCTTATCCTTTGGGAGGTTCCCCATATGGTGGAAACAAGAGGACAAAGGAGGAAGGCCGTGGTTATTCAGTCGAAACCACTCCTGATGACTCATCCACGAAGTTGTTGTAATCGAAACTTCGCCTCCTTTTTAAAAAACTTTCCAAAAGAAGATTGGCGCGGGTGCAACACTGGGACAGAGCGCCAATTGGCACGGGCTCAGTTTTAATTTTCCTGATTGGCGCGAGGTCATAACGGGCTACCCGCGCCAATGCAAAAACAGGTGTTTTTAGGGGTCTGCTCAGGAAATGATCAACAGGAGAAATGTTGTCCTCATGGAAAGGGATGCAATGAAGGTATTTGCAAGGCATGACACTGCTTATTGGTCACAGAAACGACCCTCCAATGGGCGAGATGGGAATTGCAGGGACGGTGACAAATTACTGTGTAACAAAGGGTTGACTTGGTCTTGGAGGGGTTTTTAGTCAAGGGTCTTGGTATTGGAATTCATCAATTGAATAGGGTCTTGGTATTGGAATTCATAAATTGAATATTATATAAGCAGAAGAATTCAATGGGTTTTCCTCTCAAGATTGGAGAGGTTTTGGCCTTGGCTGATAGCCTACATCTGGTGTCATTTGTCTCACTGTTATTTATATTTTGGTAATTGTTTGATGAATAATAACACACCATAATGTTTAATTAAATAAGAACCTAATTAATAAAAGTAAAAATTCCTCACAAACAGTTATGATTGCTAGAGAAATCATCTCATCTCTCTGCCCTAGATTTCTCAACAATGGGGTTGCATCAAGATTTATCCTTCCAATCCTCTTAATTATTTCACTCAAAGGGTCTTCCTGATCTAATGAAGTGGTTGGAACTTCATGAGAGATGGCAAGTCTTTTAGAAGGAGATTCCATAGATTCAGATCCAAGATAAGGACCCCCCACCCTTCAAGATGTGGAATCTCACTATCAAATTCAGTATAAGTTTTTACATGAATTAATCTATCCAAATGATTTACTGGTCGCTCAACAATATTTTCATTCTTACAAGATTCAATAAAAACCACATATTTA
Source organism: Pinus albicaulis (assembly GCA_034641835.2). Taxonomy (NCBI): domain Eukaryota; kingdom Viridiplantae; phylum Streptophyta; class Pinopsida; order Pinales; family Pinaceae; genus Pinus; species Pinus albicaulis. The sequence continues at coordinate 518,153,535 of CM076579.1, forward strand.
GACAATACAAACTTCTTATTTACCTCATCGTAGATATGATATGATTTGGTGGTATCTTAGTATCCCAAGAAGATGCAATTTTGACTCCTTAAATCATCCTTTATTCTTTGTTCCTTGGGAATCAAGGCATAAAAAGTGGAACTAAATCCTGAGATGCCTTACCAAAGGAATTTTTCCATACCACATTTCATGACTCTTTTTTTTAGAGAATGACATGGACATCTATTTTTTATATATACTACACATAGAACTGCAACAACCCAAACACATGAGTATTATTTTTTTTTAAACATCATTAAGCGAACCATATTTAAGATATTCTTGTTCATTCTTTTAGCTACACCATTTTGTTGAGGATTGTATGAAACAATTTTTTAAGGTTGAATCCCATGTTGGAAAATATAGTTTTCAAATTAATCAGAAGTATATTATTTTCCATTATTAGTATGAAGAGAGTCGATATGTGATTGTGCATCATTTTAAATCCATGCCCGAAAGTTTCTGAAAATTTTAAAAGCTTTTGATTTACTTTTTAACATGTACACCCAACACTTTCTCGTGTAATCATCAATCAAAGTCATCATATATTTATTTCCATTTGCAGAAGGAACAAGCATAGGGCCACACAAATCGGAATGAATTAGTACAAGTTTTATGTGTGCTCTAGAGGAAGAATCATGAAATGGTCGTTTGTTATGTTTTCCTAGGGCACACACATCACATTGTTTCAATTTCCTTGGAATAGTCAAAATAAAAGAAACATCATTTATTTTCAACAAACAAAGATTGTCATAATTAATATGTCCAAATATCTCATGCCATAGAAGACTAGATGACAATGTACCTTAATTGTATTGAGAACTATATGCAAAGGTTTTTTGTATGGGCGGATGTTCCTTGCAACTTCAACAATCTTTCCTCCTTTATTTCAGTCATGACCACTGTGTTTTATGATGCTTTCCTTGTCTCTACTTTGACATAAAACATATCAATGGAGTGTCCTTACTGGAAAATGTGAACAAGGGACAACAAGTTTCTCTGCAGTTATGGAAGGTAGAGTACATCACGCAAAATAAAGTCAAGAAGTTTAGGAAATTTAAGCCTAATGGTGCCAAGTCTAGGTGGCTTGAGACTTAATTTGTTAGCAAAGTAAACTTCTCCATCTACATTGCCCTTAAGGTCTTCAAAGAAGTATTTCCAGAAGGTCATATTGTAAGTTTCACCTATATCAAGCAGTCGTGCATCTTTCCAATAAGTAAATGAAGTATGAAACATATCTTTAGTTATTTCAATATTGCAATGGGGAAATATATAATGAGCATATTCAAGTGCTTTACCTTTCCCTAGATCTGGTGTTTAACCTTTGTCCTCTTTACATTCTTTCTTTATTATTCCCAAGGTATGTTGCATGTGGATGCATCATTTCCATCTCTAGTATAATGAATACAATGGAGATAAGATCTTCCTCCTTAACGATGCTTACCCCCTACCTCTATTTTCTTCCTTCCATATCCTCTTCTATCACCTATTCCTCTAGAAGAGTATTGTGATTGATTATTATCTTTCTATGAAAGGCACACTTCTTCTTTATGGGATTAAGAAGTTATCATCCTCTTCCAAAAATCTCTCTCGTCTTGCAAATTTCTCCACAAGAGTGTCAAAGTAATGTCTTTGAGTTAGGAAGTAGCTTGTAAGGATTCAAGATAGTGAGAGTATGTAGGATAGAGGGATTTAAAAAAAACTATGAGAGGGATGTCCATTTTAATTACAATGTCTTGTACGTCATGCATGGTAGGTATAATTTTTTAGGCTAGAACCAGGGGGTCGTCGTCCTTCAACTCCAAGTTGAAGAGCTTGATCATCAACTAAACTACTTCAAATTCTGAGAGTGAGTCATATAAATATTTATAATTTTTTAATGCATCATAAGCATCTATAATTAGAATAATATGATGACTCACCTCTTCACTTACAAAAGCAACAATCATGGCATAGGTCTTGTTATCCTTTTTCTCCAATATGGCAGGATTTTTATTTGATTTGGGCTTGGTAGGCACATTGTCACCTTCTCCTTCACAGATACCTTTCCATAAGTAATTAAAGATAAGGGTGTGCTTGATCTTTCTCAACCATTCATGGTATTTTTATTTCCCAGTGAGCACAACGCCAACAATGGAGATGAGAGAATGCATCTTTAATAGATGTTTGTACCAAGGTTGAAAAAAATGATGCAATAATAATCTCTTTTTCTTTAAATGTTTACAAGGTAATATTTCTCTCGTTCAATATAGTAGAAAAAGAAATATAAAATCTTATTCTAAAATATCTCACTTGAAAGAGAAATAACCATTTTATAAAGAGAAATGGACAAATATATTTAAAATAAACTATGTGCAAGGGAGAATCGTATTCATGTTATCCCACAGGAAGGTAAAATATGTTGCAAACTGCAATGGTTCATCAATAGCCCATGCTACAATTGTTCTCTACAACCCTAGTGAAATTTCAATACTAATTTTAAATTGTGCATTGAATGTAAAAAATTCAACACAAATTAGGCATAACCTTGAAAGTGATTCATAGGTGCTATATGCAAAACAAGAATCAATTGGTATTTTTTAAGTCAACCGTGTAGTAACAAAAATAATTTTTAGGTAAGGCTCATTATAGCACATCAAGAAGGTAAGGAGATGCTATGGTTTATTATCAAAATAACATATAGGCATGGACCTTCAGGTTATAGGTGTTTCTCATACATTAAAATGAATTTATGATTTAATATCCCTAATTCTATGTAGGGGTTTGAATCCCGATTTTATTGAATTATGACAACATATATGTTGAGATGTTATTCCAACGACCAAGCATATATTAATTGAGCTATTATATATATCCAACAATTCCAACAAAAAGAAACATGTGAAGTGAAATGCCCAACGATCCCAGGCACTCAAAATAATATTTGATGTCCTATAGCATGTCTATGTTGTTGTTCTCACGATGTCTCTATGTATTAGCATGTCGTTGTAGAACTAACCTTCCCCATGCTATGTGAATCATTATAATGTGTAATTTTCTGGACAAAACCCGAACACGTGACACCAAATCTTCACAATCGAAGACAGAAGAATACACAAAAGAAACCAAAGTGGCTTTGATCTTTTGTACCGAGAAAGTATTGAGATGAGAATGCAAGTAGTGAATGTAGAGAACACGTAGAATGACCGACAAAGAACACATAGAACATCAAGCAGGGAACACAGAGAACACATATAACATCAAGAAAAAATAGAAAACAATTTTGTTACTATTAGGCTAATATACTAGCCAACACTCCAGGATAACATATGATCCAATTTTAGAATTATTAAAATTGTATCGAAATTACTCAAACGACTAAGATGGTTATTTGAAATTTGGTAATTATCGATTATGTAATAATTTAGGGAGTGATCAAGATATTCATCAAATTTGTGAAGTTCAAATGTGCAACATTGATCGACATCAACTTTAGATGCAACTCCAGCAAATGTTTCAAAGCGCTAATCAAATACATCTTCAAGTTGACCTGCGACAGAAACTACAAAGTTTGTTAAAAGACTTATGTAATCGTACTTGTCCTAAGTCTTAACTGTAAAGGTCTAAATGTCAATAGTCTGCTTTTGTAAACCTTAATGGACAAAACAGATCCTAAGGTAAAAAGGACTTAATTTAAATCCTAAGTCCTAGGCTTAAGTCCTAAAGTCTAAGTGTCAAATGAAAACACACTTTGTAAAAGCCTAAACCTAATCCTAGCACAATCATTACCATAAACCTTTTTGTATCAAGGTTCGGATTATGGGTAGGAAACCCATAGTATAAGGTTTTATATTAAAGTTCGAAACCTATGCCATAAACCTTTGTAAAGGTTCGGAGGATGGGATGTCAAAACCCATAAAGTCAAATTATTAAAAGGTTTTATATTAAAGTTATAAACCTAAGTCAAGGTTCGAATGTCGGGTTTTAAGAATCCATATATTATAAACCTATGGCAAGGCGCATTGTAATGGGTTTTCGAACTATGTTATAAAGTTCGAATGTCAAAACTCATGAGATAAAGTCTTATTTAAAGGTTTGATGTAATATTTCATAAACCTTAATGTCAAGGTTTGAAAGATGATGTAGCGGAAAGGGTTTTCGGACTTAGGTTATGTTTTAAAACCTTTGTAATTAAAACTCCCACAGAGTTACGAAACCGCAAGCATATGATCAGAGTCTTGCAAACTGCGTGGCAATAAAGACCGCGTCGGAGTCATGTAACAGGTTTATAAAGACCATGTCGAAGATTGACATGTGAATGCAGTACCCACAACGTAGAGTTGTTTAAGCCACGTCAAAATATTGCACGGGTTTAATAATAGAATTGGTTACGCAACAAAGATTTCTAGCGAAGAATGCCAGCTCGAATGTTGGGATGTTGATGAGACCATCGGAATAAGAGCCTTAACCGCTGGACAGAAACCCGACTTTTCACATGCAGATGCCGGAGATCACTAACTCCGCCCGGTTAGCATAACCGCCGGAGAAAACTTTAATACAAAGTTTATTTGTGGGTTTTGAATAATTATTTCAGCACTATGGTTTTGGAACCTTTATCCTAGGTTCATGGATGTGATGATGGGATTCGAATCCCTTATCACCATATACTCTCCAACAAAATGCTAAATACAACAAAACAGAAATTTGAAGATAAAGCCAACATGAAGTGAGGGATTTCGAAGTTATTGAGCATGAAGCTTTGGAACCTAATTGAGAAGGTTCATGAATTAAGATGAAATTCAAAGACCTCATAATCTTAACCAAAAGCTTAATTTGGTTTATTGAAGATTGAGGCAACATTATTTTTTGCCATGAATTTATGAACTCCTATTGTATAAAAGAAAGTATGTTTCTTTGTAAAAGGAGGACTTTTTGAAGAGAGGAGAGTTTTCCCTACTTTAAGAGGAAGTAGGAACTCTTAAGAAGACAGATGATGTAATTGGTGGAGAGTTTCTTATTGCAGGTTTATTGAAGGAGAAAAGCCATCCTACTTGCATATAGACAGCATCGAAGTACATTGATGATTGATGAGATCAACTTTGAATTTCTAAAACTCTTTCAGCCACCATCCAGTCAAGGTCCATAAAGCTTCAGTCCTCAGTTTTTTTTAGTGTGCGAATCATCCATGTCTTTTCTTATGTGTTGAAAGAAAAGAGTTGTATCAATTAGCCTATTCAAGGGATGGTCCATATCTGCAACATCAGTAGTGCAACTGATGATTCATTGTAGCATATTTCTCTTGGCTTAAAGAATACAATGGACACACAATTCTAAGGCGGACCCGGAGACGTAGTCCAGGTGGGACGAACTCCGTCACAAACTTCTTTGTCTTATGGTATGGCTTATGTGATTGATGTCAAATTGTTCAATCTAAACATACATAGATTATTTCATGCCTAAACAGTTAATGCACATAATAACTATTCAGTAATACTGCCAATCACATGTTGTACAAGGAATAGAAGAGATCTTGGTTAATTTTCGTATTTTAATAACCTGAGTGTTAATTGCTATAAATTTCTATAGACAGAGTCTGTAGAGGAATAGGTAGCCTCTGGATCTCATCCTTTCTTTAAGGGTGACATATCCAGTAAATGACCCTACAGTCAATCTCTGAAATAGAGCTAAGTAACTCAAGACATTTTCAGATCAACAGAGGGAAAGGCCAACTAACTAGCCAATGCGTAAGCCAGGTCGGTTTCCTAACGATTCAGGTAAGAGAAAACATTTCTAATGTCCACCAGTACACAAAGATGGCGGGAGCACAAAGATGGTAGGAAGAGTGACAAAGAGGAGTTACAAGGAGCAGAAGAATACCTAAATTTGGGACTTGCACTCTGATACCATGTTAAGCCAAGAAGGTAACTTACAATTTTATATTCCCATTAATGTGAACATTATTACATACATAAGATTGGTGACCTTTGGGATTCCAATTCCAAGGTATTTTCTAAATGTTCAAATTACTCTATTTACATATTAATGTTAAACGCACATGTTGAATGGATAGCTAAATAAGATAAACGTGACATTGTATTTATTCATAAATATTCACATATTTATACATTTCCTTGTGACCCTTGGTCTTCATATACCAAGTGGTCTCTTGGACTTTGGTGACTACATTCACATTCCATAACAACCCTTAGAAAATTAGGTGTCCAACATTACCCCCCTTAATTTGAAGGTGTATATACAAGTCTAAGAAGAGAGCTATAATACAAAAATACAATAATACATGACAACAATAGGTTGAATTTTCTCTCTCAAATGAAGGTATAAGGTGAGAGAACTCGAGGTCTCAACCGATGGTGGTTTAAGGATGACCACCATCACTAAAATTCTTAGTGCACTTCCTGGGACTCTTCCAACTCCAGCTAGAAGCTAAAGTCTCCTGCTAGAGGAAGTGACCCCAATTTTTTTTAGAATGGAGACCTTTGGGTCTCAACCTAGAACGATTAGTGCGATTCGCATAACTCTTCCAAATCTAGCAAGAAGTTGAAGTCTTCTTCTATAGGAAGTGCTCCTTAATGCTTTGAAGAGGGAGACCATCAAACTAGAAAAGGGAGGTATTCAACCCACAAAGAAAAAAGGGAGAACCTCAAACTGAAAAGGGAGCTCTCAGCCTATGGTGGTTTAAGGAAGGCCACCAACCAAAAGTCATGCTCATGGGCTTTCCTTTCTCTGGCTACAATTTTGAATCTGGGTATGGCTAACTCTAGCTTTAGGCTTAAGCAACAGGTTACGGTTGTGGATTAGGATTGTTTGATGTGGCTTTGAAGATTGTAGATCACAATCAATTCCCCCTTGTCAAATACAAGGTGAGAAGATTAAGAAAACTCAACTGCAAGAATTTTGAGTACTCGCAAAAAAAATTGTGATATGAGCGAAATTTCTTCTTAGCTATTGAACACCATTGCCAAGAAGCAATCCATCCAAGGTGAATCTTTGTTCTTCCAGGAGGCTTGTTTTTTAAGCATCTGTTTGAAGAATCAATGTGCTGACCACAATGCTTACAAGGGTAAAGACCAAAACAATGATCTTTCACATGGCATCACATTGTTGGCATTTCACAATATGTGGTTGCTTTGTAAGAGGAGTAAGATCTAAAATAGGTGAAGATGAATCACCATGAATAAACCCAACACTTTGAAATTAAATGGTTTTGAAATAGTATGGAGTATGAAAGGACACCTTTTTGTCATATCCAAGACCTATTTCATGCTTGTTGTCGACAAGCTCTTCCCGAGGTCCGATGATGGGTTTGGGAAGTGGAACATGGTATTTTGCATCTTTATGCAAAATGGAACTTGATCTAAATCAACCTCTATGTCACTAATTTGATCACTTGTTGTTTGTTGATGGGTGTCTGTTTCAACCTCAGATAGAAGACTGTTTTGAAAAAATACCAATTCAGAAAGATAACTACGTTGTTGTAGTTCATCTTGTTGTAGTTGTGACTCAAGATGCAAAAACTCGATCTTTTCATGTGCATCTTGTAAACAATTGCGAAAATCAATGAGAAACTCATTACTGATTTTTATTGTATTATCCATAGTAGAGATTATCAAATTGTGTAGTAACTCTATTATTACACCAATGGGAGCCATTTTTCAGCAAGTCAAACTCAAAAAATAGTAAAACAATGAGGAAAAGATAGACACCAATTGCTCTATTATATAAACTTATGGCAGCAACTTCAAATAAATATTGGAAGCTATGTTATATAAATATGATGGGGAGTATTCAATGCCAAACTCTAATACAAGAAGCATTTGGGAGAGAATAGACTGGCGACATTGAACTGTACTAGATATCACTATGTAAGAGGTAGCAAGGCGTTAGGGAGAGAATAAACTGTCGACGTTGAATGTCAAGCTAGTGTGCATATGGTTATTCAAAATACATGAACCATGAAACCACTATACTATTTCAAGTCTGAGATATGGGGGGCAGAGAAACGCTACTACTACTCGAGCAAAGGTTTTGAGAAGTGTAGAGAATATGACATAAAATTAATGTTAGAATGCCAGGAAAGGTCACAGGATGAAGAAACGATCATCCTCTGAAAATAACAAACCTTTGACAGACACACAGAGGAAGTCCACAAGAAAACAATGACTCAAATTGGAGCAAGGCAGGAGAACGCTGGCTCTAATACCATGTTAAACACACATATGGAATGTGCAACCAAATAAGATAGATGTGACATTGCATTTATTCACAAAGATTTACATATTTATACATTTCTGTGACATTGTATTTATTCACAAAGATTTACATATTTATACATTTCCTTTTGACCCTTGGTCTTTTTATACCAAGTGGTCTCTTTGACTTGGGTGATTATTCACATTCCACACCAATCCTTGGTCGATTAGGCGTCCAACAATTTACATACTTTTTCCCAATCTCCGAGGATTGGTTGTCTAACAAAAAAATATTACTTTCAAAGAAAGAATAATAAAAATGAGATCCTTTCTTCAATACACTAAAATTGAATAATCAACAAAGTTGATGTAAAAAGGTAATAATATTGAACAATGGCTTGGTGATAATAAGGTAAACTTTGAATTTTACAAAATTAATAACACGAAGTGTGGATTTTTTTTAGATGCGAGTTTAAAAACACACAAAAAAATAACTCTTTCAAAAGTGAGAATTGAAAATATATAGAGAATAATAATCATTCCTCCTAACCATTTAAAATAATTCCACTTAACAAAATATTAATCTATACATAAACCAAAAAACACTTATTTTTAATATAAAAATATAGATAATAAAAAATTACATATTCACTTTATTTATAATTATTTTATATAAAATAACAATAATATAAACAATCACATTTATAAAATACAAATATTTTGATATTAAATCTTTTAATATGTATAACAAAACATGTTTAAAGATGTCGTCACATAAAATTCAAATCCTACTTAAGTATTCAAATGCAATCATGGGAACAACTCCTATGGCGAAAAACCAACAAAATTATCCTATCATCTTTAAGCTCTCGTCTTTAAGCTCCCAAAGGACCACATTCACAACATTACACCACAATCTCTGTCGAGGCCCTCTCGATACCGCCAAAATCCTTGCTATCTTTGCCTTACTTGGTTGTCCATTAATAACTGTAGCATCAGGGATGAGCTGAAATGTTCATGCATGGTATTGGAAATGATTTTCATATTTATGGAATAAGATCCATAAGGTGTGTCTGAGCCTTGTGATGCCCTCGTCTCTCTGGAGCAGTGTCGACTACTTGAGAGCATGTCTGTCGTGCCAACGATAGAGTGCGTGGGAGAAAAAAATGTTTAGCAATTGTGCATGAGCAAAGGATGCGTGCAAAGTTTTTGGTATATTGTCTAAGAGAGAGATTCATCAGGGTTTTGTCAAAACATGCAAAATGTTTGATGAAATTCCTCAACCGGTGGGGTTTGCAAGGATAAAAAAATATGCTCCACAGAGTCTGACTACTGGTTGGGAGTTGATTAAGAAATATAGTGGGGAATTGGATCTTCAACAATTCCCAATTTCTGTTAAGTCCTGGTGAGGAAAATCCTTTTTCATTTTGGTTAGTGAAATGGATATTGTAGAACTGTGTGCAGACAACATTCATAAGTGATTAGGGAATCCTGTGAAAGAAATGAGACTCCTTCATGAGGGGAGACAATGGATGATGGCAAAAAGCGTCAGAGACTTTGGAATAGAGGAGGACTCCACCATCTTGCTTGTTGTAGGTCTAAAAGGAGGTGCCAGGGGTGGTGGGGCTTCCTTTGCTTCAAAGCCCATGTCTTTTAAGGATGCCTTGAACCCAGATTTTAATCTTAAGTCACTTAAGGAGCTCTTAGATTAAGCCTTTGTGGTATATCACTCTTCAGCTACTCCCACGATAGAATTGAATGAGATCATCAACAAGAAAATGGCGTAAGATTTTACATTTCGGGCAATTATATGTCATTTCAATGGATTTTGGCCCTAGACATTTGCTTTGTGGTACTGTGTTCATCAAAATTGGTCCCATAATATAGAATTTTTGTTATGTTCGAAAAGTTTTTTTTGTAACATTTTTTAAAGTTCTTGAAGATGAGAAGAGGGTCCTTGACTAGGGTCCCTGGTTTTGGGGCAGAGCGGGTCTTTCGATCTAGCCATGTTTCCAGAGTTTAATCAGCTTACCATGAAGTCCTTTCTTGTTCCGGTTTGGGTTAGGCTCCCAAACTTTCCCCTTCAATGGATTTTTCCAAATATCCTAGAGGACATCAGAGACTCCTTATTCCATTTTATCAAGGTATACAGCGAAACATTGTCAAAAGGCTTTGTGAGTTTCATCTGCATATGTGTGGAAGTGGACCTTAATAAAGGCTTGCTAGAAAAAATTGTCCTCAAGTGGGGAGATAAGGAGAATTCCCAACTTTTGGTCTATGAGAACATTGCATTCAGGTGTAGGACCTGCCAACAGCCTGGGCACCTTGAGTATGTGTGTCCCTTTCCTAAGGGGACTGCCATCTCACATGAGGCGAAGAGAAGTAAAACAATCATCGCTGAAGAGATCCAAAACCAATAGCAAATGCCAAGAATTCGACAAATCAAATGCAAAATAACTCCCGACAGCAGAATAACTCCCGACAGCAGAATACATCAATGAAAAATGCAACATCTCAAGCTTCACGTTAGCCTCTAATAGTATCGACATAGCCCTTGGTGGAGGAAAATCTTTCGCCCATGGAGAAGGAAAGATATTTAACTCCAACACTACCTATATTTGTGGGCAAAAGCATAATCATGAATCAAACTAGTTTGATGGCGAGAAAGACATGTCAAATTTGGCTAGTCCGATGGCCATGATAATCTCTCAAGAAAATGAGCAAATGACTATAACCTTAGATGTGAGTCATAACAGATAGTTATACAGAATGAATTAATGTCTGTAAGAGAAATAGGAAAAAGAAAAAATAGATAATTCTATGTGGACTTTGAATCCAGAAATATAATATATGTTCTATATGATTATCAAATGTGCTCTATTTTTTTAATTTAAAAAATAATAATAATAATAATAAAATAAAATAAATTTAGAAAAAACATGTCATCGCATACTTTTCCAAAATTATCAATAAAATGATAATATGCCATTTTCACTAATTTTTTTGAACTTCTTTTATAAATTAAAACCATTTTAAATGTTTACACTAAACCTTTAACCATTGTGAAACATATTCGTATAACATAAATAAACAACATAGATTTTAATGTTCCACTAATTGAATAGTCAATGATCTTAGAAATTTAATATGAGTGCAATTCATTATTAAAAACACTTTTTACTTAACCTTTATATCTAAAATTTAGATTGATTAAATATTTTAATTTAATATTTAATTTATTAAAAAAATATAATTTTATAATTAATAATATACAAGTACACTTAATAAAGCTATTTCGTGGTAGAATTTGACATTGGTACCATGAACAAATGGCCCATGTTTAAATAATTAATAATGATAACCAAATAAAGTTTTATTTCACATGGGACATTGAACTCATGACCTGAATAAAGTACTTATATTCCACGTTAGTGCTATATTATTTCTTAAACTAATAAATATTAAGTACGGAACAAGGTCTTTTCTAAGTATGGAAAAATATGTAAAATTCGAATCTAGGAAGATAATTTTCGGTGTATTTTAATGAGGTGGATTTTGGAGTTTTTCACTTAAAATTTATTATGTTATGTATTTGTTTATATGGTTCATGATGATAGGAATATAAGAGAATAAATTTCGATGTATTTTAATGAATTGAATTTTAGATTGTTTATTAAAAATCTCATAGTATGGTTTTTAATGATAGGTAGTATGGTTAAATTTCAGATTTTTGTGGTTTTTCCTCTTAACATAACCATCATTCGGTGGTAAATATCTTTAGACACACTGTCTCCTAATAAATGAGTCCCATGACTCCCACTTTGTTTGAAACATTGAATTTAAAGTTAGATGGTGTTTGAGGTACTTCAATGTCAACTTCCATTCTATTAACAAACAAAGCAAGAAGTGTGACATGTGACATCTTAGCTGGAATTTATTTTAATATGTGTGACATGTGACACTTTAGCTGGAATTGTTTTTGGATTAATAATTATGTTTGACTTTGGAAGGTTTAAATTGACACCTTGGAATGTAAGTGTGAGCTTCTCATGAGGTTCCAAAGGTGGTAAAAAAGGTGAAGACATGTTTCCTCATATTGTTTGGTTATGCATTTGTTCCTATTTTTTAAATTGGAAATTGAGGAAAATTTGATAAGTTTATTTTTTTTTTATTGAATTGGATTTAGTTTATTGTTTTTAATTAATTTATAGAGATAAAAATGGTAAAATGAATGTTTATACACAACTTAGTTGGTGTAAATATTTTCATTATTTTATTAAATAATTTATCATTAATGTTATAATTTGTGAAGTTATTTTAATTTTAATGAAACAACTTTATGTTCTATTGAACAAGTAAGAACTAATTTTTATTCTCAAAAATAATTTTAAGTTAAATTATTTGAAAATGTAACACTTTAAATTTATTTTTTTAATAATTAATTTGAAATAAATTATTAATTTTGATTTCATATTTTGAAAATGTATTATTTTGTATAAAATTTTCTTTATGCGATTTATTTATCTCAGAAATTAGTGATCACTATGTCTACGAAATATTTGTACCAGGCATATTCACTCGAAGAGATAATTTTATGTCAATTTAACCACAAAGCCTAACTCCGAGAGTATCAAGAGAAATTGAACCTGTGATTTCTCAATAACAAAGGTGCTTTAACGATGGGACTCGACCATTGAGCTAACTCTTGGGGCTAACAATTTATATAAAGTTAAACTAATCATGCTATCGTTAAGCCGACTATGATAGACTAATATCTTTTGTGAATGCTCTCAATTATGGCTTGTAAACACGTTGAAAGATAATAAATAAGAAGAAAGGATATATTTATTTCAATAAATTGAACATTTATATTGGCTATTTTTTCTTTTCAAAGGAAAAGTAGGAATTTGGTATTAAAAAGAAAATATGGTTTTTGGCCCAGAACCCTTACATAGTTATTCATGTTCCACATTTATATTGCATTCATTAGTCAAAAATATTAATAATCTATGCTTATGACAATTTTAACCAATTATTCTAAAGAGATGGCTGCTATATTTTTTACAAAAAATTCCTAATAACAACATATACCTACATAGCATCAAAATATTTCAAAGCGTGATAATTCATCTGGCAAATGGTGGTCCCGCTTCATTAACTTCTCCTTACAGCTTATATTCATCATCCTTATCTTGTTGTTCCCACCTCCCAAACTTTTTTGGCCTTTTTCTTTGCTAGTCCCTCACCGGCCTCGACCTATTCCAAAGTAAACTTTGTTCCATAGTTGGAGTTTTTCTCGACCTCTACCAATCTAATTTCCATGGCTACCCATTTTGTTCGAACCTTGACTTGGAAATTTCCATCTTGCTCTACATCAATTCATGTTTGGTGTCCATTAACAACTAATGTGTCTTCCTCTCCTTTTCTTCCATGGCATTCCTTTGCTGCAGGGTGTTCAATGACCCTTCCAATGACTCCAACAATATTTCCAAGAGCTGATTCATTTTTACTTGCTCATTCCCATAGGATGATGATGTCCCTGAATCTGCCATGAGGGGTATATTGTAATATCCCAAATGGGAAATTGACAACAACATAAACCAAAACTATAGCAAATAGAAGCATACACATAAAACACTGCAAATAAACCAGAACAGTTGAACCATTTTATTATATTTTATGGAATGAGGAACAAGTACAAAGTGTGCTAAGAATGATAGCACCTTGGCCTACTTAAGGCAAGATGGAGTGATCTCTCCCTACTCTATTAAAATATTTTCTCTGCGCTGCTCCTCCTCCTCTATGTAGTCATGTAGAAAATGTTGCTGCTAGCTAGAAAGGGACTGCAAGATGGGGTTGTTCTGATGCTCAAAAAATTCTGAAGCTCAGACACCGGTCTCTCCTTCAAAAACCTAGGAAAACCCATAAAGGGATTCTGGAATGGTTGAACCCGGAAATTCACCCTCTTGGGTGACTACGCTCTCCTGCTGGGTATGTTGGCCTCTGTGATGAAAACGTTGGAAGAAGGGCCTCCAACTATCCAAGGGACTCAGCTACGGAATGGATGATCCCCTCACAAACCCCTGGCCTAAAATCTCACGAAGTTCCTCCTCTCTTGGAGCTGCTCTCCTCTATGACTGCGTATTCCCTTGGGAGACTCGTTGCCTTAGAGGTGACTATGTAATCATGTGGCTGAAACAATGAAGCTACTCTAAAAAATTGGTGGAATGGCTCCTCCCCTAAGTGGGCACTCGAAGTCCCTTGAGGATGAGGTTGGCATCTTCGCTCAAAGACACCCTTGTGCTAAATAGCACTGCAGACTCAGCTGTTTCGGGGATTTAACACCCTAGAGGTTGGTTGGGATTCAACCTCCACAGAGCAGGGGCGTACTACTTAACAGAGACCCACACGATCACGCACATTCATAAAAACTAAATAGAGCAGAATGAGAGGTTTACCCGTTGGTCCTACGTTTGAAGTAGATCCACGTGGAGTTCAAACTCCCTGCAACCGTCCTTCCTCCTCAACCTGAAATACAAGAAGAAACCAGCACAAAGGACAAGTTGTACAGTATATTTCTACTCTATATGTTAGTGTGATTCATATAAAACATTAAATAAATCATAATGAATGCATGTATAACAAATATTCTCCATACATTAAAGCATACACTAACACGTTTATTTCGGGAACAGCATGATACTTCTGTATTATAAATAGTACGTACAAAAGTAATCGTGGAGAGATCACCTGATCCTTCCAAGGCCTTCGCAGACCGTCGTCCGGATCCGTCCAGCCCTTGCCTCGCTAAGACTCCTTCCAAATGAGTGCACACGAGATAACATATAAAGGGATGTATATCTCAAGGAAACAAGGGTTTCCTGAAATGAACTGGGAAAGTGCAGGAGGCACGGGGAATCAGACTTGGATAGGGAACCAACAGAGTATAATAATAATAATTCTCCCCCTTCCTTAGGCCATACATATGAGGTCTTTTTATAGTCCCTCCAAGTAGTTTCAGCAGTTGGAAACAGTTGGCCACGGGCTGGGGTGGTTGAACTACCTGAGTAACCATCAACCCAGCGCGAAATTAGGGTTTTTTATATATTTTTTAATCATTAAAATGGCATACGCGGAAAAGTCTAGCTGTACTCGCGTATACACGCGGAAAAACACGGGAATAGTCGCGTATGGAGGATTTTCTACTGTTTTTAAGTGAATTTGTCCAAGTCTGTAGGAATGGGTGCCCATAAAGCCATGAAGCAATCATGAATCATGTCAAGGTGAGAAATGATGCTATAACATTAGCTAAACAGCTTAAGCATGCTCTAGTCTTGACAGACATAAAATCATAAGATGTAAGAATGAATGAGAAAGGTTGCCTCCATCCCTTTTTATGCTTGTGAACCCTACATTCCCTTGGGCCCACCAATTTTGCACTGTCCCTCTTTCCACGTTGTCCCTTGAAGCGCTACCTCTCCCACGCTGCCATTGCATTGTCCTAAGTGCCTCCTCTCCTGCGCTATCACTTGGCCACATGGGCCCCACTTCACCTTTTAATTATTCTGCCCAATGAATTTAGGAAAGTGCTTTTATTCTAGTGTTTTATTCATGGGTCCCCTCACCCCTTTATTTCTTGCTAAACTTTAAAAAATAAAAAATAAACCAAAAATGAATATTTCAATTAGATGTCTACTAATTGGGAATATTACAGTCCTCCCTGCCAAAATGTCGCTTGTCCTCAAGCAACTGCAAATATGGATGTTGCGGGATCTTCTCCCCCTCCCAAGTGGCATCCTCATCTGGAAGGTTCCTCCACCTGATCAGTTATTTCTTGACTATCCTACTCCGCAGTTGTCTCTCCCGAGTGTCTAGAATGGCTTTTGGTTGCAACACCAAATGCCCCTCACCATCTGTAGGTGGGAGCTCCATAGTGGCAGTCACTTGCTGCCCTAGAGCTGTCTTCAAGCATGAGACATGGAAGATGTTATGGATTTTACTACCTGCTGGTAGCTCTAGCTCATATGCCACCTCACCAACTCATCAAATCACCCTGTATGGCCCATAGAAACGAGGTTTGAGCTTCTCAACTCCCTTCTTCTTCAGCACTATTTGTATGGTTGAAGACGAAGGTAAACCAAATCATCTACCTCAAACTTTCTCTCTACGCAGCCTCTGTATACTTAAAACTTATGCTGGTTCTGTGTTGTGACCAGGTTATCCTTGAGAGCCCAGACAATGTCTTGGCTCTCTTGGATCTAATCTTTGGCCCTTAGGGCCTTGCTTGCTCCAAACATAACATCAAAAAAGTTAGAGCATGATATCCATACAAAGCATAAAACAAAGACATACCGATCGACGTATGGAATGTCGTGTTGTAGCAGTATTCCCCTAAGTGGAGCCAACGCAACCATGACTTCTGCTGCCCCGGGACATAGTTTCTCAAGTATCCCTCCAGCCACTTGTGCACTATCTATGTATGTCCATTCATCTGTGGTTGATAACTGGTACTGGGTGTCAACTCAGTACCCACCAAACGGAACAACTCCTGCCAAAATCTGCGCATGAACCATCTATCCCGATCATTGACTATGGTCTTTGGGAGTCCATAGAGCCTAAAAACATCTCGGAAGAACAACTCGGCCACCTGTGAAGTTGTGTATCATGCAAAGATGGTGAAAAAGTGCACATACTTTGTCAGTCGATCCACAACTACAAAGATGCAATCCTTGCCCTGCACCACAGGAAACCCTATGATGAAATCCATGGAGATGCTCTCCCATTTCCCCTCCGGAATGGGAAGCGATTTTAGCAAATCCGGATGGTGACTCAACTCTCCCTTGTTCCTCTGGCAAACCTCACACTCCCTGACATGCCAAAGTACATCCTCCATGAGGCTCCTCCATGATAACCTCTCCCGTATGGCCTTGTAAGTCTTGGTGAACCCCTGATGACCTGAAAGGGGTGAGTCATGGGCTGCATGCAAGATCTTCTCTCTGAGCTGGGAGTTACCCGTCAAATAAATCCTGTCCCGGTAATAGATGACCTCATCCATCACCCGATACCTATCATCTATCACCTGTCCGTCCAGCACCTCACAAGAAAAACGGTCCTTGAAATACTCCACCAATAGTTGGGCTCTCCAATATGCGTCAAGGCTCATCAAAGACAATGATGTTGGCCTCCGTGACAAGGCATCCAACACTACATTGTTCTTCCCCTTGACATACTCGATGTCAAATTCATAGGCCTGTATTTTGCTGACCCACTTATGCTATCTCTCCTGCAATTGTTTCTGCTCAAGGAAAAACCAGAGATTGTTGTGGTATGTCCTCACCCGAAATCTGTTACCCCCCAGGTACTATTGAAACTTGGGCAACGCATGCATGATGGCTAGCATTTCCTTGTCATATGTCGAGTATAGTCTCTCATGTGGTAGTAGCTTTCGACTCTTGAAAGCGATAGGATGGCCTCCCTGCATCAAGATTACTTCAACACCCTCTCTTGAAGCATCACACTCTAGCACAAAGGGCTATGTGAAATCCGGCAATGCCAAAACTAGACAGTTTCTCATCACCTCCTTGAGCATGTAAAAGGCCCTCTATGCAACGTCAGTCCATCTAAAATCCCCCTTCTTGGTGATGTATGTGAGGGGTGTTGCAAGCTATGAAAATCCCTTGACAAACTTCCGGTAATAGGTGCAGATGCCTACAAACCTTTGAAGTTTTGTCACATTCTTCGGTGCCGCCCAATCCTGGATGGCACAGATCTTCTCCTCATGGACTCTTACCTCGTCCACTCTGATGATATGCCCCAAGTAGAGCATCTTTGTAAGCCTAAAATCGCATTTGGATAGCTTAGCATAGAAATTATTCTCCTCCAAAATACGAAGTACAACCTCAATATGCTACAAGTGCTCCTCCCATGTGCGGCTGTAGATGAGAATGTCATTGAAGAATACCAAAACAAACTTCCTCATCTTACCACAAAAGATGTGGTTCATACTAGACTGGAATGTGGCTGGAGCATTGGTCAGCTCGAAGGACATCACCAAGAACTCAAAGTGGCCATAGTGGCATTTGATCATAGTCTTGGGAACATCCTGGTCCCTCACCTTGATCTGATGGTACCTCGACCTCAGATATATCTTCGAGAAGAACTTCACTCCCCTCAACTCATCCATTAACTCATCAATCTTGGGGATGGGGTAATGGTTCTTCATGGTCTTCTTGTTAAGCACCCTGTAGTCAATGCACATTCGCAATGTGCCATCCTTCTTCTTCACCAAGACCACAAAAGAAGTAAAGGGACTAGTACTGGGCCTGATGTGCCTCAACACCAAGAGCTCATGTATGGCTCGCTTAATCTCATCCCTGTAGGCTTTGGGGTGTCTATAGGGGGTGGTAATCGCTGCTTGGATCCCCTGCTCCAGCTCAATAGTATGCTCAAATCCCCGATTGGGTGGTTGCCTTAGTGGTATGTCCCCAAAAACCGTGGAGTAACAGTCCAATATAAATTGTACGTCGGGATGCACTGGCTCCCCTGTAGCTCCTGCCTCTGAAATACGCAGCTCCACTGGCCACTCTACATCTCCCTTCCAGAAATCTGTTTCCATCCAGTGTGTCGAGACTATCGGGGAGGGTATGTGTGCATGACTCTGATCATCACATGCTTCCCACTCTTCTTATCCGTCCACTCCATCTCCAATGTCTCCCAATCTGTAGTGACATTACCAAGCCTGATAAGCCACTACACACCCGATACCACATTATTATCTGGGATGTCAACCACAAAGAAATGATCTGTCATGGTGTATGTCCCCATGGTCACTGTTAATGCTGGAACATACTACATGCACTACATGGTCCTGGCACTTGGAACCAACATGGAGAACCCATCAACACTCTCTGTCGGTATGCCTCTTCGCTGCCACTAGTTGGGCATCAATGAAGTTATGTGTGGCCCTGCTGTCCACCAACACTGAAACACGCTGTCCCTGGACCGTGCCTCAGACTCTCAGCGTCAAATACTTAGGAACTCCTCGCAAATATGAAAGGAATCCTTCGATGGGTACAAACGTTAATCCCCTTGCTGTTGGGGGTGGCGGTGGTGGATGATCTCCTCCTGGTGCACCAACGCTGGCATCTCCCACCAACTCCTCATATGCCTCTTCTTTTCCCTCACCGTGGGAGAAAACCTCAGTGTAGTGTGCCTTCCCTGTGGCACAAGGATGACCCGGTGCCCATGGCTCCTAGCAAGTGAAGCATAGCTTCGTCTATCTCAAGTCTCTCCGAGTATCATCATCCAATAACCCTCGGCCTTGGTTCCCCCTCGGGGGTGGAGCTCTCATGTCTTTCCCCTTCTGTTGGAATGCTAGTTTGTGGGGAAAAGGAGCTCTCGTCCTTGGTAGGGAATCGTGCAAGTCCCTATTCCTCCTTACTACATCCTGCAATGTAGTAGGCCTAGTGGATCTGACTAGCCCACACAATGGTTCAGCCAACACGTTAATAAACATATACACCCTCCTAGCCACAGATAAGTCTGGCACCATCAATGATAGTTTGAAGAACTAGAAAATGTAATTTTTCATGCTTCCTGACTGCTTGAGCTTAGTCAGCTCAACGAATTTTTCCTCAGGATCCTTCCGGTCAAATCTCTCCACTAACCTCTGAGTGAACTCTGTATACGTTGTCACCCTTGCGTGACCCAACGTGGACATCCTGTGGAACCACCAGTCGTGGGCTTCCCCCTCAACGTGCAACACAACCACCTTGATAAGCTCTACCTCCACTATTTGGTTCAGCTGAAAATAGATATCTAGCTTCTCCACCCAAGTCTTAGTCAAACAATTTGATGATCAATCAAAGGTAGGCAAGAAAAATCTACTCACGGTACATTGTAGGCCATTCCCCTGTGTGTACCCTCCTCCTCTATTCTGGCTGTGGGGTCTGCTATTGTTCTTGAGCTGAAAAAATTCGTAAAAGGTGAGGGCCTCTCCAAAATCCCCCCAATATGATTGATACTCCGCAAAATATTCCCCGTAGTGAGCCACCATCTGCTGCGCAACGTTCTGCTCCAAAACATGGTGAGAAGTATCAGACCCTTCTTCGCTGTGAAACTCCCTTGGAATCTCGTGCTGTCTGTTCTCTCCGACAATCTTCTGCCCCATTTCCTCTATCTTTTTGGAAAGCTCCTATATATATTTCAAGAGGAGGTTACCAAACTCCTTCTTGTCATCTATCTCATCTGCCATTGGTGCCTTCCCTTTGTATTCCTCAACCAGTTGTCCTTTTCTGAAGGTGTGATTTCGAGCCTACACTCTTTTTCCCTGTACCTCTGCTTTCTTCAAGTAATGAATTCTCTGTCTTCGGGTGTCACAGACTAATTTCTCCATAGGCTGAGCCAAGTCTATGAGCTCCGATAACACTGTAATATCCCAAACGGGAAATGGATGACAATAAAAAGCAACATAAACAAAAACTCCAACAAATAGAAGCATACACATAAAACACTGCAAATAAACTAGAACAACTAAGCCATTT
This sequence comes from Pinus albicaulis, assembly GCA_034641835.2. Lineage (NCBI taxonomy): Eukaryota > Viridiplantae > Streptophyta > Pinopsida > Pinales > Pinaceae > Pinus > Pinus albicaulis. Next base: position 518,174,305 of record CM076579.1, read on the forward strand.
TATTATATTTTCTAAAATGAGGAACAAGTATAAAGTGTGCTCAGAATGATAACAACTTTGCCTGCTCAAAGCTGACTGGAATGATATCTCCCTCCTCTATCAGAATCTCTGCTCAATCTCTGCTCTGCGTTGCTCCTCCTCTACCTAGTCCTACAGAAAATGTTGCTACTGGCTGGAAAGGGATTGTAAGATGGGGTTGTTTTGCTACTTGGAAAATTCTGAAACTCGGACACCGGTCTCTCCTCCAAAAACCTAGAAAAACCCAGAAAGGGATTCCGGAATGGCTGACCTTGGAAACTCACCCTCTTGGGATGACTACACTCTCCTGCTGGGTATGCTGGCCTTTGTGATGAAAATGCTGGAAGAAGGGCCTCCAACTATCCAAGTGGCTCAGTTATGGAAAGGTTGATCCCCTCACAAATCCCCAGACTGAAATCTCACGAAGTTCCTCCTCTCCCGCAGCTGCTCTCCTCTATGACTGCGTATTCCCCTGGGAGACTGCATTGGCTTGGAGGTGACTGCTTAATCCTGTGGCTAAAACAATGAAGCTACTCTAAAAAACTGGTGGAATGACTCCTCTCCTGAGCAGGCACTCGAAGTCCCCCGAGGACGAGGTTGGGATCTCTGCTCGGAGACACCCTTGTGCTAAACAACATTGTAGGCTTAGCTAAACAACTTAAGTGTGCTCTAGTCTTGACAGACAGAAAATCATAAGATGTAAGAATGAATGAGAAAGGTTGCCTCCATCCCTATTTATGCTTGTGAACCCTACATTCCCTTGGGCCCACCAATGTTGCGATGTCACTCTTGCCACACTGACCCTTGCTGCGATGCCTTTCCCACGCTGCCATTGTGCTGTCCCAAGTGCCTCCTCTCCTGCGCTGCCACTTGGCCTCATGGGCCCCACTTCACCTTTTAATTATTCTGTCGAATGACTTTAGGAAAGTGATTTTATTCTAGTGTTTTATTCATGGGTCCCCTCACCCCTTTATTTCCTGCTAAACTTTAGAAAAGCAAAAATTAACCAAAAATGAATATTTCAATTAGTTGTCTGCTAATTGGAAATATTACATCTATGTTGCACTACGCTTTGATTTCCAAGAGTTGACAACCACCACTACTCATGGTTGTAAACACTAAGCAATAATGCAGAGTGAGTTCAGTAGTGAACAACGTTGAGCCATATATATCCTCCTTTTCTTCTATTTCACCACCCTGGAGCACTAACTTGCAAGGCTGCCAAATCCATGCATGGATCGTGGCTAATTCTCTGAGATGATTGTTGAATGATACAAAGGTAGAATAGTATTAACTCAGTTTCTGAAGTGAATTTAATGCATTAATAAGCTCGAAGCACCTCTCACATGTGTATACCAATTCCCATCTTGAAATATTAAAACTTGTGGCCACATGTGTGTGCATGAGGCTTCATCCATTCGCCATATGTTACAGTGATATGGACAAGAGTGCACCTTTGTTGATCTTTCTGGCTAAAGGGTTAATCGTATTTGTCGTTCCTTTCTTGCAAGCATTGATTTACAGGCTAGAATTTGTTCACCTTAAGGTTGAACTAATTGAATGTCTTCCTCTTTGTATGCTTGAACATTTATTCGGCTATAGGAGCCTTTATGTGTATTATTTTGATTATAGAGCTTGTTCATTAGAATCATGGTAAATGTGAATTTATTATCTACCTCTAAGATCCAATTCTAAGGACCCTTGTTCCAATATAGTTTCTTTATTTTCCAATTAATCAACTATTGTATCCAGTTGTCTATACACATGGGAAATTTTGATTGGTTCAAATTACAGTGTTTGTAAAACAATCCTTTGCAATATAGGAGGAATAGTAGAATTTTGCAATCCCCTTGCTTTCCACACTTGTTGAATTACAATCATGGAATCTCCAAACATTAGGATCTCGGAGATTTTCCTTGCTATTGCTAATTCCAATCCCTACCAAAGTACTAGATATTCGATTTGGTTATTAGATGCGACACCTAGGTCCCAAGTGTATTGTGTCTCTATTTGTTCATAAGGACGAAAGATAACCCCTCTCACTCCAATATTAACTTTCACAATTAATGTTTTTTCTTATATATATATATATATTAAAAAAAAAATTCCCTGACATAACCCATAAATGAAATGAATTTGAATGATAAAATAACTTTATTCATTTCAAAATTCTAAAAATAATTTTCATTTTTCAAAATATTCAAGTTTTTTTAAAACATAACCCTTTTTTTTTTTCAATTTCTTTTAAATGAGGTGAGAGTTGTAAAACATAACCATTTTTTTTCAATTTCTTTTAAATGAGGCGAGAGTTGTAATTATGTAGTTGTAAGTAGCACTCATGATAAAATAGGAGGATGAGATGGTGGAACATAGGAAAACAATAATATGGTGGATGAGAAATCAAGAGATCAATTTTCAAAAACACGATTTCTATATGCAATGTAGTTGGATAAAGAGGAAAGATTCCGCTCATTTGGGGTGCTTTCCTTTTCCATTTGTCAAGTAATTGTTAAGTGTAGAAAACGATTTTTTAATAAATTGAAAATGTTTAAAGGAGAAAACGTTTTTTTAATAATTTGAAGATGTTTAAAGGTAGTTCTTTGGAAATTATACATTAAAAGGATAATTATTAAAAAGATAATTGTTATAGGTGTAGAAAACGTTTTTTTTAATAAATTGAAAATGTTTAAAGGTAGTTTTTTTTGGAAATTATTCATTAAAGGGATTATTTTTCCAAAATAAACAAAAACCTTCAAACAACCACAAAAATATATACATATATTTATACATATATATAACAAGAAATTGAAACACCACGTCTAAATCATCACCGACCAAATCTAACTTCCAATCAAATGATAATTAAGCTATGATTATCCACACTTCTGAACTTACTAACGAAGACAAACATGACCATATAAGAAAACCTAGAAAATTTCCACACTTTTGAACTTACTAATGAGAACAGACATGACCATAGTAATACATGAATCCCACAAGAAAACGTAGAAAATTTGATGAGAACATAATGATCGTAGATACCTATCCATTCTTAACGCATTCCATTTATCTTTATACCACTTTCATTGTCTCATAAACGTATGCAACATTATTAGCTTTGATCATTATATAAAGTTGTTGTAACTACTTAACGTTGATATAATAAAGTAGACTTTCTTCATATTGTAGAGTTTTTGAATTTTGATATAATTTTATTTTATTTATTTATTAAATTTTTGTAAAATTGTAATTAATTAATTATTTTTTTATAAGTATTTTTTTGTTTATTATGGACTTCAAAAATGGGTTATTGTTATATTTACAAAATGTTTGTATTAGGTAGATTTACTTGAAGGGATTAAATCTTGTAAGTTTAACGACATAGATATAATTGAACCCGTGGACTCTAAAGTTGTCTCTAAGGTGTCGAGAGAATTGAACCCGTGAACTCTCTAGAGTGTCGAGAGAATTGAACCGGTGAACTCTCTAGAGTGTCGAGAAAATTGAACCCGTGAACTCTCTAGAGTGTCGAGAGAATCAATCATATGAACTTTGAATAACAAATGCACTTTAATGACAAAGACTTAACCAATTAAACTAAACCTTATTATTTTTCAAAAAATATAATAAATTTTTTACTAATATTTATAATTTATGTAAAACATGAATACACACTATTATATTTCATAATTGTAATGTTTTCATAAATATATTTAATAAAAAAAAATAATTAATTATTTTATTATTTTTTAATTAAATAAAAACTAAAAATTACAAATTTTAATTTAGTATTTTAAATTAAAACATAAAAAATTAAAAATTAAAAAATTAAAAAAAATCTTTGACCTTTCTTTTAATCTTATTTGAAGGATAAATTTAATAATTGTCAATGACGAATATTTTTTATTTTATTTTTTAGATTAGGCAATTTATATTAGTTCTAAAAAATAACAAAAAGATTACAAGATTACATTATTGTTTTTCTTTTACCACTAGTCCGCCACTTGGGAAATAAAACCAATAGTAAAGATTCAAAATTTATACATTGCTTATCATTGAGGAAACTAGTCTGTCACTTAAAGTGTAAAAATAATTAGACCAATTACATGAACTATAATTAACTATCACAGACAAAAGATAAGTAGCACTGAAATCATAAATCAAAATATAAATTGGAGAGTTGACTTGCTTGATCATGTCTTGCTTTGGGAGAGTCCAACTGAATTGATGGGGGAGAGTTGTTGTCGTCATCATAAGGGGAGAAGATGATGTTTTCTTCCTTTTTGGCCAGGGCAAAAACTTTCCTGCCAAGCCTTTCTAGTTTCTCCAACATTTCTACCATGTAGACCAAGATCGCATGTTGTGTATTAGATCGTTCAATGAAGACCTCGACAATGAGTGTTTTGTTGTGCCAATAAAATTAACCACTCACATCTAAGAAGTTTGTCGAGACTTGGTAGAGGTGCCTATTTTAGGAATCTAGTGCTTGGTCTCCATTTCAATGTGCTAATAGGGGATGAACATGCATTCTTGTTAAACTTATTCCTCCACTTCAACAATGACACACCTGACTACTTCAAGGATTACATCAACATAGCAAGCCATAGCTCGTCTTGTAGCAGTTTGGGCCTAAGTTTGCGAGGAGGGTGGTGGAGGGCATTTCGGGTCCATAAAGGAGCTTACTTTGCCTCTTCTACCACCTATGTAGCCCAAGGATAATCTCCATCTATCCTTTAGATACCATGAAAGGATTAACAAGGTAAAATTAGGGAGAGTGAGATTCAAAGAGAAGATGGAGTAGAAAGACATAAGAGAGGCCCAAAAGAACCAAGGAGCTTCAGGGGGAAGGCACTGATTGGGTAGGGGGTATAAGTCTAGGTGGTTAGGCAGGGGTAAGGGAAAACTAAAGGGTGGGCGTGGGGACAGGGATTCAAAAAGAGGGATGAACAAGATGGGGTAGAGAGAAAAAGAGGGAGAGTAATTAGAACTAAAAGTCGGGTAGGGGAAGTAAAAGAGCCAGAAAAATAAGATTTCAAATTAGTGACAAACTTAGGGTTGGAACAATAGCCAGATTCCAAAGATACAAAACTTGAAATTTACAATTGATAATGAACAATTCACTATAAGATCAATGAAAATCAAGGTTACTTTGAGACTAGAGCTCTGAATTACTTCTCATCTAAGCCTTGATTTGACAATATTGAAGCCACAGGACGCTACTAAAATTCCACAGACTCGAGATATGCTTGTTGCCAAGGATGTCACTACTAGCAAAGACTCTTCAGGCTAGTTTCCTAGAACACAATTGCCACGCAAACCATATACTCATAGCTTCCAAAAACAATGCTAAGAAAAGTAGTAAGAAAGCAAAAGAAGCAAACCATAGTGAATTGTATTACTAACATATAACCTCCCATGTCGTAGTTTCCACTAATCATGAACTCGATTTAAACTATGTTATCTATTCCTCAGCATTTCCCCCCACCTCTCACCATAATTCCTCCACTCTCTGGTATATTTTAATTGCATCATACTCAGAGTAGGATTGAATGTCGTTCCTCGATGTGAACGTACTTCCATGGCAATACATTCGCCTCGATTTGTCATGAATCTTTGTTCACACGACTCAACCTTACCTTTTACCACCCATGTGTTGTCATAAACATGAAGCATTCCATCTGGGTAGCATGCAATGCCCTTATATACGATACAAACTCTTATCGCCATTTGCATTGCTTCCCTTCATGGGGGTTATTGGTGAATACTTAGTTAAAATACAAGTTAGGGTTTTTGACAAGGTATTGGAGCATATTTGATTACAATATAAAAGGTTTTTGATAAGGCATTTATATTATCTATATAAATCTATTGTAATTGAGGAAGATTATTTGGGAGGCTGAACTCAAAACCATTACTTGCAAATATGGTTATTTAATAAAAACATCAAACTAAAAGGCTTACTAAGACATTTATAACTTAGTATGAGAGAAATGTTGTACTTAAGAGTTAAAATCAAGCATTAAATCTAAAATTAATTAAAAAAAAATAATGTTGGCCCCTTTTTGGTGGAGATGATGTAATGAAACATTATAATAATAATAATAATAATAAAATATAATGTGAGTTTAAGATAATAACAAATAAAAGTAATAATACAAATAATTGATCAACCAAATTCAATATTTTATATTGATATTTTTTTTTATTAATAAAATTACAAACAATTTCTAAGTAATTTTTTTTTATTATAATATTCACATTATATTAAAAGAAATTTGTATTTTTAGAAATTTAATCTCTCTCAAAACTCTATAGATACATATAAAAATATATATTAATACAATAAGTTAATAAATAGACAACCTTATCTCTTTTTAATAAAAAATCTTTTTCAAATTCCTAATTAAAAAAAAAACAATCTTTCTCAAATCAAGATTAAAAATAAATAAATTTGAAGTATAAATATTCACTATCAAATATTTGGACTTATCTTAAACTACACAAAATTCCACTAAATGTGCTGGCTCTCATAATTAATAAGAGATGTTGTCAAGTTATTTTTTTCTTTCAAGTTGATAATTAAAATAAAAAATTATATTTATATTTGTTTGATGAAATAATTGACCATAAATATTAGCTATTTTAATTTAGTTTAAATTATTCAAAATTCTACAAAATATGAACTGATTTCCATATTTAATTAATAATTGCGTCTAGTGGTGCTTTTTAATTAGGGAAGATATGTTGTAAGACAATGTAAACATTTTGACTCGATCAAATTACATGAGAATAAAAATAAAAATAAAATAAAATAAAATAATAAAATTAATGTCTCAAGGGGGTTGCTTAATAGGTGGTGTGGTCAAAATAACACTAGTTTTGTGAAAAATGAGAGATCCAAGGTTCAAATCTCCCTGTTGTGACTCAGTTTATGGAGAGGAGGACATACCACTGGAGAGGAGGACAAACCATTAACCCCAGAGTTTTATTAGTAATTACTTGTTACATGTAACGCCATGAGAAGGATCAAATCTCTTACTTTATGGAGAGGAGGACAAACCATTAACCCTAGAGTTTTATTAGTAATTACTTGTTACATGTCACACCATGAGAAGGATCAAATCTCTCACTTTATGGAGGGGAGAACAAACCATTAACCCCATAGTTTTATTAGTAATTACTTGTTACATGTCACACCATGAGAAGGATCACATCTCTCACTTTATGGAGAGGAGGACAAACCATTAACCCTAGAGTTTTATTAGTAATTACTTGTTACATGTCACGCCATGAGAAGGACCAAATCTCTCAGTTTATGGAGGGGCGAACAAACCATTAACCCCAAAGTTTTATTAATAATTACTTGTTACATGTCATGCCATGAGAAGGATAAAATCTCTCACTTTATGGAGAGGAGAACAAACCATTAACCCCAGAGTTTTACTAGTAATTACTTGTTACATGTCACACCATGAGAAGGATCAAATCTCTCAGTTTATGGAGAGGAGGACAAACCATTAACCCTAAAGTTTTATTAGTAATTGCTTGTTACATGTCACGCCATGAGAAGGATCAAATCTCTCAGTTTATGGAGGGGAGAACAAACCATTAACCCCAGATTTTTATTAGTAATTACTTATTACTTATTACATGTCACGCCATGAGAAGGATCAAATCTCTCACTTTATGGAGAGGAGGACAAAACATTAACCCCAGAGTTTTATTAGTAATTACTTGTTACATGTCACACCATGAGAAGGATCAAATCTCTCAGTTTATGGAGAGGAGGACAAACCATTAACCCCATATTTTTATTAGTAATTACTTGTTACATGTCACACCATGAGAAGGATCAAATCTCTCAGTTTATAGAGAGGACAAACCATTAACCCCAGAGTTTTATGAGAAGGATCAAATCTCTCTAGAGGCAAACCTCTTTTTTTGTTGGGACAAATTTGATCCCTCTTGATGAATCTAGGCTAATTATATGTATTTAATAGATAATCAATAAAAAATTAACATATACATATTGATAGTATATTGATTAAATGATTGATATTTACAATTTCTTTTTCTAAATGTTAACAACAATTAATATCTTCATCATAGATCCTAGAGTTTCCAAAAAAAATATATATATATGAAAATAAATTTAGATCATAGAAGTTTACACTCTCAACAATTAATATCGTTCAAATTTCTTCTAAATATTAAAAACAATTAATGCCTAACCAATTTTAAAATTCCCCCTTAATTTATATAAATTAATATTTATATCTATATAAAACAAAATTTAATATAAATTCATATCTCTTTGACCGGCAATGCCCACAAAGATAGTATTGTAACATGAACACTAAAAATGACGCAACTATCCCATATGATGATAAAATGTTTTGGGCCATTTTGAAGTTGTTATTTCAAACATCACTGGGACCCACGGAGAAAGCAAAGTGGCCCCTTTGGTGGGAACATGGCCTCAACTCAGACCCTTGAGGGACTTTAGGATCTACGTGGACGTTATTATTTAAAATAAATAAATAATGAAATAAAGTCCATTCAATTTAAGACTGTTTATTCCCCATCGAAGTTGGTGGGGTACTGTGGGTGGGCAAATTCTTAAATTCCATCCTTTTAATATAAAAGGCGCTGGACAATACTGTTTTTTCCGTACCAAATTACCTGACTTAGGCTATCAGTAAAATTGAGTTACTAAAATTAGTATTTACTGACACCTTTTACACGGCAGTAAATACCAGTCACCCAGAATTATCGGTTAACGACGGTTGCGATCCTGCCGGCGGAGGATCGAAACTCGTCGCCGGCGGCGGGCGAGGCAACTTTTTGTCGGGGAGTGGCAACGTCGCAGTCACATCAGGGTCAGAATCCTCAACCGGCCGGGAACCGGGGACCGTGCGATTCTCGGCGAGGTTGAAGGCTGAGGTTGTTGACCGGAAATTTGGCGCAGCTGGGCCCACGAGACCGTCCGGTACCTGCCTGACTTCGAACCTGCGCGGTCGGCGATGACGACAGCTCCTGTCCGCCAGTGGGACTTTGAGAAGATTGTTCAGAGTATACGAAACCCAATATATACGGTGTACCGTACGTACGCGTATAGGAGCGCCGTATGGCGTGCGTGCTGACATGTACACAGTTCGTCCTGTACAAGAGACATCCTCTCATTCTGAAGATGCTGCCAGGTCAAACTCATTCCCGTGCTGGAACTGCTTAATCTTGTCACTTGTGAAATATGAAGTCAAAGTACATAACTTGTAATGGTGAGTTTTATGTGGAATATGCTAATTCTAATTGATTGTGGGAGTTTTAATTGGAAAAATGGTATTTTAAATAAATCTGATTTTTCAAAAAAATTAATTAATTTATTTAAAATTTTAAAAGAATTATTAAAATTATAAATATTAAAAGAATAAAAGTTCATTTAAAAAGGAGATATATTAATTGAGTTTTTTAATATTTTATTTTTACAGAAGTATTTCTAGATCACTATAACTATGTTGAATTCATAAATTTAGAAAATTAATATAACAAATATTTCGAAATTTAAAATAAATATGAAATTTTTTTAAATATTCTAATTTTATAATTTAAAAAAAAATCTAAAAATAAAATATTTAAACTTGTATAATTTTTGAGTTACACAAATTTGTTTTATAAAATTTGTTTGGTTTTAGATCCACACTTTAGAAAATTGATTGGAATTTTTTATTATCCAAAAACTTGTTTATTTAGCATCTTTTAATTTAGTTTGTTTTTAGGGGATGTTGAATTAGAGAAAGTTGAACTTTTTCCAAACTTCAACATTTTTAAACTTATATTATTTTAGATTGAATGGTACGTTGATATTGATGATTTATATTTATTTTTTAACTTACTTTGTTTTTAGAGGATGTGGAATTAGAGAAAGCTGAACTTTTTAGAGGATGTTGAATTAGAGAAAGCTGAACTTTTTTTGAACTTCAAAATTTTTAAATATGTATTGTTTTAGATTGAATGGTATGTTGATATTGATGATTTATATTTATTTTTTAACTTGATTTGTTTTTGGGGATGTTGAATTAGAGAACGCTGAACTTTTTTCTAACTTCAAATTTTTTAAATATATTATTTTAGATTAAATGATAGGTTGATATTGATGATTCGTATTTATTTTTACTGAATTTTAAATTAATGATTTATGTGGTTTGTTTTAATTTGATTTTTTTTTCATTTAAAAAGATTTAAAAGTTAAATCACTATAATTTAATGAGTTTATAAAAGTTTAGCAAATAGGCATTATAATAAATATTTTGAAATTGTGATTTAATGTATTACAGTAAGGAGAAAACTGTCTTTCGTTTTTTTTAGATATAGTGTTTTGGAAATTACCTAATCATTATTAGGAGCTTATGATAGTTTGTTCTTATTTTAAAAATGTTGATTTTTCTTTCTTAGGCTAATTAAATTTTAGATTAGGGTTGATTGCCTCTTTATCGCATCTTAATTTTCTTTTATCTTCTCATCCTTTATCATACCACAAATTCTCCTTGAATTTAGATGTAATAATATTTTAAATATTATTTTTATTTTGTAAAGTGATTTCTTTCCTTTATACCCTAATGATTAAGCCAAGACTTGACATCTTTATGCCAATCCCATTTATCACAAGTGATTTTAATTAAACATTGTAGCAATTTTAGGTAACCTCTTGTCTTCCATGTTGATTTTCTTGTTCTTATACGTTTGTATCTAGTTTATAGGTGTAATCTATGGGTCTTCTTGTTTCCCATACAATTATCTAGTCTATAGGTGTACTCTAAATGGGGGAAAGACTTAATTTTATGAGGATATGACAAAGGTTTACTTTTATGAGGAGTAGAGGATAGGAATTCTTGCCTTTAATTTTGAGATTATAAGATACAAACACTATTGGATTTGCTTTGTCATACTTTGGATTTGCTTTGTCTTCTTGCATGATTCTCTAGAGATGTAGCAACCCCAAACTTCACAACCATATAATGTAATAGGGGTGACTATAGTCTCAAAAATGTGTTTCTTCTTAACCCATTTCCAAAGGCACTAAACTATAGACTTATAATATAACACGACATTAATACAATAACATTGGAATTATTACATTTGACTAAGATGTGGTGATGGTTGAGAGATGTGTCTTGCACTATGGCCCATTGTGATATAGCTTGAGGGGTAAGAAACCACAAAAGTGACCCCTTTCACATGTGTATACATACATTTGGATCCTTGCTAAGTCATAAATTACATAATATAGATGATTGTGACTTGTTGTCACTAGTGTAAGAGTTATAATGACAATGAACCAAAGTTGACCTGGGCCTCATTTAGGTAATCTTGGCTAGCCATCAAAATTGATGTGATCTTGTTTAAGTAAACCTAACTAGTCACTAACCCCCACTTTATCTTTTGAAAAAACATATTAATTTTAATTGCAATTTATATATTTTCTGAAAAAACATATTAAATTTAATTTCCATTTATATATTTTATAATGTATGATTAATGTCGTTTTCTTTTCTATCCATAAAAATAGGGATGTATTATGCATTGAGTTTTGTAGTTTTGTCATCTCTCTATATATACTTATTTATTTAAAATGAAATTAATAAATAGACAAATTTATTTTTTAATTATAGTTTCAATTTTACTAAAATTTCGTTATAAATTATAATTATATTTAATTTATAATTAAAAAAATTAAATTTATTTACTGATTAATATATTTAAAATAATATTTAAAATATTCTTAATATCAAAATATATTATATCTTAATAGAGTAATTACTTTGTTTCCACGGTGAAAACCAAACTTTATGCACGTGACTAGTTGAAGTGACTATATTCTATTAATACAATATGCAATAAGATCTAAGACCAGAAGGAATGCAGGTTCTTGTTGATGCTCCAAAAAAACATAAAATAAAATTTGCTGCTTGTTGGATGTTGGAGCACGCCATGGCATGGCATGATGTGCTTTCATCCATGGAGTCTATGATTGTGACCGAGGCAAGCAAAATAGGATTTTGCATTGAATGGAAGTAAGAAAATGGATGCTTCAACCTAAACGAGGTCAATCAAATTCCGGGTCCCATGGGGGCAAAAAATAAAATTAAAAAACTGAGTGCCTAAATATTCAGATTCTGGTGTGTTTTTTCCGAAAGTTGGGCTGCTGCAGGCATGCATTAATCAGATGTATGTCTGGGGAAGGTGGAGAAGAACGCTGACAGAGATTTTTTCATTTTATTTGAGATTAGCATTGGAAAAAGCCAAGGGAAGCGAAGGCAGCCTCTCTCTGGGTATAAACTGCTAGAACAGTCACAATAATTAATTACGAGGAGGAAATTGGGAGTTTGGGCCATTGAGATTTGTGTTTGGATTTGGGATCCAAAATCCCTTTTTTTAGGAGCAAGGAAACCCTACCCACTCCTCAAAGGAACCCTTTTTAGGGATGAGTCTGGGAGGCCTCTGAGGGATGAGTTTTAGATCAGAGGGTGATTTTGGATTCTCTTCTTCTTCAACGACATCAGCGACAAGGAACAGATTTTGGGCTTCATCATACTCATCGCCATCGCTGGGAGCCAAGGCTGCTTATAGCATGGTGATTACTTCATGCCTTCAATGATTCCGGGCTGTAAATGGTGATTTGGTGATTCTGCTCTGGATTTGGTGTGTCTTTTGCAATTGTCTTTTGAAGGTTTCAGGCCTGGGGATCTAGGTGGGTGTTAGTTATTTAGCGATTTGCCATGTGGGTTTCTGTTATCCTGAATGTTTGGTCAGGTTTCATATTGATTGCCTCCTGATTTTATGCGTTTCTATGAACTTTCAGTGTTTCTGTGTTGATTTTTATGGGTTAATGCCTTGTGGATGCCTGCTATCTTGTTTGCTCGGTGGTGTTTTTGGTTGATTTTCCATCTGGGTGCTTCTGTTTCATGGTGGCCATGGAATTTATGCCTGACGGTGAAATACCCACATAACATGCCTATTGGGAGCTGATCTCACGTGTCCTGTTGCAGGTTTTGTGCCTTGGATTTCTGTTTCATCTACACGCTCTGACTTTTGTGTCTATGATCTGTGCTTCAGGGGGTTTTCCGGAGCTGATCTTTATTGCTGTAAATATCTGAGCCAGAACCTATGGATCAGGGTTCTAGAAATCATATCAGACCCATTTGTAGATATTTTTATACTGCTGCCTCAGAAAGCAGGAAAAAACCATTTCAAGGAATCCTATAGAGATTTTGATAAAGTCCCAAGACAGGCTTATTTGACCCCTGAAGCAGATGACTTATCCCCGCAGAGATTCCGAAGCGGTTCTTCTGTGATATCCCGATCCAATTTTGTTCCTGGACGTTTTCTTGTTTTTCTACAATCGCTTTAGGTGTTTTAGATGTAGATTTGCATGTGGGTTTCGGTCACAAGACATCAACCAGGTCCGCATAGGATTAGAATGTCTTGACTGGTTTGTTTTTCATGGATCTCTGGCAATAAGCTCTCTTAAAATGTGTTTTTGTTTGAGATTTTTTGTTTTTCTTTTGTGACGAAGCTCAGGGATCAAATTGACTCCATATTTATTAGGCATCCGCGTTCTCACCATGGCCTAGGGTCTAGGCTGGCTGCTGACAGATTTGAGATCTTATGCATGTACGGTCTTAAGCACAGTCCTAGACCAGATTAAATTGTCCAGTATTTTCCAGGCTGTTGCATGGCTATATTTTGGGCGTCTGTTAGCTTTGTTCTGTTATTTTCTCTTTTCTGATATTGGCATAATAAATTTTGCTTAGCTGGGTATCTGAATTTGGCAAAATTAGATAGGATGTGTGCATACAAATAAAGGCTCAAGTTGTTACATGGCTTGGCTACAGAGTCCTCCTGTATTGCGTAAGATTTTGTATATATTATGCATGGTTCTATAAGTTACAAGGTTTGTATTCAGCCCTTTTAATTGAAGCGTTCCTATTTGAAGGAAAATGAAAAATATATGAATAGGCTTTGTTGATCTAAAGGCGCAGCCTTCGGCATAAGTTTTTGGGAGATCCGAGGCTGTGATTTGATGTTAAATCTCCCTGTATTGCAGTTATTCTTCTTCAGGGTTTTCTCTTTCATGTATTTTTCTTCAATATTGAGATTTGATTTATTTACTCTGTAAAGATTCTCGAAGTCAGTCGTCAAAGGCCTTACTGGGCTGGTCCTGACTGAATGAAAGGTCGGTTTAATGGTTTAGCTAATTGAAATTTGGGTCTTGTGTTGTCTCAGATACTAGGATCTGGAATTCACAAATTGCTAGTTGGAGAAACGAAGGAAGAGAACCTGAAATGCAGGCATCTGTGCAAACTGGAGGGCGGTCGGCAAGTCCTCTAAGCAGATCTAAATCCAACCCTGAGCACCCTCCCAGCCCGGCCTACTCGGTATCAGGTAGATCTAGAAAGCGAGACAGGAGCGACAAGAGTGTAGATTTATCCTCTAAAAGAAGAACTTCCAAGGAGCATCCAGAAATTAGCAGCCTTGTTGATAAGGATGGGGGTCTGGTCAACTGTGCCGGGGTTGATCGATTGTATTTCCTTATGCAACAAGACCTTAATAAAAATTCTAGGAAGTTGAAGGAGGTGGCATCCAGAAGGGCCTCCCTTGCAGCTGCGATTGCTGCTACAGAAAGGCACGATTGTTTGAACAGGTTTGTGCAACTTGGTGGGCTGCCCCTGTTGAATCAGTGGTTGCAAGAAGCCCATAAAGGAAAACCTGGAGATGGTGGAATTTCAAATGAATGCGATATATCCATAGATGACCTAATTTTGACCTTGCTCAAGGCTCTGGAGAAGTTGCCTGTGGATTTTGATGCTTTGAAATCCAGCAATGCCCCAAGGTCGGTGAAGATTTTGAGAAATCACACGAACTCAAAAATTCATAGAAAGGCAAAGAAGCTGATAGAAGCTTGGAAGAAAAGAGTTGGCGCAGAAATTAAGCAGTCAGAAGAAGCTGAGACTGCATCGAAACAGGAGAATTGTCGGCCTTCCAAACTGACGATGCACAAGGATCCTCATAATATTTTTAAAAATGGAGGCTCTGTAGATGCAAATGTGAGAAACTCAGGGACATTTGGGAACACTGGAAAGACTACTACCACTAACAATAGTTCAAGCATGGGGGAAGTTGCAATTTCTTTGAAAAAGAGTGGGGTCTCAACAAAAGAAAGTCCCAACAGGATTCCGTCCAGTAACAGCCCACATGCAGAAATTGAAAGTGCCTCTTTCCCAGATGAGAGGAGCAGCAATTCCAACCAAACATTAAGCAACGGCCCTGCACGGTCAACTGGACCAATGAAAAATACTGTTTCCAATTGGAAAGAAGACTCAAAGCTTTCGATGAATAATGCCGCAAACACGAAGACAGGGAATTCTAGGTCCAATACATCTGGCAAAGGAATATCTGTAGCGGCAGGAGTCAATACTGGTTCCAAGGAAGCTGGATCTGGGAAGCCACTAGTCAGGAGTAGGAGTGCAAGTATAGAGAAAAAAATGGTCACAGCAGTTGCCTCTGACAAAATATCAAATGAGTCTACAAAAGCTGAGGGATGCAGCAACAACCAGAAACTCATCCTCAGGCTTCCTAATACTGCAAGAAGTTCTATGGGCAATTCTTTTGCTGATGTACCCTCTAGCAGAGATTCAGCTGCAAATATTACAGACAGGAACCTGGATTCAAGGGAGATAAAGAGTAGGTTGCAGAATACTTGTACAGATGCTTCGAGCATGAAGGCTTCAGCTCAGAGACACGATGATACTGAAAAACATGTAGATCTGCCCAAACAAAGAACTGAAATGGAATGCCATTCATCAGAATCACATCTTTCTTTCAGTTCCACTGAATGTTGCACTCTTGAATTTAAGAAGAATTGTCACCATCTAGAGGGCCAGCCAATAAATAATAGGACTCGGGAGTCTTTGAAACAGACTAGTGAGAAATTCATTGGATGTGGCACTGAGGATGTTAACGCTGGCATCAGTCTCCTAGCATCTATTGCTGCAGATGAAAACATGAGGCTTGAAGCAGATGCGGCTTTAGCAACATTGGAGAAAAAAAACTCTAAAAGCGTTGAAATTAGACACCAGGATATGAAGACAAGTTGTTTGACAGATTCTGAAAATTCGCCAATGAGTGATATCACTGAAAACTCAGGGAGAATGGAAGTAGTTCCAGATCCAGATGCCAAGGATGTCATGGAAAATTCTGAATATATCAGACCTAGCTCTGATGGAGTGCCCGATTTGGAGATGACTGCAGCACATAATTCGGATCTTGGTCAATCAGATGAAAGCATGAGATCGAGTGAAGGACACTGTTTGGAACCAAAGCCCTGTGACAGGCAGCTTGAAGGAAGTTCTGGCCTGCCTCTGAATGATAGACAATCTAGTGAATCACAGAATACAGTGCTTGCATCTTCGGCTCCAGGCAAATCCTTGGTTGAAAACAGAAACAATGAAAATAATGGTGCAGCAGACTCTAAAGATTGCAGTACTCTTAGAGAGATTGGATTGGAAGACACGAAAAATCCATCCAACCTGTTCATGCAGTCCAAGAACGATGCTGCTACTTCAGTGAACACTTCTTCCTCCATTGATGAAAGGTATGGAAATCGAGGAGGTGAGGAAAAGGCTGAAATGAATAATGACATTGCAAGGGAGTCCGTGTACAGGTTTCCAGGTGAAGATGCCCTTGAGGTTGCTATGCAGGTGGCAAAGGAAGTAGAAGAAGAGATGGAAAGCTATGGGAAAGTCTCACTCGAGAAAGAGAATTATTTGGAAGCAAGCACAAGTCCTGAGAAGATTGTTTCGTCCACAGATCACCCTGAATCCAAAATGGCAGATGAACACACGCCAAAATTCAGAGAGTGGAAGAAGGATGGTGAGAAGGATGACGACGGTGACAACAAGAGCTTTGGAGGAGGGAAAGAGGAGAATTTGAGTGATGCTGAAGTCAAAGAAACAGATCAGACAAAGGCTTGTCTTGTCAGAGGGCAATCCACTGCGCGTGCTGAGGGTTTGGATACACAACTTGTTCAGCCTATTGTGCCTGATGCCTCTGAAAAGGCCAATCATAGTGATCTCCAAGCTCAACTATCTACTGCTCCTGAAGCACCGGGAAAGCTCAAGTTTGACTTGAATGAGGGAATTCATTTAGAAGATAGTCCACATGAAACTCCTACTGCACTCTCATACCCGATTGCTTCGATTCCCATCACTCCGGTTGCCTCTCATCCTGTGATCTCATCAAGGAGTTCTTTTATACCTTCTCTTCAGGGTAAAGGTGAGCTGGGTTGGAAGGGTTCTGCAGCAACTAGTGCTTTCCGTCCAGCTGAGCCGCGGAAAACTCCAGAAAGGTGCCAAAATGCAATTGAGAGTACAGCCACTGATGTGCCATCGACTTCAAAATCAACTCGGCATTTCGTTGATTTTGATCTTAACATTGCAGATTGTGATCTAGAAGAAGAGGACAGCAATCCTTTGAGCCATCCTGCTCAGCATTCATCAGGTTCAAGGCTCGATCTGGATCTCAACCGCGTTGATGAGGGTGATGACAATGGTGTAGCTTTGGCTTCGGAGATTATAAATAACGAAGCCCAAGGCTCTTCTGGTGGAAGTAAGACCGTTAAACATGACTTTGATTTGAATGCTGGGATATGTCTGGATGATCCAGTGGCAGTTGATCCTGTTGATTCCCGTACGAACTTGTGGAGCTCTGGCTATGCTCCAGTTGCAGGTTTGAAAATGGCTGGTGAAGTGATCAATTTACCACCTTGGAATCAGCCTGGCAGCACGATTCCTTCACCTGCTATCCCTACTTTTGCATCAGTTAAGCAAGAAACTCATTTTACAGGGTCTTTTACACCTGCATACTTCAATATGGGGCAAGGGCATGGAATTCAACCATTCCACCCTGATTTGTGCAGGCCGCCAGCTGAGCTCTCGTCATCTGCTTCAGCCGCAGCTCTTCCTTTTACATCTCCATCCCCACATGCTTTTCCATATGCTGGATACCCCTTTGGATATACTTCTACTTCTTTTCCAGCTTCTGCATCTTTCTTAGATTCTTCAGGCTCTGCTCCATATTCCCCGTTGGCTGCTCAGTTCCTGACCTCTGGTGCAATGCTTCCTTCTCATCCCCGGCCTCCTTATCTGACAGGATTTCCTGAAATTGGCGCACCTGTAAGTAGTAATGGGATCTGGTCTAGACCCAACTTGGATTTGAATGCAGGCCCTAGCTTTGATTTGAATTCAGGCCCAGAGCTTGGGGACGCAGATGCTCGAGAGGAGCGAACCACTGTGCGGCAGGTACCAGCTTTTGGGAATTTATTTTCTCCTGATCCCCACATGAGAGTCTTTCGTCAATCAGTAGAACTCTCTGACTCTACCAAGAAGGAATGTGAAAGAGCTTGGGATATGTACAAAGCTGATCCAGGCCCAGAGCTCAAGAATTTAGATGCCAGAGATGAGAGGATGCCTTTGAGGCAGGCAACTCTTTTTGGGAATCATTTTTCTCTGGAGGAGCACCGAGTTTTCCGGCCGTCTGAGGCAGCAGAATCTTTGAAGAGAAAGGAACCTGAAGGAGGTTGGGATACATACAGAGCTGGACTGAAGCAAAAACCACAATGGAGATAAAAGGCTGTTAATTTCTGTGTAGGAGTCTTGTCATCCATTATGTGTGCCTGGCCTGGTATGTTTCATGATCACTTTTCTTGCCCTTTGACATTTATGATGACTTCCTCAGTCTTGTAGAATACTGGTTAGAATTGGTTATGCATGCTTTGATTCGTAGGATGGGCTACTGAAACTTATGCATTTATTATGGAAAGTTAGAAACATTGTAAGTAATGCCTTTTATTTTCTGCCTTTTCAGGAAGAGTCCAGTGGCCTTTCTGCCCTTTGGTGGCATTGTACAGTTAATCAGACTGCAACAGAAGCATTGTTACAGGTTGTGGCACTGATAAAATCTGGACATTTGGATCTCTCCTTGTTACTTCTTCAATTTTGTTTGCTTCGGAGGCGTTGAAAATCTTTTGGATGTGACATCAATAACCAGTAGTTTGGACAAAATCCCTATGGAAAGTCTGTCTTCCAGGGCTTACCCCATCTTGTTTCCTGTTTTCATGTGCTGCTCCGAGCTTCACATGCCTTACTGTACTCTCTTACCTTGATCTTAACTATTAAATCATTATTTAATTTGTATATGAAATCTACCTTGCAGATTGCTTTGCTATTCATGAAAATTCACAGATGTCAGCATTGGCATATTCAATATTGATTCACATTTATTTCCTTTTGGGATCATTTGATAAAGCAAGCACCAAAATTTCACTACACTTTTATTATTCATGAAAATTCACAAATGTTAGCATTGGCCTGTTCAATATTGATTTACTTTTATCTCCTTTTTGGCATCATTTGATAAAGCAAACACCAAGATTTCACTTCACTTTTTAGAGTGAGACATGCTCTATCCTATAATGAACACATCATAGAATAGTAAATTCCTGATAGGAGAAAGATATCTCCAGGAACACTTTTTAGAGTGAGACATGCTCTATCCTATAATGAACACATCATAGAATAGTAAATTCCTGATAGGAGAAAGATATCTCCAGGAACTTGAGAAGCAACAGTGGCAGGTTTCTGATACTTATGCAAGTGGTTGATGTATAAATTTAAAAAAACTGATTAGTTTTATTGGGTTCTCACATTTTTCTAAAAGATATGACTGGTTCTGTTGGTTCAATTACTTTGCTTTTGTTTTGAATACTTAATAATTGTGAAATAACCATTGAGCCTTGAATTTTATTAACACAAGCTAAATTTCTTTCTCATTAATTAACACTTGTGATATCATGAAGTTAGCAGAATTTAAAAGACTTGCTCCTAAGAACATGAATATTGTCTATGAATACCCAATGACTCAGTGCCTTATATTTTTGAAATCTTGGTTACCTATTTTATATGTTTTAAAATAATAAAAACAATATTAATAGTCCATAAACACAGTATTAACAGTCAATAACAATAAAATTAGATATTAGAGAGTAATAAACTAATAATAATTCAGGTAGAACCAAACAGCAGAGACGAGAATGATTCATATTTCCATAAAGAGGGCATTAACAGACTATCTATGGATTTTTGGTAAATGATGAAGCCCATTTTCTTGGAAAAGGGTTTTACAATCTAAAACAGTAAAGGAAAAATAAAATGCGAAAACAAAGTTAAATATTATAGAATATTATTTTGCTGTTGTTGGTGAAATATTCATATTGTAAAAATGTGAGCATGGACTTTTTATTTTTAAAAAATTGTGAGTGCCATGGCCTTTCGCATAAAAAATACAAACATCCCGTTACAATAATCAATCATAAATGCAGGATCCCTTTACCATTTTATTTATTAAAAAACTGCAAGTTCTGTGGCTCTTTTACATCAAACCACTAATGAGGGAATTCATAATCCCTTTACTAGTTCATTAGTTAAAAATAGGGTTAGAAATGATCCTCTTGGGAATGTACAATCACAAGTTTATTAGTTACACTGAATATTTTTTCATGAATATGAATATGAATATGACTTTTAAAGTATATGATTATTTTTAATTAATTTGTTGTTAACCTTATCATTGGTTAAAAGTAGTTTTAGCAATGATTTTCTTAGAAGTATTTAGGATGATGATAATGTTTTTAATGTTATTAAGGTTTATATGGTTCGTTGGATCTTAAGAAGGTAAGAGATTAATTAAAAAGAAGCCAGGAGCGTTTTTATATCATCATAGATTTTGTTAACTTAAAAGATCAAAATGGTTAGTAGCGTGATAAATATTTTGAGAATTAGATTTATTGTGAGTATAAGATGGACAATCTAGGGGAGTGCTTTTTATCTTCCACCCTCTTAGGATTGAACAAGTGACTGGGTTTTTTTTATCTTATGGCATTTTGGGAATTGACTGACACCCAATATGATTATGAAGTTCATAAGAAATAGTTTGGTTCTTAGCAGCATTCATTTTGTTAACACTAGTGAAGACAGATATTTTTGGTTTTCGAGATTGTGGTTGATCACTGTTTAGAATATCCTAGTTTCCATTTTTCCTCTAGCTATTTATTGTTTCACAATTTCTCTTTAAATGTGAAAGTAATAATATTTTTAATTTTACATTTATTCTGCAATATGATCTCTTCCTTTATCCCCCAATGGTCTAGCCAAGCTTGGGCATGCTTATGCCACCCTCACTTGAGCAAAAAGGGGGGTTTGGCTAGAGTTAGAAACAATATTATGAAACTTCTTGGCCATGTTGTGTAACTTTTTCTTTTACTTAACATAGCCATGCTTTCAAGGGGGAAAGACTTGCTTCAAACAGGAGGATAGGGTATGAAATATTTTCTTTAATCTTAAGGTTATAGGTTATAAAATGCTTTTGGATATGTTCAATCATTCCCATGACTCTCTTGATATACTTTAACCAAAACCTTACATTCCTATAAACTAATATTAGTGATGAGAATTTCTATGAGTTCTTTTTATCCCATATAATTGTTATCAAACCCATAGTTTTCCAACTTCCATTTATCCTTTTTTCAATGCTGTAATTCCAATTGAGCTTATGATAGATATCGATTCCCATCTCTATTTGTATGAGGGAAATTCCTCTAAATTGTATCATGAATGAAAGTATTGTAGGTGGCCTTTTTGGATTTAATTATGAGGGCTTTAGTTTTTTCAATATTAATAATGATACACATTTTGGAGCAAAAATCTTGGAGGATTCTTAGTGTTGTCCTCAAAATATGGTTAGATTCATTTCTTATTTCTCTATGGTTGGCTCCTGGTGTATATCCTCTTCTTTTGAAGTTTCTTGTTCCTTTTCTCCCTCTTCACAATATATGTAATATAATTTCTTCTCAACACACTTATGACCTTTAGTGTATTTGCTGTCACAACTGTAACAAAGCCTTTTTGCTCATTTTTTTTCAAATTGTTGTGGTGTCAACCTTGTAGGTTGTGGAAGGCTAGGAGTAGCAACACTTCCATTTTTATAGTTGTGAGTGGTAGGTTTCCTTGTCGCCATAATTTTCCTTGCCAACCTGAATGCCTAATCCAATGAATCAGGGTCCAAAGGTGAACCTCATGTTAGATGTTATCCTTTAAAGTCCCTATGAAGAAATCAATCCTATACTCCTTGGAATATTATTTACCCTTATATTCAATTTTTGGAAGTCCTCAATGTGCTCCATCATTGAACCCTTTGGATTGAGATTTATCAATTCGCTAAAGGTGTTGCTTTTTGTATCCTCATAATGTGCTATCATTTCCTTCGTAAAAATTGATCAAGTGACAATTCGTTTACGAGAGAAAATCCATCGATACCATACAAACTGATTGCGTTCTAAATATAAAGTTGCAATGCGTACCTTTTGCATGTTTTGCACATTATAGAGATCAAAATATTGCTCCATCTGTACTATCCATGTTACGAGATCCTTGCCTTCAAACTTCCTCATATCGATCTTTGGAATATGGTGGGTCTTCAATTCAACGTTAGAGTCTATGAAATCATGATTAACATTTCTTTTGTTCTCATCATGAGTTTCCTCTACTACCTTTTCTCAATTATGAAGCTTTTCTTGTAGCAACTCTGTCATACTTGTTGGAAAGTGTAACTATGAACGATCTTCATAATGACTAGCAACTTTGTCAAACTTGTTGGAAAGTGTAACTATGAACGATCTTCATAATGACTATGTAATTATGAATTTATGAAGAAGAAAAAGATAATAAAATGTATTTTGTAAATGCTTGACTCATGGGTTTCATGAGCAAGAAGTTTTTACAGGTCAAAGACTTCTTCTTGATGTCTTTTAGGGATTTGTCATTGTCATAAATATATAAATTAGAGTCATGTATTTGAAGAATTATTACACTTGTAAAGGTCAATCATAAATGCAAAAATATGCCTCAAAGACCTTGTCATCATGTTGGAAGAAGTCGGCTTAAAGATGCTGGAGAAAACCCCTTGGAAGGTCAGCTCAAAATAAACATAACTATTCACTGTCAAGTTGACTTATTACAGAGACAGTCAACTATATATAACCTAGTAGAATGCGCAGAAAATGACATAGAACAGTTTACACATCTTTGAGTTTTTTCAGACCAAAAATTGCAGGGAGGATTTTTGGATCATATTCTAAGATTAGTATATGAAGAAAAGGAATACAGTGGGCGCAAATCTAGAAGGAAAAATAGTGAAGAAAAGGAGCATACTTTATCTCTGTCTTGGGCCTATTACAGTCAAGGAGAAGTGAATAGTTTGCAATCCAATGCGAGGGAGGAATGTTGGGTTTGTGTTATATTCTTTTCATGGTTAGTCACGTGCAGGGGTGGGGGGGGGCAGCGCCCCGTAAATTTTTTTTTGGTCCTTATTTTCCGGTGGGCAGAGCCGCCCATGGTTTTGTGCATGGGTTTGCACATGGTTTTGGGGCATGATGGTTTTCGGCCCTTGGTATTTTGTAGATCCGGTCAAGGGAACTATGGTTATGTTCTAATCCAGGGTTAATGGATTGGGGTTTATGTATGCTTCGACATGTATATATATGTGTTGCAACACTAAAAAGAATATAATGAAAAATCAAGCTGGTCGTCTCGATTTGGGATCCAGGGGAAAATCTCTATGTTTATCTGTTTTATGTTTTATATTCTCGCTATTGTTTATTTTCTATTTTTAAGATTCGTTTGCAGCTAATTTCTGTACAGGGTTAAAACCTACAAGGAAAAGGGCTATTACAACATAGGTCTACACTCGAGCAATCAATGCGAAATAGGAAGATTCTACAACATGAGGAATATGATTAAGTACTAAAAGGAAGTGCGTAGAAAGAAGTCAAGCTTTGTCTTGAGAAGGTCTAAGGTATACTATGCATGAAGAAAGGCCACTACAACAAAACAAAGAACTTAGTCTAGGACATTAAGACGAGAAGTCAAGAAGTCATCTATGGAAGATTAAGTTCTGATCAAGGAATGCAACACCTTATTTGGAGTTATAGACTAGGGACAGAGTGTCCCTAGTGTTGGTGCATAACGGTGCAGAAAAGGGAGATCAACACAAGGAGCCCAGAAAGAGCAAAGACAAGGTCTTGGAGGCTAGAAGGGTCAAGGGACTATGTTATGGTCATGGTACTTGTCAATTGAAAGTCTATAAGAAAAATTACTTGTGGGTTTTCCTCTCCAAGAGGCAGAGGTTTTGGCCCTGGCTTGAATAGCCAAAATCTTGTGTCTTTTGTGTTTTGATAATTGGCTTGATGAAAGACCTACTAAGATAATAAAGAGAAGATCTAAGTAAGAGAAATAAGTTCACAAGTAATTTTTAAGTGGAGAATTGAATTAAACTACACCCTATCAAATTCTCAACATGGTATCAGAGCTAAGGTGTTAGAGAAGGGCATAGAGACACTCAAATATCAGATTTCATGGAAGGCATCAAAGCAAGGTGAAGGATTGAAGAATCAAAACCAAAGAAGGAAGTCTACACAACAGTTCAGATCTTTGTATTAATGAGCAACATTGGATCATAGTATACAAAGCAAGGATTTGATTAGAAGAAAGGTCAGTTTTCCATAGTGAAAGAAATAAGACAGTTTGGTGTTAAAGGCAATATTATAGTACCATCTTAAATGTGCTAGCACTTCATTGCCATCTCAAAGTATTGCCATTAAAAGCTTCAAGACAAGTTTCCTATCATCCATGATCATTTAAGGAAGCAAAAAAACATCCTCATCAATCACCATAAAAAGGGAATCCAGATCTAAAGGCTTTGACATCATAAAAGGAGCAATATCCTTCATTGAAGGACTTTTCATTTGGAAGAAAATCATTCAAAGGAAGCTTCAACCATCATCAAAGTAATCAAGATGAAGATTTAATCTTCACTTGTCAAGTAAGTATCTATTATTCTATAATCAAAATTGGTAAAATGACTCCGTGTTTGCAAGGAGATCTCAAGTCTTTTTAGATCATCAAAATTCATTACATGAGAAAGGAGGATAGATATAGTCCTCGAAAGGGAAGTCATTGATATTGATTAAAAGGTCTCTGAAGGTTAAGTATTGTTTGAATACATGAAAAGAGATTAAAGGACTCAAAATATTCTTATGAAATCAGTCAAAGGTCCTCTCATCTCTATATATCATAATTGTAGATATCGAAGAGATATGTATTCTTTGAAGATGCAGTAAAGGTCATATCACTTAGACCTGATCTACAAAAAATTGAAGGAATATCTTCATAGAATCTCATTAATGAGATTCTAAAAGAAATGATAAAAGTTAATCATCACTATTCTATTTGGTGAGCAAGGTAACAAGTGTCCATGAGACAAGCAATTTACCTCATTTAACAACTTATGGTTTCCATGCAAGATAGAAAAAGACAAGTTGGGGGAAAAAGTATTAAAGGTTAAAGAAAGCTCATATCACCAGAAAAGGATGAAAGAAGCTGAAGAAAGGAAGGTCAAGGAAAGAGGGAGTAAAATATCTTACTATGGTTAAAATAGTCTCCCTCACAAAAGGTATTTTCATAACTTCTAAATCCTATATAGGATATGACTACAATAAATAGATGGGTTGTGACATTATGAAAGCATTAAGAACCAAGAGCTTGTGACATCACCATAAGGAATCATGGAGGACAAGAAGAACAAAGTTCATGGCAATCAAATAAAGAAGACATAGCTCTTGGGAAACCTCATCGAAGAAGTCATCCAGGACGAGGCTCATCATACATCAAAAGAAAACATTTTCCAAAATAAGGATATTCAAGATCCCCGAATTTCTTTGATAGAATCCTCATCGAAGGATTCACCGATCTAGAGAAGAAGAAAGTGTTTCATCATGAAATTCAACTTGTGAAGTTCATGGAATGATGATGATATAAGAGATGAGTCAGATCAAGTGATTGAAGACATTTCAATCAAGGAAGCTGCTGAAAGAATACTAGATGACCTGAAGGGAAATGAGGTATGTATGCTTGTATTTAATATTATAATGTCATATCATATGGTTGTAGGTAACATGTATCACTACTCTTATCCTGAAGAGCATGATCAAAGGAAATGAATCTCCTCTTCTAAAATATGTCGAAAGGCACAATTCACACTAGCTGAAATCAACATAATATATTCTCATATGAAGTATGAGATGATTGGCAACTATTAAGGAACTTTGATTGGAAGCTCCTGGGAATAAAATTGTGTGGAAGGAAGAGATCGTCAGAAGTACAACTATGGTAAAAGGAAGACAAACATCCAAGGAATACGAGTTGACTAGGAGATCTCTTGGGAAGATATGTGGACTCTGATAAAAATCTGGAAAAGATAAACACCCTTGACAATACATATCTTTAGGAAGATGTGTCAATCTGTAAACAAAGGATGCTGATGCCTACAAGATGTCATGATGAAAGATCATCACTAAGGTAATTTTATTCAAATATTCATATTTATAATTGAATAATATTTGGATGAGCTTACGCAGGGCTACCAAAGGGAATCATATACCTTCCACAAGTTGATAACCATATGGTAGGATAAAATATCCTTGAAAGAAGTATGGTTCAGAAGAAAAGTAGCATGACATGAAGCTAGACCAGATGAGAAGATTGATGGATCACTTTATGAAGACATGAATTATGAATGAAGTGATGGATGATCTGTGCCCTATGAAGAGTTGAAGGCTCCTCAATTAATGACATCAACAAAAGGAGTCCTTCATGAGTAGCTGAATGTTTTTAATCATTGCTGCTATAGGTCCCTGATTAAGAGGGAGCCTGATAATGAGTCTCTTACTTAAGCCAAGAAGAAAGCTTAAGTACATTCCTTTATGGAATGTATTGATCATCCCTAGTTAAGAGGGAGCGACAATTGTGTTTTTCTATCTCATGTGTCATGCACTAGACCAGGACTAAGAACCATAAGTCTTAGTGAAGGACATGAAGAGGAATGTAGACACATGGTGAATGGATCCTCCCTAGTTGAGAGGGAGAGATAGACACACATTATTGTCTTCATTGGGAGAAATAATGGAGTATTTTGGGATTTGGTAACCATCTGGAATTTGATGCTCTTTGAGAATGTGGTAGAACATTCCGATAAGAGTAGTAATGAAAGCACCGATATTTTTTGAGGATTAGCTATCCCGATAAGAATAGTCCTATGAGGTCATACTCGGTGAACACTTGGGTGGAGTATGTACCTTGGAGACAATGATGAATATGTCTATAATCATTGATCTCGCCAACATTGTAGCTAAAGATCTCGTGGAGATATGACGCTGTTAGTCAATGCCTTGCACTGTGACAATGCTGGAAAATATGATGCTATAATAGATGGATTACAAATCAAATTCTTCTTATGAGATTCTTCAGATTGAAAGTCACCATGCACCATTATGAATACCTCCCTAGTTAAGATGGAGTGTTGGAAAGTGTAACTAGGATCGGTCTTCATAATGACTATGTAATTATGAATTTATGAAGAAGACAAAGATAATAAAATGTATTTTGTAAATACTTGACTCATGGGTTTCATGAGCAAGAAGTTTTTATAGGTCAAATACTTCTTCTTGATGTCTTTTAGGGATTTGTCATCTTGTGATAAATATATAAATTAGAATCATGTATTTGAAGAATTGTTACACTTGTCATCATGCTGGAAGAAGTTGACGTAAAGACGTTGGAGAAAACCCCTTGGAAGGTCGACTCAAAATAGACATAACTATTCACTATCAAGTCGGCTTATTACGGAGACAATAAACTATATATACCTATTACAGAGCTTTTGAGGTTCAAAATGGGCCTCCTAAGAAAATTGTACAACCAAAATAAGATTTATAAGAACCAATAGGATTCAAGATGATGATGTCAACCGTGGGGGATGATTCACTATTTTTGGGGTAAAAAAGTAAAAAGATTAAAAAATAATAAAATAATAAAACTTCTTTTTTAGCTTGTAATTTCAATTTATCTCCCTAAGGTTTTACTCAAATTTTGAGCGGTAGTACTCATTGGATGCAAAATTGAATTCCTCATCCAGGAGTACCCATGTTGAATACTTTTGATGGACCTTACTACACGAAAAATGATAAATACATGAAAAATCTTGATTGTAATCACTTTTTTTCATGTATTTCTCATTTTTTATTTAGCAAGATCCATCAAAAGTATGCAACATGGGTACTCCTTGGACGAGGAATCAAATTCTGCATTCAACGAGTATTCCCACGTGAAATTTGAGTAAACCCATAAGGAGATAAGTTTAAAATACTAGCTGAAAAAAATATTTTTTTTCTTTTTTCCCTCTAAAATTTGATGATGTAATCTAATCTTATTTTATTATTTCCACTGTTATTTTATAATTTTCTTAGGAGGCCCATTTTATACCTAAAAATTTCCCTAATGCTAGTAGACTATGAAGAAAAGGACATAGAACAGTTCGTATATCTCTGAATTTTTCAGACCAAAAATTACAGGAAGGATTTTCGGATGATATTCTGAGATTAATATACGAAGAAAATGAATACAATTGGTGCAAATATAGAAGGAAAAACAGTGAAGAAATGGAGGATGCTTTATCTTTGTCTCGGGTCTATTACAGTCAAGGAGAAGTGCGAAGTATAGTCTGCAATCTAGTGCAAGGGAGGACAAGGGCTATTACAATATAAGACATGTCTACACTCTAGTAATCAGTGCGAAATAGGAAGATTCTATAGCATGAGGAATATGATTAAGTGTTGGAAGGAAGTGCGTAGAAAGAAGTCAAGCTTTGTCTTGAGAACAAGGTCTAAGGTACACTTGCAGGAAGAAAGGCCACTTCATCAAAACAAAGAACTCAGTCTAGGGCATCAAGATAAGAAGTCGAGAAGTCATCTATGGAAGATCAAGTTTGGATCAAGGAAGGAAACACCTTATTTGGAGTTATTAGACTAGGGACCAAGTATCCCTAGTGTTGTTGCAGAACGGTGTAGAAAAGGGAGATCAACATAAGGAGCCCAGAAAGAGAAGAGACAAGGTCTTGGAGGCATACAAGGGTCAAGGGTTTGTGTTATGGTCATGGTACTTGTCAACTGAAAGTCTATAAGAATAATTACTTACGGGTTTTCCTCTCCAAGAGGGAGAGGTTTTGGCGCTAGCTTGGAGAGACAAAATCTTGTGTCTTTTGTGTTTTGATAATTGACTTGATGAAATAACTAATAAGCTAATGAAGAGAATATCCAAGTAAGAGAAATAAGTTCACAAGTAATTATCAATTAGAGAATTGAATTAAACTACGCCCTATCAAATTCTCAACAAAACCTTCCTTCAAACCTTCAAGTTTTGGTTCTATACTATCAATATTAGCTTCCATGTCATCCATATTAGCTTCCATTCCATTCTTCAAACCATCCATCTTATCTTCTATGCCTTATTTTAAACCATCCATGTCGTCTTTTAGTTCATCTTTGGTTGCTCTTTGTGAGAGAGAAATTTGTTGCATTTGGTCCCATAATTTTGATATATCATGTTGCAATTCTTCCTCTTCATGCATCATAGTAGAGCTTTATGAGGACTTAATGGGTGTGAATTTTTTTTGAGAGGAATTTTAGAACCCAATATTGATATCTATTCTTAATTATGCCCTTGGAATCACTTCAATCTGTTTTTTCAAACAAAAGTTATGCATTTTTAAAAAACAACACACACATTTTTCTTGCTTTTGAGGATCTCGGTATTGAACCTGATGGATCTCTATGATTTCAGATCTCCAAAATTTGAACTTCGGTCATGTAATAGCCCTCCGAGTCTTCTTTCCAATTCCACATGTCAGAACTAATTTGGATTCTTCAAGATACAATTATGCTCGATCTCCCACGATGACCTGATTATAGACTGGTTCAGTAGAGTGAAATTGTAAGGATTTTCACATGTCACTGTTTCAACCTTCAGACCTGAAATTGATACATGAAAAACTGCATTCCGTTCAATTTTTTCCACTTTTTACAGAATTCAAATCCGATGTCTAAAATTAAAGTTATGACGATTTTACCTAGGTCACCTGTTTGAGACTGAATTTTGGAGCCTACAAAAACCCTAACTTCCCCGGATCATATCTCTGAAAACATAGCGAACCAAGATCTGAAATTTTGGCACAAAGTTCAACAAGATTTCGGTTATACGTGGTCACAATTTCAGCTTATGAAGCTTCGTAGAAAAGTTTTTATAGAGAAAATTCCACAATGGCTTTTTTGAAGCAACGACACCCTAGAATCCAAAGCTCTGATACCAAACATTATGCAACCAACTCACAAATAGAAAAAAAGATATATCAATGACTTAAAAATTATCCACTTCGAGGGGGAACCTCCTTTACAATACATAAATGAACAATTATTCGATGATTCAAAAGAAAAAACCTACTTTCTATAGATAAGAGTCTAAGGGGTCACAAAATAATTAGAGTCGACATGACAATAATAATGTAAGGGCACAACAATAACAATAGTGGACTTCTATGGGGCACAACAATAGCAATATGGGGGATACACGGGGGCTACACTAATAATAACAATACGGGGATACACTAGTATTATAGGTACCTAACATTTTCATAAATTGTAATGAATCCTTACGAAAAGAAAAATATTGTAAGTATAAGAGAGTAGTTATGACTATACCTGTGAGCATGGGGCCAACACAACCTGCATCTTGCAAACACTCTTCAAGCTAATCAATGTATATGCCAAAAATGATAGGGGATAAGGGATACCCTTTCTTGACTTGGATATTGCTTTAATTTCTACTGACTAACCATTCAATGGTCCTAAGCTTGGCAATAATATATTTGTATAACCTTTTTCACAACAACCTCAACTCTAGAGGAACCATTATCTCTTTTGGACTCTTCCATGGCTTTGTCTTAGGAAGGGTGTCAAAAGATTTTATAAATCCAAAAAAACAACATAAGAGATCAATTTTATTAGTGAGAAATTTCTTTGCAATAATTATAGGAGTAACAATATGGTCCACAGTTAAATGATATATCCTAAAGCCATCTTGGAATTTATCTCTTTTATCGTGGCTTTCATAATTTGTATAGCTTGGATAAAATGTGGCGAATCATAATGGTCCTGTTAGAGGGAATGTTTTTATCCCCAATTTTAATATAGGTACACTAAGGATTTTCGTCCAAGGCTTAGGGAAAACTTGCTTCACTATTAAATTGAAGAGCTTGTGTATGTGCAAGATGAGAATAGGCTGTCTTATTTTAAAATTTTCAGCTTGGTAACTTTCAACATCCTTAGCTTTCCCAAAATTAATGTCTTCTAAAGAAAATATGTCATCCTTGATAAGGGCATTCAAAATCGTGTCCACAGTGTTAGGGAATTCACAAGGGTTTTTAAGGTAAACATTCCAGTTCTTCAAGGGAATCAATTTTTTTCTTTAATCTTATGAATAAAAAATTTCCTCCAAAACTTTCTAGGGTCAAACTTTGAAAGGTGCAGTAAATGCTTTTTCTTATATGGTATTGTTATTTTCTTTTAGTAATGCCTTTGTACATATTTATTTGATCAAATTTTAAGGTTCTTTTAGAAGCATCTCTAATCGATTTTATAATCATTATAATATAAGGTTGGTAGTTCTATTATTATTTTTATATGACATCTAGGTAGATAACTTGTTAATGGTAGCAGAGAGGGTTGTAGTAAAACT
This sequence comes from Pinus albicaulis, assembly GCA_034641835.2. Lineage (NCBI taxonomy): Eukaryota > Viridiplantae > Streptophyta > Pinopsida > Pinales > Pinaceae > Pinus > Pinus albicaulis. Next base: position 518,206,116 of record CM076579.1, read on the forward strand.
ATGGTAGATGTTTTCAAAGTTATCTTTATATGTTAATATGTGTAATATCCATTTAAATATTTTGAGAAATCTATTTTACTCTTCTAGAAAAGTATGTGGTTTTGATTCTCTCAATTCTCTTGCATGTGGTAGTTCTGCATGGAAAAGTTTAGAGTTAAGGTTAAAGGTCTATGATTGAGGTTAGATTCATGGTCATTTAAGAGGTCAAATTATATAATTTTGTTGGAAACAAGGATTTTAGATATCACATAATCCGTGACACTTTTTCCAAGCCTATGAATACAACTCTTCTAGTTGGAGTTTGGCTACTTGATTATGCCATTGCAAATTGTAAGGTATTGGGAACTACAAATTTTGACTAATTCGATACCAAATAAATTTTCGGTCAAGTCTTTAGAGTTCCTTTTGAATCTACTAGTTAAATCAAAGTCCTCATCTAGCTAAATATGATTAGGGTTGGAATCACTACTTGGAAGAATATCTTGGTTAGCTTTGGTTGTAACATTAAAGTCTCCTAACAAGAAGATGTCACCTTCATTCCTTATAGTATGAATATCCCGTTATAAGGTATTATAAGGACAATTATTATCTAGATTGTTTTTCATATAAAAGGTAGAGTTTATAGGTGCAGAATAACAAATTGTAATATAAATCCTCTTAGCATTAATGCCAAATATTTTGATCCAAATGTATTGATTGAGGAGTCATCCTATAAAACTGAGTGTGAGGAGATACATTCTTTTTCTATATAACAAACTATTCCTCCAATTCCTTTGTGAGAAGATTTCTTATTCCAAGAGGACCACAAAATGAATCCATCTATGCGAGGGAGCTTAGACGCATCATGCTCCCAAGTTCGGACTAAAAAAATTATATCAATTTCACTCAAGATCCGACTTAACATAAGACCTTTATGCCATGGAAAGTCACAACAATGACAAAAGAGGATTCGAAGTGCTCCAAATTCCTATTAAATACTTTTGTTTTGGTCTTTATCCCTAATAATAACTTTCCTATTTTTAATGGTTTCCCATTTTTCTTCCTTTTTGGATCCCTTTACCTTTTCAACATCCTTCCTTAATTGAGCTTGGTTTGCTGGGATGAGGTCCTCATTTATATAGATTCCCGTCCCTTATAGACTTGGAGATTCACTGAGTATGTCAAATATGTAGTCACTACAACTTACTCTAATACAAATCAATCTATCATTGTGCTTGAGTATTGTTTCTAACTTTCTTGCTTATATGAGATAAATTGTTTCAATTTGTGACTTATTTTTAAATTCTTTTATCCTCATATTTTTATTCTTTTATATCAATAATTATAAGATTTAAGGCTATTCTATTATATTCATTATCTAACTAGTAGTAATTATAAGATTCAAGACTCATTTATTATGTTCACAATTCAACTCAATTAATTTTTTCATTTCCTCTTTGATAAAATTGATGTCTAATTTATTTTCTATACAACTTAGAGAAAGATTGCCATTTAACATATAAACTTTATTTTTTAAAATGAATTTAACCATTTTAAATTTATTATTTTTCATTACTATATAAGTTCATATTAATTTTATTATATATTTTGAGGTTGTAATTAATCAATGATTGATTATATATAATTAAAATAATATTAATTAAAGTCCACAGGGCCTAAAATATATGGTGATGGGTATACTGTTAAGGCACTCTGTGATGTGAAGATCAATGGTTTGAAACTCTGTGGGAAAAAAATCCAGCTATATTAAGGGCTGGTGTGGCCCAAGACTAGTGCAATCCATGGGTGATTTTGATGGCTTAGATGCTCTTGAGTCGCAGTTTCTCAAGCCAAAAGTTAAGTGTGTAGTCATCTAAGGACTCATACAACTTAGAAAACAAAAAATAAGATTAATTAATTGATTCCTTGAAAGAGGGTGTTCATGAATGAGGATTCCCATGCATTGATATGATTCTAGATCACATGAAAGAGGGAAAAAACTCCCACTATACTTGGAACATTGCATGTGCTCCTATCACTTCATCGATCATGGCACAAATCCGACACAATGTTAATCACCATTTGAATATCGTAGGATGAATGGGGAGGTACAAGAGGACTCGATAGGGGAATTCTATCACATTGGGAGAGTTGGAGGAAAAAATAAATGATAGCATACCACAATCTGACCATTCTAGCTAGGAGATCAACCAACATATCCTTCTCCTCAGAGGAGGGTAGTGATCAACTAGCACAACTTCCTAGAAATTGTGGCCAATAGTTGTTACGAATCATTGGTTTTTTGCTTGCAACACTAGTAGTCCTTTTTGTCTTCTCATGTCAATGTATGTCAAAGTATAGCACAACCATCTTGTTTTTATAAATTTTTATGTAAAATATGCTCTAGTTAGAAAAGGTCTTAGAAACCTCAAGACTTTGAACTTATGTCACTAGTTTGGTTTCCCTTCGGACAAACCAGTAGCATAAAATTCTTGGCCTAATGAAATCCTCATTTGACGTAATGAAAAGTTCCTCACTTCAATAATAATAATAACTAATTGATAATATATACATTTTTTAATATTATAGCCCCAAGGGTTAGCTCAATTGGTCGAGTCCCCTTCGTGAAAGCACCTTTTCTATTGAGAGGTCACGAGTTCAATTATCTCCACACTCTTGGGGTCATGCTCCATGGTTGAGATAGCAAGAAGTGATCCCTTCAAATGGATATGCCTGGTATAAATATTCCATGAACATAGTGATTACCGATCTCCAGAGTACATGAACCACATAAAAAAATAAATTTTTAATATTGTTAAATTAAATATTATATACAAAATTATTTTAAAATTCAAAATTTTATATTTATTGAGATTTGAACTTATGTTGTAAAATATATCTCTATTAAATCACATCATCATGTTTTAGACAATTAAACCATTCAATAAATAACAAGGGTAATAGTTGTGTAGCAGCATAGTCCCTGCCTCTTTGTGTGGGGTCTGCGTTTTTTCTTTATTTGAGAATGCTTTGTTTCTGTAATTGCTTCCTCAAGCCACAATTACACACTGTTCACAAGCAAAGCTTATTTTTCACCTCCGCACTCTGCATAATGAACGCTAAATCCTGAGATATGCACACTTTGCAATCATTATAACAATTACCCCAATCTGCTAAAGATATAGAGAATTAAGCAGTTGGATTAAATAAAGGAAAGCACTCAACAATATTATATATAAAGAAAGTACAAAGCCGAAAATATAAGTCACACAAAACTAATATATCAATTTCGTTGTTGTTTCTACACACTTTGCATAATGGACGCTTCCTCCAAACTCTGCATAATGAAATCTTTCTCCACACATCCCAACTCTACACAATGAAATGAACGCCCAAAACAAGCAAACACAACAAAATGCCTATGTTTCCAAAATAAGTGGCAGATAACAATACAACACACTAGCGACATGAGATTTAGTTATTTGTTTTCAACACGAATTCATAGTGTATCGTTTATATCTGGAAGAGAGTGGGGCCCAACAAAATAGTTTGTGAAAAATGTAATTCCACACTGCTCACAATGAAATCTTCTTTCTTACCCCCACACCTCCAAAAAATGAAAGCTAAAATATGAGATATGCACACTTTGGAATTTCACATTCGCAATACTCCGAACAATGAAATTAACGCCCAAAAAAAGCAAACGCGACAAGATTCTTGTGTTGCCAAAATATGTGACCAATGGTAGTGCAACACACTAGTGACATGAGACTTAGTTATTTGTTTTTGGCATGAATTCATATTGTATCATTATGATTTGACGAAGAGTGTAACCAAATAGAATCCTTTGCGCAAACCACAATTCCGTACTGCTCACAATGAAAGCTTATTTTGTACCCATGCACCTTTGCACAATGAAAGCTAAACCCTGATATATGCACACTTTTCAATCGTACCTCTTCACTTCCTACAATTAAATTTACACCCAAAACAAGCAGTTTCCATCAAACCACCAAGGATAGAGGATTAAGCAATTGGATAAAATGGAGGCGAGGCAAACACTTAGAAATATTATATATAAAGCAAGTTCATAGCCAAAAATTTAAGTTGCATAATTAATATATCAATTTTGTTGTGATTTCTCCGCATCTCTGCACTCTGCACAATGAAATCGTCCTCCACACCTCTGCACTCTGCACAATGAAATTAACTCAATTAAAAACAAAATATTTAAATATATAACTTCTATTGAAATTTAAAAAATTAAAACATATAAATATAAAGTTTTGATAATCAAAATAATAAAAGTTGTTGTACATTATGTGTTTTGTATTCAACTTTTTATTAACTAGTGCCAACATCTGCAACGACTGATACTGAATGCAGTACAAAGGGCTTTGCATCCAATATATAAAAATTATTTATGGCTTGGTCGTACTATTAACATCTACTCAACACTTAATAACATTTATTATAACACATTGTATAATGATTACTAGTTGTAAACATATCAAGTTCGACATTTATTGCATGAATCGAGTTGTAATAAATACATTGTTATAATTCTTAATAACGTTTAATACTTGTACACAAATCAAGAAGATGCAAAGGGATTTGAAGCCAGTATCCGTCGTAGAAAATTAAAACAATGTATGTATGGAGGTGTGGAACTGGGGGAATAAATCCTCTTCCGCATATCTTGTGTGGAAGGTGATTGGAGGTCACCTTGTCTCTATTCTATTCTAACTACTCATATACCATGATCACAATTTTCACATATACTTATGCAGAGAGGTAGCTTACCATATAATCAAAATCAACATTGCGTGTGAGGAATAAGTTTTTTACGGGAAAAAGGGTGTACGGAGCAAGGAACATAAACTTTGTTCCGCACATCCATATACATTCTCACACACTACATATCAATAAATTAATTAGTGTTTTTGGATTATTATGGTTTGGGGCATGAAAAGTTTGGGTTACATGTATATCGAGTGCAGAGTAATGACTTGTCGCCCAAAAAAAGTAAATGCTACAAGATGCTTATGTTGCCAAAATAAGTGACAAATGGCTGTACAACACAATAGCGACATGAGACTTCGTTTTTGCCATGAATTCATAGTGTATCATTTGGACCTGGTTGAGAACATGACCTAATAGAATTTGTAAGACGACGAAATTTATGTCGTTTAACCGAAGAATTAGTGCGAGTGTTTATCCAATTAACACATGTCACTGTTACATTGACTAAACGAAGCGTGTTACCCATATCGTTTGTACATGTCAGAAACTAAAAAAACTCATAATATATCGGTAAAATCACAATATTTTCAATTAGAGAATTAAGCAAAGAAATATTTGTAATGACAATAGGTGGAGTACAAACTATTGAAATAATTTAGTACCAAAACATGCGAGAAAGGACAATTGTGTAGGATGGCCATATGCGGCAAAATTGTGTTGAAACATAAATGTTTGCGGAGGTGTGAGAACCTGCAGTGACATAAACCGAATGTGGTGCAGACGATTCTGCACACAATATTACAAAATTAATTAAGACTTAGTCATACTATTAATAAAATTTACTCTGATGCATTGTGTAATGATTATTGGCTGTAAACATATTAATAAGATCATATCCATTGATATTATAAAATATTATTTTCGACATTTATTCGGGGAATCCATGCATAATCATCACACTGTTTTTTTGCTTAATAACATTTACTACTTCTAACCAAGTCAAGAATATGCACAAGGATCCACAACTAGTACCCATTGTATAATATTGAAACGATGTGTGTACCCCCTCCACACACTTCTTGTGCACATTGCCTCGTTTGGTGGAAATGTTTTAGCGAAATGTTACACAGATTCAATCAACCTCCTACGACATAGAATAAAGGATAAATAAAAAATTAATTAAGACTTAACTTTATGACTAACAAAAAATTTGTTGCCCGTAAATGTAAGATTGTTCAACATTTGTTTGACGGATTGACATGTAACAAGGACATTGTTCTAATGAATGCTTAATCCTACAATTAAAAAAATATCCCTTCCCAGTAAATGTAAGCATTTATTTGGTGAATCGACATGCAATCAAGACATAACATTTACTCTAACACATTTTGTAATGATTATTGCTTGTTGAAAAATCAAGAAGACCATATCCATCGATATTTTAAAATAGTATTTTCAACATCTATTTGGAAAATCGACCCATAATCAGGACATCACTCGAGTGCCTAATAATATTGACTAGTCATAAACAAATAAAAAATGTCTACATGGATACGTGACCAATATTCGTTCTATTAGATTGTAAGCATGTGCGTAATAGGGATATGTACGAGAGAACATTTGTTCCCTCATTTCTACACCTTCGCATATGTTACCCCTCCACACATATCAACTTCTTGCAACGCGAATTGGCGGATATTGAATACTTATTTAAGGCTTAATTCCATGATTAACAAACATATTTTCAGATCTTAATGACAACTACTATTGAAAGAATAAGCATTCATACTAGAGTAATGGTAAAATCATCATATATTTAGAGCTTATGCGAATAAAATCCTATTGAATTTTGTTAGTAAGAAAAAAATGTAACAAGTTACTCTCATCTAAAGGTTATCCAGGTCAAAATGAATGAGGGAACGTAGGCCAACGAAATATAGACCCTTTTTAAGAATCCATATTTGAAATGGAAGACAAGTCTTAAGTATTCTTGTTTCAACATTGCAAAAAGCAACATGGTACAATATACATCACTTAGTAAACCGATTACCTTTACAATATCAAAGGCGAAAGTTTAGTACATTGAAAGGAATGAAGCAACAAGTTCAATTGACATCTATAAGAAACTCATAACATATAGATGTACTTATTATGGCATGAAGACTTAATAGTACTCTTTGTCTCATCTGCTCAGTGATCGTCTTGTTGTGAACAAAATGATGAAAAAGTTGAGAGACCTCTATAATGCAATACAAAAACAGGGAATTGATTATGATTGTAGTTTATTCAATACTCAAAGCTAGTAGCCATTAAAGGTAAGAAATTAGAAAATGGAGTGACAACAACTCCAATATTTCATGGGAAAATTATGTACGTATGTGTAAAGGAATCAATTTGATATTTGTGTTTACTTAGGTTATATACATATGAACACATGTTTCCGAAGAAATGTAATCATGATGATCACTTCATGAACACTGCCTTAGAAGCCATATGGGTATATTTCTATCTACTACAATGACTACTTATACAGAATCACATTAAATGTTTTAAAGAATCAATTTTTGAATTTGTCCAAATTTCATGAATTATGGCCTTTGTTCTGATTGCATGTAATCTAGTTATTGTTTACTAATTTCACCATCTGTATGTATGTCAATATTGAAATTTGCAATTATTATAGAAATAAAATAATTATGAATTAATTGTTCTTTTTCTGTTACAATTGTTCCGATAACTATTAAAAGAATTGAAATTAGAAGAGCATGTAGATTATCATGCATATTTGGTCTTGGAAGTAGAAAAATGACAAAACAAGTTCAATTTTTTCATTGCAAATATTCATTTAAGAGATGAATCTGTTGCGTGGGGAGAAAAAAGAAGAGGATATCAACTCAATTATTACTATCAAACTATATGTCAATGATGAGTAGTTTCTAATTTTGTAAAACATTATCGCACAATGGGAAAATATCTATGTTAAATAACGTGGAAATTAACATTAACTATGTGGAGGGAGAATATGTGCGGACATAAAACATTTACACATTCAGTTTAACTTTTCATCTCATTTACCTAACGTTATAAAGTCCATAAAATTTCATATACACGTTTGCTACTTATATAGGATTAATAAATAGTAGATATATCCAAAACACATGCTTAGATATTTAAGCTCTGTTCATATACACTATTTTCTAGCACAACGGTTCTCTCACACATATCCACTATTTACTACATCCTTTATTCCACATAACTGAATATGTAAAGTTTAAAATGAAAAAATAAGTTAAACTGTTAGAGCATTTTTTGATTTACCAATTATTTGTGAAACTCTATTTTAAAGTCTTTGTTTCTCTTTGTACATCCATTCTTGTGCATGCATATACATCTTTTTACACACATTCTTTTCTCGACATACATTCTCGATTCTGATTATAGCTCAATTTTCTAACATCGATACTTGTCCATTTACTTCAAAAATAAATATTGTGGGTCCTAATAAAAATGCCAATGGTTAATGATAGAATTTGCGTCAAAGAGTAGAGTTCCAAGAAGGTAGCCTAACCACAATTGCATCCCCACCGCAATGTATGAGAACCATGGATATTTGCAAATAAAGCTTCCATTGTTAGATTAAGTACATTTTCAAATCAATGATGACAATCATCATAGCCATCGTTAGAGTCTCTAGAGCTACTAATAACGTAATACTTTTTTTTACCGTTTAAAATTATTTTGCAAGATCTACGTTGAAATATGTAAATTAAATTAAGGAAATATATTGAAATTAGGTTTTATTTTTGGTTTATGAAAAGGTGGATATATATATATATATATATATATATCATCCGGATTATGACAATTTCCTAATCAAAGGTGATCTACATTGACGTAGGGTATAACCAACGAAATAAAAAAAGGTATATAGATACATGTTACTCGTGAGAATTAAATGTCATTTATTCTGTAAGTTTGATAAAATTCTATTATGTTATTATTAAGAAGGAATGCTGAGAATTGCAAAACAACCCTCTTCTGGATTCCAAATTCGATAATGAGGTAAGGCATAACGCTTCCATGCTCTGGTTTATGTTGTATTCCAATTTTTAATTGAGTCATTTTACTATTCTATGTTATCATTGGGTGGTATAACAATTTGCATATTTCTCTTATTGTTTCGATTTTGAAGGTCTGACCTAAGTAGGAAGTTCCAGGAGCCTGTATTTATGGTTGTGTATCTCTATTCTAAGTGCCTTCATGGTGGTACTATATCTTTTATTTTGCAACCTATGACCATTCATTTAGATAGTTTCTTTTGGGACTACGCCCTGGTTCATTGCACTACAACATAGGGTGGTTTGTTGTTGTTCTTGGTTGGCTTGGTTTTATGTTTAAAGTAGAAAAAAGAGAAAACAAGTTCAATTTTTTCATTGAAAATATTCATTTAAGAGATGACTTTGTTGCGTGGGGAGAAAAAATAAGAGGATATCAACTCAATTATTACTATCAAACTATATGTCAATGATGAGTAGTTTTTAATTTTGTTAAACATTATCGCAAAATGGGAAAATATCCGTGTTAAATAACGTGGAAATTAACATTAAGTGCATGGAGGGAGAATCTGTGTGGACATAAAACATTTACACATTCAGTTTAACTTTTCATCTCATTTACCTAACGTTATAAAGTGCATAAAATTTCATATACATGTTTACTACTTATATAAGATTAATAAATAGTAGATATATCCAGAACATATGCTTAGATATTTAAGCTCTGTTCATATACACTATTTTCTAGCACAACGGTTCTCTCGCACATATCCACTATTTACTACATCCTTTATTCCACATAACTGAATATGTAAAGTTTAAAATGAAAAAATAAGTTAAACTGTTAGAATATTTTTTGATTTACCGATTATTTATGAAACTATCTATTTTAAAGTCTTTGTTTCTCTTTGTACATCCATTCTTGTGCATGCATATACATCCTTTTACACACATTCTTTTCTCGACACACATTCTCGATTCTGATTATAGTTCAATTTTCTAACATCGATACTTGTCCATTTACTTCGAAAATCAATATTGTGGGTCCTAATAAAAATGCCAATGGTTAACGATAGAATTTGCGTCAGAGAGTAGAGTTCCAAGAAGGTAGCCTAACCACAATTGCACCCCCACCGCAGTGTACGAGAACCATGGATATTTGAAAATAAAGCTTCCATTGTTAGATTAAGTACATTTTCAAATAAATGATGACAATCATCATAGCCATCGTTAGAGTCTCTAGAGCTACTAATAACGTAATATTTTTTTTACCGTTCAAAATTGTTTTGCAAGATCTGTGAAATATGTAAATTAAATTAAGGAAATATATTAAAATTAGTTTTTTTTTTGGTTTATGAAAAGGTGTGTGTATATATATATATATATATCATCCAGAGTATGACAATTGCTAAATCAAAGGTGATCTACATTGACGTAGGGTATAACTAACGAAATAAAAAAAGGTATATAGATACATGTTACCTGTGAGAATTAAATGTTATTTATTTTGTAAGTCTGATAAAATTCTATTATGTTATTATTAAGAAGGAATGCTGAGAATTGCACAACATCCCTCTTTTGGATTCCCAATTCGATAACGAGGTAAGGCATAATGCTTCCATGCTCTGGTTTATGTTGTATTCCAATTTTTAATTGAGTTATTTTACTATTCTCTGTTATCATTGGGTGGTATAAAAATTTGCATATTTCTCTTCTTGTTTTTATTTTTAAGGTCCGACCTAAGTAGGAAATTCCAAGAGCTTGTATTTATGGTTGTGTATCTCTGTTCTAAGTGCCTTCATGGTGGCTCTATATCTTTTCTTTTGTAACCTAAGACCATTCATTTAGATAGTTTCTTTTGGGACTACGCCCTGGTTCATTGCACTGCAACATAGGGTGGTTTGTTGTTGTTCTTGGTTGGTTTGGTTTTATGTTTAAAGTAAAAGGTTTTTTTATTTGAGCTCGCCCATAACGTTCTTGTATTTGATTTTTTTTTTCTAGTGAAATACAAGATGCCATTTCAGAGAGGTAGAGCAAGATGTGGAGTTGGAGAACGAGGAGAGTCAAGCCAATGGCACTTGGAGAGCATTAGTTAGGGTGAGGTCACAGATCCCAACCTTGTTAATAGAAATGATTTTAATGACCCTGCAAGTGATCAAATTTTTTTTGGCAATAATATTGAATATCTCAATATGGCTCTAGAACATCTCGTAAGAGATAGACATGATGAATTTATCTGAAAATTGGAGGAGACACACCTCCTATAAAAAACCATCCGTCCTCTGACACTTTGCAAGTTAACAAAATGGGTCTTTAAAGGTAAACAAGTTTCACAACCTCTTCAATATGGTGAAGTTTCTGTTTTGAGCTATGTATTGGTTTATCATGGACGCGAAATGGCTGTTATTGGCTCTCGTGGCCTGATCAGTAGTGCACTAACAATATATGTAACATGTAACTTATCTTTTAATGAAAAGTTACGAATTTTTCCTTTGTGAAAAAAAATGGTGAGTTTGGTTTTCACATGAAATTTAAAAAGTAACAAATTCACATGCAACTCAAAATGAAAAACATGAAGAGAAAAAACCAACATTTGATGACGGATTTCACCCCTCTTGGGCTACCTCTCCAGGTCTGCTCCAATAGCTAGACCACTGTAATATTCCCAAATGGGTAATGCAGCAACCTAGAACAATTATGCATTTAAAATAACACATATCATCAAGATTATAGCAGGAGGTCAATATGGAGACCCTTATTTAACATTTATAACAAAAAATCAGATGTACAATGAAGCCCATGATATGTACAATAGGAAATAGAAGTCTCTAATGAAGAAAAATCCTCAAAAAGAGGTACTGCAACCATACATATGAGAAGACACTGCCTTGACAACATTATTTTTATTAGGCTGCAACAACTGTTGATTACAACTTAGATCTAGAGAAAAATAATGCATGAAAATTCAGATCTATGACAGATCCATACACTATAAAGACTCTACTTCAATATCCCCTTGGGGTTTTCAGCAATACATGAAGCACATGGAGTAGATCTGAGATCTAAAAGCTGCAGATCTGAAAAAATCTTCAGATATTTGGGAATATTCAGATATATGCAGATCAGATCTGAAATGTACAATATGTTGATCCTCTCCAATGGATATCAAAGGTGAAGGGCAGATCCCCAACACATGAAAATCACTCCTCCAGAAAGTTATGCCAAAATTCCCTGCAACAACACCTACAGGAAAACACAGATCTGGAAGTAAAACTACACTGTAGTGTTTAAGATATGTTTGGCCACATGCCAAGATTTGAATCTGATGCTCCAATGATCCAATACTCACTTGCCAATGGAATATAAGACTTCCCCACTGAAAAGGAGCACTAGAATGGCCTAGATTTGAATAGATCTAGCCTCCACTTGCTGCAGCTTACAAAGACAACCAAACCCTCAATAGGATCTATGTTGTAGTTGGAAGAATAAGCTTGGCCTTCAGCCTGATAGTGGACAAGAAATGCAAACTCTTCCAAGAGGCCTCTCAAGGAAAGAGATGGAATTCCTAAACAGGAAGACCTTGTGCTAAACAACACAATTCTCAGCTAAACAACAAGAGAATGATATATGTCTAAACATACAATATATTCAGAAAAATGTAATCGCATCAAGAAAACCCTCATGCTGCCATCCTCTTCCTTTTATAAGTTGAGAGCTTACAAAACCTAAATCACCTTCAATGAAATATCTCCTTTCACATGAGCCACCTCCATCTAGAACTGCGCTGTGCCTCATTGATGGCCACTCCTCCAAGATAACAATGTAGATTTGGTCATGGTTGACCCAGTCAAAACATCCAGTTCCTTTCATACCTAAGGGTGCTTGCTAACATAACCAAGATTTAGCCTTTTTCACATTTGGCATTGATTTATTTGCTACTTTGGATTTTTATGATCCTCCTTTGCATTTTTATTCATGAAACATAAAAATAAAACAAAAATGAATATTCCCATTAGCTTAGGACTAATTGAGAGTATTACAGTCCTCCCCTCCAAAATGTTGCTTGTCCTCAAGCAACTGATAAGGTGAGTGCTGCAACTCTCCTCCTCCTCCATTGGTGACACAAACATGTGATAAGCTTCCTCCATAAGCTAAGTGTTCACCAAACCACCCCCCCATGGATTTCTCCTCCAAATTTCTCATGTGATGCAAATAGCCCATCCCATAAGGAGACAATATATCGCATGAAACAAACATGGTTTGCCCAATGTTCTCCCTGAAATATGTAACATAAGGTACATGGAGAATATCCATTCCATAGGGCACATACATGACTTCCCTCCTTCCTCCATACATCACCATAAAAAGTACAAGTACATCATCAATGTAGGGGATCAAAACAACATATATGCAAACAAAAATTTGTGCATATGGAGGTGGGTCATAGTCCCACATGTGGAACCAGCACATGGCATCTCCTACCTGCATCAGATCTAGATGTGGTAAGTGGTTTTCCCACCACTTACTTGCTGCCCATACCATCTCACCATATATAGAAGTGTGAGATATATTTGGTGCCCTAGGGAAGCACTCATCATGCTGCAAAATCTCCCTTTACTCATCAAGGGAGTGGCCAAATTCAGGAATTTTTGTGGCCCAATATTGGCCATGAAGTTTACAAGATATAATACTCCTCCTTGGAGCCATGGTCTGCATAAACATGGTGAAAGAATGCATACAATAAGAATATAAAACATGTTTTACAAGAGCATGTTCTTCACCAACAATCCTCCTCATATAACTGGAGTGGCGCATAGATCTATCCTCTTCCTCAAAAAGAGAAAGAGAGGGCTGATTTAACTCTCCCACAGAGTTATGTTGCTGCTTCATCTCCACATGGTATACACATCTTTGACAATGTTGATATAGTTCTTTTTCAAAGCCCTCCTAATAGTAGCTCCTCAAGATGATGTTGTTGAGCTTCATGGAATATGTGTGGCTGAAACATAACTCTTCATAGGCCCTTTGTAGAAACTTATCCTTGAGCTTGGAGGCTCTAGACAAGAAGATCCTACCATGATCATAGATGACCCCATCTTGGATTGAATAGCTCTCAACATGTAGCAAGTCATCAAGAATCATGCATGTGTGAAGATCCTTGGAATATTCCACCAACAGTTGGGATTTCCAATATGGATCTAATCTACCCAACAATGATAGCGCTGATAATGTGTCAACTGAAATGGAAGTCATGTTGCTGCTCTTCTCCTTGACATCTCCCATGCCAAAGGTGTATGTTGGAAGGCCATACCTCCCATTTCTCCCCTCCTTGACATCTCCCATGCCAAAGGTATAAGATGGAAGGTTGCTATTCCTTCCTTGCTGCCCTTATTGCATATGCACATGCTCAAATGAAAATGGAAGTTCTTGGAATTTAGTATCCCATGGAAGGCTATCATCTATCCAAAACCTCCTTGGTCTTGCCAAAGTATGCATGTGTGACCACCATCTCTTATCATGTATGGAAGTTTCCTCTCCAAATGAGATTGTCTTTTGATTCTTCACAATCAAGGATTGTCTTCCTTGCTCCATGATGGTGTCATTCTTCATCCTTGCAGCATCTTTTCTCAGTGCAATATGAGATGAGAGAATAGATAATGGTGATAAGGGAAAAATATTTCCCCTCTCCTTGAGTTTTCCCAATACTCTCAGCATTGTAGTATGGTCTTCTAATGCTCCCTTTCTTCTTGGATCTATGAATGGAGCATCAATGCATGAAACATCTTCCACCAAATCTGAATTAGTTGGTCTCCTAGGTGGTTTACCACAGGATAATGATGTCTCATGGTTCATTACCATGTGCATAACAAATGGGATTATCATATCACTGCTTCCACTACGCAATTCCATCTCTGATTTTTGTGTGGAAGTCCTATGATAATGGGGTATCACTCTTAAGGACGCAAGAGCGCCTCTGGTCAGAGCAATTTTCCCTTCTTTTCCTCCATGTAATAATGGATCACCTCCTGTCATGTCAGCATTGTGATCCTTCCTTTGTTCTTCTTCTCCTACCTTCTGTAAGATCTCCCAATCTAAGGTGCTTCCTTTAGATGTAGTTAAACCATGAACACCCATCATCTCCTTGGTGTCAAGAGTTTTAACCTCAAAGGAATGACCTAGCATAGTGCGTGTTCCCAAAACTGTAGGAAATGTTGGAACACACTTCCTCCATTATTTTGTCTCCTTGTCTATCATCATAGACACATGCTGCTCATGTTCTTCATGTGTAAGACCCCTTGGGCTGATCCTTTGGGGCTTCTTGCAAATATACAAGAGCCCTTATAGTGGAAGCAATTGCTTCACCTCCATCTCCAAATAGAAGTAGATCTCCTCTTTCCGTCACAACGCTAGAGGATCTTTCCAGCTCTTCCTCCTCCTTCTCCTCATCAATGGAGAATACCTCATCATTAAGAGACCCTTTTTCTTTATCTCCTCCTGAAAAAGGAATCCTCATGTATTCCTCTTGAGAAGAAAGTTCTTGCTGAATTGGGGCCTTTGCCCTTGGAAAAGCATGTAGCAGATATTTAAACCCCTCAACAGTGTTCTGTAATGGAGTTGGCTTCATGGATCCTTCCAACTCATGCAAAGGTTCTGAATTCTTGGGCTTGGATTTATCACCCAAGGAAGTTTCAGATTTCTTAAAATAAAATCTTTTCACTAACTTCCTAGTGAAATTTGCATAAGTAGAAATATTTGCATTTTTCAATGAAGAAGATTCAAATAACCACCAGGCATATGCATTATCTTGAAGATGCAACGCTGCTAATCTTATGGCTTCTTCTTTTGGAACTTGATGCAGCTGAAAATATGTGTCCAACTTCTTTACCCAAGACTTGGCTGATTTCTCGGGTGATCCATCAAAAGTAGGTAGAAAGAACCTACCCAAAGTGTGTTGCATGCACCCTCTTCTTCTATTTTATTTGTTGGATCTTCTCTCTTCTTTAAGTTGAAAAAACTCTTGGAATCTTAGATGCTCCCTGAATCTTGTAGATTGAGATTCATATTCTTGGAGATAGTCACCAAGAGTCTCCTCCTTTGGTGTTTCTCCTTCTGCTTCTTCTCTTGCTAGGAATGTAGGCATGCTACAACGTTGTAGATCTGATTGTGTGGCTGAATGCTCACACACATAATATGAAGAAATAAGGCTTTATTCATGTGAAAATATTCTCGAGGGGTCTTCATGTCTTTTCCTCCTCATTCCAGAGATTTCTATTTTCAGCTCATTCATATTTTGGAACAGAGTTTTTGAAAACTCTTTCCCTTCCATTCTTCCAGATGAAGGAGTTTTACCCTTGTCTTCTTTATCTTCTGTGTAATCAATCTTCTTCTTCTGTCTTTTACTTTCTTGAAAAGAAATATTGTCTTGTTAGAATGCACAGGCTATGCCAAGATGATTGCTCTGATACCATTGTAATATTCCCAAATGGGGAATGCAACAACATAGAACAATTATGCATTTAAAATAACATAGATCATCAAGATTACAACATGATTCCAATATGGAGACCCTTATTTAACATTTATAACAACAAATCAGATGTACAATGAATCCCATGAGATGTACAACAGGAAATATAAGTCTCCAATGAAGAAAAATCCTCAAAAAGAGGTACTGCAACCATACATATGAGAAGAAACTGCCTTGACATCGTTATTTTTATTAGGATGCAACAACAGTTGACTACAACTTAGATCTAGAGAAAAATAATGCATGAAAATTCAGATCTATGACAGATCCATACACTATAAAGACTCTTCTTCAAAATCCCCTTGGGGTTTTCAACAATACATGAAGCACATGGAGTAGATTCTAGATCTAAAAGCTGCAGATCTGCAGAAATATCCAGATATTTAGGAATATTCAGATATATGAAGATAAGATCTGAAATGTACAATATGTTGATCCTCTCCAATGGATCTCAAAGGTGAAAGGAAAATCCCCAACACATGAAAATCACTCCTCCAGAAAGTTATGCCAAAAGTCCCTGCAACAACACCTACAGGAAAACACAAATCTGGAAGTAAAAATGCGCTGTAGGGTTTAAGATATGTTTGGAAACATTCCAAGATCTGAATTTGGTGCTCCAATGATCCAATACTCACTTGCAAATGGAATATAAGACTTCCCCACTAAAAAGAAGCACTAGAATGACCTATATCTGAATAGATCTAGCCTCCACTTGCTGCAAATTACAAATACAACCAAACCCTCAACAGGATCTGCGTTGTAGTTGGAAGAAGAAGCTTGGCCTTCAGCCTGATAGTGGATAAGAAATGAAAACTCTTCCAAGAGGCCTCTCAAGGAAAGAGATGGAATTCATAAACAGGAAGACCTTGTGCTAAACAACACAATTCTCAGCTAAACAACAAGAGAATGATATATGTCTAAACATAAAATATATTCAGAAAAATGTAATCACATCAACAAAACCCTCATGCTTCCATCCTCTTCCTTTTATAAGTTGAGAGCTTGAAAAACCCTAAACCACCTTCAATGAAATAACTCCTTTCACATGAGCCACCTCCATCTAAAACTGCGCAGTGCCTCATTGATGGCCACTCCTCCAAGACAACGTTGTAGATTTGGTCATGGTTGACCCAGTCAAAACATCCAGTCCCTTTCATACCTAAGGGTGCTTGCTAACATAGCCAAGATTTAGCCTTTTTCACATTTGGCATTGATTTATTTGCTGCTTAGGAGTTTTATGACCCTCCTTTGCATTTTTATTCATGAAACAAAAAAATAAAACAAAAATGAATATTCCCATTAGCTTAGGACTAATTGGGAATATTACAACCGCTCTATTGATTTTAGTAGAAAATGAGTACATACAAATTGTTGAAAGTAGAGTGACTTGTTTCTCCTACAAAGAAACATTCTCCTACAAAGAAAAATTCTCCTACAAATAATTCTCACTCCAAAAATATGACTCCCTACAACAAGTCATGAAAACGTGAACATAAAAGGGAGTCTCACAACAAGTCCTTGTACTCCATGTTGGAAATTTGACTAATGTGTTTTCCTTGATGGAAACCTAATTTATAAATATATCAACATTATGGAAACAAGATATTTATGCAGATGCTATAGATTATGGACAAAGGAATTTAAAGTTTAGAAGAGATAGGAATGATAAAGATAAAATTTGGGAAAGTATACGCAGGTCCTGTGAATAAAGACCACGCAAATACGCAGGTATGGTGAAGAGAATTTGCGTACATATTGTAATTGGAATACTAGGGGTATTTTCCATGGTATTGGCCCATATTAATGATTGCAACAACTAATATTTGATCCCGTCAAAGAATACCATCGACATTACTAAGGGATTGGCATCAGGTATTGGCTAAGGATTATGCTATATAAGGAGATGGAGATCAAGTGTTAGGGGGTGTATGTGATTATTTTTTTATGAATTATTTGATCTGAAATAGGTGTGCACCAACGAGCAAGGAGAAGACACATATTTGAGATATTTGAAGTATGGTGTCATATGTGCTTGTTGATAATGCCAAATAGTGATAGGCCTGTGGTGATAATGATACTTTGACATGAATGTGTGAAGATAAGGTTTTCCAAGTATGTGTTGTGTTTGAAATGAAGGTATGTTTTAGTGATTACATATATGTATGTTGGTTTTCCTCTAAGAGGTCGTACATATGAGGATTCGCTTCTGGGTAGTCGTGTGTACGTTCTGCGAAATTTCATAATCTTTATGCAGGTGTCAAGAATTAAAATCGCGTGCATACGTGAATGTTCTTTGTAAAAGTCACATATACATGCCAAGGTTTTGCAATATGAGTTGTTGATGATGTTTGATCAGTCCTGTTATGTTTTGCTGTTGTCTGTGAATGAAGTCTCTCTTATGATAATCTGTGTTTGAAAATACTAGTTGCATTGATTTGGTTATGGAATGGAATGTTGGTTAGTGATGATGATACTATGTTCTTATCTGTTTTTTGGTTCAGTAATCTGTGATGGATTTAGTATTTGATTCAGTGATTGGTTCAGTGTGACAATGATTCAGATTTAGGTGTTAGTGATTTGAGATATGTATGCAAGGCTTCTTCAGGGAAAGCGCGTACACGCACGGGTATGGTTCATAACAGTAGCATATACATTCTGACATATGTTTGAACATGTTTTGAAGTGACAACACTTGGTATCTGTGATGAAAATATATGTTCCGGTATTCTTATGAATGGATATGCATTAATATGATATGATATGGATTGGTTTGATCTAGTTGAATTGGTTGATTAAGATTCAATGATTGATTTGATGATTCAGTTGGTTCAGTAATTGAGTGATTTGATTCAGTGATTGATTTCATAACTATTAATTTATATTGAGCTTAAATGATGGAATTGGGTCTAGTCTGAAAATATGATGAAAAGTGGCCTACAGGTTTGATGTTTTGTGTCAGGTGGATCCAATATGAAATATTATGAAACATGGTCCACATAGGTGCTGAGGGTTGGAGCCTTTAGTGAGGGAGTTAAAGCTTCCTTCTAGTGGTAGCTGGTAAATCTGTTCAGGGGTAGGAGCTCCCTTCTAGTGGATGCTGGTAAATGAGATCAGGGGGTTGGAGCTCCTTTCTATTGGGCGCTAGAGAACGAGAGAAGGTTGTAGCTTTCTACAGGTGGGTGCCTATGCATTGGTATGAGTTTGCGTCAGTACAAGATTGTAATATGTTTTCCTTTATAATAAAATATGAATACAAATACAACGACAACGATGGTTTTATCCCACATTGGGTTTCCACATAAAAATCTTGGTGTCCTCATGTGATGTTGTGTTGCTTATGTGTGATGGTTATTCTACTCTTACTTCTCATGGTTAATGTTTAATTAATTTCTAATGAAGTAATGATGCATTGATTCAAGTTGACCATATGATGAAAATTTAGTTAACTGGATATATGCTACTTGCATTCATCACAGTCGCGTACATACACTGGTTTACTGAATGACAATAGCATACAAAATTTGAATAAGAAATGAAAATTTGAACTAATTTTAAAATACCGTTTCACCGCCCCCCCCCTCTTAGTATTTTTACCAACAAATGGTATCAGAGTAGGTCACTCCAATTGAAGCTTAACCACTTGAAGTGGATCAGGGACGATGGTAAAGAAGAAAAATAAGGAAGAAACTCAAAGGAAGAAGTCAATTGAGGAGAGAAGTGACAGTGATGTGTCTAATGCTGTAGAAATATCTGCATTTATGGGTTAAGGAAAATCTACCATAAAAGAACAAGGCAAGTAAAAAACGATGGACATTAAAGGTACGCTTATGCTAAGTAATGATGATTAAGAAAGTGATATATCAGATGCAGTAGATGTCAAAAAATATTCAACTTTGGAAGCACCCCAATTTCTATTGATCAAGAATGAAGAAGATAGTAACAAAGACTTATCAGGTACACATTTTTTTTCTACTTGTAATCCATTTCCCTGTTCATGTAGTAAGGATGATAGTGAATATGACAATGAATCAATTGAAATTTCTCTCATTGGTAAAAGTGAAAATAAGCATTCTAAAGCGAAAACATAAATAATGGCCATAGAAGAAGAAATTAAAAGGCTCACAAATGAGAATAGATATCATCAAAAAGTTACTACAACTATTTGATGAAAGGAACTGTACCTACAAAGAAGAAATTATCATATTAAGGAATCAATTGGAAGAAGGAATGAGGAATCAGTATAAGGAAAAGGAAGATCAATGTCAAAGACTGCATGATGAGATAAGAAGTAAAGTAGACCAAAAACCAAGGAAATCATTTGCTCCTAACTATATAAGTGTCATTCAAATCTCTCCTATGAATAATGATGTTGAATGTTTTATTTTTCATAACATTGGACACCTTGAAGCCAATTGAAAAAGCAGATTTACAGGAATATCATCAAATCCAAAGTACTCAAGTTTCTTTAGAGGATATTGTTTTTATTGCAACATACTTGGTCACAAAGCTATTGATTGCAATAGAAGGAATATGAAACAAAAATATTACAGTTCCTCTGCTCTATTTTCTGGTCATATAAGATGTTATGATTGTAACAAGTTTGGGCATGTAGCAAAAGAAGGTAGGAAAAAATCAATGGATCGTCACAGAAAACATGGAAAGCAATCATATAATAATATTGATGACAAAAGACCTGGAAAAGATGGATCCACCAACATTTCTCATAATAATAAAGAAAAAAAACAGATAAGGCGTGGTCTTTATCTCTACTCATTTGAAGTTGAAGATGAATGGTACATAGACAACGAATTATCTCATCACATGACTGGAGATAAGAGCAAGTTTGAGTCTCTCAAGAAAAACAAAGATGGTAAGGTTATTATTGGAAATAATGCTCCAACAAAATTTCTATGAAAAGGTAGATCCAAAATTAATAAGTATAGAAGAGAGGCTGATACATTATTAGTTCAAGGGCTTATGAAAAATATTCTAAGTGTAGATCAAATGGGAGATAAAGGAAATATAGTTGTTTTTACATCAATCAAATGCAAGGTTATAGATGAAGAAAATTGAAAGGTCATAACAAGAGGATATAGAAATGCAGACAAATTATATGTGTTTGTAGAGAGGAATTCAAGTAGAAATGAGAAGGATAGTTCCTCTTCTTCATATTTAGAATAAAAGATGATGGTATATACTATAATACATTTTTCTTAAAATAATACTTCTCAAAGTGACTGCAGAAGTAATGTGAGGTACATGACCTCATGAAGAGCAGGCGATGATTATCAGGTCCTCAGGATCAATGATGTATGATCTCATGGGGAGCTATACATATGCATATCTTGATGTTGTTTTGGTTATTGACATTGCATTTGATGTAGTAATACTAAACAAGAACATACACTACAAGCTCAAGAGGAGATGTGGTTATGAAAGTTAAACATTTTACTTTAGGTTCACTAACCTTATGAAGAAAATTCACTTATATACGCGAGTTTTTCTCTAGGCAGTTGCACATGTTTCTATAAGATGAAGAAATAGTGGGATTGACTAAGGGAGAGTTTATGATATGCTTCAATAAACTATTGTTTGAATTTATGGTTTTGATATTGATGGGTTACAATGTGTTGATAATACTTATATGTTACTTAGAAATGATGATGGTTCATGAATTGTTACAATGTGTCATTTCTGCTTTGATGCCTTTGCCGATGGATGAGTTGGATGTAATCAAACCTGATATTTGGGTTAGGTTCAAAGGGATCATTTTCTATGCTTCTAATAAGTGCATTGTTGGAATTATGATTTCTTGAGCATTCCTTGTTGCATAATGATGTTCATGACAAGTAAATATATAATTGGTGAAGTATTGTTGTTGCTTCTGAAGACACATATGCTGCTTTCATTAGTAATGATGAATTCTTGGATGATCACTATATCTTTCTTAAGTTGCATACTATGCTTTTTTCATAATGCACAAGTTGCTGGTGAAGTTATGGATAATGCTTATGTATGCATATGACATTGGTAAATGATGCTGCTAATCATATTTAGAAGATTCTCTTTTTTTGCACAATTGGTGATGATGCATGTATATGTTATGCTACATATGATATGGTACATATAGGATCGTGGATCTTTGTATATAGAGCATGTTGATCTTGATGATATTAGACCAAGGATATGGGTTACTAACAAAGCTTGATTGATGATGGTGAGTTCATGGTTTACTATTGTTGGCATCTCTCATTGATGAGAAGCTATATACATACTGCTATCTTTATGTCATGGGATGTCATTGATGGGTGAATGAAAAACAAGGATTTTATTGATGATTACTTGAGTTGCATATTGGTGAAGTTGTTTATGGTGAGATAATTCTTCTTGCATGAAGATAATGGTCTAAGAGAAAGATATTTCTGCCTATGAATTATAACTCTTCATATATGAGGAAAAGGCTCGAGGATGGTTTTTGATATACTGCACCTACATGTAGGTTTTAACCCTGTACAGAAATTATCTGCAAAATAATATTAAAAAATAGAAAATAAACAATAGCGAGAGCATAAAACAGATATACACAGATATTTTCCCCTGGATCCCAAATAGGGACTACCAGCTTGTTTTTTCATTATATTCCTTTTAGTGTTACAACACATATATACATGTCGAAGCATTCATAAACCCCAATCCATTAAACTGGATTAGAACTTAACCATAGTTCCCTTGACCAGATCTACAAAATACCAGGGGCTGAAAACCATCATGCCCCAAAAACCATGTGCAAACCCCAGCAAAAAACCATGGGCGGGTTCGCCCACCGAAAAATAGGGCCCAATTTTTTTTTCTCGGGGCACTACCCCAAGCCCCCAATAGGGGGGCCATTGACCCTCCTATGACCCCCCTGCTACGCCCGATGCAATGTACAAGGGATGCTATCACCCCCCATATGACCCCCCCGCACGTGCAACTAATCGTGGAAATAATAGAAAAAATACCCAACATTCTCCCACTTGTTGTTTTCTTTCCGCAAGGGGCCGCATGGGAGCTTAGTCATTAGTCCAGCTTTGCAACACCCATTGTTTCTCTACACCAAGAGAACTTCTGAGTGCTCACAAACTTCATCAATGCATTTGCAACATTATTTAAAGTGTCCACCTTTACCAGCAACACCCTTTTATCCTCAACCATATCTCTCACAAAGTGATATTGGACATCAATGTGCTTTGTATTTGAATGATAAGCAAGGTTCTTAGCCAATAAAATTACATTGTGCCTATCAGAGTCTATCCTTATAGCTCGCTGCACCAACCCCATACTTGAACAAAATATCTGCAACCAAACTGCTTCCTTGCCTGCATGAGTGGCTTCCATGTATTATGCCTCTGTAGTTGAAAGAGCCACTACAGACTGTATTTTACTAATCCAACTGATTGCACCTCCAAATAGGCTAAACACATACCCACTTGTAGATCTTCTTTGGTCCAGATCTCCAACCCAGTCTGCATCAAAAAAACCACAGATGTCCAAAACTCTGTCCAATCTTGGTCTTCCCTGGTAGCACAAACCATAATCACTAGTGCCACACAAATATCTGAAAACCCGCTTCACTGCTGTCCAATTCTCCTTACCTGGTTTTGACATAAAACTTCTCAATACTCCCACTGCATGTGTGTTTTGGGAATTATTACCCTAAAGGTCTTGGGTTGGCTAAGCTTCACAGATCAGGGGCATGCCATCACAAGAAGGACTCACTAAACCAACTTCTATGCAAATAACTAGAATCTACAGGTTGCATAACTTACTCGGATATCCCTCGGTTGAAGTAGATCCCGTGGGGTGCAAACCCCCTGCAACACTTTGTGCTCTGAAATCTGTAAATCAGCAAAGAACGAACAAAAAAACCTACTTGTACATCATATATATGTTCTAGATGTTAGTGGAAATCATGCATAACATCATAAAAACAATATTAAATGTTCAATTGATGATCATTACACATGTATAAAAGATAATTGACACGTAAAAATTAGGAACAAGATGGCTTCTTCTATTATTAATGACATGTACAATACATAAACGTGAAGAGATCACTTGAAATTTTCCATGGCCTTCGAGCATATCATCCTCTGGATCCGCCCAACCCTAGCCTCTCAAGACTCCTTCCAAGATGAGTGCATAATGGATGTCATAGAGGGTGATGAACATCTCAAGGAAATAAGGGTTTCCTGAATATATCTGGGAAGTGCAGGAGGCATGAGAATATATTAGACTTGGATAGGGCTCCAACAACATATAATATCTATATTTCTCTCTCTCCTCCCTTAGGCCATTCCCTTGAGGGGATTTTACACTCCCTCAAATTAGTTTTTACAGTTGGGAACAGTTAGGCCATGAGCTGGGGTGGTTAAGTTACTAGAACAACCATAAACCTCGCCTCTAAAATAGGGAATATATATATATATATATATATATATATATATATATATATATATATATATTTAATGATTAAAATAGCATACGCGGTTCTCTACGTATGGACTCGCGTATATACGCGGAAAAGTATGTGCAGAGTCATGTATGGGATTTAAGATATTATTTTTTGAGTAATAAGTCCAAGTCTGAAGGAAAGGGGTGCCCAAGGCCAATGTATAAATCATTAAGTATAAGTTGGTGATAGATGATTCTATAACAGATGCCCCCTAAGATATGAGGTTAGAAGGGGTACATGATGGCCGAAATGTATTATGTGCATATAAATAACCTTGCGAGGACTAGAGAGGACTTGACCAGATTTCATCCTGCCAAAAAACCAGTGAGAGAGATCATAAAGATAGCTCATGTCTGAGGCAGGCATACCCATGCTCAGTGAAAGAAAAACATGTCCGCATATGAAGTACAAAGCGGATCCAATATGTATACAAGTATAGCTGAAATGTAAAGTACATAGTGAGTCATCTGATCATTGCCCGAAAGTACAAGTCAAAATCAAGTCCAAGTATCAAATATAGAAGACTGATCAATGATGCTGCAACGGATATCTGATCACAAAAGTCACAACTGAATCTCCAAGTACCAAATCATAAGTGGTGGAACAAATGGTACAACACGAAACTTGGGAGCCAACATATAGAATGCTGCTGTGATGAAACTGCAACATACAATGGTGAACAATATCACTGGCAGAAAACTGAAAGAGCTGTCAAAGTGAACCAAAGCATGCTGATGCAAACTCGAGGTCTTCACCAATCACCATGGCACAATTCTACACAACGGGAATAAATGAGCTAAAGTTGACCATGTGAGAAATCGTTTGATTACCAGTCATTGATGTATACCGTTAACAAACACGAGACAACCCACTGATAATGATAATGAGTGTCAAGGTGCCCCAGTACAATCTAGCAAGTGCGAATGAATGAGTTGCAGTTGAACACTTGAAAGAATCTATCAATCAGGAGGCAATGATGTATCCTCATTGTCGACAGCGAAGAGTCTGCCACTAATGACTACAAACCCTAAGTATCGACAAAAGGACTCTAGACCTTATTCCCAGAGCAATGAGTCGTAGTCCATGCGAAAATTTCTGCTAGAAGGAAGGCATTAAGGCATCCCACATCAATCTATTGCGAGTATATCCCACAGGCCAAGATTTGGAAGGAATCAGATGAAGTAGAGTGAAGTAACCAACCCGAAGTATGTTTCCGACATGCACAAGATGAAGCTAGCGCACAACAGAAACCCTTTGAACCAACCAATAATGAAAGCTGACAAAGAGGCGATATATCCACCGATAGGGTCAAATGGAAATCAAGGTACTGCACGAATCCCAGGTGTGATAATGTAAGATGACATCGAACACAAGGGAAACCACTCAGTTAAAGACCCATGATGATGATCAAACACTGAGTACAAGGTCACTTATCAATGATGTAAATAGGGCGAGGGTGCAGCTCTAGGTTTACTCTCAGAGCAATATGTCATAGTCGATAAGAGACAAAGCTTTCGACAAGAAGTCAGTGGAGACCTTCTCAAACCAGCACGAGCAAAGGACCAAATATTTGATGTGATAGAACAAGACACTGACAAGACTGGGAAGGCCGACTGAAAAATGAGTCAAGAGACACCGTAGAAAGGCTGACTCAGGTTAACTTCCCTTGAACAAAAGCACGACTCATGTTTGACTATGGCACCAAATGATAACTTTGTATAAGTTTGTCATGCAGGAGGCATAAACAAACCCTCCATATGATTGGAAGAGATAACCAACCGGGGGAGTACTGACTCATGAAACAAGGTTATGGCTTCTCCTAAGTCAAAACTAAAACCATCCCAAATGGATAAAATACTTGGCTTTTTGTGCTTTGTTCAAGGGCGAAAAAACTGACACTGTAGCTGCCATCAAATATGGAAGAAATATCCCGTTCCCGCTCTTTTTCAAAATATTTAATTTTTTTGTCTTTTTCATATTAAAGCCTGAAAAAAAATAAAATAATGTTATAGTACAATGGATAGAACGAGTGTCGTGACATAGATGCACTAGTTACTGGGATAGGAAAAATCCTATGCTCAATGTAAGGTGGCGAAAACTGGTAAGTGACACTCAGAGGAATGTTCCATCCATGGCTAAAGGTGTCAAGTTGCAAAAGTTAAGTGATTGCATGGTTAACTTGTACACAGATACATGGTCAAAATATGGCTTAAACATGAGTCCATATGAAGTCAGCTAAAGTCCAAGATAAACAAGTAGTCAATATGCAATGTAGTAATACAACTCAACAACATAATGGAGCCTCTAGGGTAATGGCTAGAAAAATGATAGCGAAGAAGAAGAATAATGAAGCTTCAACGCATAAGACATTTTGGGACTAAAGAGGACTGTCAAGCCTACAATAATTGCAGCATGGGCAAAAAATTATAGCGAGGAACTAACTAGGAAGCCCATGTAAAGGAAGGCTCTACCACCAAGTCATGACTAAAAAATTGGCGAGTGAAATGGGTTAAGTACTCATGACATGATGGGATCAACCCTATGACAAGTGATCAAAATGGAGGCTAGTATGCAAAATGAAATGGAAAGTGGATTCCCTAACCTATATGCTAGTTCAAAATCATATACCTGCCATGACAGGTCAACGATCATGGATCCGAAGAAAAAATAAAAAATCTCAAATTCAGCAATATGCACCTGAAAAAAATACCTTGCCCAACACTTACAAGCCAAACAGTTATACTGCCTTAATCAAATTCGGAAAATAAGCATAAGGAAAAATTTCAAAAATTTTCAAATTCTGGGCATAAATACACCATTTGACTCACATTTGGTTCATTTTCACATTGCAGAAGTGGAGAAGGAGCTTTTGGAGAAAAAATTCATTTTCTCAAAACCAGAGCAATTAGCCATCGAATCGCACCAAATCTGTCAGGTAAGCTCTAAACTCATCCTTTGCATCAATTTCATTACTTTTTAAGGTAAAATTTTGGAAATTTAACCGTAGGAAAGAGATTTTTTGATGAAACCCTCTGCGCATATGCAGGTTCGTGTGGATAAACCTGCATATCATACGTGATTGTGTACAAGTGAAGTCACGTATGCGCAGAGCGAAAATTTAAATTTTGAATCTAACTAGCCATTTAATGATTTTTTAAGGATGTCTATCAGTTGTAGAGAGCATGAACATAGTGTAATTGACAATGAAGTAATGCAAGATCAAACTTCATTAGATGTTCTCCGAAATTGTGGATTGCTCAAGTTTTTCAAAATTCCAAATATGAAAAGCAATGTACAATTGCTTCAAATGTTGGTTGATCATTGGGAATTGAAAGAAGACTGCTTCATTATTGATCATATGCCACTACGCATAGAAGTGGAAGATATATATTTCATCATTGGACTCTCTCGGAGAGAAGACTCAGTAGACTTACATGCCAAGACTAGTGGAGGGCTTACCGTGGGGGATTATGTCTAGGTCTACTACATAGATAATGCAAAAAACGTAGGAACTCAGATTCCTATCAGAGACTTGAAGGATTTATACATGAAGATCCTTCTCTTCACCATTGGCAGAGTAGTAGGATTTTATTCTCCGCATCAGGCTTCGAGAACACAAATGAGCATAGCAGTAGAATGCCTGATTCATCTCTTTGATTGGTGCACAGCCTTATTGAGCAACATGAAGAAACAATTAACTTAAATCCGGAAAGCAAAGACCAAAAATTTCGGGTATGGTACAATCTTGCTGACATTATTCTTCAAGAGGGTCCTCAGGTTTCGGCCCAAATTCATCTCTACTATCAACAGCCCGAGAGATCCAAGAATAGCCTGTTGGGATGATCTAATGAAAAGATTGGGGGGTAGTGAAGTTCCCCGAACCACTTGGGATGATGAGTTCTTCCAATGGTGGGAAGAACAAGTCATCACAGTGGAAGATTATCCCTATGCTAGGATGGATTTTCGTGGTGATCCAGATCTATTCTTTCCACCTGGTGCAACATGGGGCGCAATCGGTGAGATTGCATTTTTGAATTTTTGATTTTTTCAAAGTAAGAAAATGAAATAATATTTTTGATTGGACTAAATGACTTGAAAAATTATGATGATCATGATACAGACATGGGACCAGTCAGACTTGAGGGGTACCCAAGGCACAGGCGCCGCATAGGTGAGGCAGATGATGAAGACCCTGGCAGAATACTCCATGCCATACATAGGAACTTGGAGAGTTTGAATTTCCAAGTGCCTATGGCTACTATAGAGGACCTACCAGAGGAAATCCAAAGATGGGTGTTAGGAGTACCACGAGACAGGGTGCGGTTATTCCGCCATGTAGTGACTGCCATCCTGTTCTATAGGAACACAAATGTTGGGTAGGGACCTTAGGAGTAGATTTTATAGATATGATCAGATGACTGTAATATTTTTTGATGATAGACATGATCGGGCATAAGCCCTAATTTTGTAGGACATGATGGTCCAAATTTTGTATATTTTTGGACACTATGACTATATATATATATATATATATACATATACATATACATATACATATACATATACATATACATATACATATACATATACATATACATATACATATACATATACATATACATACACAACAATTTATATGATATGATGGCTCAAATGTATGAAAATGTATGATGTATTTGATATATTGTATAAAGTATTGAATGATTAAAATGCCAATCAATTGCTTGATTAGCCAATAAGTCTTCCATCCAATTGTTAGCTTGAGGAATATGAATGAAAGTTATAAATTGAAATGATCTTTGTAACAAACGTACCCTAAAAAACAACTGATGTAAAAATGGGTCTCGAACCCGATATGTGTTGTTCAACTGTGAAACCACCAGTTGCGAATCCAAGAAAACTACTAACGAATCAACACCCAAGTATATTGCCTCCGAGAGTAGATTAATCACTGCAATGTATTCTGCTACGTTGTTTGAAGCAGGACCAATGCAGAGACCTCTTGATACTAACAACTGACCGGATGGATAATGAAGTACCCAAGCCACATAAGCTAAGTTCCGGGTATGTCTACTAGCACCATCGACGAAATCAAAGTGACTCATGACATCCAATCACACTTGCCAGAGCAGATCAAATTCATCAAAATCACATCAGAAAATTGAAAACCCAGATATGTACAAAAACAAAAACATATACAACAAAGAAAGATGCTAGGCCAAAGCCTAGGCATAATAATTTTTCAAATAGAGCCCATTTCTAGGCTCCGCCAACTCATTTTCGTCAAAATCAATCAAGGCATAAGCTCCTTTCTTCAGGACCTTTTTAACGATGAAGGGGCCATACCACATGGACTTAAACTTACTTGCCCCTAAGGCATCCTTCTCTTGGGCGTAAACCAAGACAAGGTCACCTTCACAAAATACCCTAGGTTTGACCGCCTTATCGTACTGAACCTTTACTCATTTCTTACGTGCCTCATTCATTGAAGCTACATCTCGACGCTGCTCATCAAGATGTTCTAAATTAAGGAGGCTTTCTTCGAGACTAGAAGTGTCAATAAGAAGCTCAACAGCTAACTTAAGAGAGGGAATTTCACACTTAATAGGAAATATAGATTCCAACCCGTAAGCTAGTTGAAACGGAGTAAAACCAGTTGCATTTTTTATTGACATCTGGTATACCAAAATTGCAAGGTACAACATAATATGCCAATTGGATCTGGCTTTATCAATTGTCCTTTGAAGAATTGTCTTGAAGGATTTGTTCATGGCTTCAACCTGACCATTGGCCTGAGGATAATAAGAAGATGAATGCTCCTGCCAGAAACCTAATTTCAGAGCCAATTCAACCATCATGCTATTCTGAAAGTGACTGCCATGATCAATGACAATCTCTTTGGGAATACCAAAGAGATAAATGACTTGATTGAAGAGAAAAAGAGCTGCTGTCTCACTGTCATTCCCAAAAGTAGGCATAGCCTCAACCCACTTGGTGAAGTAGTCTACGGCTACAATAATGTACTTGTGACCTTTAGCCGAAGGTGGGTTACAAGTAGTAAAATCAATACCCACTTTGTAAAGTGTCTGACAGTAATGACAGGAAAGAGCGGAGCTGAATGAGCACACATATTTCGAGCATAAACCTGACACGGATGACACCTTTTGACCGATTCCATACAATATTTGGACATCGAAGGCCAAAAGTATCCTGCACGCAAGATTTTTTTGGGCTGTAGTAAGCCCAGATAAATTACCACCACAAGCTCCACTGTGGCAATCATTCAGCACAACCTCAGCTTCTTCGAGAGTTAAGCAGTGCCTGAGGATCGAATCGACCCCGTGACAATATAAAGTATTACCAATAATAAAATATATTTTGGCTAAGTGACGTAACTTTCTACGCTCATCTTTCGAAAAAGTCGAGGGAAAATTCGCAGTCTGGAGATAAACTATGAGATCCCCATACTAAGGATCCTGTGAAGAAATGAGAAAAATATGTTCATCAGGATATGATTCATCATAAATAATCTCTTCTCCACAGGGCAACTCAGAAATCAATTCCACAAAAACTAATGATTTCTTGGACTTGGCAGACATAAACTCAAGATCAAATTCCTGCAAAATCACAATCCATCGATTGTATTTTTCCCCAATCACTTGCCTACTGAGAACAGACTGAAATGGATTGACTGCTTCCAAAACATAAGTTTTGCGTAGAAGAATATAATGTCTAAGCCACTGAACAACATGAAAAGCTATTAAAGCTAGCTTCTCTATCGAAGAATACTGGAGTTCAGGTCCTACCAAGCCTCGACTAAGGTAGTATATAACATGCTTGGAAAGAGCATTGTCTTCCTGAACCAGAACCACACCAATAGTATATTCTGCTACTACGAGATACAAGAGGAAAACCCTGCTATAATTGGGTGGACTCAGTAAAGGATCAGAGGTCAATTATTTTTTCAAATCATCGAATGAGATTTGAGCAATGTCATCCCAAAATAATGGAATTCCTTTCTTTAATAATCTCATAAATCCTTTTGTAATCTCAGCATAATTTACGATAAATCTCCGCAGAAAATTAGCTTTTCCTTACAAACTTTGAAGTTGATGAATTGAAGACAGGGGAGGCAACTGAAGTATTTCCTCAACCTTGAAGGGATCTACCTGAATCCCTTTCGTAGACACTATGAATCCCAACAACCGACCGGATGTTGCAGCGAAAACGCACTTGTTCGGGTTCAACCAGATTTTATAATGCTGACATCATTTAAAAAATTTATGGAGGTTAGAAGGATGATCCATTCTCTTATGAGAACGAGCAGCTAAATCATCCAAATATGCCTCGATAATATGTTTGATGTCGTGGAAGGCGTAAGACATGTCCCGCTGAAAAGTAGCTCCAACTTTTTTGAGGCAAAAATGCATTTTCTTGTAAGCAAAGGTACCCCAGGGAAAAATAAATGTAGTCTTATGTTGATCATCAGGACATATAGTAATTTGATTATATCCAGAGAAACCGTCCATGAAGGAGAAAATCTCATTCCCCGCACACTCATCGATAATATGAACTATAAATGGTGTGGGGTAGTTATCTTTAGGACATGCTTTATTTATGTCTCTAAAGTCGATGCAAAATCGAATTGTTCCTTGTTTCTTGTCCACGTGAACTGGATTTGAAACCCACTCAGTCAAAGGAACTGGGTAAATGAACCCCGCCTTTAGCAGCTTCTCCACCCCAAATTTGATAGCTGCGGCCTTTCTAGGGTTGATTAGACGAAGCTTTTGCCTAATAGGCTTAGCATTTTCGTATACCTTGATCTCATGCTGGAAAATAGATGGATCTATTCAAGGAATTTCCTCATAAGACTAGGCAAACACATGTCTAAACTCTCGAAAGAGATCAATATAAATTTGAATCTCTTCAGGGGAAAATTCAGCTCAGATGAAGACATTCTCTATAATGTTGGAATCTTTGGAGATGTTCACCACGATAGTATGAGAAATCACAGCCATGTTCCCTTCAGCAAAAACCTGTGCTGGTGCTAAAGGGTCCAGGACTGGGTGAACAAGACCAAAAGACTGAGGGCTAGGAAAAATTGATTCAACTTCGCGCAAGTCTGGGAGAAAGTAAGACCGATGATGCAAATCATCCCACGATCTCTCTACACTAGTCATTGCTTCAAGGATGGCCTCTTCAGATGGAAGAATGGTATCAAGGAAATCCTGAGCTGAAGATGAACTAAGAGTCCAAGCTGGAGCCACATATCCATTCAATTCCTTCGGTGATAGAGAAACTGGAATGGAATCTGCGGAGTCAACAATAGAGCTATAAGCAATCTCAGCTGCAGACATAGGAAATTCCGTTCCGCCCACTTGACCTTCTTCTAATGTGAAGGTAGGAGAAGGTAAGGTCCAATGGTCCGAAAAACAATGAGTTCTGAAGAACTCTCTTCTAATAGAAGCCTTGGAGGATGAAACAACATAATATTAACCGGAGGAGGCGGAAGATCAAAAGTACCAATCAAGGAAGTGTACATTCCAATCCCCAAATTCTCAACAGGTGGCTTGGTATCCTTCACCAAAGGAATGGTTGAGTCAGAAGATGCATTCGGATCTACAGGAGAACAATCCAGTTGGCCAACTATGACAATTCTCCCTTCGTGAGGGAAAAAAGAAGAAGAAATAATGAGGATGCAATAGCATCCATATTATAGATCCAGTTTCACCCCAACAGAAGGTTATAGTCTAAGCTTGCATCAACTATCTCAACTTCGATATTAATATTTTTTCCACCAACACAAACGGGGAAAGCTGGAAAAATACCATGTGGTCTCTGAGAATGACCATCAAACGCAGTCAGAAGAGTGGTTGAAGGAACAACTACGGGAGATCCAATACCCTTCCAGCATGCAAGAGACATTACACACGTGGAAGCGCCCTCATCTACGACTGTTCAAAAGATATTAAATTTCTGGTAAGTCGATATGATATGGAAAGCCATATGATGAGGAAGTCTCTTTTTAAAATTCAACATATAAAGTGTGATCATAAGAGAATTCTTTGGATCAACCACCCCAATAGCAGTGATAAAATCACTTCGCTGAGCCGGACAAGACTGGAGCACCTCTAACGCGGACATGGCATAAGGAATTTGAGCCAGATCTGCTACAATCGAGTAGTTTTGGGCAGCCTTGGCATTAGGATTGATTATCGAATGTTTTGAAGACCCTTTCGGCATCCGAGGTATAGAATCAACAATAGGCCTAGTAATATGAAGTGGCTTAGTACTATCAAGAGTGCCTTTGGCTTTCGAAGACTCAGCTTCGCCATAATCACGAGATCTTGTAGCGCTATCTACCTGAGCACACATTATGTATATGTTTGATGTATTTTCCCCTTCCTGGCTGCCCCCAGAGGAAGCCCCAGTATTTTGATTCATGCCAACAACTAATTGCTGCCCTTGGGGAAAAGGATTTGTTAGGACAGCTTGGGAACTATAAGAACCCTGTTGAGCTAACAAGCGCTGCACATCTTGAATTTTAGGGAAAAGGTGCGTACGATGATCTCCATTGCATAATTTTCATGGAAATTTCACTTTCTTTTTATTATCCTTTTTACCCTCTCCAACATGATCGTTGGATTCGTTTGCATTCCACTTCCTATCCTTGTCATTTTTCTTGTTATTCTGTCCCTTCTTCTTCCTGTCGGATTGTTGATTTCCTTTGGGATTGGAAGTTTGGACAAAATTAATTTCCAAGGACTGGGAAGGAGTTGACACTAAAGGCACAACCTGAATAGAAGATGCAGATTGTATAGATAACTGCTGCAATTGACTTAGCAGGTTAGCCACACCACTATCAATCGAACCGATAAGCCCATCACCATGAGGACCAGGTTTAGTTTTGGCTAAGTCTAATTTGGAGTGAGGAGAATCCGCCAAAATTTTATTAAGGACCCCAGACTGAGAATAAATCAGTTCTAATTGCTGAGCCCTAAAAATAGCTCGCTTTTCAGAAAATACCTCTGAAAGGGATACATCCTTAGAAATTTCTGGCTGTAAAGATTTCAAAAACCACTCAAGAAGGAATTCATTTAGAATTTGGGCTTTAATGAGCCTCTTCCTTCTTCTCCATTCCTGAATATGGTCAGAAATGTGAGTTGCCTTGTCCTGCTGAAATTGGACAGGAGGTCAGTCCCGACGTCATAACGGATGGGTAACTGAAAGTGATTTAAGAACATTGTAGCCAACTCTCCAAAAGTAGAAAAAATGCCCCTAGTTAACTAAATATACCATTTGGCAGCATTTCTAGTTAAGGTTCTTTGAAATAATCTCAACCTAATCGAACCATCAATCATGTAGTTCGAGGAACACCATAAAAATGGAAAGTGGTGATATGATCTGTTGGATCCTCACCAGTTTTCCCTTCAAACTTTGGAATGTATGAGGGGAGCTTAGTGGGGACCGGAGGCCAACCCAGACTATACTGAATATGATTGTTAGTTAATTTCAATAGATCTGGAAAGTTTAACGTTGCCAAAAATGGTAAACGAGGAGAAGCATGGGAATTCCATCCCCCATACGAAGGATTTCCCACATTCTGAAAAGAATAACCTGGATTTTTTGAGGCACCAGGTTGCCAGATATTGTTCGTAGAGAATTTTGGGCCATAAGAAAATCCTTGTGACCCGAAATTCAAAAAAGGACGCCCCCCAGCGTAGAGTTACTATACATAGGACCATTCCCTCCAACCGAGGTAGTGAATGAAGAGGAAACCCCTTGGTAAGGGTTCCAAGAATTTGCAAATGGAGAAAAAGCCTGAGAAGTACTTGACGAAGGGAAAGGAACATTCCCTTGTTGACCAGCGAGAAATTGATTCCCTACTCCTAATGCTGTAAACATAGGGTTCCATCCCGTAAAAACATTAGAACTTTGACCTTATAAAAAAGGATTGAAACCTTGAGTCTGAGACGAAAAAGGTAAAGATCCTAAGGAAGGGTTTGAATGAGGGATGTGCCCACTTCCAAGGGGAACCCTTGAAACGAAGCTGATCCACTAGCCATAGAAGGAATGGGTGTGGAGATAGTTGAAGCATCAGAAAAGGAGAAAGAAGGAATCCCACTAGAGGGTATTCCAAAAGAAAAGGGACTAGATTGAGGAGCATGTGCTTGGGTGTAACTAGAGCCAAACATAGCAGCACTAGAAGTGATTGTCGATATAGCAATAGTGCTCCCTCCTTCAACTGAAAGAGGAGTTTGAACACCTGCAGTGCTCACAACTGAAATTGTGTTCCCAGTCGTGGCCATCGAAAGGTATGAATATGACGGATAAGGACTTTGCAGTCTCTGAGACTCGAGTTCGATGTACTGAATAATGTAAGGATAACTAGCAGGAAGAGGAGATGGAAGAGACTCAGCAGGCTAAGGGACTTCCTCTATTTCTACTTCTTCTGCTGGAAATAAAACTCTAGAGATGAGTGAAGCACTCCTCTCTATACTGACACCGACACCATAACCACCCACAAAAACTTCAAGCCCCGATGGAGGATCTCTCTCTGCTGCGTTTGAAACTATCGGGTGAAAATCACCCTTCGAATTACTCCTATGACTTCTTGAAGAAGGCTGGGCACTAGCGGGAGACAACCCATGAATCCTCCTCGATCGACGAGGCGATCGGTCAACCACTTTAACAGATTGAAATTAGACTCAAAAAATATATCAAGCTAAGTAATCTAGGAGCAAAGAGCACACTCTAAAAAAGTTCATAAGATACAGCCAGGCAAGCAGCTCTCAAGTATTTCTGCTCTGGGTGATTAGGACTGGACACCAAAATACAAGACAACGAAATAATAGGACCTTCTGAAAATAGTCTGGCATAATTAAGCCCCAGGCCTACTAGTGAAGGTAAGAGAAACAGTTACACTGACCTCCTAACAACAGTCTTTTCCGGTGCAATTCCCCAAGCTTTACAAGGGCACCCTCCAAAAGTACTGATGGAAGTGATGCAACGTCTGTCTCAAGTACCAGGGGTATTCCCCCCGCAGTCACCTATGTGGTCCCTAGGATAGGAAACTAAGGGCACCAATCCATATTGGTAGCTGGGCAGAACGGTTTTAGTTTAAGATTCATCAAATAGGAGAGGGGGTATCTCTCTTCTCTATAAGCACTATCCCTCGCACTTGACTCTCTGGAGGAGAGCTTTCCTAATCCACTTAACGGTGTTGGATTTCACCCATTAATAAACTTTCTATGTTTAACAATTTGAGCGGCCTTGTAGAGTTAACTCTCCACTCACCTAATCCAAGGCCCTACAACCTAGCTAGTTAGTGTATGATAAATGACAATAATACAAAAACTTCTAGTTTCTTTTAATTAGATCTCTTATTTTAAGTTGGCTGTTACTTAAGTCAAGGGCTCACGGAAGTGAAACTGATGGTGTTTTATGACGCAGAAGAAATCAATGAAAACCTAGTTACATGCAAATGCAATGATTTCCTTTCGAAGAAAAGTGATTTCTACTTGGGTTCTAAGAAACTAATAAGCATAAAATTTGTTTTTTCTTTTCAGACACTCACTCTTCACACAACTCAGAAAGTTACGAAAAAGACTAAAATGCTCAAATTCACTTAATGAAAACTACCAATGATATGCAAATCCTAAGATGCTAATTCTAAAGAAGCAAAAAGAGTTCCTAGACAATGGTTCGATCACTTTTTGACAGAAAACAAGGCTAGTTCTGAATGGACCTCCTATGCATAAGAATGCCAAAAATTCAAAAAGAGTGAAAGCAAAGAAAACTTCCTTCACGATAAAGCCAAGAACCAAAGACTAGAAAGAAAGCAAGAAGCTCCAAAATATGTAAGGAAACTGTAAAAACAAACTGAAAGATAAAGCTATGGAAAACAAAAAATGTTTTTGGGATTTTCACTTATAATGGAAGAAAAGAGATTTCAAGAAACAAACAAAAACTACCCAAGATTCGGAATCAAGCCAAATGAATTT
Source organism: Pinus albicaulis (assembly GCA_034641835.2). Lineage (NCBI taxonomy): Eukaryota > Viridiplantae > Streptophyta > Pinopsida > Pinales > Pinaceae > Pinus > Pinus albicaulis. The sequence continues at coordinate 518,243,919 of CM076579.1, forward strand.
CAAGAAAGGCTTCAAAAGTGCTCAAGCCAATTGTGCTACTCTCGTAGAAGGACTTAAATGAGAAAAAAAAACCAAGAGACTCAATCAATTGATTCAACACAGCAGCACAATCTTGGAACGAACAATCACTCAAAAAACCAAAATGAGATTCTTCAAGATTCGCAACAAGACATGCCCAAGAAATCGAGAAAACCAAAATAGACCAGGGAGGCAAAAAGCATAAGTGAAGCAATGCATAGGGCAAAGAAGAGAAAACAAACAGAGGCTTACTGTTCTGATAGGTCAGAACAACCAAGAACTTCAGGAAAAGCTCTCGGTGCTTTAGCCGCAATTTCAAACTCAAAAAACAAAGCAATTCACCAAATGGCTAGGTTTTCACAAAAAAAGAGAGAAATGAATATTAAATCACCATAAACACAGTCCGGAGACCTTAAATATGCCACAGGGATGGTCCAACTCAGACAGAAAAGACTACAGAGGCTAAAAACCTAAATTTTCAACTTTTTCCAGCCATATGCGGTTTTGCAGAGTGAAACTAGCATGTATACATGACTGTAACAAAGGAAACTCGCGTATACACAGGTCCCTTTGGAAAAAATAGTAGGTATACGTGACTGTGCAAAGAAAAAACTGTATATGGAAATAAAGATAGGGAAAAAATAAAAATTCAAGCCTGGTCAAGGAACCAGGTCTTCTGTCTGACTGAAAAAAGACTTGCTATACTGTAAAAAGTGATGAAACCTATCAGGAACCTATAAGACAGATAAAACAACGAAAACAGGAAATCACAAGAATGTGATCCCCAGCGAAGTCACCATTTTTGTTATGGGAATTATTACCCTAAAGGTCTTGGGTTGGCTAACCTTCACATATCAGGGGCATGCCATCACAAGAAGGACTCTCTAAACCAACTTCTATGTAAATAACTAGAATCTACAGATTGTAGAACTTACCCGGATATCCCTCAGTTGAAGTAGACCCCGCAGGGTGCAAACCCCCTGCAACACTTTGCGCTCTGAAATCTGTAAATCAACAAAGAACGAACACAAAACCCTAGTTGTACAACATATATATGAAATCATGCATAACATCATAAAAACAATATTAAATGTTCAATTGATGATCATAACACATGTATAAAAGACAATTGACATGTAAACACCAAGAACAAGATGGATTCTTATATTATTAATGACATGTACAATACATAAACGTGAAGAGATCACCTGAAATCTTCCACGACCTTCGAGCATACCATCCTCTGGATCCGCCCAGCCCTAGCCTTTCAATATTTCTTCCAAGATGAGTGCACAATGGATGTCATATAGGGTGATGAACATCTCAAGGAAACAAGGTTTTCCTGAATATATCTTGGAAGTGTAGGAGGCACGGGAATATATTAGACTTGGATAGGGCTTCAAAAACGTATAATATCTATATTTCTCTCTCTCTCCTCCCTTAGGTCATTCCCTTGAGGGACTTTTATACTCCCTCAATTTTTTTTTTACAGTTGGGAATAGTTAGGCCACGGGCTGGGGTGGTTAAGTTACTGGAACAACCATAAACCCTGCCTCTAAAATAGGGAATATATATATATATTTTTAATGATTAAAATGGAAAATGCAGTTCTCTATGTATGGACTCGCGTGTATACATGGAAAAGTCTGGGTAGAGTCACGTATGGGATTTAAGATACTGTTTTTTGAGAAATAAGTCCAAGTCTGAAGGAAAGGGGTGCCCAAGGCCAATGTATAAATCATCAAGTATAAGCTGGTGATAAATGATGCTATAACAATGTGCAATGTCTGGTCTAGTGTAGACCACTACATACATCAGGCTACCCACTACACTTTTATATGGAACATGAGACATATCCTCCTCTTCTTCTTGTGTCTTGGGACACTGTTCAACAGATAGTTTTACATGAACACGAATAGGAACCTTCATCGGTTTTCTATCCTGCATATTGAACCTCTGCAATATTGTCTCGACATACTTCCTTCGGTTTAACTAGAGCTTCTTCTTTTCCCGATATCTCTTAATTTCCATGACCAAAATATAGTTTGCAACACCAAGATCCTTCATGTTGAATTTGGAGAACAATTGGGTCTTCAAATCTTGGATAATTTCTTTGTCATTTCCAATCAGCAACATATCATCCACATACAAGACCAAATAAATAACATGGTCATCAATCAATTAAAAATAAACACAATGATCCTCTTTGCTTTTGGTGAATCCAAGTCCCCATATATAGGTATCAAATTTCTGATACCACATCCTTGGTGTCTGTTTTAACCCATACAGAGACTTTTCTAACCTGCATACAAGTTATTTCTTACCCTTTAGCATAAAGCCTTTAGGTTGCTTCATGTATATCTCCTCTTCTAGATCCCAGTGAAGAAATGTTTTCTTCACATCCATCTGTTCTACCTCAAAATCAAATGCAACAACAACAGATAAAAGTAATCTAATAGAATTAACCTTGGCAATAGGAGAAAAAATATCACCAAAATCAATTCCCGGCACCTGGGAATAACCTTTTGCTACCAACTGAGATTTGTATTTCTCCACCTTGCCTTCTACATTCATCTTCTTCTTAAACACCCAATTTCTCATGACGGGCTTCCTTCCAGCTGACAACTCCACCAGATCCCATGCCTCATTTTTGTGCAAGGATGCCATTTCATCAACCATGGCCTCCTTCTAGAGTTATCCATCCTCTAAATCCACTGTCTGCCTGATAGTTCTGGGATAATCATCAGTGATATTTAAAGAAAAATTTGAACATAAAGCATATGGACTATACCTTTTTGGCTGTCTTCTTTCCTGAACTGATCTTCTCACAGCTAGAGTTTGTAGCTCTTCCTCTTCTGAATCTTGCTATGTTGTAGAGTCCGATTCATCCTCCTTGAGTTCAAACTCTATCTTCTCAATTTCCTCTAGTAGGACTTCATGTTTAATAACATCTTTCACCTCTCTAAACACCACATCTCGGCTGTACACAACCTTCCTTGTGTCTGGGTTCCGAAGCTTGTAACCATTTAAACCATCCTTATACCCAATAAAGGTGCACCTTTCATATTTATTATCCAACTTGGTCCTTTTCTCATTTGGAACATCTACATATGAATCACATCCGAATACCCTCAAATGTGAAAGAGAGGGTTTCTTACTAGTCCATACCTCATGTGGAGTCTTATCCTCCAATGCTGATGAAGGTGATCTATTAACCAGGTAACATGCAGTCTCCACTGCCTCTGCCCAGAATTCCTGTCCCAACTCGGTACCATTGAGCATGATTCTTTCCTTTTCCATCAGTGTTCTGTTCATTCTTTCTGCAACTCCGTTTTGCTGAGGTGTGTATGGAGTAGTCTTATGCTGTCTATACAACACTTCTTACAAAACTATTCAAATTCATTCTTGAAAAAATATCCACGATTATCCGTCCTCAAAACCTTTATCTTCTTCTCTGTCTGGTTTTCCACTAGAGCCTTAAATTATTTAAATCTGTCAAAGACTTCAAATTTCTTCCTGAAGGAATATATCCATGTATTCCTTGAGAAGTCATCTATGAATTAAGCATAGTACATAGAATTACCCAGTGATGGAACCAACATAGGTCCAAACACATCATTGTGCATAAACTATAATAACTTGTTCGCCCTCTTAGCACCAGAAGGAAAACTCACCCGATTCTGCTTCCCATATACACAATGTTCACAGAAATATAAATCCAGAGAAAAATTGGAAAGAAATTCTACCATACCATTACCATGCAGTATCTGAAGGCCCTTCTCTCCAATATGACCAAGCCTTTGATCCCATAACATGGTCTTTTCTCCAGAGATCGCTAGGCTTTCCGCTCCACTTTCAGGAACCACATAACTATTGCACCCATCAATAACAGTGCTACCCTGAAGCTTGTACATAGTTCCAATACAAAATCCCCACATTAATACCATTTCTCCCTAAACGATGTTACAGGTATATTTCTCGAATATTGTTTTTACACCTGCATCATCCATCTTGCTTACAGAAATCATATTTCTTGCCAATGCAGGAATATGCAGAACACCAAGAAGTGTTCTAATCCTTCCACCTTGCAGCTTTAGCTTGACTTTTCTACGCCTGACTATTTTGGCCTTCCTATCATCCCCTAAGAATACATCTCCACCATCATACTTCTCATACTCACAGAACCATTCCCTATGGGGAGTTAAGTGAAAGGATGCACCTGAGTCAATCACCATGCCTCATGATCTACATGTGTATTTGAAGAAGAAGCCAAATAAACATCCCCAGTTTCATCTAAAGTGGTTTTTTCCTCTGTAGAAGGAGCATCATTAGATCCCTTTCTTTTCTCAGGAGCTTCAGATCTGCAGTCCTTTTTGTAGTGTCTTTATGCATTTCCAACACACCTCTACAAAATTTCCTGGAGATTTAGATCTCCCACTCATTTTTTTTTTTTTTTGTGACCTTCCTCATACAATAAGGCATCTCCATTCCGACCCTCCATATTTCTTTGTATCATTTCCTCTAACAACAAGGCTGAGACAATTTCATCAAAATTCAAGGTAGTTGTATTGCTACCTATTGCAATAACCAGACTATCCCACAAATCTTGTAGAGAACACAAAAAACTGATGCACTTATCTTCATATGAGATTTTAATATCAACAAATGACAAATGACTTACCACAATATTGAAGGCGTTCAGATGCTCTGTCACCGAGTCTCCATTCTTCATCCTCAGGGTATACAAAGTTTTCCACAGGAAAAATTTATTCACCAGAGACTTAGATTGGTACAAATTCCCTAGCTTGTCCCACAAAGTCTTCACCGTAGTTTCCCCAGATACATTCAACAATACCGAATCTGAGATACACAACCGTATTGTGCTCTTTGCCTTCCGATCCAACTTCTTCCAACCTTCATCTGAAATTGCCGTTGGTTTATTACTCGGATCTACTTCGATCCACTGATCTTTATCCACTAGCAGATCCTCCATCTTGAGCTTCAACAACTCAAAAATATGACCATTAAATTTCTCGATCTTTATATTTCCACTGCTCTCCATTTTCTTTCACCGCAAGAAATAATCTCGCAGATCTCCCACTGAACAGGGTCTACCATAGGCCTGAGAAAAAAATCCCTCAGTAGCAAAGGCGTCCCCTTGAAGCCGAAACAACTTTGATACCAGATGTAGGTTTTAACCTTGTACATAAATTATCTGCAAACGAATCTTAAAAAACAAAAAATAAACAATAGGGAGAACATAAAACATAAAACATATATACACAAATATTTTCCCCTGGATCCCAAATCGGGATAACCAACTTGATTTTTCATTATATTTCTTTTAGTGTTACAACACATATATACATGCCAAAGCATTCATAAAACCCAATCCATTAACCCTGGATTAGAACATAACCATAGTTCCCTTGACTGGATCTACAAAATACTAGGGGTTGAAAACCAACATGCCCCAAAAACTATGTACAAACCCATGCACAAAACCATGGGCGGGTCCACCCATAGAAAAATAGGGTCCATTTTTTTTTTTCTCGGGGCGCTGCCCTGAACCCTGAACAGGGAGGGCTGCTGCCTCCCCTATGACCCCCCTGCTGCACCCGACACAACGTACAAGGGGGTCTATCACCCCCTCTGTGACCTTCCGACACGTGCGACTAATTGTGGAAATAATATAACACATACCCAAGACTACAACTACTTGGTGATCCTTGAAAGCATTGCATATTTGGTCACATGTTGATGTTGTTGAAGATTAATGCTACATTTCCCTATCTTAATTCATGATGATGATGTTCATGTTGCAGGATCCTATATGGTGGTTGCTGATGACTATAATGGTCTTGCTACCTCACTATTGATGTATTTGGTTTTGGTTATAAATGTAATATATATCTCTTGATGTAAAGCTCATGTAAAGACCCATGTTATAAATCATTGTAAAATTCAATCATGTATGGACTATTGGGGTCAAATCATTTATGTAATATTTTGAGCATTTGATGTAATGTTGAGTCAAATATGTAAACCCACTGTGTTGGGTAATTGGTGTAAGCATGATTCCTTGGTGATAGTAAAGGCCATATTTGGTTGAGTTATAATAGAGTCATCAACTTCATTGAATATCTTCCAAAAGATTCAACATATGATAAGGGGGAGAATGGTTAGCATGTAGCCTTTATATTCAACAAAGAAGACTTACAATGATCAAAGGGATAAAAGCTTGGTATTTGGAGAGGAATGATTGGAAATAAATTGGTGCTTCAAAGTGGTTACCATCAAGTCCAAAGGGGGAGATTGTTGGCTTTATGAATAATGTGTTATCCTTGATGGAAACCTATTTGATAAATATGTCAAATTATGGTAACAATATGTTTATGTATATGCTACAGATGATGGACAAAGGAATTTAAAGTTCAGAAGATAAAGGAATGATAAATATACAGTTTGGGAAAGTATACGTGGATCTTGTGAAGAAATACCCTGTACATACATAGGTATGGTGAAGAGAAGTCACGTACATATTCCACACCATGGTAATTGGAATACCAGGGGTCTTTACCATAGTATTTTCCCATAGCAATGAGTTCAAAAATGAATATTTGATCCCGTCAAAGAATACCATCGACATTAAGGGATAGGCCTAAGGTATTGGCTAAGGCTTATGCTATATAAGGAGATGGATATCAAGTTTTAGGGGGTGTATGTGATGATTTTTTATATGAATGATTTGATTTGAAACATGTATGTGCCAAGGAGCAAGGAGAAGACACAAATATGAAAGATCTAAAGTATGGTTTCATATGTGCTTGTTTGATTTTCTTGTTGACAATGTCTAACAGTCATAGATCTGTGGTGATAATGATACTATGACATGAATGTGTGATATTAAGGTTTGTGAAGTATTTTTTTTGGTTGCAAGGAAGGTATGATTCAGTGATTACAAATATATACATTGGTTTTCCTCATAGAGGGCACGTACATACACAAATATGCTTTTGGGTAGTTGTGTAATATATATTCTGCGAAATTTAAAATTATGTACGCTATTTTCAAGCATGGAAAGCATCTACATACACAAATGTTCTTTGTAAAAGTTTCATATACATGCTAAGGTTTTGCAGTATGAGCTTTTCATGATGTTTGATCAGTCCTGTTATGTTTTTTTGTTGTATGTCGATGAAGTCTCTCTTATGATAATCTGTGTTTGACAGTACTAGTTGGGCTGATTTGGTTATGGAATGGAATGTTGGTTAGTGATGATGCTACTATGTGGTGATCTATTTTTGGTTCAGTAATTTGTGATGGTATCAATACATGATTCAATGATTGGTTCAGTGTGATAGTGATTCAGATTCAAGTGTCAGTGATTTGAGATCTGTATGCAGGGATTCTTCAGAGAAAGTGCGTATATACGCAAGTATGATTCATAATAGTAGCGTATACCTTCTGACATATGTTTGAATAGGGTTTACAGTGACAACACTTGGTATATGTGATGAATAGTATATGGTCTGGTATTATTATGAATGGATATGCATTCATATGATTTGATATGGTTGGGTTTGATATATTTGGATTGGTTGATTAAGATTTAGTGATTGATTTGATGATTCAATTGGTTCGGTAATTGAGTGCTTTGATTTAGTGATTGGTTTCACGACTGTTAATTCATATTGGGCTTAAATTATGGAAGTGGGTCGTGTATGAAAATATGATGAAAAGTAGCCTACATGTTTGATTTTTTGAGTGAGGTGGATCCAATATGAAATATTATGAAACGTGGTCCACAAAGGTCCTGAGGGTTGGAGCCTTTAGTGAGGGAGTCGAAGCTTCCTTCCAGTGGATGTTGGAGAACAAGAGAATTTTGTAGCCTTATGCAGGGAGTTTGTACCAATACAAGCTTGTAAGATGTTTTCCTTTATAATAAAAGATGAAGACAAAGATGCTGACATCGATGGTTTTCTCCCACATTGGGTTTCCACCTAAAAATCCTGGTGTCCTCATGTGATGTTGCGGTACTTATGTGTGATGGTTATTCTACTCTTACTGCTCATGGTTAATGTTTAATTATTGTGCAATGAATCAATGATGCACTGATTCAAGTTGAAAAGATGATGAAATAAATTAAAATTTAGTTAATTGGATATACACTACTTCTGTTCTTCATAGTCGCGTACATACGCTAGTTTACCGAATGATAGTAGCGTACATAAATATGAATAAGAAATTAAAAGTTGAACTAAGTTTAAAATACTGATTCCCCCCCCCCTCTCAGTATTTTTTCCAACACTCCTGAAATAAAAGCACAAAAACATACAACAACTCCACAATGAGATGCTGAAAAGAGCTTTTATCATGAGCACATAATGAGAAAATACTAAAAATAACTTCTTTAATGAAGTAACATCTGCTATAAATGAAATTAGAAGGCTAGAAACCCTTGACTAAGCTCTCTCCATGCTCAAAATTCCTTCAAACTGCTTCAAAAATCTGATTGTCTCTAGCAATAAAAGATTTGGTTCTACAAAAAGTCCATTATAAAGTAATTAAATCATATAACTGAGGTTTCCATTGAATCCAAGACGCTCAAAAACCCCCATATAGGCTCTTCTTGAGCTCCAAAAGGTTAAAAATTGAGAAAGTTATGATTCTCCAAGCCAATCTCTGCCATATGTCCTGCAATTTGGCCAAACCTGCTAATTGTCCTGCAAATTTTTCCTTTACATAGTTGCCGAGCGAAATTTTTTCCTGGAACCAATGTGATTCTCACCAAAAAATGGGCAATTTTTTCCTCGTTAATTTTTCTAATAACCCTATGCGCAAGATCAGGGCCACATGGCACCCATAAGGTCGGGGGCTGGGGCCAACGATCCGCTCCCATTGACTTTGGCTTCTTTTCTGTCAAGGCATGGTCATATCATGGTGATGTGGCCGGGGGCTGGGGCTAACCACCTGCCCCCACCAGTTAGGCCTCCTGCTCCGTCGACATGGTGACATAATTTTCCATGGGGTCGAGGCCAACTTCCCATGCCCTTCGGCATTGTCTCCTCCATTGTGGTCATATGAACTCCCATGGGGCCTGGGCATGGGGCTAAGTCCCCACCCCGTTCGACTTCGATTCACTACACGGTCCTGTCCATTATTTATTGAACAACACCCAACCCCTCCTCCCAAACATCAAAATATCACCAAATAAATATAAACAAAGACCATTGTTCATGAAGAACTAATATGGTGGTTTGGTGGTAGAGAGTTGGAATGTGTTTTGATAGGTCAAGGGGTCGAATATTTCCAAGGACTTTGGGCCTACTATAATTTTTTTACCAATCATAGAGGGCCACATGGAAGCCCCTGATTGGGCCACCTAACAACTGCATGAAATAATAAAAAAACCAAATGCATCCTATAAAATGATGCCACATGTCAACATGAGATTGGCCCATCTAACACCATACCCTACACAGTCAATTGATGATGTCAGCTATATAGAGTACCCAGTCAACCCTGCAGTTGACTTTTATTTTTGCTATTGGTCAAACGTTGTAGAATGTCATAAATTCTTCATACGATGTCGAATTGAGGCAATTCAATGGAATAAATATGATGGACACTACGAATTGACGTTGGTTTTGGGAGATTCCTAGCACTTTAATTTTTGAGCCTATTTTTTATCTCTGGGAACTTTTGGACCCCAAAAGTTTATCTTCACCTAGAAATATGTGAGGAAAAATCTCATTAAATTTCCCAATCTCAATCCTTTCTGTTCTATTTGAATCTATGCCTTAAAGCTCCAATCAAGGTACTCCACCTTGCCTCTGTATGAAGTCCTTATCTTCCTGTCAAGAATTAAGCCAGAATTATTCCAAACATGCAAGAATTAAAACTTTTATTGAAGGAATCTAAACATTCTATCCAAAACCATCTTTCTTTGTCTTAAAAAAAATTCATCTTGAAGTCTTTATTTGCTGAAGACAAAATTGATCTTCCAAACAAAATCAAAAGCAACTCAATGCTTGCAATGCACTGATTCATACTTTTCTTTACTATCCTTAATATTTACTTGTACACTTAGGTACAATGGTTTCATTGGTTCAAATACATGCTTAGATTCATCCACTTAATCATGGTCATCTGAAGAACAATATTTACCAAAGATTAAATTTACAAACAAGATTCATTTCAAAACGCTTGTATCAGTGAGTGCTTGACACAACTGTAGAGATACTGGATGAAATAAAAATCCTCATCCCAAAAGTCCCAAACAATTGGACTCATCATCAAGCCAAGATAACATGACACGCCAAAGAAAACACACTTGTTGAAGATAAGTGATTTTACATAACTTAATTTTATAAAGTACCCAAAATGGGAACAAACAACAAGTAATTACAATTTTACAAAGCAAACAAACTGTACAAAATAGCCTACCCATACTTTTCCTATCCCAGGATTATGGGTTCTCTTTTTTCTCCCGCTATACTTGGAAGACTGCTGCAAGAACTACATCAGCTTCCTCTTTTCCACCCATTTATTTCCTTGCAAAGGATCACATGTCCTTTTTTTCCTTCTTGGGACAAATTTCATGATAAAGTTTCCAACGATTTTCAATCTATTGCCCATTCATGTTACAATGGGTACAAAACTCCTTTCACTTTCCCATAGACAAGGAAGTTTCTATAACATGGAGATATTCCTCATGCTTTGTCCCTAGGATTTGGTCCATTTTTTGACCATCACTTTACGTTTCTCACAATTAGCCACAAAATGGTCAACTGTATCACAAAATGTGCAAGGAAACATGTCCCATAAATAATCAAAATCACTGACATTTTTAAAATCCCCATGACACTTACACCTGTCCTTTGGGATTGTATTTGATGATGAGGACTGTATTTTTCATGTCCCTTGGAACATTCATCTCTCTTTGGAGACAAATTTTCATTATTACTACCATCATGGTGTGACATATCATCACTTGATGATTTATTTTCCTCAACAATTTTAGAGCACTCTCCAATTTCTCCATGACCCTAACCCAATCTTTCATATCATAGTCATTCCTTTACCTCCAAAGGATTAATGATACCTTCACCATTTATTTCAAGGCCTCTTACATCATAACCCATCTGAGTTAATAACTTCATACCAATACTTTGGTACGCTTTTAAAAAGCTACAAAAGATGTGTTATCAACATTAGCAGAAGGAGTAGAATTAGAAATACTAATTACATCCTTTGGCCTATCACCCATATTTTCAGTTTCAGATGCTAATGATGACGTAGATGATGACTCAAGCCACCCAATTTTACCAATAGGCACATAAGGACAATCTTTTAGATGCTGACAAAAGTCACAAGCATAATTATCAACATAGGATTCATATCTTGTGTTTGGAACATGCCCACAAATTGGATTAATCTTATAGGAATTATTTGTTGCTTCCAACATGCAACTCTCACCAATCTGTTCCTCCACTACATGTTGTAATTGTAGGCGCATCCGCCTTTTCTCCTCCTCTGCAATTTCAAGCAATCTTCTCAGCTCAACATTCTCCATTTGAAGAGATAAATTAATCTCCTCCAACTCTTGGAGTATTTAACACTTCAGTTTATTTCCCATACTTGCAACTTGGTTAGAACCTGGCTTTGATACCACCTAATATGAAAATTGGAGGAGACACACCTATAAAAACCGACCATCCTCTGACACTTGGCAAGTTTCAAAATGTGTCTTTTAAAGTTAAATACGTTTCACCTTCTTCAAGATGGTGAGTTTGGTTTTCACATGAACTTTAAAAAGGAAAAAATTCACATGAAACTTAAAATGAAAATTATGAAGAGAAGAAGCCAACATTTGATGATGGAGTTCAACCCTCCTGGGCAATGTCTCCAAGCCTGCTCTAATAACTAGACCTCTCTATTGTTTTAAGTGGAAAATGAGTACATAAAAATTGTTGACAGTGGAGTAACTTGTTTCTCCTACAAATAATTCTCACTCCAAAAGTATGACTCCCTACAACAAGTCATGAAAATGTCAACATAAAAATGACTTTCAGCACATGTCCTTGTACTCCACCTGAAAACCATGCACAAAAACATACAACAAATCCACAATAAGATGCTGAAAAGAACTTCTCTCATGAACACATAATGAGAAAATACTAAAAAAGGTTGCTTTACTAAAGTAACAACTACTGTAGATGAAATTAGAAGGATGGAAAACCCATGACTACGCTCTCTCCATGCTCAAAATTCCTTCAAAATTCTTCGAATATCTGATTGCATCTAGCACTAAAATACTTTATTTTGAAAAAATTCCATCATAAAGTGCTCAAATAATAAAATTGAGGCTACCATTGAATCCAAGATGCTAAAAAACCCCCATATAGGAGGCTTCTTGAGCTCGAAAAGGTTAACATCTGGGCAAGTTATGCTTCTTGAAGCCAAGCTCTACTATATGTGCTGCAATTTGGCCAAACCTACTAAATTTCCTACAAATTCACCCTTTACATAGTACGCTGAGCGAAAATTTCACCCAAGACTGACGCAATTCCCGCCAAAAATATTGGCAATTTGTTTCCTCGTTAATTTTTCCAATAACTCTATGCACAAGATCAAGGCCACATGGTGCCCATAAGGTTCGGAGTTGGGGCCAACGGTCCACCCCCACCGACTTTGGATCCTTTTCTATCGAGGCATGGTCATATCGTGGCGAGGTGGGCAGGGGCTGGGGCTAGCTTCCTGCCCCCGCCAGTTAGGCCTCCTGCTCCATCAACATGGTTACTTAACTGTCCATAGGGTCGACGCCAATTTCCCGTACCCTTCGACATATTCTCCTCTGCTGTGGTCGTATGGCCTCCCATGGGACCCGAGGCTAGGGATGAGTTCCCTTCCCCTACGACTTCGCTCCACAACATGATCCTATGCATTATGTTATGAACAGGGGCCAGAGATGATGCTCGACCCCTCCTCCCAAACGTCGAACTCTTACCAAACAAACATAAACAGAGACCATAGTTCATTAAGAACTAATGTGGTGGTGTGGTGGCAGAGCGTTGGACTATGTTTTGGCAGGGTGAGGGGTCGAACACCACTAAAGTCTTCAGGCCTACTATAATTTTTTTTTGACCTATCATAGAGGGCCACATGGCACCCTTCGATAGGGCCACGTGGTAACCTTTGATTGGGCCACCTCACAATTGCACCAATCAATAAAAACATGCCAAATTCACCTTGTACGACGATGTCACGTGTCAACATAGGATTGGCCCGTATGATACCATACCCTGCATAGTTAGTCGATGAAATTGTTGAGATTCAACAATAATTTTTTTTGGCACCCATGATCCTAGTGAAAATTAAGCACCTACACTAGGGTGGGGCCCCCAGGATATTTTTAGGTGCATGTCTATTTTTATTATCCCTTAATTTAGATGGACATTAAACTATAATATATTCTCAATGTGGACTTGAAAATAGTTAACTAAAGTGGAAAATCAATTAGCTAAGTGAATTTCGAGTTAGAGGTTGCTTGGTGGGACATGTAGAATAATTCTAGTTGTAACTGAGTGATTCTAGTTGTAACAGAGTTGGAAGTGCAGTGGTGCATGAGTTTGTGCAAGTTGTAAATAGTTTAACTCAGTTAAGTGAGTTAAAATCAGTTGTGCTAGTTGTTACTGAAGATACACTAGTGAGAGATCAAGTGAATTAAATATTAATTAATTCACATGTAGTGATCTCACATGCAACTGAAGATTTACTATTATTAACTGCATGCATGTTAGATCCAGTGGAGACCCAGATGAGTTCTAGGTGAAAGGGAAGATAACTATCAGTTGTGACATTATCCACTTGCACACATGCAAGCACACACACATTGTATGTTCCCATGATACTTGCACAGTCAAGGTATGCAGGATTGCATCAATTCGGGGATTTCATTCAACAGGGATTGCGCAGTTAAGGCACACTATCTGGAGGCAATAAATTGGCTAAGGGATTTGCTAATTTTCGTATGACAGTGTGAGACAATTAGCTGATGTACTGAGAGATCTTGTGAGAAGAGTTTTGTATGTAATTGTTTCATGATCCATGCTTAATATACAATAGACGATAGTGGGGTTTTTAGCTATAAGCTTTTCTCGAGAAATTATCTGTGTTGTGTGTGATTGATATTTCTTTAAGCTTATGTAATTGGCGATTGTGTTTTTAATTCCGTAAATATTTGTAGAAGTGATTCAGTATTTAAATTTAGCATATTTTTAGATCAGGTGAATCCAAGATATACTTGCATATTGTATAATTTATACATGGTATTAGAGCACATGAAATTGCAGAAGTGAAGCAGGAGCAGAGTTTGTGACTGGATAGAATTCGAATTTGCAGAAATAATTTCTTGGTGCTATAGCTGATTCAAGATCAAAATGGATTTCAATGGATTGAGGTTAGAGTGTGCACTCGATGACAAATCAAACTACATTTCTTGGAAGGACAAGATGGAGGTGTTACTCGAAGACAATGGCTTGAAGGAATTCATTGAAAAATATGTTTCTAAGCCAGATGATGCAGCAGCTGCCAATCTTGATGCATGGAAAAAGAAAGTGGAAAAGGCGAGGAGTATCCTGTTGGAGGGAGTAAAAGACCACATTTTCTCAATCATCCATGGGAAAGCCACACCATATGCTATGTGGAAGGATTTGATGGATCTATTCCAAAGCACCAATGACCATAGGAAATTGGTGCTCAAAGATAAACTCGGGGAGATCAAGATGGAAAAGGGCGACACCATTCCAAAATATCTCACAAAGTTTGTCCAACAACGGGATGAACTGGGGAGTGTGGGAATAATAGTCATTGATGACGATTTGGTGAGTTTGGCTCTCCTAGGACTTCCTAAGAGTTGGCACAGTTATGAAGAATCTGTCAATGGACGGAAAACATTTCTGGATTGGGAACAACTGTGGTCGGATCTGGTGCAAGAGGAGTTCAGGCAGAACACCAAAGATGGCTCTTCAATAAATCATGATGATGAAGAGGATTATGCTTTGGATGCGAAGTCGAAGAAGGGGAAGGGGAATAAATTCCATTCTAAATCCGAGTCTAAAGGAAAGAAGCAGGACATGTCCAAGGTGAAGTGTTTTCATTGTCACGAATATGGGCATTTTTCTACTAACTGTCCACAAAATAAGAAGACAAAGAAGGCTACTGAAGTTTTATCTAGTGAGGCCCTTGCCTCACAATTTGAGCTTGAATTCTACTTGATTGCATGCGTGGTGTCAAGTGCATTGGGATCGGTGTGGTATTTGGATATTGGAGCTTCCTTTCACATGACGGGAGACAAGGAAATTTTCAATGTCTTGGAGGAGAAAGATCTCCAGATGCATATTGAGATGGGCAACGAGGGACGATAAAGTGCTACCGAGGTTGGTATCATTACCTTTTATATGGAGTAAGGTAAACCATTTCAATTAAAATATGTAATGCATGTACCAGGTCTGAAGAAAAATTTGGTCTCAGTCACAATGTTGGAGGACACAGGCTATGACTTTGTTTTTAGTGATGGAAAATATTTCCTGCGACATAAAACAATGGTTCAAGCCAAGATTATAGGGATTCAAGTTAAGAATATCTAAAATTTGGAGGTAGATGGCCGCGCTGCCATGGTGGGAAAGGCAGAGAAAATGGTGAGCCGAGATGAGGGTGAATTATGGCACAGGCGATTGGGCCATCTTCATCATGGAGCCTTGAAAGTCATGCAAAAAATATCTACTGGACTTCCAATGGGAACACTTGTTCAGTTATATCAATGCAAGGGTTGCACCATGGGGAAGTATATAAATTCCACCTTTCATGAGAAGGAGAACCATGCTTCGGCGATGCTTGAGATAGTTCACACAGATGTGTGTGAACCATTATCAGTTGCTTCAACATAAAAAAATAAGTACTATGTAATATTTGTTGATGATTTTTCTTGTAAATGATGGATATTCTTCATGCAGAAGAAAGATCAAACATTCTCTAATTTCTATGAGTTTAAGGCATTGGTGGAGAAAGAGTCAGGGAAGCAAGTGAAGGCTCTTAGGAGAGATAATGGTGGAGAATACATCTCTAACGAATTCAAGAACTTCTGCAGCAAAGAAGGAACTTGAAGAGAAATCATAGCACCTCATAACCCACAACAGAATGGAGTCACGGAGAGGAAGAACAAAATGATCATGGGTGCAACATGAGCGATGTTGCATGATCAGGGCCTACCAATGCATTTGTGGGCAGAAGCATGCAACATTGCGGTTTATGCAAAAAACCATTGTCCTCATAGAGTACTTGGTTTGAGTACACCCGAAGAAGCTTTCACTGTTAAGAAACCATATGCTTCACACTTTAATATTTTTGGCTCATCTGTTTATGTGAATGTGACCAAGGACACGAGGAAGAAGCTAGATCCGACTGCTAAAGTTGGGATTTTTGTAAGGTACATAGAAACACCCCATAATTATCATGTGCATCTTCCAGACATAAGAATGAGTGTTGTGCAACGGGATATAAAATTTGATGAGGGGAAACCCATGAGGTTGTCACTTGAGAGGGATCTGAACTTGCATGTGGAGGAGGAACTTCTGGTTCCCAAAGATGAGTCTCAAGATGTGGATCAGCCACATGAGGAGGTTCATGGAGTGGAGGAAATCAATCATGCAGATCCATCCATAAAAAATGGCAGAAAGCACACCACGGAAGTTGATAGGCCGAGACTTGATGCTGCAGAGAATGTAGGAGCCCCTACTTCACAGCGAAAACAGAGACAGTCTCCTGCCAGATTTACTAGATAGATGGCTCTTATGAGAAAATTTATTGTGATTGAAACATATTCCTTTCAGGAAGCAGTGCAGTAGCCTACTTGGGTTGATCCAATGGTGGAGGAGTATGACTCCATTGTAAAAAACAGGGCATGGGAAATTCTCCCAAGACCAGTTGATAAATCAGTGGTAGGTTCGAGATGGATCTATAAGGTAAAAGAAGCTACTGATTAGAGCATGGAGAAATACAAAGCCAGATTTGTGGCTCGGGGCATCTCATAGATTGAGGGGATAGATTATGATGAGACTTTTGCACTTGTTGCAAGGTACTCTTCCATAAGGACCATCCTTGCACTCTCAGTGCAGATGGGTTGGCACATTCATTAAATG
Source organism: Pinus albicaulis (assembly GCA_034641835.2). Classification (NCBI taxonomy): domain Eukaryota; kingdom Viridiplantae; phylum Streptophyta; class Pinopsida; order Pinales; family Pinaceae; genus Pinus; species Pinus albicaulis. The sequence continues at coordinate 518,261,141 of CM076579.1, forward strand.
GATGTGAAAAATGCATTTCTCAATGGGATCATTGAGGAAGAGGTGTACATAGAGTAGCCTGAAGGTTTTGATATCTTCAATAGCGAGTCGCATGTGTGCAGGCTCAAAAGAATGCTGTATGGGCTGAAGCAAACACCCTGTGCTTGGTACACTCGAATAGATAGCCATTTCACTGGATTGGGCTTCACCAAAAGTGAAGCAGATGAAAACCTATACCAAATTGTGGTTGAGGGTAAGCTATTGATCATTGTTCTTTATGTTGATGATTTAATTTTGACTGGTGATGAGCAGTTGATACACTCATGCAAGGAGGATCTTGAAAGGGAGTTCGAAATGAAGGATATGGGCCTCCTTCATTATTTCCTTGGATTGGAAATATGGCAGCGGGATGGTGAAATTTTTGTGTCTCAAGAAAAGTATGCAAAGGAAATACTAGGTGATTTTAACATGGAGAGCTGCAAACCCATGGATACATCTCTTCCAGGAAACTGGAGGAAAGAGGATGCTACTTCTGGAGAGGTAGTGGATGCTACTGTCTATCGACAATTAGTGGGTTCACTAATGTATCTAGTTAACACAAGACTAGACATTTGCTATGCGGTTAACTAGCTGAGTCAAGCTATGGTTAAGCCTACCAAGCTCTTTTGTAAGGTGGGAAAGCATGCCCTGAGATACCTAAGGGGCACATTAGAGTATGGTCTATGGTACAAAATAACGGTTGGAGTGAAGTTGCATGGCTTCACAGATGCAGATTGGGCTGGATGTCCATCGGACAGGATGAGCACATCAGGGGGGGTATTTAGCATTAGATCTACAACTATTTCTTGGTACAAAAATAAGCAGAGGTCCGTGGCAGTCAGTTCAGTGGAAGCATAATATATGGCAGCAAGTCAAGCTGCATGTGAGGCTATCTGGATGAGAAAGATCTTGGTTGGTTTGTTTGGTTCTCAGATGGATCCGACAATGATTCATTTAGATAATCAAAGTTGCATTAAACTCTCGATTAATCATGTGTTTCATGATAGGTCCAAGCATATAGATATCCGATACCATCATCTCAGAGATTGTGTGCAGAGGAGAATCATGTTGCTTCAGTACATTCCCATGAAATATCAGGATGCAGATATTCTGACGAAGGTGCTCACCTGGAGAAAATTCGAATACCATATAGATAGGATCGGGGTGGAGGATAACCCCTTTCTTATTGAGAGGGAGCGTTGAGATTCAACAAGAAATTATTTTGGCACCCAATGATCCTGATGAAAATTAAGCACCTACACTAGGGTGGGGCCCACAGGCTATTTTTAGGTACATGCCTATTTTTATTATCCCTTAATTTAGATGGACATTAAACTATAATATATTCTCAATGTGGAATTGAAAATAGTTAACTGAAGTGGAAAATCAGTTAGCTAAGTGAATTTCGAGTTAGAGGTTGGTTGTTGTGACATGTAGAATAATTCTAGTTGTAACTGAGTGATTCTAGTTATAACAGAGTTGGAAGTGTAGTGGTGCATGAGTTTGTGCAAGTTTAAATAGTTTAACTCAGTTAAGTGAGTTAAAATCAATTGTGCTAGTTGTAACTAAAGATACCCTAGTGGGAGATCAAGTGAATTAAATATTAATTAATTCACATGTAGTGATCTCACATGCAACTGAAGATTTACTATTATTAACTGCATGCATGTCAGATCTAGTGGAGACCTAGTTGAGTTCTAGGTGAAAGGGAAGATAACTATCAGTTGTGACATTACCTGCTTACACACATGCAAGCACACACACATTGGATGTGCCCATGATACTTGCGTAGTCAAGGCAGGCAGGATTGCATCAATTGAGGGATTGCGTAGTGAAGGCAGACTATCTAGAGGCAATAAATTGGCTAAGGGATTTGCCAATTTTCGTATGATAGTGTGAGACAATTAGCTGATGTACTGAGAGCTCTTGTGAGAAGAGTTTTGTATGTAATTTTTTCATGATCCATGCTTAATATAGAATAGAAGATAGTGGGGTTTTTAGTTGTAAGATTTCCCTGGGAAATTATTAGTGTTGTGTGTGATTGATCTTTCTTCATGCTTATGTAATTGGCGATTGTGTTTTTGATTCCACAAATATTCGTAGAAGTGATTTAGTATTTAACTTTAGCATATTTTTAGACTGGTTGAATCCAAGATATACATGCATATTGTATAATTTCTATAGAAATCAACTATATGGACTGCCCAGTCAACAATCCAGTCAACCCTGCCGTTGACTTATTTTGTTTTTGGTCAAAAACTTCATAACGTCATAAATTCTTCATACTACATCAGATTGAGCTAATTCAAGCATCGTTGGAATCAAGATGACTAAAAATATGAATTTATGTCAATTTTGGGAGATTCAGAGCACTTTCATTTTGACCCTATTTTTGATCTCTAGATCATGACCAAAATATGATAATCTCATTCGTGAATGATCTCCAACACAACTAGTGGTAAATGCAGGACAAATTGGTGAGTCTGAAAAATGGTGAGTAGTGTCTACAGGAAAAACTAGACCAATTTGAAGGAAAATTGGCTCACATGGAGAAACATGTACACTTTGTTTCAACCTCCTCCATCACTTGGTTCAGGAACAAAGAATCTTGTTTAGTAACTACCCCTCATAATTAATGGCTCTTGGTTCTGTGTTGATCTTGAAAATTTTATGGTTCTATGCTCCTTTTCGATTTTTGGGCAATGAAGCAATTTTTTCACAATTTGTAGTGTTTTTTTGTTAATTACCTACTGGCCAATAAATCTATTAAGAATGAGGCCAATAAGATTTTATCAAACTGTTCTCGACAATGTAATATTTTTACATAAATGAAAACTTGAGATTCCCAAAAATTCATAACATTCTATATGTTGGAAAAAATTAATACATTTTATGTTTTAATCATGATTTAATATGATTTATTATATGTTTGATTTTGTAGTTTAGTGTTTTTAGGTTCATAAGTTACAATATGATGAGCTGTCCAAATTCAATGGCTGTGATTTTTACCTAAGTTCTATTTTGTGGTCCGATGTGAGTAAGTTTACAAATTAAATTGTAATAATGTTTTGACATGTTTCATCATGATAACAATTATATTTATATGTGTAAATCAAAATTTTAACTTTTATATGTAAAAGCCTTTAGGTTTGATAAATGTGTAAATATTGAAATTGTTGAATTTGTAGCTATGGTTAGTATTCATAATTATTATTTTGGTCATTGATACATTTTTAAAGCATGTTATTCATCCTATTGTCAACAAATAAAAATATTTGACATGTTCTTCATGTCGGTTTTTTGAAATTTGAATTTTTTGAAATTTAAATTTCGGCTCCAAGAATCTAGGTCGACCCTCCTCCTAGTCAAGTCAACCCAGTTAAGGATGGAACCCATTTGGCTAGGAAATAAAGGTGTATATAAGGCACTCGATCAACTCAAAGAGCACCAATTCATATATGTTTTGTTCAAGCAATTCAAATCTCCCGAGACAACAAGGAAAAATTAGTTTGAGGCAGATAGAAAGGACTTCTTTGAGGCAATGAAGTAGTTGATCTAAGGACTTCATTTCAAAGGGTTGCAAGATTGAATTCACTGAGGAAAGTACATGACCAAATTTTTGAATGGGCAGAATAATGACTTGAATAAGAGGTAGTGGACTAGGTTTTTCCTAGCTTATTTTGTAGGTCAAATTGACCTTGTAATGAGTAAGATGTCTAGGTGTATCCCTAGTTGAAATTAGGAAGAATTTCTCAATTAAAAAGGTTGTTTGGTTTTCCCCCCATGTGGGTTTTCCCAGTGTAAAATCTTGTGTTCTTTGTGTGGTTGTCTCTTCATGACCCCCCTATCATAAATATTATATTGTTGATGTATTATGTGTAATTGCTTAATGATGGAAAAATAGATAAGAATGTGATAAACAACAAAAACATTAGAAGTAATTATAAATATAGAATACCTTATGAAAAATCAACACAATTTAACTGGTTTGAATTTGAAAATTAACTCCATTATTGTGCTCCAAGATAACATACATCAGTTACTATGTAAATTATAATTTCAATGTTCAATATTAGAAACGACTAATGTCTAAATCATTTAGAATGGTAAAATTTCACAATTTGATTTTAAATTTTATGATTTTCGTACCTTATGTTATTTTAATAATTAAGATTACCATGCAATGGAAGAATAAAGGCATGCCACTGTGTGTGGAGATAAAGTGATTGCTAAATTTGTTTTACCAATCATAACATTAAGACTTAATTATTTTTTTAATATCTGATAGTCCATGGTGCAACAAATTGATTGAATTTGACATTTCGTCAAAACATTGTCGTGGAAAATTTATGATTTATAGTGTGCATAGGGGGAATAAGTGTGAAGGTGCGGATGTGGGAGAAATGCTCTTTTGCACACTATTTTAATATGTTAAGAGTAAATGTTGTTAAGCACCTTAATGATGTCCTGATTACGCATTGATATATACTGAAAAAATGCCAAAAAAACATATTTATCGACATCACAGATTTTTTTAATCGTACAGTTAAGACCTAATTAATTTTTTAAATATGTGATGATGTGTGTCTTGAGAGTTTTGTTGTGTTTATGTGACATTTTTCCAAAACATTAATACGCAAAGTTAAAATAGGTGTGTCAAATAATTTTAGAATTGACCTTTTTGAAATATGCAGAAGAAATGTACAAAGGGAGAATGTGCGTGGAGGTGCCGAAGTAGAGGGATACATATTCTCATGCACATATGCCTCTTATGAAAATCCTGTATTCCACAAAAAAAAAAATTAAAAGCTTTCCATTCCATAGAGTGAATTTATAAATACTATGAAAGTTAGCATTTTACAACATGTAGAAGAAGTGCATGAAGGGAGAGTCTGTGCAGATATGAAAATGTGGATGAATAAAGGTTCTCCTACACATATCCCTCTTCCACACATCGTTTCAATTTTCTAGAACGAATATAAGCTACAAAGCCATTTGCACCTTCTTGATCTATTTAGAACCAGTGAACATTACACAATGTTTCAGATTAAATGCTGTTAAGTATTTAAATGATTCTCTGTTTATGATAGGATTAAAACTTAATTAATTTTTAAATATGTGATGATTTTCACTGCGGAAGGTTCGTTGAGTTTATGTGATATTTATCCAAAACATATATATCGAAATATCTACTTCAAAAAATGTGAAATTGAGCTTCTGCACTGTGCTGTGGGGGAATGTATGCACAAATTCAAAAATGCAGGAACAAAGGTTCTCGTGCACACATTCCTATTCTTCACATCATTTTCTATGCACACTAAATTTTTTAAATCTATATTAAATATGAAAATATGAAATAACCAGTAGAAAATTAAAGTACCTATGTAGCTCCTGGTAAAAATGTCAATGTGTGGAACAAATGTGTTGAAGGGAAATGCACGCGAATATGAAAAACGTGCTGAATTATTATGTATACTAAAAATTAAAAAATTGTCTACCATATCGAGTTAAATTATGAAATTAGGACACAAAGACATTTGATTGTCTACCCTTATTCCGCGTCTGGTGTACACATATGCCAAGCTTTTCATGCCTCAAACTCTAACAATACAAAACCACCAATTAATTGATTAATCTATAGTATTGTGCAGAAAGGAAGTGTGCAGAGGGAGAATGTATGCCTAAGTGCGAAACACTGCAGAATAAAGTTTGTGTTCCTTGCTCCACACACCCATTCTCTCGCACAACACTTATTCCTTACATATATTAAAAAAAACTCCATTTAATATTTATAATAAGTGTTCAATTGACAAATGTGAAACAAAATTTATTGGTTCTATTTTGATAGTAAAATATTGGCTAGTAGGAAAACAAGTTCATAGAGTAAATGATATTAAACACTCAAATGATGTCCTGATTATGCATTCATTCGCCAAATAAATGATGAAAAGGCTTACATTTATTGGCAGGGGAGCTTTATTTAATCATAACATCAAGCCTTTTATTTTTTGATTTTGTAACAAAACATTTTTTCATTTTTTTGTATAAATTACTTCAGATCTATGTCCCGTATCGAACACCAAGTTTGAACCAACACGGAAAATAACACTTCCCTAAACAAGCAATAACTCAATGTGGTAAAATTAATGTTTAAAAGTCAATGCATCATTACATAAATACAAATAGAATCATAATTAGGATATTAATAAAATAGAATGTTGATATTGATTTCTAAAGCGTTCCAAATGTAGCAATCATGAAACGCATTCCTATGATTTGGACTATCTCGAGTGGGATTTAAGAAAAGCAGATATGGTTTATAGTAATTTATATCACAACAACATTTTCCGATTGCAGACCAAGAAAAATAGTACTAGCGAGCTCGATGATGATCAACGATACATAAGTACCATTAAAATCGATAATAGTAAAATCACTACAAGGAAAAGACCCTCTAGCGGATGTTTTTGAGGAACCCCTTATAAAAATAGCCCAAATATTCGTTTGTAGCAGAGGTTTCTAGAGGAGGTTGGCGGGTGGAGGTTTTTGCAGATGTTTTTTTTTTTCCGATGTGTTTCTCATCCTACACCGCACCCGTGTGTTCAACTAGAAAAGCACTAGTGCGTACTACAAATTGGCATAACGAGACACCATGCTCTTCGTACAAATGCTCCTGGTGCATCTGATTACTATAGTGCACCGGTGCGCTACACAGATTCAGGCCCGGTGCGTCATAAAAACCCGCGCTAGATTGAAATAGCCCTGGTGCACTTGGAAGAAACCACCCGGTGCGCCTCAAAAACCCGCACACCGGAACAAGGTTAAATAAAAAATATTACGGCCAAAAAATCCGCATTTTCACTTCTTCAGCACTCCAGAGCTCTCAAGAACCGGTGCAAATTTACCTTGTGTGAGGCACCCTGCCATCGGTGCTCCCATTGCACACACTGTTGCCGTACATTGCCCACCATCTCGATTTTGAATTTTAGGAAACGGTGGGAAAATTTAGTTTTGAAAATTCTTCAGCAAATATGCCTCCTCGATGCCCAAATGTACATGTATTTTAATTGTTTCTCCACAATTAAACTTTTTAGCGAATTAGATTTCTAAGAAAAATTAAAATTTACCCTTTAAAAAAAAAAAAAAAAATTTCCTGCGCGATGCGCTCAAGCTGTTCAGCTCGCACCGGTTCACGGTGCTGCCTGTAAATTTATAGGCTACACTGTGACCGGTGCTAATGGTAACCACACCAATTTTGGTTTGGTACCAAAAATGTACACCGCGTTTAAAAAAAATACATAAATGGCAGTGCAGTGGGTTAATCGGCCGCACCATTGACTATATCCAAGTTCGGGACGGCGGTGCGCTAACCAAACTATGTGCCCCGAGGTGGATAATTTAGTTAGCGCACTACCCTTCGAAAACCGGTACATAGTCAACAGTGCGGTCATTTAAATGACCACACCGTTGACCATGTACTGATGTCAGAAGGGCGGTGCACTGACTACACTATACGCCTCGGAGCACATAGTTTGGTTAGCGCACCACCCTTCGATACTGGTACATAATCAATGGTGCGGTTTAAACCATCGCACCATTGATCATGTAATGATGCTAGGAGGGCAATTCAATGATGAAACTATCTGCCCCGGGGCGAGTAGTTTGGGCAGCGCACCGCCCTCCCGAACTTGTACATAGTCAATGGTGCGATCAATTAAATGACCGCACCATTGACCATTAAGTAATGTTTGGCGGTGCGTTGAATTAATTATCAGCCCCAGGATGGATAGTTTCATCAACACATTGCAGGATAAAGTACATTTCATGTTGTGCAGTGCGCTGAAAATTTCCAGGTGCACCGCAAACGGTGCGCGATAAAAACAGACGCACCAATACCGGTGCATGAATGTTTTTTTTGGCGTACCGACTATTTTTTTTTTCAATATATATATATATATATATATATATATAAATACATGTATCATTTAATAATTTTTTTGTTTAATATGTGAATCATTCAGCGACGTCAAAGGAAAGAAGAGAAGGAACAACAGGAACATATGGCAGACTAGTATAACGTGGTTCCCCTGTGGGAGGCACGAGAGAGGGAGAGACTTATGTACCCTCACCCTATTACGACAACCACCCAATTTCTCCTAAGGGAGGTAGGCCTCCTCAAGTTCTATGAGGAGGCTACATCCCTAAAGGGCCATAATGGGTTATTTCAACATCTTATTTTCAGGTGGAATGCCCACCGAAAAGCTTTCTGGTTTGGTTCTAACCAATGGTACGCACCCACTGAGGTGGACATGTATTTTATTACTGGCCTATCTAGGAGAGGGCAGGATTTTCCCTTGTTCATAGAGGTCCCCATAAGTTATGCAGCGGGGAGTCAGTTGGTGTATTTCGAGAGATACATTAGTGCCGATATACTGTCTCCTGTAGATTTTCAGGTCTCTGGTGGTCAGTTACGTATTTCTTCATTTTTTTCAGAGGAGGTGAGGTGCCTCTCACTACTGTTGTCGACCATTGCACACCATTCCAGTGACGGGCAACACATTAGTTTCCCGCTTTTATTTTATGTTGATTCTTTATTACAGGCCCCACAACTTCTGAGGTGATCTACCATTTTTTTGCGGCAGTTATGTACATCTTTAGATAGATGTCGTTCTCAGGCACAGGGGAGGGTGAACTTCCCTTTTTCTTTAGAGATATTTTGTTTATTTTTTGATAGGTTTCCAGAGATGAGGCCTACTTTTTTTCGACAACCTCGTAGGCCGATGCTGTACGTACGGATGGAGATGTGGGGCCAGATGATGCCCAAGAGGGGTGAGTCTGAATTTTCCGCAAGGATATCTCATGATGCACTGGAGTTGCTATCCAGTGTTGATGATCACGCCTTCGTTTTGGTGCCATGTTCGTATGATGGTTTGGATTGGCGAGGGTGTGCTAACATCCTCTTCATATTTGATGAGCCGCTGGATGAGAGAGTTAATATTAATGTTTTCTTTAAATTTATTCTAACACGTTCTTTAACTTGTTTTTATTAAATTGTCTAATTATTGTTGTGTACTTTATATATTTTGTAGATATTGGGTCATTTTTTAGCGATGAGATGCCACTGCCACCAAATGATCCAGGTGTAGATCCTACTAACGATCAGGAGATGGCAGATGCAAAGGATTAGGCCGATGACAGACCTGGTCCTCATGATCATGCGCAGGTACCGGCGGGTGTGAGGCGTAGGCCTGACACTAGATTTAGGATGGCATTGGGCGACTAACTCTATCGACTCCTAGTGGAGGAGGGAATCTAGCCAGTCACTATCAGAGAAATACAGGTTGATGATAGGCTGACAACGATATGGAGAGGCATGCCATGTGATATGTTGTCCTTGACGCACCATGTCGTTGGAGCTACCAGCTTAGTGGCGCAGTTGAGGAGGGCCCATCGACGTAGGCGAGGTGGAGATGTAGTACATCGAAAATCGAGAAATACATCATATGATGATCACAATCAGGGGAGTGATCATCATTCAACTAGTAATCCACATCCTCCTCCACCTCGTGCCAGAGATTAGAAACTTGTAGCATCCAACAATCATGATCATGAGTAGGCACCTGATCCTGAGGAGGGCGCAGGTCCATCTGAGGAGGCAGGTCCATCAACTCAGTATGCCACCACACCATCCATAGATCAGTAGGCTGAACCATCCACATTGAGTCATCATAATCAGGCAGTTGATCCTGATCAGCATGAGGCACCTCCAGATAAGAAGGCACGTGATGATCGACATCTATCTGAGCATGTCGAGGCTGGACCATCGACTGAGCAAGCCTCGACTAATACTATTATTGATGTACCACCAGCTGATATTTGACATTTATATGCAGTTATATTACAATTGTATATTTTTGACATTATATATATCTATATCTATATATATATATATATATATTATGTTCATGTTGCAGTTGTACATAATTCACATGTTGGCGTTCATCATGATGTGTATATTGTTAGGTCATGTTAGATATGTTCATCTAATGTGCAGCTTGCAAATTTATGTATACGTGATAGAAATTATTTGACATTAGATGTATATTTGATGTTTGTGTTGTGATGATGTTATACAATGCTTGTGTTTTGTTAGATGATCATGATCACGATGATTAGATGATGTTAGCGAATTTGAATGTGTTTTTTAGTCTAATATGATGTTTGTACGATGGTTATCATGATCGTGATGTTTATTTTTAATATTAAATCATGATATTTATTAAATATAATGTCGTGATTGTAATTGAAATTTTAATTTTAATTGTATGTAAAATTGTACAATTGTAATTGTATTTCTAATTGTAATTATATGTAAGATATTTGCAAAATTTTAATTGTAATTGTAATATTTAATTTATTATGAAATGATTGTAATTGTAATTGTATGTAAAATTCTAAAATTGTAATTTTAAATACTGTAATTATAATTTTGATTGTGATTGTATGTGAAATTGTAAAATTGTAATTGTAATTGTATGTAAAATATTTGTAAAATTTTATTGTATTAATGTGAAATGATTGTCATTGTAATTTTAATTGACGTAATTGTATATATGTAAAATTGTAATTGTAATTGTAATTTTATGTAAAATTCTAAAATTGTAATTGCAATTGTATGTAAAATTCTAAAATTGTAATTGTAATTTTAATTGTAATTGTATGTGAAAATGTAAAATTGTAATTGTAATTGTATGTAAAATATTTGTAAAATTTTAATTGTATTAATGTCAAATGATTGTAATTGTATATATGTAAAATTGTAATTGTAACTTTAATTGTAATTGTATGTGATTGCAAAATTGTAATTGTAATTGTATGTATTGTTATCATTCAATTTTATTAAATTTTTTAAATTTGTAAATTAATTGTCAATTTTGAACCATAATTACAGTAAGTAAATGTATACCGTAAATATTGTTAAATTACCATAATTGTAAAATTGTAAATTTGTATAAATATAAATAATTGTAAAATAATAAATCTAGAATAATATGAATTTTTGTAATATAATAAATTTTATAAAATAATGCAAATAAATTCATGTACTTTAGAATTATCACTATTTTATTATGATCTTACATACAAAAAAAAGGAACTTTATACAGTATGACATTGTTTTCGAGATCAACATAATTGCAAATTATCAAGTGAAATTATTTTTACATTAACACAATGCAATTTACCAATTAATTCAAAATACATATTATAATGTTTCGAAAAAAAGAGTCTTAGTTATAAGGTAATTAAGTCCTCTTCTTTATAAAAACCCATCTTAAAAAGTATAAATGATGAAATAACACATGTACCATATCACTTTCGGTTCTCAAGATCACCCTCATTATCTTCCATCTCTCTTGGCATGATAATACTATTGTTATCAAACATATGTTTTGATCTAGGGTCATGTCTCAATACGAACCACCAATCCCTATCCAACACATCTGGGTAAAAAAACACCTAGTTGCAGTGTTTGGGGAAAACATAGGGCTCCTTAGCTTCATCCCACATCTTTCTAGAGTTGATACATATCACCCTATTATCACGATATTCCTTTACATTATTCCGATCAAAGGTGTCCCACCACTTTCACCTAAAAATAAAACATTGGAAAGAAGAGAAATCCACTTCAATGATCTCTTGTATATTTCTGACGTAACCCAACGTCCCTCATACTAGGTTTTGATCACGGTGGCTAGATCGACTAGATTGATCGAAGTCAACTTCCACTCCATATTCTTGTGTCATGTTTCCATCATCGGCACTTTTTGTGCGAGAATGGTGTCCATATGCCCAAATAGATGGGAATAAATGCACCTATAAAAAAGTTAAAAAAATCATAGTGTCATGTGTCTTATAATAACCCAGCTGTTAAAATATGAAATATAGATGTAATTAAATTTCAAAGGTGCATTATTAAGTTTAAAATTTACATAAATAGATTTTTACCGAGTGGGTGCACCTAATCCTTATGTTTAGCGCATCCTCTTGAGCACGCAGGTAACGACTGGTTGCACCGTATTTCTCTATGACTTGGTCAATAACCCAACTGTTGGGGCATATTTTTGGCATATTTTATTTTAAATTATTGGGATAAGGCACACTTATACCATTCAACCGTCTGAATTCTTTCCTGTCACTACCCCATTTCATCCTCTTTTTTTCATACAATACGACCCATGGTTGTGTCGCTTCAGAATTGTAAAGAACAAATTTATTGATTACTTCAATTTCTGCATTCGCTGATGAAATCAAACTGACATATAGTACATATGAGATAAAAATATACATTATATCGAAGTTCAACATGAATATTTACTTTGTGTAAATTTGGAAAATTATAAGTTGCTTACTCTTTATCAAGCACCTTTTTCCATTCGTTTGGAGAAATTCCCCTTCTCTTTTGTCTTCATCCCTTTCATCGTCCCAAATCATCGCACTTGGTATGTTTTCAATCTTCTTGATGTACTCACTAGCATAATAGAAAGACTCATACGATATGTACCCCTTTGCCATATACCCCTCGCGTTTTTCCCTTTTTCGAACAAAACCTTTCAATTACTTCATGTACCTCTCTAAGAAGAACATCCAAAGACAAGAAACCACCCCAAATAATTCAACCTCATCTACTAGGTGAATTAGAAGATGAACCTGCAAGTCCATGAAACTCGTCGGTAATTCCTTTTCAAACATACAAACAATCTCAACTATCTCTTGACACCACCATGGAAAAGGATATTCATGTGGCTATCTCTTGACGCCACCATGGAATGATAGCCACATGAATATCCTTTGATGTGATCCAACATAGAAATGCAGATAATTTAGATATGGCACATCCTAGGTCTTCGGGGAATTCATGTTTCACACACCCACACACGAACAAAGGATAATGAAACTGCAAAGTTATAAACACGTGCAATAATATACAAAATTGGTTATGTTTTATGATCCCTGCATGGGATAAAATTTATTAATACAAAAAAATATTAGAATCACTCTTTTGAGATTATACGTACACTTAGAAGATTCAAATGGTCATGCGATTTCAACCCTGAAAAATGATCATCCACGGTGAAGCAACACTGTAGTGAAGACCCGTATGAAGATGGAACCCTCACACCCATTATAACTTCCTTTGCCAAAGAAAGATCATATTTTTAAAAATCCATGGGACATCACCTTCTTTGAAATAACATGAATTAGAGGGACCAACACTTACCTCTGATCCTGTACTTTATAATAGTCTTGGCCAATGTTTCTTTTTAGTTTTTGAAGTAATAATATCTTTCCTAAAAGCCAATGTGTCACTTTTTTCGATGATATGTGCCTCCATAAAGAAGATGAATTTTTTTTAAATATATGCATGGGATCTAATAAGTGGGTAATCTTAATATGCTCCCAATATGAGAGGTTATAAAAGATAGATTTCCCTTTCATCCCAATGGGAAATTTCTCAACATATGTGTTGAATAATTCTAGATCATCGAACATAGGCTTCCCATTTGAATCAACCATTTCTATGAAATCCTTATCCTTATCTCTCTCATATGCTCTAAGCCACTCAACTGGTGTTGTTATTGGAGGCCTTTGGGTTCTCTCTCGTTTACCATTGAAAGCGGATGCTACTCTTCTGTAAGGGTGTTATTCTCGGAGGAATACCTTGGAGAAGTCATACACTAGATTTCGTAGGCCGTTGGACCATATAGATTTTAGAGAAGGTCCACAACATTTACATCCAAAATACCCTTTTGTTATGAGACTCGCAAGATTATTGTATACAATATATATGCATGGCACGTTAAATAATATCATGAAGATCAAAACAATTACAATGAATTAAATAACTGATATGCGAAAGAATATTGTTACGTATATAAACAAATAAATAAACATATAATTTACCAGAGAATACTCCTAAGCCTGGATAATCATGTGTCGTGTAAGAACATATTCCATACAACGTAAAACTCCTCTCTACTGCAATGGGTATTGATACATCGTATACATTTATCCCATCCCATAATTCCTTCAATTCATCTACTAGTGGTTGTAAGTGGAAATCCATATTCTTCATTTATTTTCTACCAGGGAATACGAGAACCAACATAATATGTTCATTCTTCATAGACAACCATGAGGGGATATTCTTATTGATCACTACTATAGGCAAAAAAAAATAGTTGGTATTATGGAGGGAATATGGGTTGATGCCATCCATGGTTATGATGAGTCGTAGACTTTGTACTTCATCCTTTAATTTTTTGGGCCATGTCTCCTCTATATGCTTCATGGCTCTTGAGTCTGTTGAGATTCACATAATTCCCAACTCACTTCTGTGTGAGGCATGCCATTCCTGCAGCATAGATAATTTTTTGCAATGAAAGAGCCTTTGAATCCTTGGGATTATAGGCATGTGCCTCAATATCTTAAAAGGAGGACCACGTGATTTACCCTTATTTTTTGATTTATAATACCTGTCATGCCCACATTTCAGACATATCTCTTTGTTTTCATATTATCCTCTATATAGAATACAATAATTTAGACATGCATTATATGATATGTACTCAACACCCAACATTTTCAACATTACTTTGCCTCTTCGCAGCTACCGGGAAAGACATTATCACCCTGAAGAACCTTATGTTTGAATAACCTGTAGTTGGTGATCATTGACAATATTAAATGTACATTATGCCGATATAATTATTAACATTCATAACATTTACCATTTGTAATGTTCATTGTGTGATTATATTTCTCAAAATATAAGGGAGGGCTTTATGGTAACTTACCTCAAAATTTCTAAGAAACATGCACTCAACAAGCCAAAATTTGCTTTCAAGTTGTACAGTAACATCATTGTCCCCAACTGGGTATACTTTGATTGACCTCCAGGTCCAAAAAGAGGGGTGGTGGAAGCAAATTTAAGGCTTTCGAAAAAGGTGTCAAGGATATGAGCATCATCCCCTCACTGATCATCGTTCTGGAATGCATCTAACAACCTTGTCTCCATGGAAGTCGTATCCCTTAAGTAATCATCCATACGAACCTCTATTTGATTACCTCCATTGCCAGCTTGTGAAGAACTACTATTGTTGTAGTCATTCCTAATTGGTGAATCTGGACATAGTGGGAATTGAATAGGTGTTTGATTCAACCATTCTTGGTATTGTTCCTCTCTGATTTTTTATCTTAATTTAGCCTTCTCTCGATTTGAAATTGTCGTGGGGTGCAACGAAAGATGGTAGGTAGGTCGCTCATCATCACTAGAATCCTAATAATTTCAAAAAATATATTTGAACATGATTAGTACAAAATCTATGATATCAATTAGTAAGCACGTCGACAATGCATGATTAATTGGTTTGACGTTGAAATAATTACATTAATATACCAAAAAATTATTATTACCATCATTTTCCCAGGATTGTGGCTAGAAGATGCAATATTGTTACAATTGGCAGGGTGAAGCGACTGTCCATTTTCATCTACCAAATGCGCGTTGCGGTATGCTACTCCTGATAAGAGCTTCCGACGTTTTGGATATTTTTGAATATTTTGTGCTTCTGAACTCGATTTTGAATTTGCATGAACCTGCAAATTTGTATACATTATAAATTTTATTAAGCTGATTGACATGGATAAAAAACACAAATTCAATTAGATAATGAAAATATAAATAAAATCGGCATTTTAACTTATTATTTGTGTTAGAACGGAGAGAAAAAAATAGGGAGCGAAGAAATGGTCGCCGGAAACCCTAAGGGTTTTCTTTTCTCTAGTTCAGTGGCCTCTACAGCGGCAGTCCTCTTTGGACGAGACAATGGGAAGCCAACTCACTCCGGCTGGACGACTTTCACCTGCCTGAAGGAGGCACGCTCACTAATATTTGCACTCTCAGGCCATTGGCCTTTCTTGGCGGTGAATATATCTTCCATATGACGGACAAGGGAGATAGAGCACTGGTCTTGCTCTCTTGTCAGAGATGGATGCAGTATCTTCCGGTTCGAAAAGAGTTTCCAAACGAAACGAGAGCAAGAAAAAAGGGGGCAAATGGATGCAGAGGGTTTCTGGAAATTCATCGTAGAATGCAGCAAAGACATTGCTTCGTTCTGGGCAGAGAGGTCGTCAACGCTGGGAAATGGGGATACTTTCAGCATGGTACCCGAGTTTGCGATAGTTCTTCTCTGCAAGCTCTTTCTCGCCGTGACATGGAGCAAGCAGATTCCGAAGCTCTGGGGTGCTCCAGGGCTCATAGAAAAAATGCAGAGCACATGGCAGCGACCCGAGCCCTCTGCTCTTGCTCTGCCCCTAGGCTGTGACTTCAAGGATAACCTTTCCCCTCCGTCACAGGCATTCCAGATTCAAATTTTTCTTCTCACAGGAAGAACCCTGCTCGTCTGGGTCCTTTCCGAGAACCTGGTGATTCATCTCTCAAAGGACCTTGAATTCAAGCCGGGTATTTCTTCCTCATCTATGCATCTCCTATATGCAGGTAAACAGCTTGATTTTAATCTCCCTGTTTATTTTTATAAGATAAACATGAATGCTTCTGTTCATATTTCCCTCCGGTTGAGGGGAGGTGCAGCAGGTCAAACCTCTGCCCCCAAGGGTTTCTCCTACAAAGAGGCAGTGAATGCCTAGAAATTCAAGCATTCTACTCCTCCCATCACTAGTACATTTGGCGGAAATTCCGACGGCCAAATCGTCGCTTTTCCGACACACAGTCGTCGCAAGAGCGACAGTTCGAAACCGACAAAAACGTGGTTTCTCGTGCGGTCGCAATTCCGACGCCTATACAAAGTGTCGCACTACCGACACTTCCCGTCGCTTCCAAACACTCGTCGCTCTTCCGACGCCTCCCAAACCGACGTTTGTAAAATGTCGCCATTCCGACGAAATTTGGTCCGACGTTTTCAACGTCGCGGTTCCGACGTCTTTATACTGTCGCATTTCCGACGCCATACAAAAGTGTCACAAGACCGACGTATTGCAAAAGTGTCTCCGACACACAGTCGTCGCAAGAGCGACAGTTCGAGGCCGGAAAAAACGTGGTTTCTCGTGCGGTCGCAATTCTGACGCCTATACAAAGTGTCGCACTACCGACACTTCCCGTCGCTTCCAAACACTCGTCGCTCTTCCGACGTCTTTATACTGTCGCATTTCCGACGCCATACAAAAGTGTCACAAGACCGACGTATTGCAAAAGTGTCACAAGACCGACGCTTTCTAGAAGCGTCACAATATCGATGCCAGGAATAACTGTCGCAATTCCGACGAAATGTGGTCCGAAATTTTGGACGTTTCTAGAGCTGTCGCAATATCGACGGACGTCACAAGACCGACGAAAATGGAAATCGTTCAAAACGTCAAAAGAGCGACGCTTACAAGGCGTCGGTATCGACGACGGTTTCAATTTAAAAAAAAAAATATAAAACTTTAAAACAGGACAGTAAATCTCCAATGTTTGTTATCACAATAAGAAATCAATGATCAGTGATCACGTCAAATTTTCCTCGTAGCGTGACGGGTCTAATAAATTTTATTGTAAAGGTTGCTGGTCAGTGACAACTGGCGCAGCATTGAAGGAAATGCATTAAAGAAAATTAATTAGGCTGCGAACTCCAAGCCAACTGGCAACAACCCTGATAATTTTCCTTACCAACTTCCAAGTTGTGACTCGAGCTTCAGACTCCAAAGCTAAGAATTTTCTTTTCATCGTGTTGGAGAAGAGAAATGCAACCTGCAGCAAAGGAGCAATTCCTCAGTCTCACTGCTCAGGACTCGTAGTCATTCCTTGCTAACACGGTATGTGGAAATTTTGATAACTTTATTCACCCTCGTTTTTACTAAATTTATTCTTTTGAAAAGGGCCTGGTTCCATTTCAGAGATTTTCAACTTTCGACTTCTAGAATTTGTACATATGATTTTTGGACTGAGGTTTTGTTATTAATGAGGAGATAGTGTCTTGGTTCTATCTGTATAAAATAATTGCCTCGCATTTTTCTTCATGTTCAGGGTTTTTGATTTTATCAAAACCTATCTCTCTTTTAAGCATGCCTGCAAATTAATATATTCCGGGAATGTACACAATTTCAGGCTTCATGTACAACGTTTGCCTCGTATTTTTCTTCATGTTCAGGGTTTTTGATTTTATCAAAACCTATCTCTCTTTTAAGCATGCCTGCAAATTAATATATTCCAGGAATGTACACAATTCCAGGCTTCATGTACAACGTTTTGTATCAACTATATTTTAACAAGTGAGCTGCATGCGCATATAGTGTTACAGATTACAGGGCTTCATTTGGAGAATAAATGATAAGCCTGGCAGCACTAAATCCAAGTAATTCCCCTCATCCCTTAAAAGACACCTATAAATATAACTAGAAATTTCAAATAGTTAGTAAAGGAAAAGTACAAAGATATAACAGATATGTGTTGAGCCAAAAACCTGTGCATTCACAACAAAACTGGGATGGATAAAACTTAAAAACAATTATGGACTTTGACAAAAAATCGTCTTATGCATACAAATGAAAGAAGCATTGGCATACTACTATGTTTACAAATTTAAGGACAGGCAGAGTGAGTGTCCGGGCAACACAGTTTCATGTGGAGACCCTAGATCCTTGTACCCACAATATCTAGTGACTTAAAAAATGATTGCCAAAACAATACCTTTGCTATGCATGTAAGAACACCACCTGTATAATGAGGGAGATGTAATATTTTCCAAGAAGCAGATTTATACAGAGTGGTCCAAGATTGTGTATTTATGGAAGATACAACTGATTTTGGCATGAAACATGTATCCAAGATTTCAATGTGGCCTTATTTTAGAGCCCATTGATGATTTACTATGAAACCTAAACTTTCAAAACAAACACATTGAAATCACGGGATCTCCATCACGAATATCATAAATATTAACTGTCTTTTGGGCACTGGCAGTAGATACCATAAGAGGCCCACATGGCCTGTACCACCAATGTTGATTCTCTGGCACAACATTTGCAAAGCCAAAATTTCTCCCCGAGACATCCATCTTTGCCAAAACTGGAGAGATGGTACTGGACGTTGAAGTGAAGGCCTCTGATTCAGTATGGAATGCCATAATTTCTTTATTATAAAAGTCCCATGAACAAAAACCTGAGTCCAATGTACAACCTGCAGATGCTGCCACAACATATTTACCAGAGCGACCATCTGAACCAGCTGCTCTGATCAACCAGCAATCACCCCACATGTTTGAGGTAAGCCCATATGGAGCTTTATATTCAGCCTTCTCCTGGAGATTGGAAAATAACAATACTGAGTATTACTCATACATCAACTGCCCTTTATGTTAAGGGAAAATTTAAAGAGTGCATAAATATTCTTGAAATGCCAATCATAGTTTCTAGAAAATTTCAACAGTCTTTGAAATGAACTACATCCTATTTAAACTACATCAAATATTTAGGCAAATCATTTTTTTAAAAAGAAATTGGTGAATTTTATTTCAAATATAGAAATTTAAACCATGAGAATAATCTAACCCCTAGGCTTTTCCCTATTTCTAGGATACGCCCAAATTGTATAAATTATAACACCCATAAACCCCAAAATTAAGTACAATAATTAAAACCCCCACACCTCTGAATTTGCTATATCGTGAAAAGAGCAGCATCCATCATCATGGGAAAGCAAAACCGATTCTCCTTCTGATACAAACGAGCCTGCAGTAGATGTCTTATGGCTGAGTTGATTCAATCGATCACAGGAAACCTCTTCAGTTTCTTCAATATTTCCAAAATGCTCTGGCTTGTTTTCCTGATCATCATCGAAGTCCATATTTTCATCACATTGAATTAGTTGGGGTTCATTACGATCAGGTCCAGTGCCTATTGCAGAGCTCCGGACATCTAATCCAATATTGGAACTACCATACCCATTCCCATTAGATATTGTAAATCCTGTTTCTGGCTTTAATTCGGTAAGTTCAAGAGCACTAGAACTGGATTCAGTTGATTTAGACTTGGTATAGTTGTCCTCCAATTTGTATTCCGATACAACACTATACTTGTGCTTCAACGCAGACAGAAATTCTGCAGCAATGGGATCTTCATCTATGGGGATTATGGATCTGACCTCAAAAGCATCCTGAATATCTGATTCATTTTCATTCAACTGATCATGCAAATCCACCCTCGTCTTCAGCACAGCAAGCTGAACTGAAGGCCGGTTTTTCAGAAATTTATGGTGGGGGTATAGCCTGTCTTCCCGATCTTGAATATTTAAGTGTTTAATTGGCTTTTTCAGAGACCTGACCATAGAATCAAATGAATCCTGCGAATCCTGCGAAATAATAAACAATAGTAAGGCCATTATTTATTGGTTTGAAATAACAAACAACATGCAACAAACCCGCATAATTAGTAAATTATTTAAAGACAATGTTGGCAATATGTTTCCTGTATCCTATTATATGATTGTCCTTGATGGCAAGCTCTGTATTTAATGAAGAATCGATATAAATAAGGACGAGCTCATACTCGAACATAACATCTGTATCAATATTCTTCTGTATCTTCTTGATCTTCATCCAACTGATCGACATCTATATCAACATCTGATTCAGAAACGGTGTTGAAATGATCGACCATTTCATCATCATCATCAATTATGTCATTTTCAATAATATCCTCATCGACATCATCATCAATAATTGTTGCCTCATCTCCTATGCCTGGTTCATCTTCTAAGATATCTTCTTCATCTGTCCATGCATCTTCCTGCTCATCTGCCACTGCATCATCTTCTTCTTGATCAATATCATCTTCTTCCTCTATAGTATACTCTACTGGCCTTCCTCTTGGATCATATCTAATAGAAAATGACCATTCCTTCTCACCTGGAACCTCTGAGTAAAAGACTTGTTCGCATTGGCTTGGAAAAACATAGCGATCTTTTCTGCTTCAAACTGCGATGTTTTAACCATGGGAAATCCATTGTCATGTTGAATAACTGTTCTATCATCATCACGTACATTCATTCGTAGCCTATACCATTTGACATCGAACAAAACTATTTTGAAGGAATTAAAGTCACACTCAACTATATCATCTAAGAACCCATAATATCTATTTTCAGATTCTCGAGGATGTCTGTCACTCCTGGAGGAAACATTAGTGACCTGGAATACTGCATTTATCCCACTATCAGAAGTTTTTCTGTTATCATCCAACTGTTTAACGCGAAATTGACGACCATTGCACCACATAGCCTTGTGGTGTTTCAACTGCAATATGCCAAACATGAAAAAGATGCATTCTCAATTAATAATTAAACATATAATTTACACAACATGAAAATTAATTGAAAAATCAAACTTCTTGTCACATTATAAATAGGTGAATTAATTGCTTACCTTTCTATCTTTCAAACCATATGCTAAATCGATTTCCCTGTCCGTAACGTTCCCATCTCCACTACGATACGCTTCTCTAATCAATTCAGACAGTAGTTTCCATGATAACCTACCGCCATTACGTGCTTTACATGTTTCAATTCATTCACTCATCCACTCAAGATTGTTTGCAATGTATAAAAGTAGCGCCTCATAATCTTGAGCACCTGAATAAAAAAACAATAATTCACCAATATTAATAAATATTACTTATAACCATGGTAAATTATATTAATTAATAAACTATGAAAGAATAAAACCTGAATGAATATAATGATCATATACATGATGTAAAAAAAATGAAACATTATATGTATTATACATAATAAATCTTTTACCTCTCACTTTGTTCATTCTACCTTTTCCCAACAGGTGCTCCTCTTCAAATTTTTTGATGGAGTTCACATCCCAAATGCAATCCACCGCCTTCATGACTGGCGCAGCTAATTTAGGAAGATAATGACTAATATACACCATGGATTGCTATACCACATATCCCTCCACCATAGAACCCTCAGGTCGTGCTCTTTGTTTAACCAAAGCCTTCAAGGATTTCAGGTGCCTCTCGACCATCCACATTGACCTTGTGTGTACTGGTCCACACATTTCAATCTTCTCAACTTGGTGTATCAAGTAGTGTTCTTGTGCATTGAAAAATGCTGGAGGTAGATACTTTTGCATTTCACACATTAGCCGAGGAATTTCTCTCTTCCAATACTTTATTTCATCTTGATGGATTTCTTTCAATGACAACCATCTGCAAATCATTACGCAAAGTTATTTCAATGAAACATAATATATATTTCATTACAAGTCAATTAATACATCATTTCATCAAGTACAAAAATAAATTGTAGCAATTAGATTTTGCGTATAAATCAAAACTACTTACCTCATGTATTTACTAAGACCATATATAACTTGTTTGACATTGTTGTCGAAGTCATTTGGGAGAGATACAGGTAGAACATACTATAACAATAAAAAATGAATCGTTATTGGTTTCCAAATTAAACATAAAAAAGGAAAATTTAAAATATGTATTCAAGCAATAACAAACAAAAACGTATACCAAAAAAATTACCTTAATAAAGGTATGCCAATCATGTGTTTTCACCCCATTGAAGTCACCTTTCTTCGTTAAGATATTATTTATGTTTGAAGCAAAACCTGTTGGAAATTTAATTCTTCTAACGACCTCTTTTACATCATTGCTTTGTTATTCTGTTAATAACCATGGAATATTATTATAATTTCGACCTCCATTGTTATTTGATCCGTCGATCACACTTTTCATTGCATGATTTGATTTCTCAATGTCAGCACAAATTTTGTCAATTTTATCTCTCTCATGTGCACCATCTATGGTTCGCCATAACATTTATGTCACATTCTTCCCGACATGCATTGTATCAAACAAATGAGCTATTTTTAGGTCCTCATAGTAGGGCAACCTCGCGAATTGAGAAGGATAACATTTCATTCCAGGTGGAAGTACAATATTAGTACCTTCACAGCGACGATGACCTTGATATCAAAGAATAAAATAAATCAGAACAATATTAATTATAAAATACAATAAAATAAATTCATTAGTTAAAACAAAAATTCCAAACATTACATAAACAAATAATATAGATATATATATATATATACACACACATTACGTACCAGCTGCTCGACGATTATTAATTATGTTATATTCCAACATCCACAACTGAGGTGTCATTCTTCGTGGTTTTAATCTAGTTTCTTCTTTATCATTGAAAAGATGTTTTTCAGTAGTACGATACTTATGGTTCCTAGGGAGGAAGTGCCTAAACTCATCAAACACCATATTTCTTAAGTCTGGCGAATGATGATACTTCATCTTAGGGCCACAAACTGGACATGCAAATCTACCCTTTGTTTGAAGACCTGCAATAGATGGATCAATAAAAATTAATAT
Organism: Pinus albicaulis; assembly: GCA_034641835.2. NCBI lineage: Eukaryota > Viridiplantae > Streptophyta > Pinopsida > Pinales > Pinaceae > Pinus > Pinus albicaulis. The sequence continues at coordinate 518,284,622 of CM076579.1, forward strand.
ACTATGAGATCATTTTTAAAACATGCAATATGGTATATCTAATTTAGATAATTATGTATCATATTAAAGTGCAATGAAATATTACATACCACAAACATGTGTTAGTCCCGGGGAATCATGAATTGTCCATACAAGCATTCCACGACCTTGAAATCTCTTCTGCTTGATTGGCTTAGTGATGTCATACATAGTGATGCCATGCCATAACTGTATTAGCTCATCGATAAGAGGCTCAATATATACATTCATATCTTTGACCTGGTACTTACCTAATTGTTCAAAATTACGGAACATAATAATTACTCCCATGATATATGTATATATAAGTAAATAAATAAAATATATATTTATTCAAACAACGAGAGAAATGAAAATGTTACATTCAAAGAAATAATGTATCAAATACCTAGAATAATCATAGTCAACATTATGTGCTCCCTCTTTATTAACATCCAAGGAGGAATGTTATTGTTGATAACGAAAATAGGCCACACTGAGTAAGTAGATCTAAGCTCTCTGAATGGATTAACACCATCGGCTGCCAATGAAAGCCTGACATTACGAGGTTCATTTTTAAAATCTACATATTTCTCCTCGATTTCTCTAAATACAGAACCATCTGCAGGCATTCGAAGAACACCATCTCCACTTCTATTCTTTGCATGGAAATCCATAAACTGTGCTATGCTGTTACACCTGAACATTCGCTGCAAACGTGGAATTATGGGAATATGATGAAGAACCTTTTGAGGCACCTTTTTGGTTAGTTGATATGTTCGATATCTACTGGTACCACATTTTGGACATTTTGTTTTCAACGCATGTTCTCCATAATATATAATATGATCTTTAGGACATGCATCTATAGTGTTATATTCCATTCCAAAGTGTTTCATAATAGCACGTAGATCTCGATATGTTCGAGGTAAAGTATTTAGCGATGGTAACAAATATTCACCCAACAATCTACAACAGAAACAAAAAGTAGTGTCTTGTAAAGATTATTAATCATATATATATATATATATATATATAATAGTTATTAAAACCGGAACCGGTGACCGGATCGGTGGAGCTAATGAACCGGGTTTCGAGAGAGAGGGTCTGACAGTTCCTAGCTGAGTGTGAAATAAGGTTGTTGCTGATTGTTTTGAGAACATAAATTGTCATCAAGTACACTTGATGAGTTGCATGCTGCCAGGGATTTTATGCTAGCCAGCCTTGTATTTATCAGTCATCATGTGTCTTGTTGCTACTATAAGGTGTTGAGTATGAGGTATTAGAGAAGTTTGTTGCTAGTATAATAGAGGAATTTGCAGCTCATGGAGGAGACACTGAGGAATTTGCAACTCATGGAGGAGCACCTAACCGGCCGGTTAAGTACGGACCTGACCGGTTTATGCATAAACTGGCCGGTTCCTTACTTAACCGGCCGGTTAGGTCTGGTTAACCGGCCAAAACAGGTGAGAATAGGCTATTGACCGGGTTGCAAGACCGGTTCCAATCGGCCGCTGTCCTGACTGGCCGGTTTTGATAACTATGATATATATATATATATATATAAGTTATTATTTTACACATTTATTACAATTAAAAAAAAAGGAAAATAATCAACATTTACATATATGTGATCATATATACATATTGCATATCTTAGGAGTTGTGTCATACATATGTTTGACAAATTATTCATAACCTTTAAGTTCACCAGCAACAATAGCAGAGAGCTGGTGAACTTAAAGGTTATGAATAATTTGTCGAACAGATGTATGACACAACTCCTAAGGTATGCAATATGTATATATGATCACATATATGTAAATGTTGGTTATTTTCCCTTTTTTTTAAAAAAGGAAAATAATCAACATTTACATATATGTGATCATATATACATATTTCATACCTTAGGAGTTGTGTCATACATCTGTTTGAAAAATTATTCATAGCCTTTAAGTTCACCAGCAACAATGTAGCAGAGAGAAGAGTTGCATTTGAGTGTTCAAAAAGTCGTTCACTTGACCTTTCAATCAGAGGTACATCATAAATACCGTCATTGCTATCTCCACCATCATCATCTGACTCACCATACAAGTCTTGGAGCATTTGATTTGTCCCATCATTAATGTGAACTGTCTCATTACTGTCATCATGATCTACCTCCATGGGACCATTAAAATTACCTTCATCATTAGCTTCATGTTCTTCACCTTGTACAACATCATTTCCAATACTAATATTTGCTGCAATATTCTCTTGTACTGGTGCAACATCATCTAATCTACTACTATTTAGCTGTGGAAGTTGGTTGATCATCTGCAAAAATTTGGGGGGCAACTGTGCCTTTATGAAAATTACAAACATTAATAATTAAACATTAGTGCGCATATAAAAAATATTAAAAATTTAAAATAATATAAAATTTTACGATATAATCAAAATGAAGATAGATAATTAATTACCACGGGACGATAGTCATTCGATCCACCATCAATGTGCCCATATTTCCTACAATGCACTGTTGCTGTTGCTATTAAAACTCTAACATTATTTCTCATACAACATTTTTTACAAGGGCAATAAACTCTGCCATCACCCCTTTCACCCTTTTGATTTTTTTTTCCAGCTCTAATGTTTTCTTCCATTGATGCAAATTATCCTATAAAGAAAACAATAAATCTCTCTCAATGGTGTAGAAAACCCAAGAATTTTTGAACTCAATGGGAGCTCAATATATAAGCAAAAAGAAAATAAAAGTGGGCATTTTACAAATTGTGAGCTTTTTACAAAATGTGGGTTTTTTACAAAATTGTGGGCTTTTTACAAATTGTGGGCTTTTTACAAATTGTGGGCTTTTTTAATTCTTAATGCATTTTCTATAGAATACTAAATAGATTTGTCCAAAATTTAAAATGCAAATTGTAGTCTCTACTACATTTGGAAAATTGGTGGTTTATAAAAGATAAACTGCGAACATAATTGTACCACTATGATAAGAAGCTGCCAGAAGCATTCCTTCTGCTTCACAAACTTGGAACTAACTTAAGAATGCTTATGGTTGATATAAATATTAGAGCATGGCGGTTAAATGTAGTAGTTATGCTAAAATACTGAATAACAGCTTGAGAGTGCTCTTCAGATACTGTATGAATGCACCAAATTAAGGTTGTACCATTACTAAAGATAAATGGCCAAAAATAGTCAATTTTGATATAGTGAAGTTATGTCTTTCTCGGTAGCAAACTGGGGATAGGATGGCAAATATGAGAGAACTAAGTTCCAAGGACTAAAAAACCAAGGCCAACATAGTTCTGCCTTGAATCAGAGACAAAACAAAGCTGCCCAAAAAAGTGTTTGAGGGCACCCATTGAAGCTCCTATATATAGGAGAGTCAACATTTTCCTATTGAACAAGTTTGTATAGTCAAAGCCACAACAAGATCAGATAGCCACGATCCTAAATGAGAACCAGAGCCAAAGCTAAGACAGATCCACGTTTAGCAGAACAAGATAGCCATAGCAAAGGATTTGACCACAGAACCAGATCATGAGAGATAGCAAGATTCTTGCTTCCACTGTGGAAATGTAGAAACTGTACAAGGGCTTTGCTTCCAGCAGATTTCATTGTGACAGTAATTGCTAGGTTGTTGTAAGCGCTCATTAGTGGAATCTTAAAGCCATTCTGGAATTCTTTTAACCTGGAGAGGGTTTTCTGTGGTTATAAATCCTCATGTTCAAATTCCATTGTCGATTGGTTGTGTTTGATATTATGTTTTTACTGTCCGCAGTTGAATTTTCACACAGAAAATTATCAGTCTAAAGCGGAGAAATTTTGCGATGTTTCTTTTGCTTCCTATTGTGAAGTATTTCGCTCAGAACTCTACTCGTTGTAACAGAGGTCTTGGGCATAGAACATGGGACTTGGGTTTTTTGGAATCAAACTTCAGGTTAAGATGATCATCTGAAGAATGGCACAGTGAGCCTTAGCATGGAGTTTGGAGTACCAATTTGAAGTGCAGGTAGGGCATTGTACAATAGACCAGTTAGATTTCTGGACCCTAATACAAAAGTTTCTTCTTCTTTCAAAACGTGTTTCTCTTTTTCTGTAACCAATGTGGGTCCTGTTCTTGTTTCAAGTGGGGATGGATGAGCATTTGTTATTGCTCCAGATGATCACACTCTGGGTAGCCCTGGAGGCTATTTGGGGGTGATGAGTCCAATAGGTCTCAATGAACTGTTGCCCTCGCTGGGGAATACTATTGCAATGGAATTTGATACTATTTTGGATGTTGAATTCCACGATCCTAATGGAAACCAGTACCTTCAGCTCCAGTACCTGTTCACAAAAGAGGGTGCCATAGTCATTCATGCGTGCAGAGAGGGTGAATTGCAGGCATTGCAACGGGAGGTGTTGTTGTTGTTGTTGAATTTTAAATTCAACTGCAGCAACGCTACAGGAATTTCCGTGGAGAAAACACATGAAATCGCGTTGATTTTGAAGCTTACGTCAGCAAGCAAAATCCGGACCCGAAATTTTACAGGGTGGATTTAATTTGAATTTCGCGTCACACATTGGGCCTACGTCAGTGTTTGATTTTGGAACGCGAAAAGCTTTTTTCAAAAGGAGTTTTATTTACTTTTTGAAATCTGTAAAGGTTCATAAAGTTTTTAAAAGACCTTCGGTAAATTTTTTTTACTAATAATAATATATATTATAAATATTTTTAATATTTATAATATATATAAATAATGTTTTATTTTTAAGAGTGCAAGCTTCTGTGATCCATAACATATTAGATTAAAAAATCTTTCGGGAAATCACATGAGAATTTTAGGACCAAAAACGCGTTTCGAACTACCAACTGTAGTTCATCATCAGGATAATGAAGAATGGCTGATCAGACACACCTATTTATACCATGAGGAGAGAAGCAACGGTCAAATCCAAGGACGGTTAAAATCAAAATTAACTAGTCAAAAATAAAAATAGAAATAAAAACACATAACAAACCCACCCCTAAAAATACTAGTCAAAACTAAAAATAATATAAAACCAAAACCAAAAACTAAAATGACCCCAAAATATAAATAAATAAATAGATAAAAATAAAATAAAAACATAAATCCAATAAAAGTCGAAGTCCTCATAAACGAAATTAATCTATAAAACAATAACGTTCAATTAGGATAAAAATAAATAAATAAATAATTAAATTAAATATAAAATAAAATAATAAATATAAAAGAATAAATAAATAAAATAATCAATAAGTAAACTAATAAATAAAATACTGACAAATACATAAAATAAACAAATAACTAATTAAATAATTGAATTAAATATTATATAAAATAAAATAAATAAATAAATAAAAATAAGTAAACAAATAAATAAAGTACCAAAAATAAAATCCTAATATTTTCATGTGATTTCCCGAAAGATTTTTAATCTAATATGTTTTATTTTTAAATGAAATGTTCTGGAAAGTTTAAAGGCCCGAAAGCCAAAACAAAAAAGAGGGCCGTGGATGTAATTTTTATTTTACAGTGTAATTTTTTTTTTAAAAAGACAACAGTTTCATTGCACAGCAGTGCGGAAAGGAAGAAAGAACAGCGGTGCCACCAATTCAATTTGCCATCAATGCCAATTGTAAGCGGTGCTGACAGAAGTTAATGGAGACCATTAATGTTTTTCCAAGCGGTGAATTTTGTGGTTGAATGTCAGTTAATGGCATTAATTGAATCTGGGATATTTTGTTAATATACAGAGGCAGAGAGTTGTAATTTTTTTTAATTATTACACACAGCAGAGTATTTTTTTCAAACAGAGACAGAAAAACAGAGTGTTTTATATTTTACACAGCAGTGTGAAATATTTTGTAACAGCAGTGAATGATAGAGTGATATTTCTGAACTGTGTTTGCAGCAGTCAGATTTTGTTTTGTAATCCCTCTTTTGAGGAAGAATATGTAACAGCAGTTTTTTTTTAATAGAAATTTTTCTATGTGAAACTCTGTCACTGTTGAATGAAATTTTAAATGTTTTCTCTGTGTTAAGCAAGGCAGTTTTATTATTTTGTAATTTAGCAAAATTCCAACATAGTATCAGAGCCAATCCAGGCTATTTGAAGGTCAAATAAGCTGAAGGAAACGAATTCTTTGTTGCAACAGCTTCTCCAGCAGTGTGAAGACTCGGCCATAAAGGATTTAAGGTATTTCTCTATATAGTTTTGTGTTACTGTTGTAGTACAGTTGGTTAGTTTTAAACACACAGTCAAGTGTTTTTATCATAGTTAAGAGTGCAGAATGGCTGGAGCCAGCACAGGTATGGGTATGGGAAATATCCATCTCCCAATGTTTAATGGGAAAAATTATGACTACTGGTCAATAACTATGAAGGCATTGTTTGTCTTCCAAGACTTATGGGAATTAGTTGAGGATGGCTTTGAAGAGCTAGCAAATGAAGTGGAGTTTCTTCTTTTAACTCAGGCAGAAAGAGAGATTCTGAAGAGCAATAGGAAGAAAGATGCCAAGGCTCTTTTCTTCTTATATCAAGCTGTGCATGAGAGTGTGTTTCCAAGGATAGCAGCAGCCAAGAAATCCAGTGAAGCATGGGAAACTCTCAAGACAGCTTATCAGGGTATGGAGAAAGTGAAGACATCTTATCAGGGTATGGAGAAAGTGAAGACAGCAAAACTTCAGTTGTTGAGGAGAGACTTTGAGACTCTCTGTATGAAGGAGTCAGATAACATTGACTCATTCTTCACTCATGTGATTGGAATGGTCACACAAATAAGATATCATGGAGAGACTCTTGAAGATAAAAGGATTGTGGAAAAACTCTTGAGAAGTTTACCCTCAAGATTCGATGTGATTGTCACCACGATAGAGGAGACTAGGGATCTCACAAAGTTTTCAGTGGATGAACTACATGCATCATTGATGACCCATGAACAGAGACTGGGTAGGAGTGAAAACTCATCTCTTGAGCAAGCCTTTAAGACCCAGATGTCTTTCAGAAGAGGAAGAGGGCAAGGCAGAGGAAACAAGAGAGGAAGAGGCAGAAGCCAAAACAGAGGTGGAAGGAACAGTCCAACAAATGCTCAAGGAAGGGGCAACAATCCAAATCAGCATCAAGGCCAAGGCAGCAGCCAACAGAATGGTCAGCAGGATGCACAAGGACAAAGGTATGACAAATCCACTGTCCAATGTTACCATTGTAAAAAATATGGTCATTATGCTAATGAATGTAGAAAGAAGAAGCAGAATGATATGAGAAGTGAAACTAGTGCCAATTTCACAAAAGAAAATAGCAGTCAAAGTAATTTGTTTTTAGCTTGTAATATGGATGAAGAAAAGAGTGAAGACTTATGGTTTCTAGACTTCGGTTGTAGTAACCATATGACAGGAAACTTAGCAATGTTTTCTATGTTAGATGAGAGTGTGCAATCACAAGTCACACTAGGAACTGATAGCAAAGTTTCTGTTATGGGAAAAGGAGATGTAAATGTTTTAACAAGATTAGGTGCAAAGAAAACCATAGCAGATGTTTATTATGTTCCAGGAATGAAGTGTAATCTCTTAAGTGTTGGACAGCTTGTCCATAAGGGATATAATGTTTTCTTTGATAATGATGTTTGTACCATCATGGATAAACCACCCAGCAAACAGTGTATTGTTGAAGTGAAGATGACAAGGAACAGGATGTTCCCTCTCAGAATGAGAGCAGATATGATGAATGGTGAAGAGAAAGCAGCAGTAGTGCAAGAGACATTCCAAAGCGAACCAAAAGATGATAATTGGTTATGGCACTTGAGATTTGGTCATCTCAACTTTGGAGGTCTTAATCTGTTGAACAGAAAAGGGATGGTAAGTGGTTTACCATTGATAGAGAAACCGGACAGCCTTTGTGAAGGTTGTATTCTTGGGAAACAACACAGAGAAAGTTTTCCTTCCGGGAAAAGCATAAGGGCAAAAGCAGCCTTAGAGATTGTCCACTCGGATGTATGTGGACCGATGCAAACTCCATCACTTGCTAGCAGCCACTATATCTTAACATTCATAGATGATTTTACAAGAAAAACTTGGGTTTACTTTTTGAAAAAGAAAAGTGAAGTGATTGAAAAATTTTGCAATTTCAAAGCACTTGTTGAGAATCAGAGTGGGCTGCATATCAAAGTCTTAAGGACTGATAGAGGAGGTGAGTATATATCTAAAGATTTTCTACGGTTTTGTAGAGAAAATGGTATTCAAAAGAATTTTACAACTAGATATACTCCACAGCAAAATGGAGTAGCCGAAAGGAAGAACCGAACCATAATGGACATGGCGAGGAGTATGCTTAAGGCAAAGCATTTGCCTAATGATTATTAGGCTGAAGCTGTACATTGTGCAGCGTATATTTTGAACAGGTGCCCTACAAAAGCTGTTATGAACAAAGTGCCGGAAGAGGCATGGAGTGGCACCAAAGTGTCACACATATGAAGGTTTTCGGATGTGTGGCTTATGCACATATTCCGGATCAGGTAAGGAAGAATTGTAACAGCAGTTTTTTTATACATGGAATATAAATTTTTCTGAGTTGAAACTCTGTCTGTGAATGAAATTTAAAATTTTTTTTCTCTGTGTTAAGAAGGGGAGTTTTATTCTCCAATTCTGTTCTGGAATTTGTAAAATTCCAACAGTTGTTGCATTGGCCACTAGATTGTTTGTCTGGTTCTGTTACAAGCACAGAGTATTGAAAAGGACAGACAAATTTAGTTCAGATATTGTGAAATTGCCTTGGAAATTCACCTACAAAGAGCTCAGCAATGCTACGAAAGACTTTTTTTGAATGTGATTGATAATTGATAATTGCAAGCAAGGGTAATCCCCTTGTGAAACCCAAATTTTTGAGCATTTTCTAAAACCTGATGACGGAGACATTGTAATGAACAAGCGCCTAGGTCCATATTACGTCCAAATCTACCAAGCACCAAGATCTATAAAAAAAAATCCACAGTATCTGCAAACTAAGAAGAAGAGGCAGAAAATGTGTTCTTCTTACCTGTTCGAATAGTGGTTGGGGTTTACCACGGCAAAAATTTGACAGAGCCCATGTACAATTTCGTATCATTGAAATTCTGGCAGTATCATTCAACTGGGCAAGCACTTGCCTCGGAGCTCCATGACTGAGGGCAAGATCCCTAAATGTTGCAGAGTCTCCAGCAATATTTCCCAAAGCCCAAACAGCCTTACACGAACACCAGTTGAACTCAAAGTTGCCCAAACAGCCTTACACGAACACCAGTTGAACTCAAAGTTGGGTAGTAGTTTTTTAAATCAAATTTCAAAATTACAGACGTATAAAGATAGTTGGGAAGAATAATTTTATGCCCTCTAAAATGAACGTGCTACCTGTTCTCGAACATTATCATTCCCAGAGGCAAGAAGTTCCACAAATATAGGCAGTGCCCCGTAATCAATCACAACCTTTGTATTCTCCAAAAAAAACCAAATAGGGTCAACCCTACTACAGGAGGAAGGGCCTGCAGTAAGAACTTACCATTTTGCAAGAACTGAGGGCGAATGCTGCTCTGCAAGAGCTGAGGGCGAATGCTGAGGGCGAATGCTAAGAGCGAATGCTGTTCTGCAAGAGCTGAGGGCGAATGCGCGAGCTGAGGGCGAATGCGCGCGTGATATCAGACATTAATGTAGTTTTTTAAAAAATCATTTTTATGTAGCCCGCATTTGAATTTTCTGTTTTCCTTATTTTATTGGGCTGCACTGGATAAAATTGAATATGAATAGTGAGTTAATTATAAGATCAATGGGCCAAGGCCATACATCAACATTCACCATAGTGGGGAATTATAAAAGCATGGATATTCATGCAAGTATAGTTATTAATGTAAGATCTAGCATCAACTGAAATTCACGTGAAAAAGTACATGAAAAATGTACAATCATTCATTGGAGAGGTAATCTATAATTATCCAGTAAGACTCTTGGCTATGCCTTGAGACTAAACTAATTCTCAATATTTTTGAATAATCATCCATTGGAATTTAGTAGGAAAACCATAGTAAATCATTGTCCAATGGCCATGCAAAAATCGGGTGAAGTTGGTGGTGTTTAACGTCATGGGATGGGGGAGGGGACGCCACTGGCCCACCCGCAAGAGTGCTGTCATTCAGTTCTTAATGTCGACTGATCGGCGTTTAATGCCATTTACTCGCTCGAATAAACCGTAGTCCCACTCCTCGATACACATTCGCATGCCGCGACATTACTTAGCCTCCAGTTCATATTTATGGTGGTTTATTGCAGTCGGTTCACAGTTGCAAGGTAGACTGGGTTGTTATTATGGAACGTCCCTCTGGTCTGAACATAATTCCCCCGCCTGTGAATCTGTGGTGCGCTCCAGGAACAGGGCTTTCTAATGTTCGCACTATAACTGGTAAGAGGAGCTATCTCAATTGTTGTTTGGATTTTGGAGAAAATCTCCACTTCTGGCACACTGGTTCCTGTAAGCTTGCTTCTATCGCCCTGTTACCCCTCTCGCCTCAGTCTTCTGTCCATATTTTGCCTCCTTGCCCTGCTGTCTCGAGTGCGACTATGCCGCGCCTCAGGCATAGAATGCGCTGCCGAAGAGGACCCACGAGGCGCCAAATTCGACGCTCTCCCTCCACCTCTGGCACCTCCTCTGCGTCTATCTCCCACTCTGACAGTCAACCTAGAGGGCTCCTTCTCCGCTCGGGCCGTCGCCTTGCTTCCCCCACTCCTTCCGCTCCTCCTGCTCAAACCCACACCGCGCATTTTTCCTTTAACAGCACTCTCAATCAACCCAGGGTGACTGCCTCAATTACGGTCGTCTTTCGTGAAGAGCCTCGGGAAATTGTTCCCAGTTCTCGCCCGGCGGAATGTAGCCTCTCAGCGGCTCAGGATTCGGCGCAGTTTGTTGGGCTGAAGCAACCTGATAGTGCGAACGTGCAGGGTCAGATGGGCAAGGCCACGCAGGACCAGGCGAACAAGGAAGCGGTGGGTCAACCTACTGAGAGGCAGGACGCAGTGCAAGCGAGTGAGGCGTAGATTACTCCTCCTCCTCGCGGGAAGGTGATCCATTCTGTTGCTGACCTGTATAATTCTGACGGGGAACCAGATGAATTCTGGTGCAGAGTTGTCTACGAACCTGATCCTGATGAATAGTTCCTCCTCTTCACTCTGGTTTTTTGCTCTATTTCTTCCCATTCTCACGGGCCTGTTCATGTGTTTCCTGCTATTTCTGAAAATGCATCTGTTTTTTTTTCTTCGATATGGTCTCCAGTACTACAATTCTCTGGTTCCCCTGCGCGGGATTTTTCAAATGAACTGTTTCAGACTGGTTTCCCTCTTGCAGGGCAGTCTTCAAACTATGGTTTTTTGTTTCAAATGCCATAGCACTCGGCAATGATCAAGCTTCGGCCCACTGTACTGTACTCCTTTTGTTAATATAATTACTTTTACTTAGAAAAAAAAAACTTTCATACATGAGAAAATAGATACTGACAAATGGAACATCATGGCCTGATTAATTTCGCTCAGCAATTTCAAATGGTATAACATTTAGTCAACAGTAATCATCAATTTCTGCACACATAGACTAATTTCTCTGGAAGCCTCAGATTTCTTTGGCTTGTTATTCTTATAACTACATAGACATAATTAATAGAGAGATTGAGGATAGAAAAAAATCTAGGGCTTAGTCTCCACTACTCAACATGTTTTGTGAGAAATAATACATAGATTGATTTCTCTGAGTGCCTTAGCATTCTTTGGCTCATTTTTTTAATCACAACAACAATAAAAAATGCACTGAGGATTTGTTCTTAGTCCGATTATGCAATTTTTATAAGACAGATTATGCAATATTAATAATAAACATAAATTTATTGCAATTTAGGAAAAGCTTGTTCATGTTTTTTTCTTTATATTGGAAGGTTTACTTGATTTTTGAAGTAATTTTTAGTAGATCATAGTGTTGGAATATTTAAAATTCCAGAACAGAAAATATAAAAAAAAATTTCTTCACTGGAAACAGAGTTTTCACTGTAAAAACTATTTCATTAAACTTCAAAACTTTGGTTACAAAATCTCCTCTGACTGAGGGAATAAAAAAACTTTGACTGCTTCAAAACACAGTTCAACACAAAACTCACACTCTAAAATTTCACTCTAACTCACACTCTAAAATTTCACTCTATCTGTGCATTTACAACTCACACACTCTAAAATTTCACTCTAACTCACACTCTAAAATTTCACTCTATCTGTGCATTTACAACTCACTGCTTTGAATTGTGCATATGATGTATATATGTAAAACATATATATATATATGGACCTGTACGCACGACATTTTTAAAACAAACATTAAAGAACTTTGACCAGCGGACGTCAACCAAAAATTAAATTCTCCTTCAATCAATTTCGGGTGCCAAAAAAAATTGCTGACGTCATCAAAAATGTGACGCGAAATTTCTATTCAATCTGCTTTATGAATTTTTCGCGTCCGATTTTGGGCACTCGTGTGGACGGCTGAGTGTGATGCGAAATTTCTATTAAATCCGCCTCAGTGAGATTTCAAATCCGGAAATTTCAATTTCAGGTGCCAAAAAAATTTGCTGACGTCATCAAAAATGTGACGCAATAAGTTGTATGACAATTGTTATGGCAGATATAAGATGTGTATTATAGCTTATATTTCAATTTTTCTAGCATGCATGTGCGATCCATATAGTGACTACAATTACCAATATATTTCAGTGAAGATGTGAAGATGATCTCTCATTAAGTCCTAATTACTTAAAGCATCATTAATTAGCTTTCCATAAGTTGTATGACAATTGTTATGGCATATATAAGATGTGTATTATAGCTTATATTTCAATTTTTCTAGCATGCATGTGCGGTCCATATAGTGACTACAATTACCAATATATTTCAGTGAAGATGTGAAGATGATCTCTCATTAAGTCCTAATTACTTAAATCATCATTAATTAGCTTTTTAATAAGTTGTATGACAATTGTTATGGCGGATATAAGATGTGTATTATAGCTTATATTTCAGAAATTTTTCTAGCATGCATGTGCGGTCCATATAGTGACTACAATTGCCAATATATTTCAGTGAAGATGTGAAGATGATCCTAATTACTTAAAGCATCATTAATTAGCTTTCCATAAGTTGTATGACAATTGTTATGGCAGATATAATATGTGTATTATAGCTTATATTTCAATTTTTCTAGCATGCATGTGCGATCCATATAGTGACTACAATTACCAATATATTTCAGTGAAGATGTGAATATGATCTCTCATTAAGTCCTAATTACTTAAAGCATCATTAATTAGCTTTCCAAATATGGCACAATGAGTCACACTCTTAGATTTATTTAATTACTCATCAAGTGTCGCTACAACATATATATGATCACCATTACCATAGAAATGGGACATGTGACCATCATTTTGGTTTTTCCAATGACATTCCACATCATGAGCATTGTTTAGGGTTGATTGTGTTGATTTTTTTTAAACAAATCATTTATACATTTTATGGAAATTATAGACAATTTATAATCACATTAGAAGATCATGATGTATGGATATTCCTTATCATTTCTTAGATACTCAAAACTTATCAACACCTAATAGATTGATATACACATCATATAGAATTTACCCCTAGAATGCCACATGTATCCTAAAACAAATTAGTTGTATGGCAATTGTTATGGTGCATATATAATGTGTATTACAATTTATCTTATAATTTTGTTGAAGTAGCATACAACAATTTACTTAGTGATATGAGAACCACTCTCTAGAGTATACATCGATTTTGTACACATGGCTTTTCAGTTGATTTTTAAGATATATCATTGGTGATGCTCACATGATTATATAATGAACCATTAAGTTGAACTATGAAATTATTCCTCACAACACACATATTGATGAATTAATAATTTTTCTCATACAATTTTTTTAATCTATTTTGAAAATAAAAATAAAAATTATATATAATTATTTCTACGAAGAACAAGAGAGAGTTACTTACCATATCTTCGTAAAACATATAATAGCGAGGTTTGGAGGAAGCCGTCTAACGACGCTTTGGGGCATAGTGTCGGAATTGCGACACTTTTCCTAAGTGTCGTTATTGCGACACATTTCTCTAAAGGTCGGTATAGCGACGATTTCCCAAGATCAATGACCCAAAGTGAACCCGATAACTTACCTTTCACCTTTTCGGTAAGCGTCTCTCTTACTGACGTTTTGAACGATTTCCATTTTCGTCGGTCTTGTGACACTTTTGCAATAGTATCGCACTGAACCCGATAACTAACCGATTTTCCCCGCACCTTTCCTTTTCATTGTGGCCGTTCACTCATTGAATCCAGATCCGACGGCGCTAATACATTTCCGCGCTCATAAAGTAATCGTTTGATGTTTTGGCAAAGCCGCGCGAAATGGGTGGTTTTTCCAAACCACTCGCGCTTACGTGTCGCCACCACGTTGTATCACGTTCGAAAAGCTAGTTTCCGCTTACCACCATTTACCCTCACGAATACCAATGGAGGTATTCCCTAAACCTCACCCGTTTAACCCGAGTTTAATGTCATTTAACTATGGTTATACCATCGAACGATAACATTAAAATTATTATTTGCATTCAAATTTTCACCTTTTCGCTTTAAACCTGTAAAAACATTGCAGAACCGTTTTCCTCAAAATCACACCGTTTGAACCCTGAGAAACTTTGCAGAGCCATTTTCAACCTACCGGTACCATTTTTCGACGCCCATTGCCCTGAATTTCCATTACAAAGTACTACATTGTCCTCTGTGAAGCCATTTTCAAAAAATTGAAGACTGAGCACCTCTGCAACGTCTTCAACCGAATTCCGCTGGTTCTCCAGGTACTTTTATTCGAAGTTGCCCTCTGAGATTTCAAAATTCCTGTCGATTTCAAATAATTACCAAAGTTACTGCAAAAAAGTGTCCATTTTTCATGGAAAACTCTGTCAAAATTTCCCTGGAATCCCTAATTTCCCTTTCTCGCAGTTTTTTCCATACCCTGGTCCGTTTTACTGTTGAAATCGATTTTAAATACACGTCCTGAGCTTTAAATTCCTTGCATTTCCTAAAAACCCTGCTCAGAAACCCCATTTTCAGTAGAAATTCGCCAAGAAACCCCTGTTTCTCGTAAAGGAACTTAGCAAACCGTTTAAGCTTGCTTCGTTCATTATTAAAAATGACCAAGAAGCAGGTAACCCCAAGAATGGAGGCCCAAAATCTGAAAAGAAGTCTTCTGCAAAGTTTCCTCAGCTTATGTCCTTCAAAATCGACAAACCAACTCCTGCACTCACGGCTGATTCTACAGAAGTGGTCAGACCAGTCCAGCCTCCAGTCATTTCTCCAGAGAAGAGCCCTTTAGTTGATCACGACTGTCTAATAATAGACCCTAATGTAGAATTTAACGCGCTTGATGTCTATAATTGGTGCTATGGCAAATCAGTAGAAAAGGGTGACAAAGATATTCCAATTTGGGAATCCAATCTGCCTAGATATATTGTCCCTCTCACTCATTCTGTTCCTGAATTTATCAGATTATGCCAAGCCTATTATATGCCAGAAAAAAGATGTATTGTAAACAAAGAAAAAGAAACCCTGTTTTACATCACTGAAGATTCGATAAATTCCATGCTGCAAATGAATCATGACCTCGATTCTGCTACCCTAACAAGAGAAGATTTAACCCAACTATATCTTGACTTGGATTTCAATGCTAGATTCAAAATATACCAGACTTTTTGTCCAAATCAAGTTGATATTCCTAAGTTAGATCCTCCTTTCGACACCGTTGATTTCCCAGATGAAACTAGACAGATTGTCTCAATGCTCTCCTTCATACTAGGATATGCCAGTGATGAATTCACTGATGTGCCTATCCTAGGTTTTCTGTCAACTCTAAACCCTGGTCAATCACCATCCATTCAGTTCAATTTTGCTAGATGTATTGCTGATAATATGCATTATCAGTTATCCAAATTATCAGAAGAAGGAGTTTTCAGATACTCCTCTTATCTACTACACCTCTTCCTATGTTATCAAACAGATAAGTTTCCAATTGAATGTCAGAAAGTGGATGCAGAAGGAAAAGTTCTATCAGTAGTATTTTGGTCATCTATTCTAAGGAAATGGAACAAAGAGTATAGTTTTACAGATTTCAATGACTCATTTATAGCCCCTGCTATGTATCTCTTGGAAAAACAGCAGATCCCTAGGATCAATGATGAGACAAGAAGAATTCTGCAGTTATCAGAGAGCTACAAAATTAGAGATTGGTATTTATATCAAAATCATACAGAAATCAGAGTGTATGGCTCATCCCTGGCCCCATATAAGTTACCCAAATTTGTAACTACAAGAATATTTGCTTTAGAATATCTGAGACAACTATTGAATGTAGATGAAATCCACTTCATAGCTTTCAAGAAAAAGACCCAATTTAAGTTGAAAAATCAAATTGGGCCATTCATTGTGAATAACAGAGAAGATGCCAATGAAATAAATGTCAAACTTAAAGAGTATAAGTTCCCATGTAGTTTTACATGGAAGTATGACCCACAAGGTATTTTGAGTGCAATAAGGGTAAAATGTAAGTTGCCTGTTTACTTGCATGATCCTAAGCCCCATATTGAAAGATATGTAAATAAAATTGAATGGGGGCCAAACACCCTATCTGATGATGATTCACATGCAGTACAGGTAATACAGGTAGACAATGGCAAAGGCAAACAGATTGAACGGACAGTACAGGTGGCTTCTACAAGCAAAGATACTTATAATGTACATAAAAGAGACAGAGAAGGAGATGGTTTCATAGCTGAGACTATTGAGGACATAAAATTCAGAACTCCTTATAGTAAAAGAAGCAAGTCAACAGAAGAAGAAAAGGATAAGGCTGTAAATATTGATATAAATGATGAAGCAACAAGAATAGTCACTCAAACATTAGAAGAGCTTCAAAATGTAAAAATTGGAACACAACAAAAAGATGCAGTCATGAAGGAAAACCAGGCTACTGTCGATTTGCCTCCTTCTTCTCACGAAACTGAAAATACAGAGTCAGAGATTCAGATCAGATTCAGACAGATTAAAGAGAAGAATGAAGAGCTCAAGAATCAAGCTCATTCTAGATTTCTTAAAGAAAAGCCTGGAAACAAAGACATGATTCTTTCAGCATTTGATTATTCATCCAATAAATTGGTAATGTCATTATTGAAGCCTACAGTGGTTGAGCCAAAATCAGTGGCAGATTATTCCAAAACAGATCTTGAACTGGATGCAGATGCCATTCATGAATTAGATCAAATTGAATTTCATAGGAGCAATACTGAAATGCTATATTCCAAAATTGTCGGTAAAACTATGAAATCAATTAGGCTTGAGAAAACAGTGCTCAACCTCCAAAATCAAATGAGGTTGGACAAAGCCTCACTGTATGCTAATAATTTAAGAATAAAAGCACTAGAAGATATAGTGATTGAAGCAAGGGGTGACCCAACCAACATTGAAGGGGCAAAAGTCTTAATTAAACAGAAAAATGAGGATATAGCTGCTCTTAGAAAACAGTTGAAGTTGCCTCAGAGTGAAAACTCTCAAGCAAAAGAAATTCTAC
The DNA here is from genome assembly GCA_034641835.2 of Pinus albicaulis. Taxonomy (NCBI): domain Eukaryota; kingdom Viridiplantae; phylum Streptophyta; class Pinopsida; order Pinales; family Pinaceae; genus Pinus; species Pinus albicaulis. The sequence continues at coordinate 518,302,328 of CM076579.1, forward strand.
AGCAAAAAACAGAGAATGATGATTTAAAGGAGCTTGTACATCAAATGTCAGGTCAGATAAAAACAATGGAAAGTAAAATGGAAGCTCTAATGAAAGAGAATGAAGAACTAAGAAAAGCACAACCAATGGTCATTCCTACAGTGATCCCCACTGTAAACACTGCTATACCATCTACTTTGGCAGAACACTTGGCACCGAACGGAGTACTGCCAACTGTAGTGCCAATTACTTCTCTAATCTCTGCCTCTTCTTCTTCATCCTCACAGAGGACCACGCCACAAGACCAAGATAAAGAGATTCTTAGTTTGAGAGGCACTATTAAAAATTTGGAAAAATCCAAAAATGATGCCTTGATTACTTCTAGAGGACATGAGCAAAGGGTTGATCGACTACAAGAACATGTAAATATTCTGCAAGCACAAGTAAATCTTACAGATCAAGTGGCCTTTATAAAAAGTCATTTATGGACCAAAATTATTGATGGCATTCATTCTCAATGGCCTTCAATTCGGATAATTTATGAACAGAGGGAGTTACTTCAAGTTGCTAGTGCGGAGATTGACAAGACTAAGAGGGAAATTGACAAAAAACCAGCCCAAGCAATCCAACTCATAGCTTTTTTAAACAGTAAGACCAGGGAAGAGTTGGAAGAATTGAAAATTGTTGATAGAACAAAAACCATTCTTCAAATCAAAAAGGTCCTGAACAAAAGAAACATAATGAGTACTCTAGAGGACCGGTGTAAAGACATGAATTTATCCATCTCAAGATTTTTAGCCAAATACAAAACATTGTCAGAAGCAGGTTTGCCTGATATTCACGCATTGAATGACAAGTTAATGCCTCGGAAAGAGTATGATCTAAAAATCAGAAATCATGCAAAAGAGCAAGCCAGACAACAACTGCCTCAAGGATCACCAACAGGCAGAATACTTCTTCAGTATTTTGAAAATCTGTTCTTTTTAGATAATGAGATCAGGCATATGTTCACTATAAAGCCTAACTTTGCCAAGTATACAGAGGCAGATGAAAGTTACAGAAAATTGAAGACTATGAAGATCCCCTCTGTAGAAAAGTGGCAAGAATTCACAGATTTGCTGTGAATTTAATGGATAAAAAACAGGAAATTCTTTCCTATTTTTGATTAAAACATCATCTCAAATCCTGAGATATTTTGTAAACATTTTTTTGTATAAATACTTAACAATTCAAAGTATTCAATGTGAATAAAATTTCTCAAGACAACTATAGTTCGTGCTCTCTACTTGGCATTTTAATGTTTTCTACTTTGTTCGTGCTCTCTACTTGGCCATTGGCCTGTGGGTGATATGGAGTTGTAATCTTGTGCTGAATGTGGTAGTTTTGCAATATTTCAGCTAATTTATTACCTACAAATTGTGGTCCTCCATCTGTGATTATGTCCCTTGGGAGACCATAGCGCACAAAGATTTGGAAAAGAAACTCTACTACAGAGTCCTCTGTAGCTTTTGAAAGTGCCTCTGCTTCGAACCACTTAGTGACATATTCGGTTGCAACTAGGATGTATGTTTTTTGGTTTGAGGGAGGACTAATAGGGCCAACAAAATCAAGTGCCCGGCGTTCAAATGGTTCAATCACTAGTTGAGGGTTCAAAGGCATTTCATCAGACTGCCCAGGGCATCCTGCCCTTTGGCAGCTATCACAGGCCTGCACGAATTTTTTGGCATCCTTAAAGATGGTAGGCCAGTAATAGCCTGTTCGTAAAACCTTATGGGCAGTTCTACGGTTCCCAGTTAGATCCCCTTCTTCAATCTTCTTATCTGTAGCTTAAGGGTTCTTAAGTGCCCTTTTGCTCAGATTCCATCCACTCCATCAAATCAAGCCTATACATAGCCTTAGAAGGTCACCTATCTTGCCCTTAGCACATTTGCATCTCTGAGCCTTATTTCTTAGTTCTGCTTGCCTAGAGAGTTGATTCCATTGCCAAATATTCTGGTAGATCCTTCTCGTTAACCTTGAAATCTCTTTATTCCCACCAATCTTTTAAAATCAAACCCAAATACACAATCATAGCTAGCCTAATATCTGTTACTAAAACAAAGCTAAATCATACGGAGAGATCCCTCTCTAGAGTTCAAGAAGGCTAGATCTTGAATTCCCAAAGCGGTTCTTGGTTACCCTTGGTGTTCTTAACTACAAAAATCCCTATCCCACAACCTAAGAATTACTAGGGTGATAACAGGCCTTGGGGGTATTATGATCCTTGGAGGAAACTCCCACGGCTAGAAGAGTTGACAGAGAAAATTGGATCGAGTACAAAGGTGTGGCAGGTGGGTTTTACCCTGTACCAATTGTTATGGTGCATATATGATGTGTATTACAGTTTATCTTATAATTTTTTTTGAAGTAGCATACAACAATTTACATAGTGATATGAGAACCACTCTCTAGAGTATACATCGATTTTGTACACATGGCTTTTCAGTTGCTTTTTAAGATATATAATTGGTGATGATCACATGATTATATAATGAACCATTAAGTTGAACTATATAATTATTCCTCACAACACATACACAAAGCGTCGCTATTGCGCCGGATGCCTCCAAACGTCGCAATTGCAACTTAGACATTGTGTTACAATTGCGACGTTTGGACGCATCTGTCGCAATAGCGACCCCGTGGAGAATAGGGTCGCCATAGCGACGTCTTCCTTCAGACGTCTCCACTGCGACACTTTGTCTAAGTGTCGGTATTACGACTAATCTCTCTAATCGTCGGTATAGTGACGGCTTCGGGTGAGATTGAAAAAAATTGCGATAGGGTTTAGGTGTCGGTATTGCGCCAGGTTTCTATATACGTCGGTATAGCGACGGTTACGGGCCGGATGGAAAAAAATTGGGAAAATTTCCGACATTTGGTCAAAAGCGTCGGAATTTCCGCCAAATGTAGTAGTTTAGCGACGCTTTGGGCCATGGTGTCGCAATTGCGACGTCTTCCTTCAAACGTCGCAATTGCGACTGATTTTAAACGTCGGTATTGCGACAGTATTCTATAGATGTCGCTATAGCGACAGTTCCGGAAGGGATGGAAAAAATTTGGGAAAATTTCCGACATTTGGTCAAAAGCGTCGGAACCAAGTGTCGGAATTTCCGCCAAATGTAGTAGGTTAGCGACGCTTTGGGCCATGGTGTCGCAATTGCGACGTCTTCCTTCAAACGTCGCAATTGCGACAGATTTGAAACGTCGGTATTGCGACAGTATTCTATAGATGTCGCTATAGCGACAGTTCTGGGCGGGATGGAAAAAATTTGGGAAAATTTCCGACATTTGGTCAAAAGCGTCGGAACCAAGTGTCGGAATTTCCGCCAAATGTACTAGTGCATAGAGGCTCCCAAGCCGTTCGTGGTCGACAAGATGGAAGAAGTGCCCTCGGTGGATATTTCCTACCTGGTTCTTGAAGAGAATCTTCAATTCCTTTCAGAATATTCCCTCATCTGCAGGTTCAATGGTCTCTGGCCCCACACTGAAGATTTATACACCTGGATCCATTCTTCCTGGACCAAACAGTGTCGAATATTTCTCTACTCAAAGGGCTTCTTCATTGTTGTTTTTGCTGAGGAGAAGGATTACCAGGCTGCCTTAACAGGTGGTCCCTGGTTTTGGGGAACTGCGGGGCTTTTCCTCACTCCATGGTTTCCTGACTTTGATCCTGCTACAGCTGTTATCACCAAAATTTCTATCTGGGTCAGGCTACCTAACTTACCTGCTCACCTTTGGCACTATTAGGCATTCAAAGCCATCGGAAACAAGCTGGGGCATTTTCTTGCTGAGGATACCTCGAGAGGCTTGCAGGGTCTTTACACCTACGGCAGAATCTACGTAGAAATTGACATCAGCAAAGGCTTACCTGACCAAATTATTCTTAAAGTTGGGGACCTCTCTTGGTCACAGCCTTTAGATTATGAAAACACTGCTTTCCGCTGTAGGCATTGTCATCAAACTGGTCATCTTCAGAGCTCCTGTGCACTTTTTCTTGCCCAAAAGAAAAACAACACTCGCAAATCGAAAGATAAGAGCTGGAAACCCTTTGATCCGCCTCCCCTTGAAAAAATTGCTTCCTCTGGCTCTGATGGGGAAGAGGATGATTCAGAGGAGGAGACTGACAACCGATAGCAGCTGCCTTCAATGAAGGGCCCTGAGAGGCCCTCTGCCACCGCATCTTCTCAGAAACGATCGCATGAATCCAACACCTCTGACTCTGACAAGGATTCTACTCCTCTGACCAGCAACACACTTCAGGTGGTTTCAAACCACCCGCCCCCGAACAGCTGGGTTAAAGTCAATAATAAGAAATGGAAGAAACATTGTTCATCGGACTCTTTACTCTCTAGCTAGTATTCTTTGTATGTTTTCATGGTTCATTTGGACCTTCTTCTGCTTCGCTTGACAACATCGTGAAACTGTGGCGGTTCGCCATTTCCTTCTGGCTCCCTCGGTTTCCTGCTTCTCATGTTTGTAACACCTTTGTACTATGAGATTTTTTAATAGAATGGACCCTCCTAACTTAGAAAAAAAAAATAAAATATAAATAAAATCTGAAGTAAATATTACGTCTCGAGATGGATAGGGAGAACTCTGTGATGGACTTTGAGAAATATTATGGAACGAGATGGATTTTGAAGAATTGTCCATTCGATATAATTATGATATTTTATCCCTACATTTGAGCAAAATCAATCATAAATTTTGGTGTACACACCTAAAAGTAATTTTGGTGCCTTGAAAATGGATTTATTGTTATCAATGCTAATGTACAGTTAATCGCACTGATGCGTTTTATTTACAGTGCACCGGTGTTGTGTTAGTAATCGACGCACCGATGCCGAATAGTCGCAAATAAAAAAGCGCAACTTTATTTTTTTATAGTGAAAAAAAAAGATGTAAATTGAAAAATGGGCGGAAAATTATTTTCGAAAATATAATTTCACAAAACAGTTCTTTAAATAGTAAATTTTTTTCATTATTTCATTATTTTTGCAAAAATTTTCAAGGAAATATTTGCACGAGAGACATACCTGGAGCAAGAGAGCACGTGATAACTGTGGAGCAGTGAAATGCTTTCGAACAAAACTATTCAGACAACCATAATTCCAAACCTTTGGTGATTCAAACCCTGTAGCATAGAATTTCAAACCATCTGGTGATTAAATTTTATTATAATAATCATTTTTTTTACATTTTATGTTTGATTTAATACATGGTAAGTAAAAAATTTAAATTTTACTATTCATTTTTAGAAAAAAAACCATTCTTACGCTAAACCCTTGATTCTTTTTGTTTCTGTGACTTCAGAATTAGGGCTTTTCATTTTAGATTTAAAGGGTTTGTATTGCTATATATATAGGGCTATGACATCTAACCCATGGGACGACTTGAAGAGTCGAATCCCAATCCATGTCGGCCCTCCCGTGAATTTATAATAAACATAATTTTTTTAATTGGTGCACCCTGTGTAAAATAGCGCATCGATGCACTGTTTTATCACAGCGCACCACACACATACTATTTGATAAAAAAATTTAAGAACATATATATTTTTTAATCTGTGCACCATATGTAAAATATAACACTGGTGCAATATTTCATTATAGCGCACCGTGCACGTACTGTTTGACAAAAACAGATTTTTATTTTATGTTTGTGTTAATTGGTGCACCATTTAACATATAACGCACCAGGTCTTCTTTTTTACAGAGAGCATCGTACGATGGTCCCCTGTTTTCACGACATGTTTATAAGAATATGCCGCATCGTCCCCTCCATGAAATCATATGCTACAAAACTAATGTTAGAGGATATTTGATTATTTGTCAGTGTTAATTGGTGCGTTGATTAACATATAATGCACCATTTCTCCTTGTTGACAAAGAGAAATGTACGATTTTTTTACTGTTTTGGCGGTGCATTTATAAGAACACGCCACACCGATGTTAGCGCGTACATCATTAAAGGCGCACTTTTTTCTTGATTTTTTTTTTTTTACCCGAAAAGTTTATGATTTATTTATAAAATATATTAATGAATGGTATGGTACACGTTTCATATTGATAAAGAAATGGCTGACAAGAGATCAAGGAATAAAAATAATAATAGCACATCAAGAAAGACAAGGAAAAAAAGGCAAGTTCTTAGTAAATTATTAACAAAAAATATTATTTTTGAACTATATGTAAGTTTAACTAATATGTATTTTTTACTGTGTATCATGCAAAGCCACAAAATGACGAATCTCGATAAGATTATTTCTGATCTAGGACTAGAAGAGCGTAAAAGCTTCATGGAAAAATTGCAAAAGGATGAATCAGGTGAATGAAAAAATACTATCGATCCAATATGAGTTTATTTTTTTAATTTTCATTAATAATATACTTAAAAATATTAGATAACATGTTTCAAAAAATCTATTAATTCACATATGTTTAATGTTCTACAGGGACCAACAATTCAGAAAAGGAATGTTGTTCTAAGAAAAGAAAAAAATAGAACATGCAAATGAAGATGTATTGCTCCTTAGCTCATCTAGAGTGATTTTGGAGGTTAATGAAAGGGGGAAGAAAATTTACAAAACTTTGAGGGATCTAGTGGTATGAATGTTTAGATGTTATTTACACTTACAATAAAAAAATCAATCCAATGATTCCAAGAACCAAATTTTATCTAAACTACAGGATGAGTTTCCAGATAATTGATCAATGAGACATGTCAGAATTTTAATAGCAAAAACGTACCAAAAAAAATAAGAAGGAATGAAAAAGTAATATTCCTTTAAATGTTTTTCTAGAATTATATGTATATATTACTAGAAATAAATCATTTATAAATATCACTTTTGTTATATTTACTTTTCATATATCAATATAAAAATTAAATAGTTTTTTTATCATGTTACATTTTCAGGAAGATTATGAAAATATCAAAGGATGAACGAGCTGATATAAGAAATATGGCAGTAGGAATGCCCAAAAAGGTGTAAAAGGAAATGGTCAAAGAAATGGACATAATTGCATCGCATGAGGAGCCATCTCAACAACAACGTGCTTCAGATGTAATATGTAATCATTGAATTTTTCGATTAGGTACAATAAATAAACAATTTAGCATTAAATATTAATCTTCAAGTATTTTCTTGCAGAAAAGAAAAGAAAATGGAACCCATTCAACACATAAAATAGGACGACAATGAAGAAAAGGGTTGATATCTAATTTTGTGAGTAATTGTTACTTCCTTATAACAACTTGACCAGATTTCATTTTTGTATATTTTAAGTTGTTTACAACAATCATCATTGAATGTCTTCAAACAGGTGCTAACATACAAAGAAGAACCATCAAATGAACTAATTAACATTGGGTTAAATATGGGTTGTCAGTATATGTTGGCATATCAGAAATTAATTGTGGAATTTTTAAGCATCTATCGATCTTGTTTTACTTAGCTCCATCTATAATTAATAGAACAAAAAAATATTTTATATTAAATAAATGATTTTTTATGGGGTATAAAACTTGCAAGAAACAAAGTATGGAACTGCGCCAACAAATGAAATGTTGAAAGATGGCATGAAATTTGGTTTTGAAAGAATATGTATAATTCATGAGTCAATTCTTGCTATGGTATGTCATTTCTTTTCGATTTACATTGATGTATATTATTTAATTTTGCAATTTTCATTATTCTCACCAATGTATATACTCATTACAGTTTATTTTTATGTTTGTAGATGGAAGGTGAAGAAGAATAAAAAAATCAACACCATGAACAAAAAATTCCTCAAAATAGCCCAAATCATGGAAGTAGCTCGAGCAGTGACAATAGTTCAAGCGAAAAATGATGATCATTATGTTTGGATATCAAAGCAAGGCATTGTATTTTTTGAAATATTTGTCTGTGAAATAAGACATTTTGTTTAATGTAACAGACATAGAGTCCCAATTGAAAGACATGAAGATATGAATAACTGTCCCATTTTGTATGATAAAGAGTCTCTTATATATATATATAATAATAATAATAAAATACGTTTTAATTTATTCTATTGCGTTCTCCATTGTTGTTGTGAAATGTAACACCACTGATTAAATATATGGATGATTAAATATTATAATGAAGAGATGTGAAATCTGATGATGTGATATAACAAATTAATCCAAACATCACATTCAAATGCACTAATAAAAATTTAATTGATATGAATACTGTTATAAGATACATGTCTACTTTTGATGAATAATGAATTTAAAAAAAGCACAATAATTATGATATGATATAACAAATTAATCCAAACATCAAATTAAAATGCAATAATAAAAATTTAATTGATATGAATAATGTTATAAGATATGTGTTGACTTTTGATGAATAATGAATTAAAAAAAAATCACAATAATTGCACTGTCACAAGTTGATGTTTATAAAAAATACAAAATAAACACTAGTGCATGTTCGTTACTGTGCACCGGTGCATTTGTATGCCATTAGGGGAATTTTGAGGTCTAAAATGGGCCTCCTAAGGAAAATGTACAATCAAAATTCACTTTATGAGAACCAATCACATTTATAACCTCCACTAGAGGGTGTTTTCCTTGTAGTGAATTTCCTTTCATAACTTTGATGTCAATTCATAATTTAAATGACTTATTGTCTCTGGTGCACAATATGTAAGCATGTTGGATTTGAACTCATTTTTTTAAGCTATGGGAAAATGGTTTTCTTCATTTTTTCTAAAACTAACGAGAGTTATCAAGATTTGATTCATCATATGTCTATTGTTTTTCGAATTTTTTGAATCTTGTTGTAGGCCTGTTAGCATTGGAATCGTTTCTAAAAGATCTACGAAAGTGATTTGCTTCATTTATTCTGAAACTAATAATTGTTATTATGATTTTCTTTATCATGTGTCTATTTTTTTAAAATTTTGTAAGTGAAGTCGGTATCATCGTTGTAGGAAATATTTCTTTGTGAAATGCATTACGAATTTGTTTTTTTTTAAACCAGAATTAATTTAAATGGAAACTCTCTTAGGATTCTTAGACACGATTTTTATATTCTTATAGTTATTAGTTTGGCGTTGCACCAGACTCTATCATAGTAGTTCCATAGAATTGGTAAGCCAAACCCCCTCGGGGGGGGGGGGGGGGGGTGTGGTTTAAGAGACACTATGTCATTTAAAATACCACCCTTTAACTGCTACTATTTCAATGCTAACAATGACACAAATGGCCGAAGGGAGGAGTGTACAAAGAATGTAGGAAGAGTTATATGCATCCAGTCTAGATATCTTAATGCTCAACTGAGATATCTTAATGTTGATGAATAGCTTGGAACTTCAACAAAGGATTCAACAACTCAAAGATGAACTAAATGCGATAAGAACACAATTATAAGAGCTCTTGAAAAACATGAATGGAGAAAACATACCTCCATTCTCGAAGCTCAATCAATAGGAGTGCCAACCTCCAAGAACCATCGTTTATTAATAAATAAACCATTACCAAATTTTTCTACTTGCTCAACCAATTTTGAATTTATCTGATTATGTTCATGGGGCATACATTTTGTAAGTTGTGAAAAATTGGATCATTAGACTAATATAAATGTTATGTGTCAAAGTATTTGATTTTGTTTTTGCATCAAATTGTACAATTTCAATTATAAGGGTCTTGTTCCCTTCTTTAGGAAAAGTTACATGCTAGAATTAACTCATTTAATTAATTTGTTTGATAAGTCATATGCGATGGAAAAGTATATGTAAACATAAACTATGTGCGATGGAAAAGCATTTTCTAATATTGTTTTAGTAATCACAGGATCTACAAATTTTATAAATCAATAAAATAATGCAAGAAATCATGTTGCAAAAAGCACACATGACATAGGACAATCAACTAGATACAAATTATATATTATGAATTTTAGGGTATATATAATGTAAGTAAATAGAATAATACAAAACATGGAACTTAAAGAAACAAATTCATTCAAATACGCCTTTATAAAATGTCTATAGCTATATATCAGGTAACCACAAGAAGAAATTAGCCTTCTAAACCATCCAACAGACTGGAAAATATCTCTGGCAATGGTCGAATCCTTCAAGCAGAAAGTAGAAGGTGAAGTTAAGAATGGAAGTATAGTGGAGCGGAAGTGTGGACCCCCTACCTCGCCACTAGTAAATGGTAATTTAGTCTTACTAGTTACCAATAAAACAGATATCCACACCTTCCATAAAACACTTCTTCATTTTGATAACTCATACAATAATATAGGTTCATGAAGTTGACCATGCTATACCATCTCTAGAATACCGTCATCATATATGCAAATAAAGTGAACCACATCATCATTATATTGCTCAATAATGAAAATGAAGAAAACTGTCATTGTATACGCAAAATCACGGTTTGATGGTTTACTGCAAATGTGTCATGGATCTCGAAACTAGACATAAATCAATAATAGCTATTTTTTCACACAATATTATTGATAGGATTTTTTTATTATTTTTATTTTTTATTTATATATATATATATATATCAAACAATAATTTTTCTAGTTCCATGCCTCTTAGAACACAATATGTTATAGTCTTGTTGTTTTCATGTATCATACAATTTAACTGATGGAAATAAACAAAGCGACAATTTTCCCTGCAAATGGTACAATAAACCATAGTTTCATCGATATTTATTGTAGTTTTAATTGGAATGCTACATTTCTAACATATCGTTCCAAAGAGATTCATGTATGCACTAGTTTTTGTCAGTAGTCCTTGGAAGTGATGCAAAATTGATATAGAAAACCAAGATGTAGAAATATAAAATCAAACCTCTCTCTCTCTCTCTCTCTCTCTCTCTCTCTCTCTATATATATATATATATATATATATATATATATATATATATATAATGTAATAGAGTTTATTGTGCATACTCCAGTCAGTGAAGAAATCATTTTTCTCAGACTTTCCATCTCCGATTTCAATGAACATATGAATGTGGATTGTGAAGTACGAACAATTGTTTCTTGTTTTTTAACTATATTTTTTAGCAAGATGAGTAGAAAAACATTTTCATGCATTTGTATTGGATTGAAAGATATATTAGAAGAATATTTTCGTGTACTTGAACATGGCACATATGCAACACTTGTAAAACAATACATGTAAATCACATAGGAGGCGGATAATAACTTTTTACAATTGAAACATTGAAATAAATATAAGCTTACTATTTCCCTATCCTAATCGAAATTTCCATCTTTGATTTCTTTTACATATTGCATCCCTATCTATGTTGCTGAAGTTTCAATGACATTAATTGTGCCAACTGGAAACAAATCTTGACTACGGGACATAATTGCAATAGTCATATTAGGGAAAAATTAGTACTCTTCGCAAATAGGAAAAATATTTTCTACAATGTTAGAGTTATTTATTGATATAGTTTTCTCACAATAAGCACTATCATATTTAATTTTTGGAATTATTTCAAAATTTCTAAAAGAAACACCAACATTTTCAATAATTTTTTCCTCAAGTTGTTCGATGAACAATGTTGGCACAAGCAATGTTATTTTCATTTATACCTTATTATATGTCAAATATGCATGCGTTATTGGTCTTGTATTATTTCTGTTGTCCAAAAAAGTTTGATATGTTACTAACAAAATGCCATGGAAAATGCTTCATGTTATGTTGTTACTGATATCTTTGATTCATAATGGCATAGACTTGATCTTTTTTTCCTTGTCATGAGCATTCAATTGAAATTAATTCATGAAAACAAAAAGAAATATGATATAAAATTAGCTAAACTTGGACATAAATACCTTTCTGTCACTGTTTCTTGTTTGTTTTCTGCTCATCTTGCTGCGTCTCTTGCAATATCTGCTTCTGTAACTGTGCTCATGTCCATCTCTACTTCTTTCTCCATGACTGTTGTTAAATAATTGATAATATATTTATTTGAAATCGGTTCAAAATCTGATATTTTTTTCCTGTTCACATTAATACACTAAAATCATTAAGGTCATTATAATGGATACTTGGTAATAACTAGATTATGAAGACAAAACTTGATATCACAAAGACATTTCTAATGTATATTCTAATATCAGGTTCATGGTTACTAGATAGAATATGATTTCTATGCATATAGGTAAAATACCAAATATATTTTAGTCTCCACAAATTCTAATTAATGGTTCCTTCTTACATATATCAAATCGAAAAATGAACAAACATAAAAATTGCAATTTTTTTTATGAAAATATTCGAAGTACCTTTTTCCTTGTAATTGTTCTCCTGGATCTAATCTCTAAGTGTTCTAGGAAAAAAATCATTTTTAATTAGAGTATATAAAAATTATTGCAAATAACCAGAGAGCTGTATAATGTAATAATCAAATGATGATAAATAAAACACAAATGCACCTATTAGAAAATTTATCATTGTCTTTAACAATATCTGTTCTATTTGTGTTCATATTCCCTACTCCAAATATATGAAATAGATCAAGTATATAGAAATGATTTTTTTTTTGTCTAAAATCATAGTACTAAAACAATATGTGTTACTGCTACACGGCGGTAACATATATTATATCAATGTTTGGAGAACTCACATATTATTCACCTTTTGAGTTGCATACCTCATTGATATAGGGTTGTAACATATATTGTATAAACACACTAAGCACTCCCATACAGAAGTAATGACACATCACTTACTTGAAAAAAATACTACACATTTTATCCCTACATTCAAAATGAGATTCCATAGAAAATCCCTCACATCATGCAACTACTAGAAAAACCATGGTATATCCACAAGAACAAATATTTTTGTAACTAGCTCCTTCGAAAAGTAATTGAACATGCATTAGAAATGTGTATGCTAAAAAATGCATGATAAGCGCCTGGCCAATGCACCTACAAACATAATAAATCAAACTAGTGGTTACAATTGTCACATTAAATTTTAAAATTTCAAGATTTGTATGAGATACTAAGTAATGATCATATGTTTGTTTTTTGTAAGCAAAAGAGTGACTTTATATTAATAAAAAAATATTACATATGATATAATCATGAGATCACTGTGAGTCCTGGGGACATAGTAAAACTGGGAGGAGCTGAGTATGGACCATTTTCCCACTAAGGGTAAACCATATGGTCCCTCATTAAGAGAATGTGTCTGATAAAGCATCATGGTCCATATAGGAGTCAAGAAGAGATTACAAAAATAATTGCTGCTAGGATTCCGACAAGTGTGACTATCTAAACATGTGCCATGCATAAAGCTAAAGAGAAACTGAGCAAAAGAAACTATGCAGGGAATCTATTAAGACCACATGTTTTCCTTTCGAAATTGATGATACTATTTTTTCCATGTGAATTCTGCAGAAAGTATACAACAAGCATGTATATATTGGATTCACCCGACATAACAATGTGCTAAAGTTAAATAATGAATTGCTTCTACAAATATTTTTCGGAATTAAAAAAAAATCGCTAATCACATGAACATGAAGAAAGATCAATCACACACAACACAGGTAATTTCCCGGGGAAAGCTTACAACTAAAACCCCCACTATCTTCTATTATATATTAAGCATGGATCATGAAATAATTACATACAAAAATATTCTCACAAGAGCCTTCAGTACATCAACTAAATGTCTCACACTGTCATATGCAAAACTGACCAACACATAGCCAATCCTCAACCTCCAGACAACCTGCCTTTCTTGTGCAATCCCTGATGGTAAATATCCCTAAAATATAGGAATTCTTGCCTGCCTTGAATGTGAAAATATCATGGGCACTCCAATGGGTGTTTTCCTGCATGTGTGCAAGCGGATAATCCTACAACTGATAGTCAACCTCCCTTTCACCTAGAACTCAACTGGGTTTCCACTGGATCTGACATGCATGCAACTAATAATAGTAAATCCTCAGTTGCATGTGAGATCACTAATTGTGAATTAATTAATATTTAATTCACTGAATCTCTCACTAGTGTATCTTCAGTTACAACTAGCACAACTGAGTTTAACTCACTTTACTGAGTTAAACTATTTACAACTTGCACCAACTCATGCACCACTGCACTTAGAACTCTATTACAACTAGAATTACTCTGCATGTCCTACCAACCAACCTCTAACTCGAAATACACTAGCTAACTAAATTTATTACTTTCAGTTAACTCATTCAAGTCCACATTGAGAATAGATTATAGTTTAATGTCCATCTAAATTAAGGGATAATAAAAATAGATATGCACCCAAAAATAGCATTGTGGGCCCCACCGTAGTTTGGGTGCTTAATGCAACCAAGTGTTGTACGTAACCAGGAGCTTAATGCACTAGGCGTGGGTGCTAAATCTTCTTGTTGAATCTCAATACTCCCTCTCAACAAGAAAGGGATTATCCTTCACCCCGATCCTGTCTCTATGGCATTTGAATTTTCTCCCGGTGAGCGTCTTTGTCAGAATATTTGCATCCTGATCTTCCGTGGGAATGTAATGAAGCAGCATGATCCTCCTCTACACACAATCTGCGAGATGATGGTATCGGATATCTATATGCTTGGAACTATCATGAAACCGAGGATTAATCGAGAGTTTAATGCAACTTTGATTATCAAAATGGATCACTGTTGGATCCATCTGAGAACCAAACAAACTAACCAAGATATTTCTCATCCAAATAGCCTCACATGCAGCTTGAATTTCTGCCATGTATTCCGCTTTCTCTGAACTGAGTGCCACAGATCGTTGTTTCCTGCTGTACCAAGAAACTACTATCGATCCAATGCCTAAGATCCCCCCTGATGTGCTGTTTCTATCCGATGGACTTCCAGCCAAATATGCATCTGTGAAGCCATGAAACTTCACTCCATCCATCCTTCTGTACCATAGACCATACTTTGATGTGCCCATCAGGTATCTCAGGACATGCTTCCATGCCTTCCAAAAGAGATAGGTAGGCTTAACCATAGCTTGACCCAGCTGATTACCTGCGTAGCAAATGTCCGGTCTCATGTTCACTAGACACATTAGCGAACCCACTAACTGTTGATAGACAGTAGCATCCATTACCTCTCCAGAAGTAGCATCCTCTTTCCTCCAGTTTCCTGGAAGAGGAGTATCCATGGGTTTGTATCTCTCCATGTTAAAATTACCCAATATCTCCTTTGCATACTTGCCTTGAGACACAAAAACTTCACCATCCCGCTGCCATATTTCCAATCCAAGGAAATAATGAAGGAGGGCCATATCCTTCATTTGGAACTCCCTTGCAAGATCCTCCTTGCATGAGTGTATCAACTTCTCATCACCAGTAGAAATTAGATCATCAACATAAATAACAATGATCAATAGCTTACCCTCAACCACAATTTGGTATAGGTTTTCATCTGCTTCAATTTTGGTGAAGCGTAGTCTAGTGAAATAGTTGTCTATCCGAGTGTACCAAGCACGGGGTGCTTTCTTCAGCCCATACAACGCTATTTTGAGTCTTCATACATGCGACTCACTGTTGAAGATCTAAAAACCTTCAGGGTGCTCTATGTACACCTCTTCCTCACTGATCCCATTGAGAAACACAATTTTCACATCCATCTGATGATTGCACCAGCCCATCTGTCCTGAGAGTGCAAGGATGGATATTATGGAAGAGTACCTTGCGTCAGGCGCAAAAGTCTCATCATAAGCTATCCCCTCAATATGTGAGAAACCCCACGCCAAAAATTTGGCCTTGTATTTCTCCACACTCCCATCAGCAACTTGCTTTAACTTGTAGATCCATCTTGAACCTACCACTGATTTGTCGACCGGTCTTGGGCCTATCTCCCATGCACTGTTCTTCACAATGGAGTCATACTCCTCCACCGTTTCATCAACCCAAGTAGGATGCTGCACTTCTTCCTGAAAGGAAGATGGTTCAGTCACAATACATTTGCTCATAAGAGTCATGTATCTAGTAAATCAGTCAGGAGACTGTCTTTGTCTACACTGTGAAGTAGGGGCTCCTACATTCTGTGCAGCATCAAGTCTCAACCTATCAACTTCTGTGGTGCGCCTTCTGCCATTTCTGATGGATGGATTTGCATGAGTGATTTCCTCCACTCCATGAACCTCCTCTTGTGTCTGATCCACATCTTGAGACTCATCCTTAGGAACCAGCAGTTCCTCCTCTGCATGCAAGTCTAGTTCCCTCTCAAGGGACAATCGCATGGCTTTCCCCTCATCAAATATTATATCCCGTCGCAAAACAATCATTATGTTGTTTGGAAAATACACATGATAATTATGGGGTGTTTCTGTGTACCCAAAAAAAATCGTAACCTCATCAGTCGGTTCCAGCTTCTTCCTTGCGTCCTTGGTCACATGCACATAAACAGATGAGCCAAAAATCTTAAAGTGTGAAACATCAGGTTTCTTACCAGTGAAAGCCTCTTCAGGTGTACTCAAGCCAAGTACTCTATGAGGACAACAATTTTTCACATAAACTGCAGTGTTGCATGCTTCTGCCCACAAATGAAAAGGTAGGCCCTGATCATGCAACATCGCTCATGCTACACCGATGATCATTTCCTTCTTCCTCTCCACGATCCCATTTTGCTGTGGGTTATGAGGCGCTATGAGTTCTCTTCGAATTCCTTCTTTGCTGCATAATTTCTTGAATTCATTAGAGATATATTCTCCACCATTATCATTCCTAAGAGCCTTCACTTGCTTCCCCAACTCTTTCTCCACCAATTCCTTAAACTCACAAAACTTAGAGAATGTTTGATCTTTCTTCTGCATGAATAATATCCAGCATTTACAAGAAAAGTCATCAACAAAGATTACAAAGTACTTATGTTTTGTTGTTGAAGCAACCAAGAATGATCCACACATGTTTGTGTGAACTCTCTCAAGGATCCCCGAAGCTCGGTTCTCCTTCTCATGAAAGGTGGAATTTACATACTTCCCCATGTTGCAACCCTTGCATGGATCTAACTGAGCAAGTGTTCCCATCAGAAGTCTAGTAGAAATTTGCTGCATGACTTTCAAGGCTCCATGATGAAGATGACCCAATTTCCTGTGCCATAATTTTCCCTCATGCAGACTCACCACTTTTTCCACCTTGCCCATCATGGCAGCACAACCATCTACCTCCATCTTGTAGAGATTCTTAACTCGAATCCATATTCTCTTGGATTGAACCATTGTTTTATGTTGCAGGAAAGCTTTTCCATCACTAAAAAAAATGTCATAGCCTCTGTCCTCCAACATTGCGACTAAGACCAAAATTTTCTTCAGACCTGGTACATGCATTACATATTTTAATTGAAATGTTTTACGTGAATCCCTTTGAAAGGTAATGGTACTAATCCCAGTAGCATTGTACCGTCCATTTTCACCCATCTCAATATGAATATGGAGATCTTTCTCCTCCAAGTCACTGAAAAGTTCCTTATCTCCTGTCATGTGAAAGGAAGCACCATTATCCAAATACCACATAGATCCCAAAGCAATGGACACCATGCATGCGATCAATGAGAAGTCAATCTCAAATTACGAGGTAAGGGCCTCACGAGCTGCAGATCCAGTAGCATTCTTGTCCTTCTTCTTTTTTGGACAGTGAGTAGAAAAATTCCCATGTTTGTGACAGTGAAAACACTTCACCTTGGATATGTCCTACTTCTTGCATTTGGACTCAGATTTTGAAGGGAATTTCTTCCCCTTCCCCTTCCTCACCTTGGAAACCAAAGCACAATCCTCTTCATCCTCATTCTTAGATGAAAATCCATCTCTGTGTTCCGTCTGAACTCCTCCTGCACCAAATCCGACCACAGTCATTCCCAATCTGGAAAAATTCCCCTTCCGTTGACAGAGTCTTAATAACCATGCCAATTCTTAGGAAGTCCTAGGAGATTCAAGCTCACCAAATAATCGTCAATGACTGTTATTCCCACACTCCCCAGTTCATCCCGACATTGGAAAAAATTCGTGAGATATTTTGGAATGGTGTCTCCCTTTTCCATCTTGATCTTCCTAAGTTTATCTTTGAGCGCCAGTTTCCTATGGTCACTGCTGATTTGGAATAGATTTGTCAAAGCCTTCCACATAGCATATGGTGTGGCTTTCCCATGGAGGGTTGAGACAATGTGGTATCATACTCCCTCCAATAGGATCCTCCTCCCCTTTGCCACTTTCTTTTGCCATGCATCAAGATTGGAAACATTTGTAGCATCTGGCTTAGGAATATCTTTGTCAATGAATTCCTTCAAGCCATTGTCTTCGAGTACTGCCTACATCCTTTCCTTCCAATAAATTTATTTTGAGCTGCCCTCGAGTGCATACTCTAACCTCAAGCCATTGAAATCCATTTTGATCTTGAATCGGCTGTAGCACCAAGAAAATATTTCTGCAAATTCAAATTCTATCGAGTCACAAAATCAACTCCTACTTCACTTCTGCAATTTCCTGTGCTTTGATACCATGTAGAAATTATACAACAAGCATGTATATCTTGGATTCACTTGATCTAACAATGTGCTAAAGTTCAACATAATCGCTTCTACAAATATTTTGCGGAATTAAAAACACAATCGCTAATCACATGAACATGAATAAAGATAAATCATACACAACACAGATAATTTTCTTGGGAAAGATTACAACTAAAAACCCCACTATATTATATTTTATGTTAAGCATGGATCATGAAAAAATTACATACAAAAATTTTCTCGCAAGAGCCTTCAGTACATCAACTAATTGTCTCACACTGTCATATGCAAAACTGACCAACATATAACCAATCCTCAGCCTCCAAACAACCTACCTTGCTTGCGTAATCCCTGATGGTAAAGATTCATAAAAGATAGGAATTCTTGCCTGCCTTGGCTGCGCAAGTATCATGGGCACTCTAATGGGTGTTTTCCTACATGTGTGCAAGAAGATAATTGTACAACTGATAATAAACCTCCCTTTCACCTAGAACTCAATTGGGTCTCCACTTGATCTGACATGCATGCAACTAATAATAGTAAATCCTCAGTTGCATTTCAGATCACTAATTGTGAATTAATTAATATTTAATTCACTGAATCTCTCACTAGTGTATCTTCAGTTACAACTAGCACAACTGAGTTTAACTCACTTAACTGAGTTAAATTGTTTACAACTTGCACCAACTCATGCACCACTGCACTTCAAACTCTGTTACAACTAGAATTACTCTGCATGTCCCACCAAACAGCCTCTAACTCGAAATACACTATCTAAATGAATTTATTTCTTTCAGTTAAATCATTCAAGTGCACATTGAGAATAGATTACAGTTTAATGTCCATCTAAGTTAAGGGATAATAAAAATATACATGCACACAAAAATAACACTGTTGGCCTTACCCTAGTTTGGGTGTTTAATGAAACTAGGTGCTCAATGAAACCAGGAGCTTAATGCACTAGAAGTGGGTGCTGAATCTTCTTGTTGAATCTCAACCATCTAGGTAAAATGTTTCTTGAGCCACTTCATCCTCCATATTTTCCTCCACAATGAGATAGCAATACGAACTTGTTTCCTGTTGAGCCAATTCTACCACTATATTCCGGACAATATGGCCTTGGTGTTGCGATTAATCCACTAAGAGAGGAGGGGAATGATGTCGATGGGAGGATGATTCGGTTTTAGAACCACCCAGGGAATTTGAGGAAGTGGAGGAAAGTGGAACTAGAAGAAAGTCTATGCCAAATATTTTGGAGAGATGACACATAGGGGTGAAAATGTGAAGCTGGGTTACACTTTTTGCCCTTTTTTGAGAAAAAAATTTCGTTTTTTTCGGTTCTTCAACTTTCTGCAAACTATAACAATTTTTTTGGGTAGAATTTCATTTTGTGATAAAAATAAAAGTTGTGAGAAATTTTGTTAGCTTTCTATTACTTATTTTTTGAAATTTTTTTATGCAGTTTGGATATGTCAACTTAGCGTTTCTTTGAGTGTGTGTTTCTTAACAATCAAAAGATTCATAAGAAGTCATGTTATGACACAATGTTGTATTCATTGAAAATTTGTGTTTTTGAAAAAACAAAATGTGTTACAAAAATCTAGATAGAGTCTAGTTTGTTTTAGTCATATTTAAAAAGCTAATGGATGCATATCATAATCAATAGAATTTTTTGAACTGGTCCAATACGAAAGACTGCGTATTTTGGATATGTTTCACGTTGCAAGAAATTTCTTAACATATAAGTTATAAACTAAAAATCTAAAAGCTACCCATTAGAGACAACGGACCAATGTAATGCCCCATAATTTTCTCAATTTTTTTACAATGTTTTTTGGGAGATACAAAATTTTTATTTCAGTGAATCACAATGACCCTCAGAAATTGTTTGCACCCATTTTATTAGAAAAATAATTAAAATTAATAAACGTTTATAAAATTCCATAAAATATATATTTCCTGGAAGTAGATTCAATTCTGAAAATGCTTGTCTTGGTTTTGACAGTTAATTAACAACCTTTCATGGAGTTTAATCAGTCCAAAGTTGCAGAACCGTTTTCAGAGCCTGGTTTTTGCGTAATTGGTGACGCGTTAGTTAAGTAGAACTATGTTTTTAAAAACAGGATCGTTAAATCTAACGTCTTATTAGTTAAATCGAACTTTTGATCAGTTAGTAGACCTATTTGTATAACTCGTCAATTGGAAAATTTTAAGACTCCTACTAAAACACATTTCAAATCTAATATAAATTGCCGCGAATGATTCATAGTCTACCACTTTATTTTGCCATTTCATTGCATTTCCCAAAGTTTTAAGTTTAGGTTCAAAATTTTTTCTTTCTTCAAAGTTTGGGTTTAAGAACATTTCTTGGAAGCAAATTGATTTTTTTGGAGACATTTCTTGGAGGTTTCTTCAATTGGGTTTAAGAACATTTCTTGGAAGCAAATTGATTTTTGGAAGACATTTCTTGAAATTGTTGTCATTTTGAGTTTAAGTAAATCTTTTGAGCTTCGTTTCATTTTTATAAAACATTTTTCTCTAGAATTTTTTAAAGTGTGTGTTTTGGATTGGAGTATGTATTTTTTACAAAAAATTTACACTGAATTTTTTTAAATTAAATCTTTTGTGATATTTTTTGTAATTGAGTTATTGTATAATTTTTTAAAGGAAATTTTTGAACTTAATACCCTATTATCATGGGAAATCGAGGAACTTGTGCGAGAAAATATGATCGAAAAAGAGACCCTGAGGCACGTAGAGAAGAAATGAGACAATCTCGCAAAAGAAAGTTAGAAGCCCTCTCAAATATTGAAGAGGAAAATCAACCTCAAGCGAGAAATTAGAGCGGTATGTAAGTAACAAATATTATGATCTATTGATATATTTTAAAAATTTTCCCAGTGTGAATGTGACTTAATTTTTATTTGATGAACTAGTTTGAAAAATATTTTGTTTAATGTAAACAGACAAAGATATTCCTAAAAATATTGAAGAAGAAAATAAACCTCAAGCAGAAATTGAAGCAGGTATGTAAATTTAAATATTATGATCTATTGATATATTTAAAATTTTCCTAATGTAAAATGTGAAGCTTAATTTTTATTTGATGAACTAGTTTGAAAAATATTTTGTTTAATATAAACAGACAGAGATACTCCTCAAAATATTAAAGAAGAAAATCAACCTCAAGCAGAAATTGAAGCAGATATGTAAATGTAAATATTATGATCTATTGATATATTTAAAATTTTCCTAATATTTATTGACATAGTTATTAATTTAGTGATTTATTGAATATGTAATATTTTTTTGAATATGTACAGATGAAATCACTATCGATAATGAGATGTTAGAAAATGTTGACACTCACACATATGGAGATAAAAAACCTGACCATGTTATACGATATCGTGTCAACCGCATTTTTGAAGCGTATTTTTTAAATGAGCAAGTGACAGTTCATGCTCAAATGTTGAAAGGTCTCCTATCATTAAAGAAATTAAAATAAGCGATGACACTATTGGGTATTCGAAAATCAACCAAATATTAAAAAAAATGAATGAAGAGGTGATAAAAAATATGAGTAATGCTATAAAGTCAATTAAGAGATCTAGAGATAAAGATGTTTCAAATATACGTAGAGGAATACAGATGGTAATAGTTTCACCAAGTACTCAAGAGAATCGTTTGATAACATCTATGGCACGAGCACTGGGAACCTCGAAAACTACGCTGAAACATGAAGAGAATTTAGAAGCTACAAATAAGATGAAGTGATAGACTCATGTTGAAGGTATTTGTAGGCAACCATACAAAAATAGACTTGGATAAAATGTTAAAAAAATAATATATGAATATTGGAAGAACAATTCGCATGTTTCGCCAACTGCAAGGCATGTGATGTGAAGAAGAATAACATGAAATTAGTACAAAGAACATGAAAAATATTTCTTTGAAACCACTCAAATAGATTTATTCAACATGTTCAAAGAAGAAGATAAAACAAGGTCTTGTTTTACTGAGCCTTTTTCATTAAAAAAAATAAAAACATAAAACCTATCACCGTACGCATCATGGTAACTATCGTTATCATCATGGAATTGAGTTATATTATGACACATTTCCTTGATTTCCGGTAGAACATTATGGGAAGGATTATAACTACTCATTATATCATGAAATTCATATCTCAATTATATGAAAGAAAAGAAGATGAACTATTTTATAAAAAATGTGTTGGTGGTAAAAAATGTGATGATTGTGAAATTTGACTAAATTTCCAAAAAAAATATAAAGTGATTATGATAGTCAATCATTGTCCAACATGAAAGTGAAATGGAAGAGATATGAATATATCGGTTCATCGATTCAAGGTGCAAATAGTGTTAAAAGAATCGAATTACGAGAAGACGAAATTTTTCTGATAGACTTTTTGAGAAAGTTTGAGGCAGAAATTTACAAATACACCAAGCATTCCCATAGAGCTCGATGTCAAGACTTGCAATTCAAAAAATATCGTGAATTTTTTCCACCAAGGACCATTTTGTCAGTGATTGATTTTGTAGAAAACTACACATTTTTTCCACAAAAAGAAATTCAGAGTGAATACTATCATTCTGACCAAGTCTCCATGCTCGTCCATATTCTATATAGACATGCTGAACAACATGTCGATCATATAGAAAGCACGAGTGAAAATCGACATATAATTAAAGAATATCACTATTATATCAGTGACGATCGTACACGTGATACATGTTTTGTACAACATTGTTTTGGAAGAATTTATGATTCATTGAAAGATCATAGAATAACATTCAATGAAAATTGGATATGGTCAGATGGATGCGCAGGTCAATTCAAATCTACACGATCATTCTTTTGGTTGTGTTGTCTTCATAAGAAAACATGCATTAAACATTGTTGGAATTTCTTTGAAACTGGCCATGGAAAATGAGAACATGACGGTGCAGGAGCATGCATAAAATGAGTACTTCGAAGATATCAAATGAACCACTCTGCACGCCGACTTGTGACGTGAAAGATATTAATGGTTGCATGTTGTCTAAAGCCATGAAAAAGCATCAGAAGTGCGAGGGTACATTCCATTTAGTTTATATGGAAATCTAATTTAAAGCAACACATTTATCATGCAATGATTATTTTTAATTGTATTTTGATATCATATTTACAAATTCTTTTTCTAATTTTCCATATAAAGGTTTTTTACTGGCATATTGGAATCGAGAAGCGTAGATAGATCAATTGGAAATAGCGTTATAAACAATAAAGAGACTTGAAAAATTACATT
The DNA here is from genome assembly GCA_034641835.2 of Pinus albicaulis. NCBI lineage: Eukaryota > Viridiplantae > Streptophyta > Pinopsida > Pinales > Pinaceae > Pinus > Pinus albicaulis. Next base: position 518,326,185 of record CM076579.1, read on the forward strand.
CAATTTAAACAAGGTTGTCCACAAATGTGTTTGCATTGGATAAAAAGAAAATATTCATTTTTGTAGGTGTTTGCGCAAACGCTTTGGTAATGGCGTTTGTAAAACAAAGTGTATGTGAGCGATTGGAAACATGCAATTCAAATAAAGGAAAATATACTGTTGCAATGTTTTAATAAATGCAATGGGAAAACTACAATATCATCCGATGGTGATCAAGTTTTTGATCTTGTTAGAGAAGGTAACATTTGAATTACTTTCTAATGATTTAAAGATCTAGAAATAAATTTAAATATGCATAATTTTGTTAAATTTATTTTATTGTGTAGGAGATGTTTTTGCTGTAATTGCACCTATTGACAACGATGAAAATGTGAAGTATTATTTGATGCGTTGCACTGAACGGAAAATGAAATTATTACAAAACTATAATAGTCAAGATTTGATGTAATGAAGGGTCTATTATCTTACGAAAGGTTATTTCATTAAAGCTCATCAAAGTGGAACTTTATATACTTTGAAGACTATGAACACGATTCATAAAACTGTCAATATTTAGTCATGGCGTGTGTGACGCACTTGTCCAGGATTGATAAGACCATTCAAAAGAAAAATGCGAAAATTAAAAACAAATATAAATCATTCATGAGCGAAGGTTATTGAGATGATTAGTAAAAATTTTTTTGAGTGAAGTGTCCAACAATTTATTATCTTTGGATTAAATATGTTTTAGAACTTCCAGTACTCAACTAAAAATTGAGCTGCTTATGTTATTTGTGGTTTACACATGTTACAAATTGTTTGGGTACAAGCACGTGCTCTAGTATCAACTGAAAGTAGTTTTTCTATACATGTGCATTGATGAAAAACGTTATATGTATTGGATATATATATATATATATTCTAGAATGAAATTAATTGTTCTTGTATATTAATTGTTCTTGTATATGTTTTCCGACCGTATGGTACAAATTATTTCACTTTATTTTGTAAGGTCGGATTCGGTCCCCATATGGCCTAGCCTCCAAGGGACGAGATAACAAGTGGTTGTCCCCACTTGCCTGAATCTCAGCTTTTAAGTAAAATTTTATTGTTTATGGTGGGCATCTTACATGATGTCCTAGCCAAGGATAGATTCTCTTTGTTTCAAGTTTCCGGTAAAAGTTGTCACCGAATGACCTACTAGGATATTATAAATACTAGCTTTGTAAGATCATTTGACATTCGGAAAAATTTGAAAGTCTTAGACTGTCAATCAATTTAAAGTATCATTCACCCTAGGGAGTGTAAAATATTCAATGTAGGTTGGTGACGATGCTCACTCCTAGCTTGAAGCAGCTTCAATGACCAATTCTTTAATGAATTCCAATGCACTAGACCAAAGTTGGTGACCTACTTGGTTTTTCACCCAAGAAATTCCAAGGTACTCTTCTTACCTTTGGCCCCCAAAGCTACAATGGAGTTATAGGAAGGTGAAGAAATTTTTTTTCACTGATAGGAATTTGGTCACATCCCTAATCTCCCCTTATCAAAAATTTCCTATCTACTACATTATCCAGCGTGTACTCAAGATCACTATTTCGTAATTAGAATATCACAATATCATAAGTTCTCACAAAAATACATAGAATGCCATTACGACACTCATCTAACAATGGGGAGCTCAAAACCTAGAAAGCTCCTCGTCCCCTTAATAATAATGTGTTTAATTTAGTCTTTTAGGTGAGGATTAGGTGTGAATCTTGTTTTCACATACAAAAATAATTAATTGTTTAATTCCATAAATTTGATTATTCACCAAAATACATATCATATCCACTATTTGTCTCTCCTACAAATTCCCATTATTTTATTAAAATATGATTTTATCTCACCCAACTATCACATGTTCCTAAATTTACTCCTAATTGTTCCCTATGCCCTAAATCTACTCCTAATTATTCCCTATGCTGCTTTTCCCTTACTTATTTTTAGAAAGTTATTTTCCTAGATCCATCATAACTATGGATCTATCAAGCGCCAAGAGGGATCAAATATCTAGAGGTGCAAACCTCTTTTTTGAGTGCAAAACTTGAGGAAAGGTTTGCACCTCGAGAGATTTGATCCCTCTCGGCGCTTGATAGATCCGTAGTTAAGATGGATCTAGGTTGGTTTCAGTCGTGTGAAACCAAGGAAAAAATATCGATAAACCATTTTAAATATGCTAAATATGTTTGAGATTTATCAAGTCATTTTAATTTTAAATTTTCTTAGTTACCTCAATTTGTTGAGATGATAAATATTGTAGAATAACTTTAATAATGGAAAATGATCAAATAAAATTTTTGAATGCGAAGTGACAATGTAATAATATTGAATGACAGAATGTGAATAATTAGAATGTAATCACTTACAAATAGCATTTATTGTGATCAATCTTAAACTATTTTCTTCTTCTATTCTTATTGTCACCCTTATTAGTTTTTTCATATTTCCGTATCGATTATATTAAAAAGAAAGTAAAAATCATAAATCATAAACCATTTAAATATTTAGCTCGGACTCTTGTAGTAAACACCATACCTTATCTCTCTTGCTCTCCAATATTATTAGGTTTAATTATTATAACACAAAAATCGTTCTACATTGTCAATAATGTTTTGCGCTTACACTGAAATCAATGAACACTATTAATCCAATGACTTTACAAGTAATGTACCACCATACATGCAATTATATCAAATCAGAAATCAACATATACAATGAAATCAATGGGGATTGTCTTGTTACAAGTAACATTTCAATTTACCACATGTGCAAATGTAGGTTGAAACCATCCAAAACTTTAAGTTGTAGATTGAAACCATCAAAACTTTAAGTTTTAAAAACCTTTTGATTATATATTGTGCAACATTAAAACATTAAACATTTAAAGTTCATTAAATATCACATGCAAAATGTAGATTGAAACCATCCAAAACTTGAGTTTTAAAAACTTCACATGCCATGCCAATTATAATTCAAACTTCACATGCCAAATGTAGTTCAGATGACAACATTACTTCACATTCACATGCCAAAAGTACTAAAACCATCCAAAAATTAAATAAAACAAATTATATAATAACAATGTAATAAAATATGTCCAAAAATTGTAAATCTCACAAGTATCAAACTGTATCAAGTTTAACAAATTTTAAAACCATCTAAATTTTGAAATCAAATCTACTCTAAATCATGTCCATCAAATGGAGGATCTAGCGTCTTCCCTACTAGGGTCTCAGTCCGCGCCCTATCCTATGAATAGGAAACCTACATACACAATGCACATGTACTTGAACATTAAAATTTCAAGTTTTAAAAATGAATGAGAATATATATATCTAGAACTTCATGTAAAAAACAAAATATAACAAAAAAATCATGCAATACCTCGTAAGGTTCCCTCTCCATTTGATGAACAGGTTCTCCCATAGAAACATCTGCAGTGGTAAACTGTACAATATACATGTACAGTTAAATGTAAATATATATATATATATATATATATAAATAATTTATATAAATTAAAAACTTTCAAATGAAAATGCACATGTACATGTATATAAACTTATTTTCAATAATATTAAAAAAAGGAACTAAAGACAACTTGTTCAAATGCTGTGGATGTTCCTATCTCCATCGCTAGAGTCCTCGGATTAAAGAAATCTTCTATAGGAACCTAAATTCAAAAAATTTTAAATAACTCAAAATATAGATCTCTCTCTCTCTCTCTCTCTCTCTATATATATATATATCTCAATTTTTAATGGAACTTTTTGAGGTAGACTATATATATATATATATAACTTTTAAACATAAATTTTAAACTTGTGGAAAATTGTCCATACTCGTGGCTCATCTCCCAATGAAGTAGAAGGTACATCTCCTAAGGAAGAAGAAGGTATCGCCATCCCAAAAACATCAGATGGAATCGGTACCTATTAAACCATTTTATCAAATTATATATATATATATACATACATGTACATGTGTGGCAACAATTATTTATTTTAGAGTCACTTAAAAAATACTAACATACATGTGCCAACATATCATGATGGTCAGACCCATCTGCATCGTTTGAACCGGAGGTCCCGAACGTAATATTAACATTTTCATCACGCATCATGCCTGAGAACTACAAATGGTGTTTTAACATATAATCATACATTTTTGTTAGATTAATGTACACATACAAATAAATGTATACATGTACATACACATGTATTTATTACAAATTGTACACATGTATATGTAAATATAATTTCAAAACCTAAGGTCACTAACACATACCGTTCCGGTGCCCTCTTCCTCACGAAAAATTAGGTCTTGCAGACCATTGCGACAATTTATTGCATATGTTCAGAGATCTTCAACATTCATGTTGTAAATCTCCTCATATGTACGATAAACAAAATTGGCACGTGCATTTTCACGTGCTCTTTGTCGATTTAAACAAATATCGACTCCACTCAATCCGCTATGAACATTGTCGATCATAACATCTCTTGCTTCACGACTTATTTGAGAAGTCACATCCATCTCTGATCGCAGGGTTTCGACTCGAAACAGTCGACTCACCAATGGCGGCTCAGGGCGAGGCAACTCCACATCTCGCTTAGCGCCCTTACGTTGACATAATCGACCTCTCCCAGGGCCAAAAAATTCTGAAGGAAGGTCATTGTAGTCGGGTTTCATACCCAAAAAAAATTCTGCATAAAACATTTGTGCAAAATAAACGGGAACCTCATCGTTCCATGGAAGCCTTCCAAAGGCCGCAAGATGTCGATCATACAAATAACTAGCTTTGTCTGGGTGCTTGAAATACTGCACCTTCAACATTTTTATTTTTGGCCCTTCCTTATAATTAAACATTGACTTGGCCTCTGCTCTTGTAACTTTTTGTTTTATGTCCTGCCATTTATCGGGACCTATCACTGTTTCTTTTCTCTTTCTCATCAGTTCTACAAACGAATCAGTCGTTGGCCCCAAATTTCTGTACAAATTTACCATTTCACCCAATGAATGTGTAACTATTTCAAGGCTTTGTCTACTCTCAGCAGGTAGAGACAAAGCCATGAGATCTCTTTGCAATTTTTCATGAAGGCTTTCACACCTTTGTAAGGTGCATTCCGCCATGTTGGTTTCCCATGGTATATCAGTAATCTCAGCCGGATAAGTTGTGCTGGGTTGACAGCCTTCTTCTTGAATGTAGCGCGCTGCCCTGCGTCTATTTTGACCACTGGCTCGAACATTTTCAGCCTCTGCATCAATATATATAAAATTTCGTATATTAGAAAAAACACGTGTAAAAAAATTGTACAAATTTAATGAAAAAATATTGAAATTGATGGCAACCTTGATGTTGTTGGTTAACATCTTCTCCAACATGACCCTGCTGAGAACCAGCCCCAGAATGACGCTGCTGAGAACCAGACCCACAATGACCCTGTTGAGAACCAGCAACGGTTGATTGGCCTTCGGGGGAATAAATATCACCCCCTTCCCGCAACCTGCTACCACTCATACCTCGACCAGTTGAACCTTGGCCACGCTCCATGGATGGAGTTGAAACCCTTCTCCTCTTACCTCCTAAAAATTAAAATATGAAACTTATTAACAACTAAATTAACTCAAAGTTAATAAAAAAATCAATTCCATATGTACACATGTATGGAGATTTAAGATTATATTTAAATATCGTGAACATTCCCCGATCCCTGAACCTCCATATGGGATTCGACTGATCTTCGTTGTTCATCCTCCATGATATATATCTATTGGTCAACATTTACACAAAATAGATTTCAAAAAATCAATTTGTAATTTAGTGTACACAAATTATGTAGAACACAACTTTCAAAGCAATAATTGATCATGTGTGAAACTAAATTTAATCGAAAAATATATTATAAAAATGATAAGTTCACCAAATTGCACTTTACATGGTGGGAGCACACTTGGTATAAAATTTCCTACTTATACACTTTAGTTTGTGGAAGAAATGACACATGTACATAGTTTACCTTAAAGTAGTTGTGTTTTACGGATATTAAAATGAAGAACTTCTATTTAGATCCATTCTAGAGATTGACTGTAGGGGCATTTAATAGATATGTCACCTTTCATAAAAGATGAGATCCAGAGGCTACCTGGCCCTTTACAGACTCTGCCTATAGAACTTGTAGAAGTAAACACTAGAGGCATTAACAATATCAAAAAACGTTTTCATGCTCAGACATGGGAATGTGTCTCTTTCCCTACGCAAAAAAATAGTTCAAGGTAGTTAATCTTCATAGACATGTCATCAAGCAAGTCAATGTGATCATCCCCAACTTAATTTTTATGAAATTAGGCTTGGAATCTCATTTTAGAGCTCAAAATTTTAGGAAGGATTTAAGTATCCACCTTTCAAGAATCACTAGAAGAGGTTGATAAAGAATATAGGAAGACAAAAAACTAACCAGTGGTGTACTAAATGTATTTCTTGGGAGGTAGATTGGCATATGGACTTTTGGTAGCTAGAACTTTTCCAAATAAGTGAATGTATTTGAAAACCAAACCTCTAGTTTATTTTTGTTTAGACAAGGTCTAGAATTTGAAAAGTGAATTCCCTCTTTCTTCCTCTTACATGTCCAATGATCGGAATTTGGATTGAGGGAAAAAATTTTCCTAAATAAAAATTTTGCATTTTATTTGTACACCAGTTTTTAAAAGCTAATTAACTCGTAAATTTCTCACAAAATACACTTAAAGCTTGACACAAACCCCTTCCCACAAGAGGAATAAGGTCCAAATTTTTGATGAAAATGTGCTATGAAAGTAAAGGGTTAAAGGCAACCATGTACAAGGCATAGTTGAGCCAAATGTTGTTGAGGAAGGGCCTAATTATTTGGGTCTTGGTTATGGAAAACATGGAGAATTCTCCAAAGCCAAGGAGGCACATGAAGCTGTTCCAAGAAGGAATTTTATTTCGTGTTCATTACCTCAAGCTTGTGAAGTTTGTGTTCATGATGAATGGAAAATTTTGACACCCACTTTGCAAGAAGATGTTAATAAACATGAAGCTAATGAGAATGTAAAAGAAGAGGATGTTGAAAGCTCTATATAGTCATTGAATTCATTGCTAGTATTCAAAGGAGAGCCACTACCTCATCAAATTCACCTCCTCAAGAAGGCGACAATGGTGAATGTTCAAGGTATAAATTTGCCTTTAATCAAATTTCTTTTGATTATGATAAACATGGTAAATATTCACATAAGATATATAAAAGAACTTGCACATGTTCCTTTGTGGTTTGAATAATAATAATGTTTATAGATGTTGGAAGAAGATATCCATGCACATTGAAACTTTCTAAATAAATGAGGCAAAAAGTCAAAGGCCCATTGGACAAGGAAAATGATGTTGAAAATAAGATGCAATTGTTTATTACTCATTGCCATAAGAAAGGTCACCTTGTGGACAAGTGTTGGACTTTGTATCCAACAAGTCATCCACAACATTTGAAGGTGGTGGAAAGAGATAACAACAAGAATGGAAAAGAGGATTCCATAATCGATGAGGGTCAAGATGATTCACATGATGAAGTGCAGCTAAAAGATGCGCCATTGAAATGGTTTGCTAACAGATGGTTAGATTTCTTATCTAATTAAGGCCTTGCATGCATTTTGATGTTTCATGAATTTCTTTGCAAATTCAAAGTATGGTGCATGTTGCATGAAGCAAGATGTTGAAAGTAGAGTTACGTTGACACACTTAAATGCAACAAATGTGGAAATTTGTACCTGAGCTCTATTATTTGACTTGAGTCGATTGTTTGAAGAGGCATGTTTTGTCGATTTGTGTTTGGTTGATGGTTTTGTACACCAATATGTAAGAGTACATGGAGATATTCACATGATGTGAATTTTTTTTCTTTGAAGGAAAAAAATGATATGTCAGCGAGCTATGTTTCTTGCATGATGTGTTTTCAGTTTGATGGTTTTGTTTGTGACAAGACGTCACAAGATTTTGGGAAGGTCCACTCTTGAGCGAGAGCCTCATGATTACAACCTAATCATGAGAATAAAATGGGAGTGCATCCTTATTTTAAAAACAAATAGGATTCTGAGCTACCTAGGACTCGGATCATTATTTTTAAATTTGAAATATCATGGTGTGTTGTTTCAATCCCTGAATCCACAATCCTAACACAAATTGTTTTATTCTTTTTTTGCAGGATTTAGTTGGTTATATTAAAAGTCAGTTGAATTTAAAATTCTTGGCTTAGTGGCATGAACCAAACATATTGTACATATTAAATTCAAGGAATTTCGCTCTCCCAATCATTTCTAAATCACCCATGTCACCAAGAAAACATGTTTTAAAAGAACATACTTTGGTATGGGAAAGACCTTCGATTTCAAATATTATAAGAAGGTTTTTGATATGGTTGAGAGAATGTGTAAAATAGAATCCATAAACAAATTATTTTTCAAAAAGTATTACTTTCAAAGTATCAACAAGGAACATGTACAAGGGTGTTCAATGAATTAACGCTATTTATTTAAATTCCATGATGTATATCTTACTCATAATTTTAACAAATTATTAAATAATGATCTAGATTGGATGATTATATTATTTGTCATATATTTTGATGCTTATAGAGTGAAAAAACTGAAAGAATCAACTTGTAGGGTCATTTTAATGGTGGGTGGAGAATTGGGGTCTAAAACCTTTTAGAGTCATTTTGAGGCATTAAATGACATTTCTGGGGGTCAAACGATTATCCCTTGTGCCGAAATCTTGACCATTATTCTACACTTAAAGACATATCCAATGGTGCAAGAAAAACATCAAACAAAGTCCATTCAAAATTTATGCCTTTAGTAAGTTGACCTATCATGTTGACCACCATGGTACGAGAGAATGACATCTTAGCCCCATTACTCATGCATGGAAAGCTAGCTACATGTGGAATTTTAACAAGACTCTAAAAGGTCTAAAATCACAAACCTCGTTAATGGTTGACAGAGTCAAATCTTACACCTAGTTGGCTATCACGCTATGTTAAATACTTAGCCACTAGGAGGAATAAGAGTTCCATTTTGTGTTATTGTATTTTGTTCCATAGTTGAAAATACAACTAGGAGTGTGAAGTTAGAGAGAAAAATGTATGAAGTTAAGTTTTTATAGCAACCTTACACGCTAAAAGTCTTAGCTAACTCTAGAGAGATTACCTCTTTCTTTGTGCTCACATATTTTCCATACCAGAAAAGAGAGAGTAGAGCATGTTTACATTTTAGTGTTGTTTTTCTCCCATAAGGATTTCCTAGGGAAAAAGGAGTCTAGAGCATCATTACTTTTTAGGGTTTCTTGTCTCCCATATAAGGATTTCCTAGGAAAATAATTGTGTTGATTGTCTAGAGATATTTATGTGTGTTTCATTATGTTCTCTATTTCTTACATTGTGTTTCATTATGTTTTATATTTCTTACATTTCTTACATTTCACATAAGATATATAAAATAACTTGCACATGTTCCTTTTTTGGTTTGAATAATCATAATGTTTATAAATGTTGGAAGAAGATATCCATGCACATTGAAACTTTCTAAATAAATGAGGCAAAAAGTCAAAGGCCCATTGGACAAGGAAAATGATGTTGAAAATAACATGCAATTGTTTATTACTCATTTCCATAAGAAAGGTCACCTTGTGGACAAGTGTTGGACTTTGTATCCAACAAGTCATCCACAACATTTGAAGAAGGTGGAAAGAGATAAAGACAAGAATGGAAAAGAGGATTCCATAATCGATGAGGGTCAAGATGATTCACATGATGAAGTGCAGCTAAAAGAAGCGCCATTGAAATGGTTTGCTAACAGATGGTTAGATTTCTTATCCAATTAAGGCCTTGCATGTATTTTGATGTTTCATGAATTTTTTTGCATTTACTCAAAGTATGGTGCATGTTGCATGAAGCAAGATGTTGAAAGTAGAGTTATGTTGACACACTTAAATGCAACAAATATGGAAATTTGTACATGAGCTCTATTATTTGACTTGAGAGTCATTTGTTTGAAGAGGCATGTTTTGTCGACTTGTGTTTGGTTGATGGTTTTGTACACCAATATGTAAGAGTACATGGAGATATTCACATGATGTGAATTTTTTTTTCTTTGAAGGAGAAAAATGATATATTAGTGAGCTATGTTTCTTGCATGATGTGTTTTCAGTTTGATGGTTTTGTTTGTGACAAGACGTCACAAGATTTTGGGAAGGTCCACTCTTGAGCGAGAGCCTCATGATTACAACATAATCATGAAAATCAAATGGGAGTGCATCCTTATTTTGAAAACAAATAGGATTCTGAGCTACCTAGGACTTGAACCATTATTTTTAAATTTGAAATATCATGGTGTGTTGTTTCAATCCCTGAATCCACAATCCTAACATAAATTGTTTTATTCTTTTTTTGCAGGATTTAGTTGGTTATATTAAAAGTCAGGTGAATTTAAAATTCTTGGCTTAGTGGCATGAAATCTTGACCATTATTCTACACTTAAAGACATATCCAATGGTGCAAGAAAAACATCAAACGAAGTTCATTCAAAATTTATACCTTTAGTAAGTTGACCTATCATGTTGACCACCATGGTACGAGATAATGAAATTTTAGCCCCATTACTCATGCATGGCAAGCTAGCTACATGTGGAATTTTAACAATACTCTAAAATGTCTAAAATCACAAACCTCGTTAATGGTTGATAGAGTCAAATCTTACACGTAGTTGGCTATCACGCTAGGTTAAATACTTGGCCACTAGGAGGAATAAGAGTTCCATTTTGTGTTATTGTATTTTGTTCCATAGTTGAAAATACAACTAGGAGTGTGAAGTTAGAGAGAAAAATGTATGAAGTTAAGTTTTATAGCAACCTTACACGCTAAAAGTCTTAGCTAACTCTAGAGAGATTACCTCTTTCTTTGTGCTCACATATTTTCCATACCAGAAAAGAGAGAGTAGAGCATGTTTACATTTTAGTGTTGTTTTTCTCCCATAAGGATTTCCTAGGGAAAAAGGAGTCTAGAGCATCATTACTTTTTAGGGTTGCTTGTCTCCCATATAAGGATTCCTAGGAAAATAATTGTGTTGATTGTCTAGAGATATGTATGTGTGTGTTTCATTATGTTCTCTATTTCTTACGTTGTGTTTCATTATGTTTTATATTTCTTACATTTCTGCCCGAGCCTATTTTTCTTTCCAATCAAGGCTTATAAAATAACATGAGAAGCAACATGAGACTTGGAACAATCATTTTCATTACCTATATGGAAGGCAAGAAGGATTATATCCCCTTAAGCTTAAGCTTATGTAGTTTGTCAATTTTTATCATATATTTTTTGGTAAGGGTAAATGTTTTTGTTTTATCTATAGTACAAGTCATGAGTTCCCCAATTTTACCTCATGTAAAGCATGATTATAGGATTAATACAATTTGTACTTGGTTTTTTATTGTGATGATGCCCTGTCTCAATCACTTGGTTCAAGAGAAATATTATATGGATACTCATGTCAAAATCAACATTCCTAGTTATTGGACCCAGGGTTGACTTGACCATGAAAACGAATAAATATACTACTATTCAGCCATGGCAGGGACTTGCTGCTCTGCAGATCGTCTTGTTAAATTATATCTCTTTAATCAAATTTTGTTGTCTTCCGTATTAATTCATATTAAAGCAAATAAACTTTAGGCCCAAATTTCATGTTAATGTTAAAAAGTGTCACACAACCAGTATTGCATGTTTGCCATCTGTCGTGGTACATTTTTTCCATGTTCCATTGTTCACCGTGGTCTTATGTTTGCCCCCCCTCCCTGGTTCAGAAGGGTTGGGAGCACCATTAAATGAAAAGAAATGCAGTCGGTGACATGGAAGCCTAATCTATAACAGCAAACAGATTAAATGCACACAGATACGAAAGTGAGGGGTAATTGATGTTAGTGCTCCCTGAAATGGGGCTACTTGTACCTTCTACTACAGCTTATGAATCACCCTTGGTATGGGGACATCAATCCTTACGATACACCTCACATCACTCATTGGTAGCAGTCGGAATTTTGAAGGGAGACATTCACAGGTCAGAAACACCTCACTCAACGAGCGGCAGAATCAGTTAAAAAAAGTACTTTCTATTGGGAAATGCCAAAGCTAGGTAGTATGAATATGAATAGAAAATACTTGATATATGTCCATGGCAATGAATGTCTTTATTCTCACTAGTTTTCTGTATGAAAAAAATACCATCCCATTACAATACCCAGAAACTTGCGAGGGGAAAGAAACTTATTGGTTAATAATGTGTGCATGCCTCCACAAGAAGGCGGAGCAAACACAGTATGTGCAGTGGATGATCCAACGCATAATATTGTAGATGTTACTGCATGAGGTAAGGCAACATGCTCCTGTCATGGCTACTATGTTTGTAACAATGTTCCTCTTTTTCAACCAACTTTAAGGGATGGCTTCTGTAAATGCCATGCCCACTTCACAGGCTTCAAAGGAGGGGCTTATGGGTACAAGTGTTAGTATTTGCAGCGGTGTATGGGAGTTCGATATGGGTTAATTTTATTAGGGCAATGTGCTGGCCATAGCCATTCCGAAATGGAAATTTGGATTTCACTCTAGGACCCCATGAAAAATTGCAAAAATAACTTTGACATCTGATACATCTTTTATCCTTCTAAATATGTTTCAACCTTGAATATGAATATACATATTTTTTTTATACTATGATACTTCGTTTATACTTCGTTGTCTAAATTGTATTATTAAATTGTATTATTGGTGTAATATAATCATCACCATCCCAGTGGGACATTCAACAAGCACTTATTATTTGTTTTATTTTATTTTCCTTGGGAGTTTCAACAAGCCCCTATTATTTGCTTGTTATTTGTTTTATTTTAATTGACTTGGGAGTTTCAACAAGTGCCTATTATTTGTTTTGTTTTGTTGGGAGATTTCACGGGATATGTAACTTAAGTCTTACTCAAATCTTGAACATGTCATTCATATTCGCCACTTGTAATCAAAAAGTTATGTGAGCTACTTAAATTTTCAATGTATCATAATTTTTCTTATTTATATATTAGCATTAGATCATAATTTTTCTCATTTATATATCAGCTACTTAAATTTTCAATGTATCATAATTTTTCTTATTTATATATTAGCATTAGATCATATTTTTTCTCATTTATATATCAACATTAGATCATAATTTTTCTCATTTATATATCAGCATTAGATCAGATCAGGTTGTAGCACTCAAATCGATGTGTTTTATTTATATAGTTTCTGTAAGGTAATCTAGATCAATAACAATCATTGTATCCTTAATATTTTCTTCTATGTCTAGCTAAACTAACATGTTCTTCTAGTTTCTAGATTATTAGTTTGTAGATTATGAGACCTTTGTAGTGGAAAACTATATATATATATATTCATATTTTTCAGATGCATATCTATTTTCTTCTACTTACCATTTTAAAGTTTTCTAGTTACTATTTTTAAGTATAACTACTTTTTTTGGTAAAGAATGTAAGATTTCTTTTCTTCTTTTTTTGGTAAAGAATGTAAGATTTCGCTTTTTTTGGTAAAGAATGTAAGATTTCTTTTTCTGCTTTTACTGTTGGAAGTACAAAACATGGAAAGTTTTTTTTTTTTTTTTTAAAGAATAGTAAGATTTCAATGTTCTAGATCAATATGTCACTGCATTGATTTAATTGAAATAGCAGTAGCTATGTGGGATTATATCCCATACATGCCATTGAAATGGCATGCATTCAATTGAAATGGTAGTAGCTATGTGGGATTATAGCCAATACATGCATCCAAACATCATGTACCCATAAACCTAAGTAGGGTTATAGCCCATACATGCATCCAAATATCATGTACCCATAAAACTATAAAATTATGTAATTGTTGAAACTTCTAATGCATTTCCCATTTGTGTTTATTTAGTGTAATTCATTTAAAGTCTTCTTCCAGTAAGATTGGAAAACCTTAAACAATGTGCTAATTATTCCTATTGTCCAAAGCAATCTACCAGTCTTGTAAAATTCTACACTGTAACCTTAAACAATGTGCTAATTAGCCCTATTGTCCAAAGAAATCTATCAGTCTTTTAAAATTCTACATTGTAATATTGGACCATTTCTGGATGCCTATTGCCCAAAGCAATCTGCCAATCTTGTAAAATTGTTGTACACTCTAATGTTGAACCATTTCCGGATTGTGGATAACCCTTTCTAGATTATGAATAACTTGGGAACGAGGTTCTTAACATTCAGCATTTTCAAGAAAACACAAGGTTCTTAACATTCAACATTTCCAAGAAAAAACAAAAGAACTATTGAATGGTTGGTATTGCAGTAGCAGGGTTGTTAACTATTACAATATGAGGGTTGTTAATTTATACGGGTTTTTATTTTGGATAATCTCGTATGCAGAGATAAACATCATAATTTTAACAAATTTTTTTATTTTTTATATTTGAACATTTTTTTTCCAGAAATGAAAAAACGTTGTTTACTGCTATACATAGTCTATACAGAAAATCACTGGCATCATTTAGGTAGCCCCACACACACAGCATTTTTCGAAAGAGGCGAGAATTTTGGTGACATACCCGAGAATTTCTACTGGATGCAAAGTAACTCGACGAGCGGGGACGGCAGGAGCACCATGGCGGCCGGGAGCAGCAACAACGAAGCCAGAGCGAAAAAAACGCGCGTACAATGAAAACTGTAAACCATAAACCTTCGCGGGTGACTTATTTATAAAAAATAGTTCGGCCGAACTATTTTTAAAAAAAAGTTCGGCCGAACTAATAGTTCGGCCGAACTTTTGATGCCGGTTTTCCCATTCCCGACAAAAATTCTGCGTAGAACTTTCACTTCGGTTTCCAATTCCCAGACAAAAATTAATTTGCCGCCCAGCAGATCGGTGTGCCGTCCATCTAAACGGAATGCGGTTGGGTAGAACTATTGTTGAAAAAAATTTTCGGCCCCCGATTCTCACAAAAGTGTAACCCAGGTTCACGTTTCCGCCCATAGAATTTCTGCCATTTTTTTTTCCACTCCTTCTCTGGCTACCTCTTGAGTCCATAGGCAGTGAGCCAAAAAATTCCTAATGGCCTAATGGCCATCTCCTAGGCATCTCATTTCCTCAACTTCCAGGGAAGCAACTTGCTACGGATGTGAGATGGTATGTCAAGATCGAAAATCTATATGCATTCACCCATCCAAGGAATTCAAGAGGGACACCCATGACCGTGTCCTCCTCATCTAGCTCTTCCTCTCTCTTGAATCATGTCGACAAGCAGATGATTGCAGAGAGTTATGCAGAGGTCTTTGTGGGCAGTGTCAAGGGGGACATGAGAGCATCAAAGCCAAATAACATCAAAGCTAAGAATGGAATGAGGTAAGGGAGGGATATGAGGGTGGTGAATTATCCAGGACAAAAGGAGAAGCACATGAATTAACTTGTGCATAAGAGTGGAGGAGTGTGATATCTCAAAGTTGATGGAGTGCAGATGAGATGATTCAAAATGACTATCATAGATGTAATATTACGACTCATGGACGCCATTTGTAGCTATCAAGCATGTCAAAGGTTAATAATGGCTTCCCTTAGTTGACAAGACTCCGCCGCTAATATACCATCTGGATCCAAGAAAGTAACAATCATATGTTATTCATGATATCTTATTTTGAATATATGACCAATGCACCCACGTACATAATAAATAGAATTAGTAGTTAGAATCGTCACATTACCTTTTTAAAATTTCATGATAAGTTTTAGATAATAATAATAACAATTAATAATATGTGATGTAGTATATACTAAGTAGTAGTAATAATAATAATAAAACAACAATCACGAGTTACAATATGATGACTTGTCAAAGTTCAATGTTCATGGTTTCTTCTTAGGTTCAATTTTGTGGTTCGATGTGAGTAATTTTACAAATTAAATTATAGTAATGACTTGGCATGTCACATCATGATAATATTTATATTTATAGGTGTACATCAAACTTTTAAGTTTTATATTTAAAAGCATTTAGGTTTGATAAATGTGTAAATCTTGAAATTAATTGGTTTGAATGTGTAAATACATAAATCCCTAAATCAATGGAGTTTAATGTGTAAATATTTATTTTTATATGGTTCATATTTGTAAATTGATATAACTTGAATGCAAATTGATATCTCCCACACTTCTCGCACACCCTTTGGGTGATTGAGCATGATTAATGCCACTACTATGCTCCAAGAAAACACATATCAATTACAATGTAAATTATAATTGCAATGTTCAATCTCATAAACAATTATTGTCTAATCCATTTATAATGGTAAAATCTAGCAATTTGATTTTCAAATTTATATTTCTTTTAGCTTATATTATTTTAATAATTAATATTACCACATATGTGTTATGTTGTTATCTTGTGCATAAGTTTTTTTTATGTAGAAGCTTTCTCGTTGTGTGGACTGCAGAGGTGCGGAGAAAACTCCACGTGATGAAAGATATTGCACTCCGCACAAAAAAATGAAAGCAAAACTTTCACTTTCTAAAATTATTGAAAACTAATACACAAATTATTAAATAATAGTAATTTTATAAATAAAAGTTAAAATAGCTATATCATCAAAAAAATATTTGATGAGAATTGTTAATGGATAGATCATGCAATGGAAATCGATATCAATTCATTTGTAACTTTTCCAATCTGAAGTGTAACATATAATCGTAATACGTTAAATATTATTATAAAAATATATAATAAGATTATTATAAAATAAATATCATGATTAGTTCGATTTTGTGGTTTGATGTGAGTACTTTTACAGATTAAATTGCAATATTGTTTTGGCATGTTACATCATGATAATATTTATGTTTATATATGTAAATAGAAATTTTAATTTTTATATGTAAAACATTTAGGTTTGATAAATGCTTAAATATTGAAATTAATTGTTTTTAATGTGTAAATTAATTCCATTATTGTGCTCCAAGAAAACACGCATCAACTATGATGTAAATTATAATTGTGATGTTCAATATCAAAATAAACTAATATCTAATCCATATAGAATGGTAAACTTTCCCAATTTTATTTTAAAAATTATGTTTTTTTTTGTAGCTTTGTTATTTCAAACATTAAAATTACTCTCTATTTGTTATGTCATTATCTTGTGCATAAAATTTCATTGTCTAGAAGATTTCTCATTATGCAGAGTGTAGAGGTGCAAAGAAAATCTGTAGAATGAATACTCTCCTCACTTCACACAAAACAATAAAAACAAAACCTCGTTCCATTTTACCACTAATAACCTAAAACATATGTTATGGATTTCACGTGAGAATTTTAACTTGTATATATAAAAAAAACACAAAAACGAGTTTGAAGTTTTGCATGCCTAATTGTCAAATTGGACATCGATTGCTATCAAAAGTGTTGCATATATATATATATATATATATATATATATATATACCATCACTTGCACCTCCGCATATCGATATTTGGTTTCATTGAAATTAATGTTCCAAATTTATCATTATAATTACGTTGTCAACAACGTTATTAAAAATGGGCATCTCCAGAGGTGTGTCCAAATTTCAGAACGAAATACTTATACCGAACCGAGTCCAAAAACAAGAAAAATGTTTAAAAATGATTTGTAATTTTAAAATTTTTTTTAAGCAATTACCATCTTGGAAGGGGGTAAATTCATTATGATCACTAAATATGTCCCATCACTCCTGTAAATTGCCGAATGACCTCTATATATTTGATAGCAGTAAAACTATTGTTGTAAAGCAAAGGTTGATTTTTATTATGTAGCAAATGATATCTTAAGAAAGTGAAACAAAATTGAATAAAAGAGGAATACGATGGGCTTAAAATTACATTCTCAATTTTTATTATCGATTTCACAAACTGCAAAGGCGCTGTCATTGTGAGGAGTGCAGAGGTGCTTTCATCTGCACACTCTTTCTCCTATACTTCTTTTCTCTGCACAACAAAATAATAGTAATATGATATTAAATTAATATATAAAAATTTCTCTACATATTTGTTCAACCTTCCTTACTTATGTAATGGAGGGACCTGATTTTCTGCACACCTTTTCTCCTGCACTTTCTACACACCCTTTATCCACACAAGGAAATAGTAGTAGTTTGATATTAAATTAATATATCACACATTAGCATTTGGTTTCATTGAAATTGATGGTCCAAATTTATCTTTATAATTATGTTGTCAACCGTGTTATTAAAATGGGCATCTCTAGAGGTTTGTCCATCAAATTTTAGAACAAAAGTCATATATTCCACTTGGTCAAAAAGTAACACAAATATTTAAAAATTATTTGTAATTTGCAGCGAGGAATTACCATCCTTGAAGGGGCTAAATTCATTTTGATTGTTGAATATGTCCCATCACCACTCAGATACCAATAAAAATGAAATTAAATAAAAGAGGAACACTATATGTTTAAAATTACATTCTTTATTTTTATTATCCAACCTACAGAGTGTGGAGGTGCTTTCATTGTGTGAAGTGTGGATGTTCTTTCATCTGCATACTCTTTCTCATACAATTCCTTTGTCCGCAACACAAAATACTAGCAATTTGATATTGAATTAATATATAAAATCTTCTTATGTATATTTTTTCAGCCTCCCCACCCCCCGCTTATGTAAGGGACCTGATTCACACACCCTTTCTCCCGCACTTCCCGGGCATCCTTTATTTGCACAACAAAATAGTAGTAGTTTGATATTAAATTAATATATAAAAGCTTCCTGGCGAAAGGTAGTAGCAGTGTCAGAAATAACAATGTGAGAGCGCTCTTCAATGGAATGACCACTCACACAATTATAATTTTTTTTATTTTTATTTTAAAATGATTTGTTAGGAATTGACAAATACTGAAAAAAAAAAAAAAAAATCACCCTCCACTAGGGGAATTATGTCACATCAAGCCTTGATCAACCAATGGAAAATTAGATATAAGATTTCCATAAATTAGAAAACTATTTTTGAATTTAGATAAAAATAGAAATATTTATCATTTCTTGAAATTTTGGTTAAAAATAGCAATTGCACTACATGTTGCAAAAGAAACACTGTAAGGAAATAGCATAGGAAAGAGTAGCCTAGAAGAAATAAGTTGTTGCAGAAAAGGAGTCATTGTGAAGGAATGAAAGGCATTTTTTGCTTCCATGGAAGCAGGTCGTGGAGGTTTCAAAGATATTGATAAGAGTTATCAACCAGAAAATTTTGTTATATATAAAACATATATATAAACCAATATATAAACCAACATAATATAGATATTGAAATATGCAATTGTGGGTGAAAACATATATATAAACCAACATTATATGTTCACATATATACAAATTTTTTTATAGATATTGAAATAGGAAATTGGGGGTGAAAATCGTTTGGTGATTAATAATCATCTGAAACAAGCATGAAATGAGCATGTAACTCAAATATGTAAATAAAGAGAATTTTTATTAACAGAAATAGTGTTTACTCCAAGTTCATCTACATATTCCAATAAATTTTATATTGTATATGAATAACAATAGTCTTGGTATACAAGAAAGTGAATACCATTTTAATATTGAAACATTTTTGGAAGGAGATATTGTTCTTTATGTTATGGTTTATTTTCTTAACTCCAAACTTGGTTTATTCTTTCTCTATATACATAAGAAACAAAAAATGCAAAGTAATTTCACAATTTTAAGTTATAGTTTTATATTTTATAGTTACAAATCTAGTTTCTTATTAAACTATTTTACACACATCTATTTATTCAAATAAATTATATTGTGAATATGTTTTCTCCTATTATTTGATTAAAAATTATTGTACTCCCTACTAATTAAAACAACTATATTAATAAAGAATTGAATGCCGAAGAACTGATTTTTTGATGTATAAATTATTTGTTTTATTATTTCATTTCTTGTGAAATAATTTAATAAACTATATTCCACATGAATACCATGGGTCAATACCATGGGTTGTTTTATACACCTAAAATCAATCTAACTTATTAAAAGGAAAAAAAAAACTAACATTATAAAAAGAAAATATAAAGCTATTTACTTGTGGATCTAATGGCCTAAAACATTTCAATAGTCTAGCATTTGATCCAATGGCTCAGGCATGGACACATTGGCAGCTAGGGAAGTTGTTTTCAAATAAGGTTAATACCATATGTTATTTTTATAATTTATTATTATTTTAGTTTTTTATTTTATTTTATTTTATTTTTATTTTTGTGTAACTTGACATAGTCAACATGTTAAACATTGCATTACAACATTTCTATTATATACCTAAAATCAATCTAACTCATTAAAAAAAAAAAAAAACCTAACATTATAAAAACATAAATTTAAAACTATTTACTTGTGGATCTAATGGCCTAAACCATTTCAATCGTTTAACATTTAATCCAATGGCTCACACATGGACACATTGACAGTTAGGGAAGTTGTTTTCAAATAAATAACAAAAAAACTACAAACTCATCAAAAATCAACAAGATTTAACAATCAAATAAATGCTGTAATCCATAGCAAAACAAAGATTATTAATATAAAGTTCTTATTTAAAAAACTTGGTTAAAATGTAATTCATAGATATTTTCGTAAGAAAACTTATTATAAACACTTACCATTAAACCACAATTCAATAAATAATAATATAATATATAAAATTTATTATATTTAAAAAACCATTGTTCAACTATAATACATAGACATTTTAATGAACAATATTAAAAACCTATTATAAAGTAAATTAAAAAACTTATTATAAATTAGAAACAAAGTATAATAACACTCCTTTAAGGGATAAATTAATAATATAGTAAATGGTTAATAATTGAAAAAATATTGTATATAAAATTTATAAAATTATTTTAAAATTTAAGATTTTATATCTATTGAAGTTTGAATTTATGTTATAATATTTTGGCTCGTTGTTTTTATTAAATAACATTATTTTTATTTAAATAATTAAATCATAAATAACAATGTAACAAGTTTATTATATTCTTTTTTCAATTTAATCTATATACATTTTAATACATAATAATATTAAGGATTTATATAGACTAAAAACACTCTGTTTAATTTAATGTATAAACATTTAATGCATGGAATCCTGATTCGTTGCAAGCGGAGCTATATAGTTTTGGTATAAGGATGAATCCCATAGTTTTGGTACAAGGATGAATCCCATTGATTTGGAGAAGGGATTTACATTTTTGGATGAAGAAAAGAAAAGAATAATACATTTGGTAATAAATTTTATAGGAAAAATCAAGTTATTCAAAAAAAAGTTATTAACTTTAAATATAACATACAAATTAGGGAGATTATGCATTATGTTTTATAATCACATGGGGAAAATCAAACCATCCAAAAAGAGTTATGAAGATAATATATATATATTAGGCATTGTGTTTCATTACCACAAGAAAAAAAATGTTAAGTGTGTTAGTGATTTATCTCGAGGCCATTAACCTAGAGAGACATTATTAAGAAAATGAAATAATTATTAATATAAATATGTAAGATATTTATCTATTATGTTTGGTACAAGGATGAAACACAATATTTTTCAAATTTTTATCACCATGCATAAATGTTAA
Source organism: Pinus albicaulis (assembly GCA_034641835.2). Lineage (NCBI taxonomy): Eukaryota > Viridiplantae > Streptophyta > Pinopsida > Pinales > Pinaceae > Pinus > Pinus albicaulis. The sequence continues at coordinate 518,347,963 of CM076579.1, forward strand.
GTATGGAAGTGATATATTTAAAGATCATCAATATCAATAACCACAATTTTTTTTTTTTGTTAGAATAAAGCAATGATTAAAACAGAATGATTCTGGAGCAGTGAGTCCCTGCCAAGAGGCAGTGGAATTTTCCAATATATTTTCAGGAAACACACATGAAATCTAGGAAGATATGTTGGATGACCTAGCACAAATCCACATGTATGCACATGAAATTTGATAAATATGGCAGGATAGTTGCCAAAAATTATACATATGAAATTCGAGAAAATGGCAGGATAATCACCAAAAATTAATTTCATCTCCAGAATAATGTGTTCTGACAATGCCTATGTAGTTTTCTAATGTAATGCATCCCATTAGCAATTTTGGGGGATCAGACACTCACGCTTAAAAAACATTCCACCATATACTCTATAATTTTTTAGTTGATTCCGTGGCATCATAAAAGTACAAAGGTGGTTGACTTACCAGTGCAGTCCAATTGAGTAAAAAATTATTTGTAAATTGGGTTAAATTTTTCTTTTATCCACCAAAGAAATAAATAAGAGGCATCAAGCTCCACTGTTGCAGATTGTAGGATATTTAATTAAAAATTTCCTATTTTTATTAAAAACTGCTAAATTAAATAAAAAATGCCAAAGAAAATCCCAAAAACAACTATGAACAAAATATCAAAAACAATGATGAACTTGCATGCAACCCATGTGTTAATATTTCTATATTATGTAATTAAAAAATCTATAAATTGATAAAAACAACACAACAAACTTGTGACTTTCTTGCATGCAAGCCATGTAGCCACTTCGCAGCAGAGTATGAAATTGAGACAGGTACATGTTAATGTCTTTCGTAAATATAAACACTTGGTTATCTGTATGTGCAATTTTATATATGACACTATATTTCCAGTTCTAGATAGGTTTTCTCTATTGAAATACGAAGATTCAGAACTAGTATTCACTTTTTATTGCAGATCATGGAGAACTAATCAATTTAGATGGATGCTTGCTAATGGGCTTGTGATGCTTAGGTTATACGTGCTGATATGTTTTTGTTTAGCCTCCTGGTGTTGTCCAGTTGAAGCGGGCCGAAGCCATCTCCAAATTCCGAACCCTCTTTCTTTCTTCAAGGGTGTTTAGTCATAATCGACATCGGAACACGGTAAATACCAATTGTAGCAAAAATGACATTGGAATAATGGGAAACATGCAGTCAATTTCTGTTTCGTTTGTTCCCAGGAAATGAGCAAAGAGTTTAAGGAGTAGGATGAATGAGTACATATACCAAAGTCTGATTTCTAGTGTTATATTCATAGCAGTGAAACTGTTGTGCTTTTAAGGGCTCACCATGAAGTACATTCCCAGGGATATCGGGCTGACATACTTGCTATACGTCCAATATTTATCCCATATGTAGTTGGAAGCATAACTTAGACTGGATGTAATTGAACGAAAATGGATTTAGGTGGGATAAGTTGGTGCGATTAAGCAGGTAAGCGAAGTCTCTCTCTCGCTCTATGGTCTTGTGTAAATCCTTTCTGTGGAAATTATATACATTAAACATGCATATGTCATAGATTCCCTTGATCTCACAATATTTAACTTCTTCCAAAATACAGAATCATTCCACTGTTAATATTTTTCGAAAAATTAATTTCACACACATGTGAAGCATAAATAAAAACAATCGCACATAGCACAATTGTTTAATGGGAAAGCCTAAAGCTGAAAACCCCAACTATCATATATTATGTATCATGGAGATCATGTAACAATCCTCATACAAAGCTTAGTACATCAAGCTCTCATTATAATACAATCATCACACACTAATGAGGAAAAATCTGCAAATCCATGCATCGATATTTGCCCCCTGCTAGCCTGCCTCCACTGCGCAATCCATGCTGAAGAATAGCTATGAATGAATTCAAATTACTATTGCCTTGACTGCGCAATCCTCATTGGAAACTCCAATGTGTGTGTGATGCAATAAATGCATCACTATAGTCACAACAGATAGTCCATCTTTCCCTTTCACCTATCTCTCCACTAGGTCTCCACTGGAATTACCATGCACTGTAGTTAACTGCTGTATTGTTCAGTTGATTAATGAGTTATTATTTGTGAATTAATTAACTAATTAATTCACTCCATTCTCAGTAGTGTATCATTCAGTTAGATTAGATACAACTAGCTCAACTGAGTCTAACTGAGTTAAACTAAATACAACTCCATAAACTACTCTTCCAACTCTGTCATAACTTTTCCACTTGAGTTCTAACTGAGTCCTCCATGCATGAACTCCAGTAAACCCTTGGGAATTGCGTAATTCCCTTAGTCCACTGATTTTCCACATCTGTGCACTGAAACTAAGTGCTCCAAGAGAATAAGTTGCTTTTTAGAGTTTGATTATTATTAAGAGCTAATAATAATCGACATGCATCTATTTTTAGATCAGCGATCTATAAATAGACTTCGCCCAATATTCTAAAAATAAAATTTCATCTATTTTTCCAACTTGATCAACCATCCACAAATAGCATCCTACAACTTCTGAAATATGATCACCATGATGTCTAAAAATAGACTTGTGCCAAAAATAGCCTGCAGGCCTACTTAGCGAAGGCGACTCTTTTCACTAAGCTCATCATCTTGTTTAATCTCAACACTCCCTCTCAACAAGATAGGGATTATCCTTCACCCCGATCCTGCCTCTATGGTATTCGAATTTTCTCCTGGTGAGCGCCTTCGTTAGAATATCTGCATCCTGATCCTCCATTGGAATGTACTGAAGCAACATGATCTTCTGCTGCACACAATCTCTGATATGATGATACCAGATATAAATATTTTTAGATCTATCATGAAACACATGATTAAACAAGAGTTTAATGCAACTCTGATTATCACAATGTATCACTGTAGGATCTAAATGTGAACCGAACAAACCAACTAGGATCTTCCTCATCCAGATAGCCTCACATGCAGCTTGACTTGCTGCCATGTATTCTGCTTCTGCTGAACTGAGTGCCACGGATCTTTGTTTCCTGCTGTACCAAGAAACTGCCGCAGATCCGATACTGAAAATACCTCCTGATGTGATCTTTCTATCTGTTGGGCTTCCTGCCCAATCTGCATCCGTGAAGCCATGCAACTTCACCTCATCCGTTTGTCTATACCATAAACCATACTCAGATGTGCCCCTGAGATATCTCAGGACATGCTTTCCTGCCTTCCAAAAGAGCTTGGTAGGCTAAACCATCGCTTGTGAAAGCTAGTCCACCGCATAGCATATGTCTGGTCTTGTATTGACTAAATACATGAGTGAACCCACCAACTGTCAATAAACAGTGGCATCCACTACCTCTGCCGATGTAGCATCATCTTTCTTCCAATTTCCTGGAAGAGGAGTGTCGATAGGCTTGCAACCTTGCATGTGAAACTTCTCCAGTATCTCCCAGGCATACTTTCCTTGAGACACAAAAATTTCACCTTCCCACTACCATATTTCCAATCCAAGGAAATAATGAAGGAGGCCCAAATCCTTCATCTCAAACTCCTTTGCAAGATCTGCCTTGCATGAGTGTATCAACTGCTCATCACTTGTTAGTATTAAATCATCAACATAAATAAAAATTATTAAAAGCTTACCCTCCACGATAATCTGGTACAGGTTTGCATCCACCTCACTCTTGGTGAAGCCAGGTCCAGTGAAATAGATATTGATCCAAGTGTACCAAGCACGTGGTGCTTGTCTCAGCCCATACAATGCTCTTTTGAGCCTGCACACATGCGACTCGCTGCTGAAGATCTCAAATCCTTCAGGCTGCTTAATGTACATCTCTTCCTCAATGATCCCATTAAGGAACACAGTCTTCACATCCATTTGATGAATGTGCCAACCCATCTACGCTGAGAGAGCAAGGATGGTCCGTATGGAAGAACACTGTGCAACAGGTGCAAAGGTTTCTTCATAGTCAATCCCCTCGATTTGTGAGAAGCCCCAGGAAAAAAATCTTGCCTTATACTTCTCGATGCTCCCATCAGCAGCTTGCTTTACCTTGTAGATCCTTCTTGATCCTACAATTGATTTTCCCACCGGCCTTGGAAAAATATCCAAAGCACTGTTTCTGACAATGGAGTCATACTCCTCCACCATGGCATCTAACCATGTGGGCTCTCGCATTGCTTCTTCAAAAGAAGATGGCTCTGTCATGATACACTTGCTCATAAGAGCCATGTATCCAGTAAATCAGTCAGATGACTGTCTCTGTCTGCGCTGTGATGTAGGGACTCCTACATTCTGTGCCGCATCAAGCTTCAGTCTCTTAGCTTCTATGGTACGCTTTCTGCCTTGTCTGATGTTTGGTTCTGCATGAGTGGACTCCTCCACTCCATGAATCTCCTCCTGTGGCTGATCCACATCTAGAGGCTCATAATTGGGAACAAGAAGTTCCTCCTCTGCATGCAAGTGTAGCTCCCTCTCAAGCGACAACTTCATGGCTTTCACCTCATTGAATTTTATATCCTGTCGCACCACAGTCATCCGACTAATATCCCAACTTTTGCAGTCGGCTCTAGCTTCTTCCTAGCGTCCTTTATCACATGAATGTAAATAGATGAGCCAAAAATCTTCAAATGAGAAATATCAGGCTTCTTATCAGTAAAAGCTTCTTCGGGTGTACTCATGCCAAGTACTCTATGAGGACAACGGTTTGCACATAAACCGCAGTGTTGCATGCTTCCACCCACAAGTGCATCGGTAGGCCCTGGTCATGCAGCATTGCTCATGCAACACCCACAATCGTTCTGTTCTTTCTCTCTGCGACCCCATTCTGTTGTGGGTTATGAGGCGCTATGAGTTCTCTTCGAATTCATTCTTTGCTACATAAGTCTTTGAATTCACCCGAGATGTATTCACCACCATTATCGATCTGTAGAGCTTTCACTTGCTTCCCCGACTCCTTCTCCACCAATGCCTTGAACTCACAGAACTTTGAGAACGTTTCACTCTTCTTCTGCATGAATAAGATCCAACATCTACGAGAATAGTCATCAAAAAATATAACATAATACCTATGTTTTGCTGTTGAAGCAACCGAGAAAGGTCCACACACGTTTGTGTGAATTCTCTCCAGGATCATTGAAGCACGGTTCTCCTTCTCATGAAAGGTGGTCTTCACAAACCTACCCATAGTACATCCCTTGCACTGATCTAAATATGAAAGAGTACCCTTGGGAAGTCCAGTAGAAATCTGCTGCAAAATCTTCAAAGCGCCATGGTGAAGATGGCCCAATCTCCTGTGCCATAATTCGCCCTCATCTCAGCTCGCCACTTCTTCTGCTTTTCCCACCATTGCAGCGTAACCATCTACCTCCAGCTTGTAGAGATTATTAATTCGAACCCCTATATTCTTGGTTTGACCCGTTGTTTTATGTCGAAGTAAGGCTTTTCCCTCACTGAAAATAACATCATAACCTTTGTCTTCCAGCATTGCGACCGAGACTAAGTTCTTCTTCAGACCTGGAACATGCATAACATCCTTCAAAGGTAATGGTACAAATTCCAGTCTCACTGTACCGACCATCGTCGCCCATCTCTATATGCATCTGGAGGTCCTTCTCCACCAATTCACTAAACAACTCCTTGTCTCCCGTCATATGGAAAGACGCACCACTATCAAGATACCACACCGATCCCATACAGCTTGAAACGAAGCATGCGATCAAAGAGAAATCAAGTTCAAATTGTGAGGCTAAGGCCTCTCCAGCTGCAGCTCCAGCAACCTTCTTGTTCTTCTTCTTCTGTGGACAGTTAGTGGCGAAATGCCCATGTTCGTGACAGTGAAAAAACTTCACTTTGGACAAATCTTGCTTCTTGTCTTTAGCTTCAGATTTTGAAGGAAATTTATTCCCCTTCCCTTTCCTTGCTTTGGCAGCCAAAGCGAAATTCTCTTCAACTTCATTCTTTGATGAAGATCCATCCCTGGTTCCCTGCCTTATCTCCTCCTGCACAAGATTCGACCAAAGTCGCTCCCATCCCGGCAGTTTCTCCTGTCCATTGACGGAGTCTTCGTAGCTATGCCAAATCTTCAAAAGCCCAAGGAGAGCCAAGCTCACCAAGTCTTCATCATCAACAGTAACCCCCACACTTCCCAGTTCAACCTTGTAGTGGACAAACTTCGTGAGGTATTTTGGAAATACTGTCGCCCTTCTCCATTTTTATTTTTCTGAGCTTGTCTTTAAGCGCCAACTTCCTCTGGTCACTTCTGCTTTGGAACAAATCTATCAAATCATTTCACATTAAGAATGGAGTGGCTTTCCCGTGAAGGCTGGACACAATATGGTCCTTCACACCTTCCAACATAATTCTTCTTGTCTTTGCTGTCTTCTTTTGCCATGCGTCAAGTAATGCAGCATCACTAGATCCCAAATTAGGAACATCGCTATCAATGAACTCCTTCAGTCCATTATCCTCCAACACTGCCTCCATCTTGTCCTTCTAGACTATGTAATTCAAGCTCCCATCAAGGGCATACTCCAATCGCAACCCATTGAAAACCATTTCAATGTATACTCAACTTCTGCACCAAGAATCTTCTGTAGCAAATTCGAATTGTCCACCAACACAAACTCACCAATTTTTCACAATTGCAATATTCAAGAATTAACAATGCTTTGATACCATGTAGAAATTATATACATTAAGCATGAATATTTCATATATTCTCCTGATCTCACAACATTTAACTTCTTGCAAAATACATAATCATTCCACTGTTAATATTTTGCTGAAAATTAATTGCACACACATGTGAAGCATAAATAAAAACAATCGCACATAACATATTTGTTTAATGGGAAATAATGAAGCTAGAAACCCCAAATATCATATATTATGTATCATGGAGATCATGTAACAATCCTCATACAAAGCTTAGTACATCAAGCACTCAGTACAATACAATCGTCACACACTAATCAGGAAAAATCTGCAATTCCATGCATTGATCTTTGCCCCCTGCTAGCCTGCCTCCACTGTGCAATACCTGCTGAAGAATAGCTCTAAATGAATTAAAATTACTCTTGCCTTGACTGCGCAATCCTCATTGGAAACTCCAATGTGTGTGTGATGCAATCAATGCATCACTATAGTCACAACCGATAGTCCATCTTTCCCTTTCACCTATCTCTCCACTGGGTCTCCACTGGAACTGCCATGCACTGTAGTTAACTGCTGTATTGTTCAGTTGATTAATGAGTTATTATTTGTGAATTAATTAACTAATTAATTCACTCCACTCTCAGTAGTGTATCATTTAGTTAGACTAGATACAACTAGCTCAACTGAGTCTAACTTAGTTAAACTGAACACAACTCCATAAACTACTCTTCCAACTCTGTCATAAATTTTCCACTTGAGTTCTAACTTATTCCTCCATGCATGAACTCAAGTAAACCCTTGGGAATTGCGTAATTCCCTCAGTCCACTGATTTTCCACATCTGTGCACTGAAACTAAGTGCTCCAAGAGAATAAGTTGCTGTTTAGAGTCTGATTATTATTAAGAGCTAATAATAATCGACATGCATCTATTTTTAGATCATCGATCTATAAATAGTCTTCACCCAATATTCTAAAAATAAAATTTCATCTATTTTTCCAACTTGATCAACTATCCACAAATAGCATCCTGCAACTTCTGAAATATGATCACCATGTCTAAAAATAGACATAGTCTAAAAATAGACTTGCACCAAAAATAGCCTGCGGGTCCACTTAGTGAAGGCGAATATTTTCACTAAGCTCATCATCTTGTTGAATCTCAACACTTTCCGCCCATTATTGACATTCGTTTTAAGTTAGCAGGTCGAAAGATGTTGAGGTAATAAATAACATAGATAAAGGTGGCCTGATCAGATCTAAAGTGGTGAGGCTTCGTTCCCAGAAAAATAAGACTCGTAGGGTGAGTCACGCTGCACCCCTCACCCTTAAAAGGTAAATTGAGCACAATTCTATTCTTCTCCACTTAGTGTCAACAAGCTTAAAAGGGTGAAGCTTAGTGGTATTTAGTGACGTTGACGACAGTATCGTATAAATATCCAAATCATCTCGTTACCTTCTTCGATAGCTTGATACCATAACAATTTCCATCCTTTTGAGCGAGCGCCATACGTTATGTAAGGAGTGGCTTCCATATCTAGATGAATGAGGAAAATTCCCACTACCAGGAATGGATCTTGCCCTCTAGCTTTGGCACCTGAATTTGAAAGTAAAGGCAAGGCCAAGTGGTAGCATAGCTTCTAGCTGTCATGTACGGCTCCAAGAATTCCACGACTTAGCTGAGATGCCCAAATTTAATTATATATGTAATAACAACTAGAATCTCTTCTAGTTCCATTGTTAGTGGCATTCCTCCCTGTTCCATATTGATATCGAGACCCAAAATTTCCCGTTCAAGGCCCAGATTTAGTTTCACTCACAGGGGAAAGGTGGCACCCAAGCTTACCTATAATTGATAGGTCATTATTCTAACCCAGCCCTGAAAGGAAAACAATTTTCCCGAAGGGCCTCACTCACAGATTGATGTAGGTATATGCCTACTGATAGATACATGGGGTAATACATACCCACTTCAGGTTCAATTATAGCAAGGTATGCATGTGGCTCCCTATGTGGCTCACCTGCAAAGGATGTCTAGATAATTAGTGACTTTTATATGGCGGAATCATCGATGCATAGGGCTCAGTGAATAAAATTTTATATGGCAGAATTGCCTGTGCATATGACTCAACAAACAAAGAGAGGCCTTGAACATTTTTCATCTTGCATTAGGTGATTCGTAAAGAGATAAAAATTGTAGGGTGTAGAGGAAACCAAGCTACTTCCTACAAAGATGGTTTTCAGGTTGGGTTCGAAGCTATTTATGCAGGGGTAAGTATTTTATATGATATATAAGCTTGGAAAATGAATATTTGATATAATATATGAACATCGATAGTTAATTCTGAGAATTAATAAATCATTGGAATTTTTTATTTAAGTTCACGAATTAGCAACACAACATCATTTGTTCAGGAAAAACAATTGCATACAAGATTGTCTATGGATCACTACACATGCTTGTGCAACAACACCTCCAATAATTTTTTTTTTCTTGGCTCACCAAGAAGCCATCTTGTGAAACAAGAAATCCAACAATTTTTGTTTTTTTCTTGTCTCACCAAGATTATGCATTATGTTTCATCACCATGATCATTATGTATTATGTTTCATATCCAAAAATAAATAAATTAACATAATAAATAGTTTCAGAACATTTATAGGATGAAACTCATTACATTGAAAAATATTATATATTATGTTTCATCACCATTATCACAAACGTTAATTATGTAACTAAATATCCAAAAAAACATTAACATAATAATTAGATTCAAAACCATTTATAGGATTAAAACAAGGATGAAACTCATTACATTGAAAAATATTATAACAATTTAAATGATGAAGGAAAAAAAAAGAAGGATAATAGTTTTGAAAACATTATATACACTAAAATCATGATGCACGTAAAAGATAAACAAATTTAATGTAATGTTCCCAGAGTTAAAAGTTTATGTAGTACAATTTAATAAAGGTAAAATAAAACCATGGGTAAGGGACACTTATTCCAAGCTAAATTTTGGGAAAAATATCATAGTGGGCATCGCTAGTTGTGTTTTATGGTTACATGGAAATTGACCAAGGAAATGACTAAGGCTTTGGAAAGACAAAAGTTATTTTTGGCACATTATTTATGAAAATAATGGAAATTAGGAGAAAAGGAACGTGAAAGGTCACATGTTGCATATGAGGAGGAAAATGAAGGAAAGTAATGGAAAATTGAAGAAATTAGAGGTCTCATCAATAAAAATACCTCAGAGCATCATTTGGTAGCTTTTCATCAATTTAGTGTTAGAATTAGTCTCAGAGAGGAGAAAGCACCAAGAGGAGAAATAAAACAAGTGAGTAAGGAAAAGAAAGGAAAAACAAGAAAGGAAAACAAAGAAGGACAAGGAAAATAAAAGGAAGGAAAGGATCAAACAACTTCAATGGGAATACTTACAGGTAATAGATTGCATGTGTGATTTCCTAGTTGGTTTTGACATGAATGGTATGTGCATGTTGCTATATGGCTATTTTGGTGTCATTATCATGGATTTTGCCAAGATTCAACAATGGATTTTAGCCTAGCCTTGACAGATTCAGATAGCCATGGTGTGAAGGGATTGTTCTTGGTTTTGAGATTTGGATTGCAGGATAGTTTCAAAATATGGGGTAAGGTGGTCTTAGGAAAATTACCAAAGACCTAGGAATCCCTTGACTGGTAATGGAAGGATACATGGTAAAGCTTGAGGGTGGAGACAAGAAAATTCCTCAAGGATGGTGAAGAAATTATGAGGCGTCCAATCTTGGTTCGGTTTTGTGATATTGGCATCGGTTAGGTGTGATCACGGTATGGAGCCTATAGATTCCCTTGGTTGTATCTAGATGGATTTAACCCATGAGATCCTACATTCATGCTTGGAATATGGCACAGGGTTGATTGACTGAAGAGAGATTTTGGCTAAGCCAATCTATGGTCAGGTGGAACATGGAAGTCCCAAACCCAGCTGGTATTTGCCTATGTTTAATAGAGCTAAGTTTCTCTTGCTTTTGGTAAGAAAATGTGTTGGTTATTATGTGGCTTTAATGGTTGTTCTCTTATTGTTATTTACCTGGTTATATGCTAGTTATAAGCATGGTTTTATGACATATTTTAGTCATGTCTGTTTTCATGTTTTCACTCATAATTGAATAAATAATGAATGAAAGACCTATTTGATGTTAAGATAACTGAGGAGAGAAGGTAATGACCCTTCTTGTTAAACTTCATATGGAATTTTAGTCCCTCATGTTCAGACTTACATTCATGACCTGTAAGTTGCATCTACCAAGTGTTTAACAAAATGTCAGTCCCGACAGGGGATGGTCAAGTTAAATCCTGGTTCCAGTTTTTGGTTTACAAACATTGTCTTCATGTCTTTTATGAGTTTTGGAAGTTTCATAGTTTTATGGGTAGAGGCCTAGCCCTAGCCCTGGAAAATAGCCTTAATTATTTTAGTCGCTGGCACAACATTAGTAGAAAAAGGCCACAGTTGCATTGATGCAGGCATATGGGAGCGACTGAGAATCCATATTTTCTTGGACGCCTTGGCAAGGGAGTGACTGGGGATCTAAGTCAGGAAAAAGGTGAGTTTTCACAAGGGTTGGCTACCTGGAGGGGTTGGGTCACTCTCGGAGGCCCTGTGGCACCTGAGGGAAGTTAGTAAGGTCTTCTTGTGTCGACTTCATTTCCTTAAAGTCATCTAGGAGGTTGAGTCATATCATAGTGACCATTAGCTCATGTTTACCCTGAGCAAGACAGTGAAAGTAGATAAATGTTATAGGACACGACGGTGAAAGTAAGTAAATGTAAAAGAATGATTTATATATATGAAAAATCACAATCCCTTCACAACATTTATAAATTTATTGGTTAAAATATAGTTTCGAGCAATTATCTTCATAATGTGTGTGGGTAATACTTTTAATTTAAATGATTAAAATTATTTATTTATAAAAATATATATTAGTTTAATGGATTGTTATTACTTTTATAGAAATATTGTTTTTATCTTATTTTTTTTTAATGCAAATTTGTAATTCAGTTTTTCTGAGATTAAACCTACAAATTATATATTGATATTTTACATTAAGTAATATTGTTTAAAAAAATTATAATTAATATATTTCTAAATTATATAAAAAATTAACATATACACATTTATCATGCCTTTAGTAAATTTGACACTTTTAAAAACCTTAATAGTAAGGAGTGCTTACGATAATATGAGTGGTGCATATTTAAGTATTGGCTTATAAGTCATATGATAGAAACAAATTGCAATATATTGATAAAAATCATAGAATATCATGTAAGGTATTATATACAACTTAATGTTATGGATGAGTTGTGTAAACTTTGTGACACATAATTTAAATTTATAAATAAAATAAATAAATTTTAAAATATTATAATTATTTATTATAATAAAAAATTATATAGAATAATTAAAATATATAGATAAAAGTATTTTTGAAAAAATCACATCATTAGGATTAGGTCAATTTTTCGAACCAGTTAATATGATTTACTCTCAAGACAAGGTGAGGATGAACCACCTGGATGAATCACATTAGCTGGTTCAAAATGTCGACCTAATCCTAATGATGTGATTTTTCTGAAAGTACTTTTATCTACATTATGGATCACAAAAGTCTTAGATCTAACAAAATATATAAACTATATGTTTAAAAAAAATTAATAAAAACATTTATTAATAATAACTCTTTTTTTAATGAATTATAGTAAGTTTGTCTCATTTTAATTAAATAAATAATTTTTTCTATTTTATTTATTTATTTAAATATAAAAGAGTAAATGTATATTTTTCGGTTTAAAAAAAATTAACAATAATTTACAAAATAAAATAATTATAATTAAAATTATAACTTAAAAAACAAAAACAATATTAGGTGTCTACCCATAAACAAATTAAGTAAGAACATGTTTTTCATTGTTAACATGTTCAAAAGATGATAATGTTCCAAAATCATTTTGCATGATCGTAATTTTTTTTGCTAAATTATTTTTAGCTAAAGGGCTATAGTGAAATTTAATACAATATTATTTAAAGAAAAATAGTTATTAAAATAATATTTCTCATGTCACTCACAAGAAAAGAAATTGAACTTCAATGACAAAAATAACAACTTCGAGCATATTATATATCTTTCTAGATATATAATAGACATTTCCCAACCATTTGTTTCCTTAAATCAAATCCAGTCCTGATCGAATACAATCATGTGTTCGAGAAATAATATCAAGTATCATAAATATCATATGTTGGAACCCCGATTAATAACCTTCTATAACATTTTTATTAATTTATAATATATTATGATAATAAATATTAGGAAAAACTAAATTTTAAATTGGGTATCAATGTCTATGACAAACCATGATTATCGCGTTTACAAATATCTGGAAAACATTAATTATAATAATGCAATAAGAAAATATATGATATGTATTGAGGATGGGAATGAATATGAATATAGTCAAGATTAGAGCGAACTCTCATGAGCTCCATAGTGAAACAAGTCATTGGACACCATGCATGGAAAGGATCTGTCATCTTTGTGAGAATATGAACATCGAGGATGAAAATCACTTTCTCTTAGAGTGCCCTGCGTACAACCACATTAGAGCTCAATTTCATAATCTTTGTTGCAACACTGACCTTCCTAGCCTTTTAAGATGTCAAAATTATAGTGAGCTCGGGAGGCTTCTCTCCAAGCTTTTCGAGCATAGGAATAAAATCTTAAATCAAACTAAATAACTCTTTTCTTTAGGTCCGATAGACCAAAAATTGGTCTCAGTGGACATTAACCATCGTCATCATCATCAATAAAATATATGATATTACAAAAATAGCTAATTTTTTATTTAATGTATTTTTTTAAATGCATGTTCATGATTTTAGTGAGATAGTAATGAGGTTTAAGTGTTTTATAATATAAGTTGTATAAATATATAATTTTTTCATAATTTATAAGGAAATAATGATTGAGAAAAAAATATTATAGGAAGGGAATCTAATTATAGAAGAATAAATTGAATGTTACAAAGCTATTTTATGATGCACTAAATATTATAACAATCCATACTGATTATAAGGTCATCATATGTGGGTAAAGGAGTTTGATAGGAAAAATTGAACATTCTAGCTAGTAAATTGAAAACATTAATAATTTCTTAGCTACTCGAGAACAAGAGATGTTGATATGAGGAATGAAAAGAAGCACTACGCTTAATAAAAAATATAAATGCAAAATATGTATGAGAAGATGAGTTCACTAGTAAACTTTTCAAGTGCAAGTTGGCTTGAAAAGGACTCATGAATTATTGTAAAATTTCTTACCTCAAATCAAAATAATAAAAACTTTATTTTGTGAATAAAACATATTGCTTATTCTCTTGTTTCCTTCTTTTCTCTTGCATATAAATTTGAATTTGAAAAAAGTTACTAAGTGCTACTCACACCAATTTTGCCAGGGTATTGATTTCCCATATTGATGTATAGTCCTTAGTTATATCAAGAATTTCTCTCTAAAGTCATAAGAAACATAGTGGTTTATAACCTCTATTGAGTTATAGGTTGATAATTTGATAAGTTCTTTCCACCTTTCCCTTTTAGTACTATTATAGGAACTTTGGATCTTTTAATAAGAGATAGGGTGCAATATTAGTGGAAACCTAGACTTGAAACATATGCAATGAATTTCCATCCTTCAAATACTTTTAATATATAATTTAGCTTTCAAGAGTCCCATTCTAATTTCTAGTAAAGAGTAGGGTTTTTTTTCTCTATATCCATTTATAGATCTCCCTCCATCTCATATATATGCATGATTTTGAAACTACTAATTTTTGAAGGTATTAATCAATATGTCGTAGAGTGCAATTATTTCTAGTTTCATCTTCTCCAATACTAAGTCTGAATGCAACTAAATTTACAATTAGCATTACATTGTTCCTCCACACATCATTTGGGTTGACACTTTCTCTTTTTATACTTAATCTAAGTCCCATATGATTATCCTTGTACTTTTCCATGGTTGCAAACCTAGTTTCTTCATTTTACAACCAATATATGAAATTTCTAAGCTATATGTCCCTAACAAAGGGTTTGGGAACTGCCTTAGATTTTGAGGTGGCACATAATTGTGTAGATAGAGATCACAAAATACTTGTTTCTTCCAAAAAGGCTCTCAAATTAGAGTACAAAAAAATTCCCAAGGTTTGGCTTTCCATTTTCCATTGGGAAATACAACATTCGATTTGAAATTTGTACCAATCTTATTTTAGGTAGAAGACAAATATTTTGGTTTGCAGTATATCAGTTAACATTTCATCAACTAACATAGTTATTTACTTGAAAAGAATTGTGGCCTTAAAATGTGAATTTTAACCTTTAAAACCCATATTTTTTTAGTCAAAGAAACCAAAATAAATCCCTATTCCAAAAAGTAGTTCTACCATTGCACATTTTTTCCAAGGTTGAAATGATCATCTTTTGCAACCATAGCCTTAACAACATCATAATATTTGTTGGAAAAATGTAAAATCAACCACTGAATCAAAAAGTAACACTTGCAGTAGCACCACTATTTATTTTCAAGATTAAAGTTACATATACCTTAAAACATTCGGTCTTGAGAATTAATACTATGGAAACTAACACTCTTAAAATCAATCCTTTAATAGGAAACAATGTTTTCCTCTTTTTTCTAAGGATAAAATTGCAATTCTTTTGAAATCATGTCCTTGACAACTAGTACCCTGGAATACAAATCCTAAAACTAATTACAACATGGAAAATATTGTTGTTATAAAACCCTATTTTTTAAGCTTAAAAATTTATTTATTTTTAGAAATTATGGCTTAAAAAACTATCATTATTGTAAGAAAACAAATAAAATAAAAACCCTCACGCTTATTGTTTTTTAACTTAGAAAACGAGTTTAGATAAAAAAAAGAGTATATATATATATATATATATATATATATATATATATATATGAAAATACATTTTAAAAATTTGAAAAAAATAATAATATAGAATAAAAAATATTAAAAGAAAATACATTTAAAAAATTTGAAAAAAATAATAATACAAAATTTTAAAAAGAATTGAAAAAAACAATAATACAAAATTAAAAAAAAAATTGAATTGATTAGAAAATATTTAAAAAACAAATGTCGAAAAAAATAAAAATAAAAACATAAAATAACCATTTTTTTTAACAAATGTTAAACCAATTTTAAAGTTGAAACATGTTAACAAAGAAATCCTTGTCGTGTTGGCTCAGAGTAATTCTTGTAATAACACTTCCCCCAACATGGAAAGAATACTCTTACGGGACTAGGGGCCACCATAAGTCTTTATTCACGTTTGGGTGGGGTGATTCCCACAATCATCCCTCCCCACCAAATGTGACAAGGGCGTTGTTTGTTAATGTGTTTCAAATTTGAAGGTGATTTATCATTTGTGTTTGAAATTCATTTCCACTCTCCGCTATTGTCGTAGACAACATTCCAAATGTTTCTATAGATGAAGAAGTGTCTTCCATAAAAGAAAATTTTTTTGGGGTTAGGTGATTCAGAAAAAGGAATGTTAAAGATATTGAAGGCTACCAAGATGAGATCTTAAATATTGGAGAGAATATCCTTGTCCCTACCATACACAAATTCTTCAATTTAGCAGTCAAGCAAGTATTCCCTAAACCCTAGATTCCAACCCTCATTATTTCTATATTTAAAAGTAGGGATAACATCAATCGCTCTAGTTATAGGGCCATTATGATAAACCACATCTTAGCTAATATATATAGAAATATTGCACAAAATAAGATCATCACATGGCCTAAAATCCATGGATAAAGGGCTAAAGGCCAAGATGGCTTTAGAGGCTATCATTCAATTGTGGACCACCTTACTATGTTGAGGATCATTATGGATGAGTCACACAATAACACAACCACTCTCCTTTTGATCTTAATGGGAATATTAGTTTTGATGTGCTAAGATCCAATTCAGAATATAAAGAAAGTGCTCGAGGATGATGAAGTTAATGCAATTTTAACATGAGTTTTTAGGTGTTTTTATGTGAATTTCATGAGCAAATTAACATAAATAAAACACTGAACAACCACATATAGCAGACATGAACATCACCATAAACAATCACACAACATCATATGATGAAGGAGTTCACCTCGCCTGGGCTACGTCTCCTTGGTCTAACTTCCAATGGCTTGACCCTCTTCTATTTTGCTCAAACATGTGATTACATGTATTTAAAATGCTCAAACAACTCTGAACAGGTTTACAATTTATGCAAGTACCAAGTACCAAATTCGATGTGAAGTATTGGTACTTGGAGCTCGGTGGTCGTGGGTTCGACCCCCTCTTCCTGCTCGAACTTAAATTCAAAATTTTGGTGGCCCTCGGGCTGCCACGTGGAAGCCCCTGGCTGGGCCACGTCGCAGCCTGTGGTTTTCCACCAATCCACCAATAAAATTCAACCATTTCAAACCAATCACAAGGTGCCACATGGCACGAGTTCATTTGACCATGAAGACCATTGACCAGTCAAACTTGTATAGTGACCCTACTACTATGCATGCCCAATCAACAGTATAGACTGTTGACTCGGTTGTCCATGCAATATTTTTTTCCAAAAATATTCCTATTTAACAAAGTGGGCAGAATGCATTTCTGGGAGCATACGGTGTCAGTTTTTTGCGAAATGAGTTGAGACAGATTCAGAATGACGAGATATACGCAGTCAGTCAGGTTCCATACCAATCCGAAAACTTTTATTTTTGAGCATAATTTTGAGAACCTGATCACTCCTCCCCACTGGAAGCTTTTGGACCCAAAAATATCACTTTCAGTTGTTCAGCAGATGAGGGTAAAGTTCCCTCACCTTTCTAATGTCGATCCATTTGGCCTTAGAAGGATTTTTGCCTTTGAGTGCCACACGAAGGTAGTGTACACTCCCTCTTTTTGATGTCCTTGTTCCTCCTGTCAAGAATGGTGTCTTGCTGAAGCTCATCAAGATATTCAGGAGAAAATTCTTCAATAGAAGGAATATGAAAATTTTCTCCTTGATCTTCAATCAATGGAGGCTCATACAACCTCAAGTTCTCAACATTAACAAGATGGTAAATTTGAATGTATGAAGGCAAATCTAACTTGAAGGCATTTTCACCAATATTTTCCAAAATTATGAAAGGACCATAACGGATTGGTTTCATTTTTTTACCTTCCCCTTAAAGCCTCTCTTTGCTAATTTGAAGCTAAACTTCATCACCAACTTGGAACTTGTGATCTACACGATGCTTGTCATGCCTTTCTTTGTACTTGCCTTGGCCCTTTTCAAGCTGATCTTGAACTATTTTATGTATCAATTGGATTTGTTATATGAACGTCTTGGCTTTGTCTATGTTGCTATGGCCATAAATATCAACATCCTTCCCAAAAATGAAATCTAATGGCGATCTAGGCAGGTATCCAAGACATGTCTCAAATGGCGATTGTTAACACTGGAAAATCGTACAAGAAAAAGACATTACAAAATTTCAAGCATAAGCTACATATAAGGATTTAAAGGGAAGGAATACATTATAGGATTTGAAAAATTTAACTTTCCCTAAGGTCAAGTAGGCAAATTTATTAAACTGCGCATAGGAAACACTGACCCCAGGCGATATTTGCAGCTTTTTCTTTGATACCCACGAAGATCATTGCGGCTATCCCTCAAAGAGCTGCACGGTCCTGAGTATGCGAAAAGTCACTATCCAGGACCACTTAGCACACTTGAAGGTGACTTGAAGAAGAAGATTCTCACTCAAGCCATCCAAGTAAAACCGCCTTAGAGCCACCTTGAGGTCTTAGTGTAGCACAAAAAGGAATCATCCTCCCACTCTTGTGTCAACATCCATCTTGTACCAAGAGAGGGAGGGAAAATTTGAAATTTCTTTAAAAATACTACCATGAGAAGAGAAACATGAGAACACATTGTTATGCTAGCCAAATTTTGTGAGAGAAAATCGGCATTGTGTTTTCCAAGCAGTAAGGAGGATTGGAAGGATTCAGCTATTGGTCACCCAACACCTGAATCCAAGAGAAGAAGTTCACCAAGTGTCCGTCATTCTACCATCCGTCGAGGAGAGAGAGAGACTTGTAAGAAGCTTAAGGGGAAGAGACCCCCTTGCCTTGGATATTAGAGCTCCATAGCTCTAAGGATTCATTGCAAGTGATTTAGCATCCTATTCTCTTATACCATCAACAACTAATAATGGGAGAGAGTTCTCCATTTGAATTATTAGTATGTTTGACTCGATTGAGCTTGTTATTGTACATGATATTTTTTTTTTTGTTTCTTCATTGATGTAGCATGCTATGTTTATTAATTAGTTTACTACATATTATTTTGTTCTACTAGCAATCTAACAAACCAATTAACCTATTACTTGCTTGTAGGAAAGCAACCTCCCTATTAAGCACAATGTATTTCATTTGCCCATGCATTGAATACACTACAACAGGAATGTTGACTCCACTTCATTCTTTCTTTTAAGCTAGTGGTTGTTGATTGCAGGTCCTCTCTCCTGCCCAGACATGCTGCAAGATCACTCCTGCTTCCTCTCACCACTTTTTAGTCACCCTCAGTGAGAAATTTGGCCCAGAGAAGGCAGAGTTTTTTAGTCACTGTAATCTGCGCGCGTTCAACTCAGACAAACGCGTGAACCTCGCACCTGTTTGAAAATAAGCCGCATGGTAGGCAGTGAGATTATTTTCACTATTTCTCATTTCTTTGCAGTTGTAAGGTGTTGGCAACCCATAAGAATTTTTCCATCACTATGCTCTGGTATTTCATGACTGGTTAGGAAACGTTTTGGTAGAGTTTAGTTTAGCAAATAGTTTGTTTTAATTTTAATTTTTTATCATCGCAAATCACACATAGTTTAAGTAGGGGAAAGTAAGTGGCCTTCAATGCAAAAATTATATCTAAACAAAATATTTGCTGGTAAAAGATACCAAACACATAGGATAATTAGCAGAAAATTAAGTGGCCCATACATCCACACATCATTAGCCAATTTCTTGTTTTTCAATTTTTTTCATTAATTTAGTTCAATTTTTTGCATTAGGATTTGGGACCAGGACCAAAATATCGAAAAGAAGGAAAGTAATCTTTGCCACACTTTCACCTCTCGATGAGTCTGGGTATGCATATGAAATATTTCTTAAGATAAATTTTCATCTCCCTATAGTGCAAGGCAAGGTGTAAGCGTCCCATCATCCACACATTGTTATTTTTTGCAAGGAACAATCACACATCGTGTAATTAGAGAAGGATTGTAAAGGATCACTGCATATCCATATCTCATAACACTTGTGATTGTACACTCCAAAGCACACATGACACATCGGTAAGCATTGGACCAAAAGGCACCGAGTGTGTTGGGACCTTTTCCCTCTTCTTACAGTTACTTCACCAAGGCACACCTTAAGAAAATTAAGGCTCTCTAAAACTAACCACTAATTTAACTCACTAAATTCTCCCCATATGGGACACAAAAGAGATTATAGTTCAGGTTAGGACCATCGGGGGTAGGCATCCAATAAGCCGTTGTGGTCATTCTACATTTTTAAACATAGATGTTAAATTTTTAGGGAGCTTAAAATCTGTCTATCTGCCCACGGAACAGAATACCTGAGCGTTACGGAGACCTTTTTTAGAGGGGGTTAAGCTTAGGCCCAGTGCATGTGGTACTCTTTGGGGCTACCTAACCCATCTAGTGCTTGGTATTGGTATATGAATACCAAGAAGCTCATGACTCAAATGCTCACATGGGACAACGATACTTTAGTGGCCAAATCTAGGTATCCTTCCCTATACGTGATGGTGCAGGAAGCACTAGATCCTCATACCTTTACCTTCGTCGATTCTTCAGCTGCTAGAAGGCGTCGCTAGTTCTTTTGGGACATTGGTCCCAATACCCATTAGAATAAATCTCCGCAAGGCCCAGTTACATTTGAGAGTGTAAGGACAATTAGGTCTTTATAGGCTTTTTGAGTATCATACACAAAACAGCCAAACCATATTTTTTTCTTTCTTGATCACATAGCATTAATCTAAAGGAAAACTTACCTTTTATTTTTTCGCTTTGTTATGTATGTGATCATATTTTATTTGGTAATAAACTTCCTCCTCTCCATACACCAAAAATATTTCCAATATTAATCTAGTCGACACCATAACGGACCTAATAGGACCTCGTCGATCTAGACATTTTTGGACCTCCCCCCATTAGGGGGAGGGGTGCCAGGTCTTTCTCAATTTAGGCAACAAAGACGACACACCGCCACCATTATTAGTTCATCCATTATCAGGGCATCTTTAGTTGGAAACCCCCAAGGGTCACCCAACACCACACTAGTGGAAACCCCAGTAGGGTCACCACACTCAACTCCTCCCACAACACCCAGAGGGTAGAAGAGCGCTACCCCTTTAGGGAGTCAGCAAGACACATAACATGGTACGTCACATGGTAATATTCCACAGGCACCCCCCATACATCATCACACTCAGATACCTGTGTTTCGATAGTACAAAGTGGCAGCGAATACTCAATTACTCTTTTTAGCATCGTTAAACCTTCCAGATCTATCAAAGCTAACTAATGACCCCATTACGCACAACCCCAATTGGCCCCCCATGCCCACAAAACTCCCCTCGAACATACCAAAATTTGAAGGGAAGCAAGTGGAAGACCCTAGAAATCATATCATGAATTTCCACCTATGGTGTTCGTCCACTAGTATTATTGACGATACTATTCAACTGAGACTGTTTAAACACACTCTAACCAGACATGCTATGAAATGGTATGTGGTGTAGCCTTCTGCTTCGCATGGAGCCTTTAGCGCCCTCACTACTAATTTACTCACTTATTTTCAACTCCCCATCTACCATGATTCAGGAATGGAATTGTTGAATCATTTTAGGCAAACGCCAGCTGTCCATATCTCAGACCATCTCCACGAATGGCAGCGACGTCGTAGTTTGTGCAAATCCAAACTCAATGATGGAGTTTTACTGGACTTGTTTTTAAAAAATATCACAGCATATATCTCAAAAGATGTGGTGACACAAGGACCTACCTCCGAGGAGGATGCAATTTGCAAGGCCCAACAACTTGAACTCATTTATACCCAGTCAGGATATATTTAAAATGTCCTGCCAAACGCCCCACGCCTGAGAACCTATAGATAATTTCCAGGCGTGTCAAATACCACAGGCAATTTGATTGGGTCAACACCCAAGGTCACCTAGGCAGTAGTATCGAGTACCTAGGTTACTCATATGATTCTACCCAAAACATAACACAACCTGGCTACCACCAAAGTCAGTCTGCACCTTTGCATAATATGACATATAGGTTTTCAGCATATCACCAACAATAGGGAGGCTCATACCCTCCCTCGCAGGGGACCCAGTACTCAGCTAGGAATGATGATGGAAGATATCCCCCCAGAAAACTTACACCAATCAGGGACATGGGAACTTGGTTGCCTCATTCTCTTGAGTTGTCGAGCATTCCGCTCAGGGGATTACCAGGTGCATCGAATACTGCAGATGGTTTGATCGGGTCTTTGGCCCAAGGTCACCTAGGCAGCAGTAATCAATACCTAGGAGACTTAGAGAGTTACCATGTGCATCGATATTGCAGATGGTTTGATCAGGTATTTGGCCCAAGATCACCTAGGAAACAGTAATCAATACCCATGATACTCCAGGAGTTACCAGGTGTGTCGAATACTATAGAAGGTTTGATCGAGTCTTTGGCCAAAGGTCACCTAGGCAGCCGTAATTAGTACCCAGGAGACTCAGGGAGTTACTAAGCACATTGAATATTGCAGACGGTTTGATCAGGTCTTTGGCCCAAGATCACCTAGGCAACAATAATCAGTAGCCATGATACTCAAGGAGTTACTAGGTGCATCGAATACTGCAGACGGTTTGATCCAGTCTTTGGCTTAAGGTCACCTAGGAAGCAATAATCAATACCCAGGATACTCATACGATTCTAATCAGAATGTATCACAACCTGGATATCGTCAAATTCACCCCGCACTTCTACAGAATGTGATAAATAGGGCGATTCCATGTCATCAATACAAGGGAGTACCTTATCCTCCCTCGCAGGGGAACCAATACCCAGTTAGAAATATTGATACACGAATGTCACTCTAGCACTGAGGGACAAGGGAACCAATACCCCCCATTCCTCGCATAGAATGGACTACCGCCACAACATAATGCGTAGGTCAATCTTGTGCAACCTTCCCAGGCTCATCAACAACCATACAACCAGGAGAATTATGACAATCCTCCAAATACTACAAAAAGGAGCCAAGGAACAAACAAAAGGGAGATCCTGGACAGGGGCAATAATCAAGAATGGCCCCCCCGAGATCTCAGTTTGGGGGCAACCCCAACTGAAGTCAAAACCAGGATCCAAGTAACAACTCCCAAGGGAAATCTGGAGCTCAGAGTATCCGATCACGGAACTGCAAGAAGCATAGTGATCATCACTTAATCATGGTCGATTTGGACCTCATAAATCCAGATTTCAGACAAAATAATTTTCAGACCCCACGCCCACCCCTTCCATAACACAATTCAGATATGCCCTCTCTTTTTTATTTGAATTCAAGTGATTTCAAATATATTTGTAGAAAAAATATGCTTTTACCTGGTGTGTTGGTTTCAGGTATTACAAGCACGAAAAATCACCTATTGCCCTAGCCACTGAAGGTACACGAGCAGGTATCATTTTATCCCTAGCATGATAGGCTCCCCAAAGAAGCTTTGCATATCTTGACATAATTTCTCCACAGAAATCAACCATAGGTTTCAGTCACCTGACCATGTTTATCATTACCTCACCTCACACGTTATAAAAATTCTTGTAGGTCGGTAGAGCCTCACCCTACATGGAATCCATCACTCAAGTAGACCATACATCAAAAATTCAGAGCCATGGAAATAAAATCTAAGTCTGGGAAGCACTTCATGTTCATTCATCCATCACACATCAAGTCAAGTTTTACCCATGTCATGATAAAACCCCTTTCCTGGTCTACCATTCTCATAAGCATATCGAATACGCACCACCGTGTCTCGCACTAGGCCTACCACACCCCCATCAACATATCACATCTGCGACACTTTTCATCCACTTTACCACCCTCACATAGAGACCAACCAATGGGTGTTATACAGAATTATGATCTACGAATAAATAAAATTCCCTAAATGTGGTGCTATGCATTTAGAAAAACAGATTAAAGACTTTGCTATCACTTTCTCTAAGAGTAAATAGACACACAGAAAGATAAAATAACCTAATTGTGATCCAAGCACTTCCTATTATCCTTCTGTCGCTTTTGTTGTAGCCTCCAATCCAACTTAGACTGCCAAATTGATTCCTGCAAGTATAAACAAAGAACATAAAATAGATTGAAATATACAGATGCCTATTTATCTTAATTATTTAAATCGATTGAACATGAAACATATTTATCATTCAAGAATCCATTACATGAGAAATAGAAACATATACAGATACATATATGGGAAAATGAACATCAATATTTATTAAAGAGTAGAAGGGGGAGGTTACAACCAATGATCGATTTGATGTCAACAACTCCAACTTTATCCCAACCGCATCACAATCAACATCTCACCAAAAAAATATCACTTCTATCACTCTCTCAATTGAGAATTCAACAACATTTCTTTACCAAAATTCTTCCTTCCCTAGCACTAGGAACTGTGCTCAATTTATAGGGCAATTGATGGTAGTTTCTCAATAAATGAATTTATAATAATAGGCAAGACATGTTCCCAATATCATAGGTGTTATATGGACACTTGGATTTGAAGTTTAACATATATGGACTCTTCTAGTAGGCACTAGCCATGTGGAGATTCCAAAACAATGAGAATTTCTCTCCCATTTGACCAACACACTCTTGAATGTCGGGAAGTGCATTACAGTGCATATGCAACACAATTAGTCCCTTGAGAGGCAGCGTTGGTGAGCTCATAAGTGATATAACATATGCTTAAAACCTTGGAAATATTGCAATAAAAGTCATGAATGATTTTTTCTTGTCTTAGGGCATGTAGAAACTAAAATGATAGGGGATGATAGACCCTATTTCATTGGTCCTGGGGATGATGTATAGTTTGACTAGGTCATGGGGGATGATGCCCAAATTGACCTATAACAGCTACCCCCTAAAGCATGTAGTCATAATAATAACAATATTTTTTGAATGAGATGATTTTGACGTGATGGGCTAGAACTAAAGCAGAGTCTATACCTAAATCAATATTACAATACATTACATCATGATATTTTCATATTGATCACAAATTGCTGAGGGAGGAATTCCCATGCTCATCACATAAACTATCTAATGACGTGTACATAGTGCAGAAAGTCGTCTACATTGGATTGTTTCCCAATACAGACATGCCTACTGATATAGGCCCATGTTCGGATGAAAATATGTATGTAAGGTCACCGTACAGATGATGTGTACAAAAATCCTGAAATCGCAGCGCGGATGGCTGAAACTAGATCTGAGGTCTTATTATCTCATTCACTCGATCGTTAGGGTACAAATCTAGCCATGTAAATATATGATTTGTAGTCGAACATGGTAAGACATTGTTTGATTACCAGCCAATGATGGGAGTTGTTAACAAACGCAAGAGAACCACCATTGATGTTAATGGATCTCAAAGTACTTCAATACATTTTTCAAGGCGTGAATAGATGATTTGATGTCGAACGAAAAACAAAATCTTTTGGTCAAATGTCCGAAAGTGAAGATCTTGTCGATGTTGTAACAAGCCTCATGGTACTGGAAGATGATGTTTCTAAGTAAACTTCCTAGATGATGATTTGATGTCGACAGGAAGCCACTTTATCGCGAAACAAAGTTACTGTTTTCAGAGAAAAAATGTGTCTTAATATAGCAATGTTCAGGGATGACTGTCATGAGAATGAAGGTTTATGAGTATTGCAGAAGGATGAGTATTCATTGGATGAATTATCTTGAACATATTGGCGACACTGAGATGGGTTGGAAGCATTGACCCAAAACCTAAGTGAAGGTATTATGAACCATATGTATGAATGAATCGTCAAGAATATTACCCAAGCCAAACAGTCATGATGATGGAGTGAAGTGTCATGTTCAAGAGCGACCTGCTACCGTAAAATTTCTGTTCACTTTCACAACTTTTCTCCAGTCATTTGTCGATCACTACCTCTTTAATTTTTAACAAGCTTGAGGAGGATAATATATGATTGATCTATAATTCAACCCTTCAAGCGAATAATATATTGATATTTAATAATTTAACAAGTATACCGATGAATGAAATTCGATTCTTGTGATGATAGACAAGCCAGTTGCTATTTTATGTTTTAACGAGCCTAACAACAGTGACAACCCGGTCCTTTTTCATATTTAGAGAGTTTAAAAAAGAGGACAAAAGAAAAATTCATGAGTCCTTTTTCGTAAAGTTATCACTTAGATCCAAAAGATTATAAAATAATATCTAAGAAAAACTCCTAGCCATGTTCGACTAAGGTTTTCCTTGTTCGTAAATAATCTATCTTAGTTCGGAAAAGGGATAAAATTATACTAAGTAGATATCAATTCATTTAATTTTACGAGCTCGAAAAGACAAGTGTTTGACAATATTTTCACATTATAGGAGTTTGAAAAGAGATAAAAGAAGATTCCAAGGGTTCCTTTTTCACTGTTATCGAATCTCGAAAAAGAGATAAATGTGTGCTTCAAGTCCTTTTTCATTTTTATCAAAGCTCGAAAAATAAGGATAAAAGTATGCTTTGTGGTCAAATCATTCTTGGAATAAATGTGCATGACTAATCTGCTATATCAGTTGCAAACCTGTTCAGAACAACATCAAATGGATTAAAAATACATGTTTCATGATAAAAATTGAATAAAGCCATAATCACAACAATAAATATGATTTTCAAATAATCAAATGACTAATTAAAAGAGTTTTACTATTTATTTTTACCATTTGAATGTTACCATTTTCATTTTGGAGCTCTGAACCTATTTTTTCCCCCGAACTTTAGCTTTTGATTGCGATCGATTCTGTGGATGGTTTTCCTCACCATTTGATCCAGGTTGGTGCCACAAAGCTCCTCTTTCTTTCAGTAGTCTTTTTATTCCATTTCATTGTAATGTTTTAGGGATTTGGGCCCCTTAGGGTAAATTCATTTTCAAAAGAGGGAAAAAAACCCTTGGGCATCAAAAACTGCGTTGGAATGCACTTGAAATGAAGCTCAAGTGCATATGCAATGCACTGTCTATTGACCAAGACCGCGTTGGGCGCAATTCACATTTTTTATTCTTGCATTGTACCCAAAATTTGCCTAATTTTTTGCATGAAAAGGGTCCTAATGAGTCTTATGGTTATGTTTAAGGGATTCATTAGACTAAAATGACAATTACTTGGAGGGAAAGAGAGCATGAAGAAAAAAACATGATTTCCCTTAATGATCTGAGTACTGTAAGAGCCCTCAAGGATTGTGGGTTATTGCAGTACTTTCGTCTATCAGGTATGAGGCAACATATGGAACTATTGGAGTTCCTTGTTAATGCATGGGATCCAAAAATTGAGGCATTTCACATTGGGAACAAAGTGGTCCCAATTTCAGTGGAGGATATCTATTTTATGACAGGTTTGTCAAGGAGAGGTCTACCCATTTCTCTCTTAGGATCTGCTCTTGGAGGAGAGACGGTGAGAGACTATATTTTGCAGTATTTCTATACAGGGGAAAAGCCTAGCAAGGATGGAAATAAACATTCGTGATGTTCGTGATTTTCCATTGAGAACCATATTTTTCACGATCGCAAAGCTTGCTGGTACTACTACACTACATGTAGTGAATAGATCTTATATGAAGTATGCGTTAGAGTGCATGGAACCAACAATTTTCAACTAGGCTGAAGTTGTACTCTCTCAAATGAAAGAACAACTGAGTAAGGAAAAGGGAGGAAGGAAGAAAAATTTCAACTATGGTTCAATCCTCATTTATTTTTCCTTAGAGTGGATTCCACTGATGCAACCTCAACATGTGACACTGGGTATATCTAACCCTAGAGATCCAAGGATGCAGATATGGGTAGAACTAATGGCTAGACATGTAGGTCAATTTTCCATCGTGTTCTCGACTGCATTCTTTCCTGGTTCAGGCGATAGATTATTTCCATCGATGAATATGCATATGTAGGCGTCGATTTCTGAGGAGATATAGACTTATATTTACCAGAAGGCGCTCAGTGGGATGCAATCGGTAAGAATGTTTTGATGAAGTTTTTATTTTTTTATTTTTTTAAGGTTTATACATGTTTTTGTATTTTGATGATTTCCCAAGACTAAACTAAAGTTTTAATGTAATGCAGATGTGGGTCAAGTTCAACCAGTGGGATAACCAAAGCATGGAGTAGATGAACCAGCAGAGAGGGCTGTCGGGAGAGTATTCCTTTAGGATTTAGATATGGCTGAGACTATTGCTGAGCTTCGACATCACATAGAGGGATTGAACTTCAAGATTTTGTATTTCCGGATTGAAGAGTTACACATACGGCTGCAGTGACACACGATTGGCGTTCCTAACCATTGGTTGCGGTTACTGCATAGGATAGCTAGATAAGTAGCATGTTACCATGAGCATCACTATTTTTCTTTTGACATGTTGCATAGATTTTGAGGTCAGATGACCAATGTGTCTTGGGCACAAATTTTGTAAAAACCTATAACAATCTATCTATTTAATTTCAGTGTTTTCATATGTTTATTGCGCAATCCTATTCAATTATGTAAATGTATTTTTAAATGTGTTGAAAATGTCTGTTTATAACATAATTCACTAAAGAATCAATTAATGTGTTCAAATTTTTGGAAATGTGTTGATATTGGATAAAATCAAAACGTATTTCCAAAATTTGAACTCTTAGGAACATAGGATGCAGTGTTGGATTTCTAACAGTATAAACAATAGTAAGTCGTAATACCACAAGTTGTGAGTCTAACCTTATGATGATACGGTTAATACCAAATGAAAGGGCATCAAAGAGAAGTTTGATCAACGCACTATAATCAACGATATTTTTTGTAGATCAACCAATACAAATCCCTTGAAAACTCACTAACTCTCCGTTCAGAGTGAAAATGGCCCACGCTGCAGAGGATAGATTCTGCGTACTACGACTAGCACCATCAGCATACCCAACAAATGGTTCCAAAGATTCAGACATCTGCGATGAAATGTAAAGCGGATTACCAATGTCAAGAAAACTATAAAAAACAAACTAAGACAGTAAATGCAAATCAACAATATATATATACAATATAATACAAAAAATTTCTATGCTCACGATTAAGCATAGTAACGTTTCAAATACAACCCACTTCGGGGCTATGCCAATGGAATTCCATTGTAATCTACTAACTCATAGGCACTATTTGTGCTCAACCTAGTGTTCCTAAATTGAGTTCATTAATTGTCAACCAGGGTTGGTAAACTGCTGAAGTGTGGTGCACTATATGTGCCTAGGTATTTGTTTCTCACTACGTTGTGTTTAGTGTTTTATGATGTTTTTGGTTTTATGGTTTTATGTTTGAAAAGGGAAAGAACTAAGTGTTGGTGAAAAGAAGCTATTGTTTTTTTAAAACAGAACAAAGCCTAAACTATGGATGACAAACAACAAATGCAAAGCTTGATAATGACTTTTTTGCAAGAAAATAAATCACAACATGAGCTTGAACTTATCCAATTCATTCATTAAAGGTGTGTTGGAAGAGCTTGAGAAATGGACAAGTTAACTGTAAATGAAGTTCTCCTAAATAAACAATCAACTCACAATATTACAAAATTATTATTTGTAACACAGTAAGGTTTCTATTCTAGATTAACCTATGATTTTGAAGTTACCCTATTCTGCAACTTGACTTATCACTTTTAGGCCTTATTCATAAGTTTTGAGATTTTCTAAAATGATTCTTGGGAAAAAGGCTATAAGTGAGTTTGTAAAAGATTTGCAGAGTGATCAAAGCCTTAAACTGATATTACTGACCCCTGTTCATGTGATGATGTATCAATATAGATTCAGAACAAAAGTAAGTTTGTAAATAATGAAGGCCGAGAGACTAATTTTGACAACTAATACTACTTGAAATACAATGGATAACCTAGGCTAGAAAGTGGTCTATCAATCTTAAAAGACAGTGACTACAACTTAAACTAGAATGCCATTAATATTTTCTTGAAACAAAATGAACTGAGACTGAACTAGAGTGCTTCTAATCTACTTGAAGTACAGTGAATAGAGTTAAACTAAAATTCCATTATCAAACTGGAAATGTAGTGACAGAGCTGAACTAAATGCAATCAACCTCCGGAGTGCTCTAACTAAATTAACATGCAACTAGTCTATGGAATTCTACAGCCCATCTCGTTCAATAGGAATGATATTTTGGAAGAGTTTGTAAAACAAGTCTGGCTGTATTATTCAGTGCAATTAAACATAAACATAAAATTGAAAGAAAATACAACTAGAATCTAAGACACCACAGTTGTTTCTTATTCATTGTTAATGATGTTTTGGAAGAGTTTGTAGGAGTAAGACCGGCTGTGACACTTAGTGTAAACAAGCATAAATCATAAAATTCGAAAGGAAATGCAACTAAAACCTACAATACCACAGCTATGCCTTATTCATCATGATGATATTTTGGAAGAGTTTATAAGAGTAAGTCTAGCTGTGATAATTAATGTAAACAAGTATGAACATAAACTTCAGAAACTTTCCTAAGCTAGAAATGAAAACGAGACTAAAGTACTTATCTAAACCGTATAAACAAGGCTGCTCAGGTAGCAGGGGCCCTCTACCACCAGAGTAACACGAAATCTACTTCAAGATTGACTCAACGCTTTCAAGGAAATGGTACTTCCTTCATTAAAAGAGAAATTACTTCAAAACAGAGTGTTTTCGGACTTCTGCAATCTAGTAATCAACCACAAAATCTAACCTGTCCCTCGGTTTCCCGAGCCATATTTGTAACAAATTTACATAGCTGTCTTGAGATAACCTAGGGATAATTTTCTTTCCAAATAAAAACCAAACTAGGACTCTGATGGTGGTCACGTAATACAATTAAGGACATCTCGACTGTCCTTGTCCTATTAGGAGTCTCTCTCCTAGTTTGAGTTCCCACGTACATAACCGCCTACAGAATTCCGTTCAAACTTCGTGGAGAGCAACACATGATGAGGGAGTGATGTGGAATACGATCATATGTGTTTTCCTCTGATATGACACCTAGAACCTGCGTAAACATGAAGACAGCTGCAGAATCGACAACTAGCTATAGAATGTCTGCATTCTGTAGCTAGATCTAGTTCAAAAAGTACTACAATGACAAAATCATAAAAACATAGCAAGTTAGTCATGATATTAATTCTTAAAGCAATTTTAACTAATTCTACTAATCATTTGAGTCTGTGATTAATAATGGACAAAGGAAATGGAGTGGAATGTGGTGGAAGAAAGAACATCTTTGGAGCTCAACAAGCACCCTTAGCAAAAACTCTTTTGACAATATAGGGGCCATGCCATAATGGATCAAATTTCCCTGTACCTATTACATCAGCTTCCTGATCATAAAGAAGGGATAATTCACCCTCTGAGAAAATACGAGGTTGGACATGCTTGTCGTATTGTGCCTTTATACGTCTCTTATGCACTTCATTAGAAAATTCAAGCTTCACGATGCCGCTTCATCAAGATGGATGAGGTTGAAAAGACGCGCTTCTTCAACATAGGTGTTAGGTAACAAGTCAATTGCAAATTTTAATGACGGTATTTCACATTGGATTGGCAAGATAGCTTCCAGACATACACCAATTGAAAAGGGGTAAATCCAGTTGCGTTTCTCACCGAGGTTCGGTACGTCCACAAGGTCGAGTACATGATTAAATGCCAATTTCGTTTATGAACTCCTATCATTCGTTGAAGCTGTAGAAATTTTATAATACAATTATGTATTTCCGGATTCTCCTAATCTAACAATTATATTCCACTATTAAATGTAGAATCCTTCTACTAAAATCTTTGCAGAAATTTAATCGTCAATTGGAAACACATGAAGAAAGATCAATCACACATAACACAGATGTTTTTACCAGGAAAGCATAAAGCTAAAAACCCCACTATCATATAATATGTATATATCATGGATCATGAAACAATATCAAACAAAAATCTACTCCAAGAGCTCTCAGTACAATATAAAATCGTCTCACACTATCATACAAAAATTGGCATAAACATGCACCAATTTACTGCCTCCTGATAGCCTGCCTCCACTACGCAATCCCAGCTAATCAAAATCCTTGAATGAATTCGATCATGCCTTTCCTTGAATATAAAATCCTCATTGGCATCTCCAATGTGTGTTTGGTTGCACTTGTGAACCCACTGTAGTCACAACTGATAGTCAAACTGTCCCTTTCAGCTATCTCTCAACTGGGTCTCCACTGGATCTGACATGCATGTAGTCAACAATATTAAATCTTCAGTTGCATGTGAGATCAGTCCATGTGAATTAATTTAATATTTAATTCACTGATCTCTCACTAGTGTACCTTTAGTTACAACTAGCACAACTGAGTTTAACTCACTTAACTGAGTTAAACTACTTTACAACTCACATAACTACACATCTAACTCTGTTACAAATTTGTATCACTCAGCTACAACGAAGTCCACTAGCATGTCCCACCAACCAATATTTGAACTCGAAATTCCTTCATTTAACTGGTTTTCCACATCATTTAACTGAAATCAAGTGCTTCAAGAGAATAGATTATTATTTATTATCTAATTATTGTTAAGGGCTAACAATAATCGACATGCATTATATTTTTAGACATGCATTCCATGAAACAACTTCACACATGAATTCCAAAAATAGACGCCCATCCATCCATATAATTTTCTCAACCATCTATAAATAGACTATTACTAAAAATAGACTTTGATCCAAATTCTAAAAATAAACATATCACCTAAAAATAGCCTGCGAGCCCCACCTAGTGTAGGTGCTTAATTTTCACTAGGATCATCATCTTGTTGAATCTCAACACTCCCTCTCAACAAGAAAGGGATTATCCTTCACCCTAATCCTGTCTCTATGGTATTCAAATTTGCTCCTGGTGAGTGCCTTCGTCAGAATATTTGCATCCTGATCTTCCGCAGGAATGTATTGAAGCAACATGATCTTCCACTGCACACAATCTCTGATATGATGATACTAGATATCTATATGCTTAGGTCTATCATGAAATATAGGATTAATCGAGATTTTGATGCAAATTTGATTATCAAAATGAATCACTATAGGATCTAAATGAGAACCGAACAAACTGACTAGGATCTTCCTCATCGAGATAGCCTCACATGCAGCTTGACTTGCTGTCATGTATTTTGCTTCCGCTGAACTGAGTGCCACAGATATCTATTTCCTGTTGTACTAAGAAACAACTGTAGATCTGATACTGAAAAACCCCTCTTGATGTGCTCTTTCTTTCTATTGGGCTGCCTACCCAATCCACATCCGTGAAGCCATGCAACTTCACCTCATCTGTCTGTCTATACCATAATCCATACTTAGATGTTCCCCTGAGACATCTTAGGACATGCTTGCTTGCCTTCCAAAAGAGCTTGGTAGGCTTAACCATCGCTTGAATAAGTTGGTTCACTGCATAGCATATGTCCAGCCTTGTATTAACTAAATACATGAGCGAACCCACCAACTGTCGATAGATAGTAGCATCCACTACCTCTCCAGATGTAGCATCCTCTTTCCTCCAGTTTCCAGGAAGAGGAGTATCCATGGGTTTGCAGCCCTACATGTGAAACTTACCGAGTATCTCCCTTGCATACTTGCCTTGAGACACAAACAGTTCACCTTCTCACTGCCATATTTCCAATCCAAGGAAATAGTGGAGGAGGCCCATATCCTTCATCTCGAACTCCTTTGCAAGGTCCTCCTTGCATGAGTGTATCATATGCTCATCACTAATCAGTATTAAATTATCAACATAAAGAAAAATTATTAAAAGCTTACCCTTCACCACAATCTAGTATAGGCTTGCATCTGCCTCACTCTTGGTGAAGCCAAGTCCAATGAAATAGCTTTCGATCTGAGTGTACCAAGCACAAGGTGCTTGCTTCAGCCCATACAACGCTATTTTGAGTCTGCACACATGCGACTTGCTATTGAAGATCTCAAATCCTTCAGGCTGTTCAACATACACTTCTTCCTTAATGATCCCATTAAGGAACTCAGTCTTCACATCCATCTGATGAATGTGACAACCCATCTGCACTGAGTGAGCAAGGATGGTCCTTATGGAAGAATACCGTGTGATAGGTGCAAAGGTTTCTTCATAATCAATCCCTTCGATCTGTGAGAAGCCCCAGGCCACAAATCTTGCCTTATACTTCTCAACACTCCCATCAATAGCTTGCTTTATGTTAAGTCCCTATATTAATAGTGTAGCCCCTTAGTATGTTAGTGTAGCCCCCCTTATTTTTATTATTGTACCCTTGTAACCCCCATTTTGTTATTATTGTGCCCTTAAATTATTATTGTTAGGTCGGCTAGGATTACATTGTGGCTCACTAGGATTACATTATGGCCCCATGGACTCCTATATATAGAAAGGAGGTTTTGTGAATTGTATCATCCAAGAATTGTTCATTTATGTAATGTATTGGAGGTTTCCCCCTCGAAGTGGCTCATTTCTAAGGCGTTTACATCTCTTTTCTTCTATTTTTTGGAGCTGGTTACACAACATTTGGTATCAGAGCTTTGGATTCTAGGGTTTCGCTGCTCCAAACAGGTCATCGTGGCATTTTCGCTATAACTTTTTTTTCTACGAAGTTTCAGAAGCTGAAATTTTTAGGGTGCGAAGAAAAAATCCTGAGGAAGCTTGTATAAAAATTTCAGAGTTTGGTTCGCAATAATTTCGGAGATATGATCTGTGGAAGTCAGGTATGTTTTCAGGCTCCTAAACAGGTCATCGTGGCATTTGCGCTATAAAAAATTTTCTACGAAGGTTCAAAATCTGAAATTCATATGGTGTGAAGCTGAAATCCTGAGGAAATTCATCAAAAAATTTCAGAGCTTGGTTCGCAATATTTTTGGAGATATGATCTGTGGAATGTAGTGCTTTTTCAGGCTCCTGAATTTCATCTCAAAGAGGTGATCGTGGGAAAAGTTCAATAACTCTCTCTCTGGGGATCGGATTGGAGTGCCGTAAAAATTGGTTGCAAGTACACGGATTTTAGTTTCTTGGCTATCAATTTCAGAGACAAAGGACAAAACAGTGACACGTGGCAAGTCGTACAAGTTCACTCTACTGAACCAGTCCAGAGTTAGGTTATTGTGGGAGATTAGACACAACTTTGTCTTGGAGAATCCAAATCAGGTCAGACTTGTGGCATTAAAAAGAGAATTCAAAGGGCTAATTCAGTGCTGAAATTCAAATATTGAAGTGTTGCAATCACAGATATAATCCAATTTCAATATCGAGCTCCTCAAAAGCAAGATAAATGTGTGTATTGTTTTTTTTCCTAATTGCATAAGTCTTGTTTGAAGAATCAAGTTGAATTGATTCCAAGGGCATATTGGAGAATTTTTGTCAGTAATGGGTTCTATTATGCCTCCAAAAAATAATTCCATACCCATTAAGCCCTCAGAAAGCTATACTATGACGCATGAGGAGGAAGAATTGCAATATGAGATATCAAGATTACGGTACCAAGTGCAACAAATTTCGATCTTACGAAGAGCAACCGAAGATGAAATAGATGGTTTAAAAGCAGAAATGGAGGCTAAGTTGGATGGTTTGAAGGATCAAATAATAGCTAATATGGATGATAAATTAGTGGAAGATCACAACGAGCATCAACAACAAGTTCTCGAACTCTCAAAGGATAACCCAACTTTGGTGCAGAATCTAATGAAACAACAGGAAGATCAACATCATATCGAAAGAAGTGATGAATCAATCATAGAAACAAGAAATCAACAAGTACGATCAATTTCAGAGTTTCTCAGCAAGTGGAAGAACTTTCCTGTAGAATATTTCACATGGGAGGATGAGAATTTTATACAGAAGCATCAAGAAATAATCAAGCGTTGAGGACAACACTTGTTGAAGGAGAGGGGCATGTTAAGTCCCTATAGTAATAGTGTAGCCCCTTAGTATGTTAGTGTAGCCCCCCTTATTGTTATTATTGTACCCTTGTAACCCCCATTTTGTTATTATTGTGCCCTTAAATTTTATTATTGTTAGGTCGGCTAGGATTACATTGTGGCCCACTAGGATTACATTATGGCCCCATGGACTCCTATATATAGAAAGGAGGTTTTGTAAATTGTATCATCCAAGAATTGTGCATTTATGTAATGTATTGGACGTTTCCCCCTCGAAGTGGCTTATTTATAAGGCGTTGATATCTTTTTCTTCTATTTTTGGAGCTGGTTACACAACACTTTACCTTGTAGATCCATCTCGAACCTACTACTGATTTATCAATCGACCTTGGAACAATTTTCCAAGCACTGTTTCTGACAATGGAGTCATACTCCTCCACCATTGCATCTACCATTAGGGGAATCTTAAGGTCTAAAATGGGCCTCATAAGAAAAATGTACAACAAAAATAAGCTTTATAAGAACCAATACGATTCAAGATGATGATGTCAACCATGGGAGATGATTCACCTTTTTTGGAGTAAAAAAGTAAAAACATTAAAAAACAATAAAATAATAAAACTACTTTTTCAACTCGTATTTTCAACCTATATCCCTATGGTTTTACTCAAATTTTGAGTGGGAGTACTCGTTGGATGCGAAATTTAATTCCTCATCCAAGGAGTACCCATGTTACATACTTTTGATGGAACTTGCTACACAAAAAATGAGAAATACATGAAAAAACGTGTTTGCAATCATATTTTTCATGTATTTCTTATTTTTCATGTAGCAAGGTCCATAAAATGTATGCGACATAGGTACTCCTTGGTTTAGAAATCGAATTATTCATCCAATGAGTGTTTCCGCTCGAAATTTGAGTAAACCCATAGGGATATAAGTTGAAAATACAAGTTGAAAAAATATTTTTTCCTTTTTTCCTTCTAAAATTTGATGATATAATCAAATCTTATTTTATTATTTCCACTATTATTTTATAATTTCCTTAGAAGGCCCATTTTAGACCTCAAAATTCCCCTAATTCCATGTGGGCTCCTGTACTGCTTCCTGAAAGGAAGATGGCTCAGTCACAATACATTTTCCCATGAGATCCATGTATCAAGTGAATTGGTTAGGAGACTATCTTTGTCTGTGTTGTGAAGTAGGAACTCCTACATTATGTGCTGCATCAAGATTCAGCCTCTCGGCTTTTGTGGTATGCCATCTGCCAGACTCCAGTTCTGATGTTTGGCTCTGTGTGAGAGGATTCCTCCACTCCATGAACCTCCTCATGTAGCTGATCCACATCTAGAGACTCATCTTTGGGAACAAGCAGTTCCTCCTCTGCATGCAAGTCTAGCTCCCTTTCAAGCGACAACTTCATGAATTTCTCCTCATTGAATTTTATATCTCGTCGCACCACAGTCATTCGACTGTTTGGAAAATACACATGATAATTATGAGGTGTTTCTGTGTACCCCACAAATATCCCAACTTCAGCAGTCGGCTCCAGCTTCTTCCTCACATTCTTGGTCACATGCACATAAACATATGAGCCAAAAATATTAAAGTAATAAATATCCGGTTTCTTATCAGTATAAGCTTCTTCAGGTGCATGCATGCCAAGTACTCTATGAGGACAATTATTTTGCACATAAACCACAGTGTTGCATGCTTTCACCCACAAGTGCATTGGTAGGCCCTGATCATGCATCATAGCTCGTGCAACACCCATGGTCGTTCTGTTCTTCCTCTCCGCGACCCCATTTCACTGTGGGTTATGAGGCACTATGAATTCTCTTCAAATTCCTTTTCTGTTACAGAAGTCTTTGAATTCGTTCGAGATGTATTCACCACCATTATCGCTTCGCAGAGCCTTCACTTACTTCCCTAACTCTTTCTCCACCAATGATTTAAACTCATAGAACTTTGAGAATGTTTGATCCTTATTCTGCATGAAGAAGATCCAACATCTACGAGAATATTCATCAACAGAAATAACATAATACCTGTGTTTTACTGTTGAAGCAATTGAGAATGGCCCACACACGTCTATGTAAACTCTCTCCAAGATCACTAAAGCACGGTTCTCCTTTTCATGAAAGGTGGTATTCACAAACTTACCCATAGTACATCCATTGCACTGATCTATCTACGCAAGTGTACCCTTGGGAAGTCTAGTAGAAATTTGCTGCAAAATTTTCAGGGCACCATGGTGAAGATGGCCCAATCGCTTGTGCCATAATTCAACCTCATCCCAGCTCATCACTTTTCTTCTTTGCCCACCATTGCAGATATTCTTGAATTGAATCCCTATCCTCTTGGTTTGACCCATTGTTTTATGTCGCAGGAAAGCTTTTCCATTGCCAAAAACAACGCCATAACCTCTATCCTCCAACATCCTGACTGAGACCAAGTTTTTCTTCAGACCCGGAACATGCATAACATCTTTCAATAGAAATGGCTTACCTGAATCCCTCTCAAAGGTAATGGTACCAATGTCGGTTGCACTGTATCGTCCATCTTCGCCCATATCTATATGCATTTTTAGATCCTTCTCCTCCAAGTCACTGAAAAGCTCCTTATCTCCCGTCATGTGGAAGGAAGCACCACTATCAAGATACCACACCGATCCCATTGCACTTGAAAACAAACATGTGATCAAAGAGAAATCAAGTTCAAATTGTGAGGCAAGGGCCTCACCAGATGCAGCTCCAACATCCTTCTTGTTCTTATTTTTATGTGGGAAGTGAGTGGTGAGATACTCATGATTGTGACAGTGAAAACACTTCACCGTGGACAAATCCAACTTCTTGCCTTCAGCCTCAGATTTTGAATGGGATTTCATCCCCTTCCCTTTCCTTGATTTTGCAGCCAAAGCACAATCCTCTTCATCATCATGCTTTGATGAAGATCCATCTCTGGTGTTCCGCTTGAACCCCTCCTGCACTAGATCTGACCACAGTCGTCCCCAATTTGGCAGTTTTTCCTGTCCGTTGATAGAGTCTTGATAATTGTGCCAAATCTTAGGAAGTCCAAAGAGAGCCAAGCTCACCAAATCATCATCAGAAACCATGATTCCCACATTCCCCATTTCATCCCGACATTGGACAAACTTTGTGAGATACTTAGGAATATTGTCGCCCTTTTCCATTTGATCTTTCTGAGTTTATCCTTGAGCACCAATTTCCTATGGTCGCTGCTGCTTTGTAAAATATTTATCAAAGCCTTCCACATTACAAATGAAGTGGCTTTTCCATGAAGGCTTGAGACAATATGGTCTTGCACACCTTCCAATAGAATCCTTCTTGTCTTCGCTATTTTCTCCAGGCGTCAAGTAATGCAACATCCATCGAAGTGGGCTTAGGAACATCACTGTCGATGAATTCCTTCAAGCCATTATCTTCAAGCACCACCTCCATCCTATCCTTCCATGCAATTTAGTTCAAGCTTCCCTCGAGTGCATACTCTAACCACAAACCATTGAAATCGATTTTGATGTTTACTTAACTGTCGCACCAAGAAATTCTTGCAGCAAATTCAAATTGTTTCCACCAACAAAATCAGCTACTGCTTCAATATTGCAATATTATTTGCTCTGATATGATGTAGAAATTTTATAATACAATTATGTATTTCCGGATTCTCCTGATATAACAATTATATGCCACTGTTAAATACATAATCCTTCTACTAAAATCTTTGCGGAAATTTAATCACCAATTGCAAACACATGAAGAAAGATTAATCACACATAACACAGTTGTTTTTATTAGGAAAGGATAAAGCTAAAAACCCAAATATCATATATTATGTATATATCATGGATCATGAAACAATCTCACACAAATATCTACTCCAAGATCTCTTAGTACAATATACAATCGTCTCACACTGTCATACAATAATTGGCATAAACAGGCACCAATTTACTCCCTCCTAACAGCCTGCCTCCACGGTGCAATCCGAGCTGATCACAATCCCTAAATGAATTCGATATTGCCTTGCCTTGACTGCGCAATCCTCATTGGCATCTCCAATGTGTGTTTGGTTGCACTTGTGCACCCACTATAGTCACAACTGATAGTCAAACTTTCCCTTTCACCTATCTCTCAATTGGGTCTCCACTGGATCTGACATGCATGTAGTTAACAGTAGTAAATATTCAGTTGCATGTGAGATCAATCCATGTGAATTAATTTAATATTTAATTCAATGATCTCTCACTAGTGTATCTTTAGTTACAACTAGTTACAACTAGCACAACTAAGTTTAACTCACTGAACTGAGTTAAACTACTTTACAACTCACATAACTACACATCCAACTCTGTTACAAATTTGTATCACTCAGTTACAACGAAGTCCACTAGCATGTCCCACCAACCAACCTTTGAAATCAAAATTCCTTCAATTAGCTAGTTTTCCACATCAGTTAACTGAAATCAAGTGCTTCAAGAGAATAGGTTATTATTTATTGTCTAATTATTGTTAAGGGCTAACAATAATCGACATGCATTCCACGAAACAACTTCGCACATGAATTCCAAAAATAGACGCCCATCCATCCATATAATTTTCTCAACCATCTATAAATATACTACTGCTAAAAATATACTTTGATCCAAATTCTAAAAATAGACATATCACCTAAAAATAGCTTGCGGGCCCCACCTAGTGTAGGTGCTTAATTTTCATTAGGATCATCATCTTGTTGAATCTCAATAGAAGAATTCGTTTAATAATCTTGTTAATAGCTTCAACTTGTCCATTTGATTGTGGATAATAAGGAGTTGAAATATCATGTGACAGTCCTAATTTGGCAGTCAATTCATTCATCATATGATTACGAAAATGTGAACCATGATCTGTGACTATAGCCTGTGGGACCCCAAACCATGAAATGACATGAATAAAGAAAAACAATGCAGCTGTTTGTCCTATGTTGTAGAATTTAGGCATCACTTCGACCCACTTGGTGAAGTAGTGTACTGCGACAATAATATAACCATGCCCCCCAGACAAACGAGGGTTGCAGGTCATGAAGTCAATGCCCCATTTTTAAAATGGTCATACAGAGACAACATGATGCATTGGCGCTGGTGGTTTGCGGATTTTATGATCAAATATCTGACACACATGACAAATTATGACCGCGAGGATGCAATCGTGAAATATGGTAGGCCAAAATTAACCATCGCAGAGTATCTTCTGCGCGGTAGCATATCCAGAAAAGTGTCCACCACAAGCCCCAACATGACAATGATTTAAAAAAAATTTAGCCTCCTCATGAGTGAGGCACCTTCTTAAAATTGTATCGACACCACAATGTTAAAGTGTATTTTCGATGATCAGATAATATTTTTCTTGGTATCAAATACGTCGTTGGTCAGAGCGAGAGGTAGTAGGCCGAAAATTCTGGGTCTAGAGATAAATGATAAATCCCCATACCAAGGATCAGATGATCTGATCAGAAACAAAGAATCGTTAGGAATAGATGGTTCCGACATAGTAGTAGTACTATGAGAGGGAAGCTCATAGAGAAGCTCAATTAAAAATAAAGTCTTCTTTGACTTGGATTTGATGAATTTCAAATCAAATTCCTGCAAAATGACAATCCATTTTGAATACTTTACCCCTAGCAATTGATGTGATAAAATATAAGTCATGGGGTTTCAATCTGAAATGACAATGGTCTTCCGGAATAGGATATAGTGGCGAAATATTTGGATAGCTTGAACAATTGACAAAGTAAGCTTTTCTATGTACGAATACTTCACTTTCGTATCATTGAGATTACGACTCAAATAATAGGTCGAATGTTCTATCCCATTTTATAATTAGACCAATACACCATAGCAATGGTCATATCGGCCGCGACGATATATAAGAAATAATCACTATAATAATTGGGGGGATACATTAATGATGCCCGGACAAGAGTATCCTTGATAACATCAAAATAATCTTGCACAAATTGGTCCCAACGGAAGGAAATCCCATTTTTAAAGAGTCGAGTAAATCCTTTATC
The DNA here is from genome assembly GCA_034641835.2 of Pinus albicaulis. Classification (NCBI taxonomy): domain Eukaryota; kingdom Viridiplantae; phylum Streptophyta; class Pinopsida; order Pinales; family Pinaceae; genus Pinus; species Pinus albicaulis. Next base: position 518,390,095 of record CM076579.1, read on the forward strand.
CATTTCGGCGTAGTTGGGTATGAAGCTCCTTAGGAAGTTAGCCTTTCTGTTAGTATGAATATTAATTGCAAGTGTACGAAAAAAACAAATTTAGCTGTGCATAACAAACAACCCTAACATCAAAAGATGGCTGCAAATATCTTCAGATCTGCAATTAGTTGATCAAGATAAATGCTGCAAAAATCTAGATCTATGTATCAAAAGAAATTAAGCAGTAAATAAAACGAGATTTACTCCATGCATCTAATAGACAAGACAAGAATATGTTGAATGAATTTTATATTAAGGGCACTTGGGAGGAAAACATAGAAGGATGTTACCAATTATCCTCAATGGGATGGGGTCTTGTAAGCCCTCATCACTTCAGATCTAAAATTCCTCTCTTTTAATGGTGTAGAAAACCTAGAAAAAAATAGAACTCAAAGGGAGCTCACAAGAAAAAGGATAGAAAAATATGACAATGATGGTGGATCAAAGCCAGACCAAAAGTATAGATCTAGAGTGATCTTAGGCAACAAAAGGTGATGAATGAATGGAAAAACCCTTTTATTTATAACAAAATATTGAGTTAGTCTATATATTGGTACATAATTAAAATATTATTAACCAAATCAAGATCCAACTTTTATGGAATATTTTATTATATTTGTTGTAGGCAAAAAGAATTTGACTTGGGTCAAATCCCTTTATTTGTAAATAATAAATAAATAAATGATTTATTTATCATTTTATGGATGTGGTTGAGTAATAATTGTTGAGCCCCAAAGATGTCCTTCTTTTCCACCACATTTCACTTCATTTCCTTTATCCCTCATCAATTACAGGCTTAAATGATCAATAGGATTACTTTAATAATGTATATAATGACTAACTTGCTATGTTTTCAAGATTTTGTTGTTGTAGTAATTTTTGACTAGACTCGGCTACATAACGCAGTCATTCTGTAGCCAGTCGCCTATTCTGCAGCTATCTTCATGTTCACGCAGGTTCCAGGTGTCACCTCAAGGAAAAATGCATATGGTCGTATTCCACATCACTCCCCCATCATTTCTTACTCTCCAAGAAGTTTGAGCTCGAGTCTACAGGTGGTTATGCACGTGGAAGAGATCAAAACTAGGAAGCAGATTCCTACTAGGACAAGGACTGTACAGATGGCCTTAAGCAGAATACGAGGCTTTCACCAGAGTCCTAATTTGATTTTAATTTGGAAAGACACTAATCCCTATGTTATCTCAAAGACATTTATGTAATTTTGTTATAAGTATGGCTCGGGAGACCGAGAGATAGCTAGCTAGATTTTGTTTTGTTGCTAGATCTCAGAAGACCATAATACTCTTTTTTTTTTGAAGAATTTCTCCTTTAATTAAAGAAGCATCACTTTATTGCAAGAGTTGAGTCAATCTTGAGTAGATTTGCGTGCTAATCCGGTGGTAGAGGGCCCCTGCTACCTGAGAAGCTTTGTTCATATGGTTTAGATAAGTAACTTAGCCTTGTTTCATTCCTAGTTTAATCAGTTTTCTGAACTTTGTGTTTTTATACTTACTTGCAGTGGATGCCACAGTCAGTCTTATCCTTACAAACTATTCCAAAATACCACTAACATTGGATGAGATATAACTGTAGTATATTAGGAGTTAATTGCATTTTTTTCCGAAACTTTATGTTTTATGCTCATTTGCATTGAATGATACAGCCAGACTTGTTTTTACAAACTATTCCAAAATATCACTCATATTGAATGAGATAGGGCTGTAGTATTTCATAGAATTAGTTGCATTTTAGTTCAGTTGAAATACTCCGGAGGTAGATGTCACTCTAGTTTAATTCTGTCACTATATTTCAAGTTTGATAATGGCACTCTAGCTCAACTCTGTTCACTGTATTTCAAGTTAGATTAGTGGCATTCTAGTTCAGTTCCAGTTCACTGTATTTCTAGTTAGGTTAATGGCATTCTAGTTTATTTGTGGTCATTTTGTTTCAAGTTTGATCAATTGCATTCTAGTTCATTGTTATCCATTGTTCTTTAAGTTGTATTAACTGTCAAAATTAGACTTCACGGCCTTCATTGTTTACAAAATACTCTTGTTTTGACTTTCTATTAATGCATCATCATATGGACAGGAATTAGTGATATCAGTTTAAGGCCTTGATTGTTTTGCAATCTTTTGCAATTTCACAAATAAGCCTTTTCCCAAAAACTATTCTAGAAAATCTCTAACTTTTGAATGTGGCTTAGTAGTGACAAGTTGAGCTGCAGAATGGATTAATCTTAGCATTACAAGTTAATTCAGAGTAGAAATATTATTGTGCTACAAATAATATTTTCCAATTGTGTTCCAATAAACTTCTAGCCATGGATGAGATTATTTGTAATATTGTAAGATGATTGTTTACTTAGGAGAACCTCATTTTCACTAAACTTGTCCTTTTCTCAAGCTATTCCAACATATTTCTAATGAATGAATTGGATGAGTTCATGTTATGAGTTATTGAGTTCATGTTGTGATTTATTTCCTTGCTATGAGTCATTATCAAGCTTTGCATTTTCTGTTCTTTAGTGCCATACACAGTTTAGAATAGGTTTTTCTCTGTTTTAGTGTAACCATCCACTTCTCTTTACCAACACTTGGTTCTTTTCCTTTTTAACATAAAACCATAAAACCAAAAACATCAGAAAAACACTAAACACAATGTAGTGAGAAACAGATACCTAGGCACATATAGTGCACCTCACTTCAGCAGTTTACTAGCCTTGGTTGACAATTTATGACCTCAATTTAGGGACACTAAGTTGAGCACACATTTTGGCGCCGTTGCCGGGGAAGTGAAAACTAGGTATTTTTGTTTCTTAACTCCCAAAAACAATGACATGCATAGAGAAAGAGACTCAAGGGGTAGATTCATAAGAAGCAGAAGCTTGATTCCTAGAACACCACTTGTTTCACCAAGACCAAGAGCCAGCACACCTTCAACTCAAACCCACATTCCATCCTTTACTAATCCTAGACTTCCAGAGGACTTAAGATTAGATATTCCATTAGAAAGACGTTCCACTTCCTCCACTGAACCTGTCTTAGAAGAAGATTCAAGGACCCCTGCTAGAGATACAAACTTTTCCACTTCCATAGAAGAATCAACTATGGCGGAAGAAGGGGGAGGAGTCTTTAATGGAGAACACACATTATTTGGAGGGGGTAGAGGTAGAGGTAGAGGAGAAGGAGAAGGAGGCAGAGGAAGAGGTAGAAGAGAAATGGGAAGCTCTTTTGGGTTTCCTATAGTAGATGAAGAAACCAATGCAAATATGAAAAACATTTCACCCTCTGCCCTTCCAAACTTTTATGGACTTAAAACTGAAGATCCTGAAACCTTCCTATTTGAATTTGAAGTCCTATGTAGAACCTATGACTACTTACAAGATGCTCAAAAACTTAAATTATTTCCTTCAACATTGAAAGGAGCAACATTGAAGTGGTTTATGAGTTTGATCAACGATTCTATTAGGACATGGGAAGACATGAAACAAGCATTTCTAGAGAGGTATTTGGACTACTGTATGCCAGCCAACCATAAGGAGGAAGTGTTTAAAATGCTACAAAAAGAAGATGAAAATCTGGAAGATTTGTTGGAGAGATTTAACTACAACATCAAAAGAGCAAAAATGGAAAACCTAGACCAAGATACCTTGAAAGCTCTCTTGTTGAAGACAATTAGGGATGAATGGTTAGATATCCTTAACATGATGGGAAAAGGGGATATATCTCAGCTCACATTACCTGAAATAGCTGAATTATGTATTAATATTTCAAGAGGGAAATCTAAAACTGTCAAAGGACCAAGAGACCCTAGTCTTGCAAGGGCAAGTAAGTCTGCTTCTGGGACAGTAAGTAGGGCAGAAATAGGACATATGCTTGATGAATTCAAATCTTATATCTTAGGGAGTCTTAGTGAACAAATAGACACCCTTAAGTTACAAAACAAGAAAAAAGCTGAATCTGATGCCTTAGTAATCTTTTGTCCCAGATGTAGAAAGAAACATGCCTTGAGAGAGTTCCGTTTGGATGAAAAAGTTGTAGAGACTTGTGTAATTTGTTCAGAAAAATATGAGACCAAGAGTTTTCCTTCACTTCCTGGTCTTAAAGTTGTCTTTCAAGAAGAAACTCCTACAATTTCCACAGAATCTCTCAATTTTGTCTCCAGGAGGCCTTGGCAAGGACCTCAAACACAAGGATTTCATGATCAGTTGTATAATCAACCCCACCAAATTGGAATTCTTGGCAGCAACCTTGGCCCCAATTTCAAAATCAATCACAAAATTGGGCGCAAGGAGCACAAAATCTCTATGAAAGATACTCTCAGTATTACCAATATCCGCCATCCTATCCACCATATTCACATTTCCCTCCTCAACAAAATTTTCAACAAAATCCTCAACAAAATCCTCAAAATCCACAACATCAAAATCAACCACTTCCATTACCATTTCCTCAGAAAACAAATCAGTTGCCTGCCCAACCCATACCAAACCCCAATAATAAAAATCCTCAGAACACATACATAATAGAAGGCCAACAGTTTCCAACTTATTTGATCACTCCTTTAGACCTTAGTGATGTTCAACTTAGGTCTGGAATAATACTTGAAAAGAGAAAACCTTCTGTAATCATACAAGAGCAAGACAATTCTGAGGAAGATTCTCTACGGGTAAATAAAAGTCTTGAAGAGAACACAACTTTCCAAGACTCAAACATTGAAAAATCAAAACAAAAAGAAACAATAATTTCAACTCCTATATTAGAGCAGCCATCAACATCCACTTCTACACCTCCCTTTCCAGAAAGATTACAAATTGATAGGGGTGTAGAAAAAAAAATTATGGTGCCTAATTATGATTTCCTAGACGAGTTGAGAAATGTTTGTATTAAGATCCCATTATTGCAAGCTATCAAGGAAATTCCAATCTTAGCAAAGACAATAAAGGAGTTGAGCATGAAGAAAATAAGAAAAAGAATAAGAGAGATAAAGAAAATTCAACTGGCAGGAAAAATAGCAGATATCATGATGGGTAAGATTGCTATTCCAAAGTATCTAGACCCTGGAAATCCAGTTGTTAAAATTCACATCAATGGAATTGAGATCCAAAACACACTTATTTATTTAGGAGCAGCAATCAATATTATGAGTAGACAAATCATGGATAAACTGAAACGTCCTAATCTTCTTTTTACACCCACATTATTACAATTAGCAGACAGATCTGTGATCAAACCTGATGGGGTAATAGAAGACATTCCAGTGTCCCTAGATTCTTGGGAATATCCTGTGGATTTTATGATCCTAACTCCTAAGAATAATCTAGGAGGGCATCCTATTATATTAAGAAGACCTTGGTTAGCTACAGCTGATGCTTTCATTAGTTGTAGATCCGGTGATATGTACATCTCTGATGGTAGTTCAACCAAGAAATTTACCTTGTATCCTCCAGCAAGAACAATTACAGAATTAGATGATACTCAATGGATAAAGGATGAGGAAGACTTACAACCTCTCTTCAAAATTTCAGAAATTAGTGAAGATAGCCAGATTTTGAATACCTTAGAAAAATTTGAATCCTCTTCGGAATCTAAGCATGAACAATTTCAAGAATAATCCAACATTGAGTTTTTATCATCAAGGCAGATGTCTCTTTATTCCATGGATAAATTTGGCAGCTCTACAATTGAGATATTTCCAGGCAAAACCTTAAACATAAACAAGAACTTAGAGAAATCTCAACAAGAAGAGCTAGTCAAGATTTTACAGAGAAATTCTTCTGCATATGCATGGGAGTACACTGATATGAAAGGGATAAGCCCCAAGACTTGCACTCATCACATCTACATAGAGGAAAATTGTAAACCAATCAGACAACCTCAGAGAAGGATGAATCCAAATCTTAGGGAGATTGTTAAGGAAGAATTGCAGAAATTGTTAAATGTTAACTTTATCTATCCCATTTTAGATAGTCAGTGGGTTTCTCCTTTGGTAATTGTGCCAAAGAAAAATGGTAAATGGAGGGTATGTATTGAATACTGGGAATTAAACAAAGCTACTCTTAAAGATAATTTTCCCTTACCTTTCATAGATCAGGTGTTAGATACATTAGCTGGAAAAAAGTACTTCTCATTTTTAGATTGGTTTAGTGGTTATAATCAAATCCAAGTAGCACTTGAAGATCAAGACAAAACCACATTTACCTGTCCTTGGGGTACCTATGCTTACTGAGTATTGCCATTTGGACTATGCAATGCACCCGCAACATTTCAAAGGGCAGTATTAGGAATTTTTTCAGATCTAATACATGATTGTGTAGAGGTATATATGGATGATTTCACAGTTTATGGAAACACATTTGAAGAAGCCTTAGAAAACGTGGAAAAAGTCTTAAAGAGATGTAAAGAATAAAATCTTTCACTTAGTCATGAGAAGTGTTTTATGATGTTTACTGAAGGAATTGTTTTAGGTCATCACATTTCAGGGGATGGGATTGGAGTTGATGAGTCAAAAGTTGAAGTCATCTCTAAATTATCTATTCCAATTTGTCAAAAAGATGTTAGGAGTTTTCTAGGATTTAAAGGATATTATCGAAGGTTTATAGAAAACTTCACCAAGACAACATCTCCACTTTTCAAATTACTTACCAAAGACTGTGAATCAAGTGGAATCCTGATTGCCAGTTAGCCTTTGAGACCCTGAAAACAAAAATCTTTGAAGCACCTATTTTAAGGGGACCTAATTGGAAGTTACCTTTTCATATTTCAACAGATGCCTCAGATACAACTCTAGGAGCAGTATTGGGACAAAAAGACCTGATTCCTTATGCCATCTACTATACCAGTAAAAATTTGACTCCTTCAGAGTTAAACTATACTGTAACTGAAAAAGAATTTTTAGCTGTTGTTCATGCCATAAATAAATTCAGACACTATATAACAGGCTATGAAACTTTTGTTCACACTGATCACTCTGCAATTAGATATTAATGAACTCATCAATTACTAATGGTAGAGTCATAAGATGGTTATTGCTTTTACAAGAATTCAACATTACCATTCTAGATAGGCCTGGAAAACAAAACACAGTAGCTGATTTCCTATCTAGACTCCAAAACATCAAAGACAATACTCCAGTTGAAGATTAATTCCCTGATGAATATCTTTTTGCAATTTCTACTCAGACTCTTTGGTTTGCTGACATTGCTAATTATTTAGTTTCAGGGAAATTTCCTTCAATAATGAATGCAAGAGACAAAAGAAAGATCATTTATGACAGTGAAAAATATTCATGGGTTGCTAATGAGTTATACAAAATAGGTCCAGATTTTATCATTAGGAGATGTGTTCGGGAAGATGAGATGCCTGAGATCCTCAAGGCATGTCATGATGAACCTTGTGGCAGACACTTTGCTGATAAAAGAATAGCTTATAAGATCCTTCATTTAGGATATTATTGGCCATCCCTTTTTAAAGATGCTAAAGAGTATGTCAAAAGGTGTGACAGTTGCAAAAGGGTAGGGAAACCTTCTCCTTCAGGTGAGATGCCATTGTAGCCTCAGGTACATATTGAACCTTTTGAAAAATGGGCTTTAGATTTTGTAGGACCTATTAGCCCTCCATCAAGACAAAAGAAATATATATTAGTTTGCACTGATTATGTTACCAAATGGGTAGAGGCCAAGCCATTACTTTCTGCTATTGAAGCATCTGTAGTTAATTTTCTTTTTGAGGATATTTTTACTTGTTTTGGTGTCCCAAGGGAAATTGTTACAGATCAAGGAGCTCAATTCACATCAAAGCTAGTGGAACAAATGATGGAGAGGTACAAAATCAGACACATAAAATCTACTCCCTATCATCCACAAGCAAATGGTCAAGTGGAATCTACTAATAAGGTCATTGAAGGGATCCTAACAAAGACTGTTCATTTACATAGAAGAGATTGGGTAGATAGGCTTCCTGAAGCCTTATGGGCCTATAGAACTACATGGAAAAGCACAACAGGCCATACTCCTTATGAACTTGTTTATGGAAAGCAAGTTTTGTTTCCCATAGAGTTCCAGATTCAAACTTTCAAAATGGCAGTTCAGCTAGGACTTGATCTATCAGAGGCACAAAAGCACAGATTGGAGCAGATTAAGGAATTGGATGAGATCAGACAAGATGCAGTTCAGAAAACAAGTATAGTCCAACATCAAAGGACTAGATGGCATGATAAGTACATCAAGGAAAAGAAATTCAAAGAAGGTTACTAGGCTCTCTTGTTTGATTCAAAGTTCAAGGATTTCCAAGGTAAATTCCAAACACATTGGCTTGGGCCATATGAAATTATAAGAATTTTTGACAATGGAGCAATAAAAATCAGGACAATAGATGAAGAGAAGGTCACTTTTCTTGTAAATGATCATAGATTGAAGTTGTATCACAAGCCACTTTCAAGAGAAGAATTTGTCAAGAGATTTCAGGAAAACAGTGATGTGAATTTAATGAAGAAGAATTTTTCTTCTTCATCAACTTAGTTGAATTTTCTGAATTCAAAAGCATAAAAAAAAAAAAAATTAAAAAAAAAAATTAATAAAAAATTAAAAATAAAAGTATAAACATGAAAACTAATCACTGATTAGCATGTTTATACAGAAAAGATAGAGTGAAAATCAGAATCTTTCTGACACTTTAGCTTTTCAAATTTGTTCTTTTTCTGCAAGCAACTATTACAAAATCATAAGTGCAAACCCATATTTCACTTATGATTCATTTCATTCCATTCATCCATACTCCACTTCATTCCATACTTCATTCATTTCATTCCATGGTCCACCTCATTTCCATCTCAGATTTAAAAAAAAAAAAAAATTGATCTTTTTCTGCAATTGAATAATACAAATCATAAGTTGTAGGTCACTTTCCATACTTCACTCCACTTCATAATTGTGATTCATTTCATTCCATTATTCACTTCACTCATACTCCATTACACCATATTTTATTATCCATTTTTAACTCATTTCATACAAAATTCCATTCATGCTTCAAACCATTTCATTCCATGTTTCAAGACTTCTACAGGTACATTCTGCAATCAGTCGGACATTCTGCAGCCAGTCAGACATTCTGCAGCCAGTTAGACATTCTGTAGCCAAAGATCTTGAAGGCACTATCCAAGTAATCACTTGATTTAGCAGCAAATTGATCCTGCATATCCAAGACAACAAGCAAAATCAAAGGATCTATGAGGACTGAAGATCAATGATTTTCAAAGGAGGACAAGGCATATCAAAACCACAAAAAAAAAATCAAAGGAAAGGCAAAGGTAAAAGTTATGAAATTATTATGGTGACTGATCATGAAAGTTTTAGCATAGTTAAGTCATGTATGATTCAAAAAGTTATTTTAATTAGTCGTGTTGATCATGCCTATCAAACCTATCATAAAAAATTTGGACAAAATCCCTTTCACTCCGCCATTCCAAATCATCATTTAAAACTTAACGGTTAAGTACTGAAGTGACCTAATCAGTCATGTCACTAGCCCGAAGCATTTAGTGATGATTTTGAAATTTACATGAGAATTTTTCCGTGGTATTTTCTTCTGTGATAGCTCTCAACTCATTAATCCGTGTGAATCATCCTCACCGCATTATACTCATTTCATAACCACTCCATATAATTTCTTTCTGTAGCCAATTCTTAGCCATTCCGGTCTGTAAAATAGAGGAAACATCTTTGGAGTAAAAACATCTCTTTAACAACCATTTTCATCGTGAGCAGAGGAGCAGTAATTTGAAGGTTGAGAAAGGAAGCTATGGGTCTCATAGTAAGATCCGAACCAGTTGGAACCAAGTACTTGGAAGGTTATCCACAAATAAGAGAAATGCTACAGCAGGCTGGGTGGTTACATTTTTTTGAAAAATTTAATGGTTTTCATAAAGAAGTAACCAAAACATTTGCACGGTCCTTCAATGGAGCAGAGGTCGAAATAGGAGATATTAAATTCATTATTACAGAGGATTTCATTGCAGAAGCAACGGAATTACCCAGACAAGGAGAACGCTGGTTCAAAAATAGGGAATTTCATAATGAGGCATGGAGGCAAATACTCAAAACACTAGGTATGGATGTTTCCATTTTTAAGAAAGGTATTCCTAGCTCGACACTGAAGAATAAATGGAGGAATATGTTGCTCATTTTGCAAAAATTTATCACTTGTGAAGGAAGATTTGGTACCCTCTATGTTTATCATATTCAGTTAATGATGCATTTCTTAGATGAAGAAATAAATTTTCCATTTTTCCTACTTCATAGTTTGAAAAGAATGGCCTCTAATGTTCAAAACAGGGTTCAATTTCTAGCAACCACTTTGTATCACCATGGTTTATTCAAAATCCTAATTGAACATCATTTGAGAAAAATGGGAGATAATTGGGATGAGTTTCTAGTAAGGAATCACTTTGAAGAACCCAAGGAATCTCCACCTGAAGGCAAACCTATAAGAAGAAGCAGGAGAAGGGAAATTTCCAAAGCTGTTGAAACTAAAACTGGTAAATCAATACTAGGGGACAGTGAAGAGATGATTTCTGAGAAATTGGCTAAAATTAAGAAGTAGCTTAAGAAGGAGAGGATAATAAGAAAATATGCCAAAGAGAGAGGTGAAGGACCATCTCAACCAAGACGGAGCCACAGACTCAGAGGTATATTAAAGAAAACAGGGGTTAGACAAACGGGAATCATAAACATTGAGGATGAAGAAACACCTACTGCTAGATCACCTGAGTACCAGTACGAGGAGGACCTTGATGAAGGAGCTCCAGAGATAGACCCAACATAGCAACAAATTTATAATTATGTTGAGACATTAGAGAAGAGAGCCTCGGAAAGTAGAGATAGAACTCCTAGCCCACCAAAATCTGCAATTGATGTACTAAGAAGAGAAAAATATGAGTTAGAAGTGCTCAATAGGCATATCAAGAATGAGAATGAAATTTTGAGGGAGCAGGTTAAGTTGAAAAGTGATATGAATACAACTCTGTCTCTACAAATGAAAAAGTTGTATAAGGCCAATGAAAAATTGAAGAAGAAAAACAAAAAGTTAAGCAGGGCACTTATAAATTTGAGATTCAAGTTGGTCATAAAGAAGCCTAGGAGACCATTAACTATCAAGAAAAGTAGAATAAGGAGCCTAGATGTCCTAGCAGAAGTCTCAGAATATATGGGTTGATTGCATGGGGACATGCAAAAACTTTGTAGTGGGGGTATGTTGAGCCCCAAAGATGCCCTTCTTTTCCACCACATTTCACTTCATTTCCTTTGTCCCTCATCAATTACAGGCTTAAATGATCAATAGGATTGATTAGGATTACTTTAAGAATGTATATAATAACTAACTTTCTATGTTTTCATGATTTTTTTGTTGTAGTAATTTTTGACTAGACTCGGCTACAGAACGCAGTCATTCTGTAGCCAGTCGCCCATTCTGCAGCTATCTTCATGTTCACGTAGGTTCCAGGTGTCACCTCAAGGAAAAATGCATATGGTCGTATTCCACATCACTCCCCCATCGTTTCTTGCTCTCCACGAAGTCTGAGCTTGAGTCTACAGGTGGTTATGCACGTGGAAGAGATCAAAACTAGGAAGCAGATTCCTACTAGGACAAGGACTGTACAGATGTCTTTAAGCAGAATATGAGGCTTTCACCAGAGTCCTAATTTGATTTTAATTTGGAAAGACACTTATCCCTATGTTATATCAAAGACAATTATGTAATTTTGTTATAATTATGGCTCGGGAGACCGAGAGACAGCTAGCTAGATTTTGTTTTGTTGCTAGATCTCAGAAGATCATAATACTCTGTTTTTTTTTGAAGAATTTATCCTCTAATGAAAGAAGCATCACTTTATTGCAAGAGCTGAGTCAATCTTGAGTATATTTGCGTGCTAATCCGGTGGTAGAGGGCCCCTGCTACCTGAGAAGCTTTGTTCATATGGTTTAGCTAAGTAACTTAGCCTTGTTTCATTCCTAGTTTAATCAATTTTCTGAACTTTGTGTTTTTATACTTACTTGCAGTGGATGCCACAGTCAGTCTTATCCTTACAAACTATTCCAAAATACCACTAACATTGGATGAGATATAACTGTAGTATTTTAGGAGTTAATTGCATTTTTTTCCGAAACTTTATGTTTTATGCTCATTTGCATTGAATGATACAACCAGACTTGTTTTTACAAACTATTCCAAAATATCACTCATATTGAACGAGATAGGGCTGTAGTATTTCATAGAATTAGTTTCATTTTAGTTCAGTTGAAATACTTCGGAGGTAGATGTCACTCTAGTTTAATTCTGTCACTATATTTCAAGTTTGATAATGGCACTCTAGTTCAAATTTGTTCACTGTATTTCAAGTTAGATTAGTGGCATTCTAGTTCAGTTCCAGTTCACTGTATTTCCAGTTAGGTTAATGGCATTCTAGTTTAGTTGTGGTCACTGTGTTTCAAGTTTGATCAATTGCATTCTAGTTCAGTGTTATCCATTGTTCTTTAAGTTGTATTAACTGTCAAAATTAGACTTCACGGCCTTCATTGTTTACAAACTACTCTTGTTCTGACTTTCTATTAATGCATCATCATATGGACAGGAATTAGTGATATCAGTTTAAGGCCTTGACTGTTGTGCAATCTTTTGCAATTTCACAAATAAGGCTTTTTCCCAAAAACTATTCTAGAAAATCTCTAACTTTTGAATGAGGCTTAGTAGTGACAATTTGAGCTGCAGAATGGATTAATCTTAGCATTACAAGTTAATTTAGAGTAGAAATCTTATTGTGCTATAAATAATCTTTTCCAATTGTGTTCCAATAAACTTCTAGCCATGGATGAGATTCTTTGTAATATTGTAAGATGATTTTTTACTTAGGAGAACCTCATTTGCACTAAACTTGTCCTTTTCTCAAGCTATTCCAACATATTTCTAATGAATGAATTGGATGAGTTCATGTTATGAGTTATTGAGTTCATGTTGTGATTATTTCCTTGCTATGAGTCATTATCAAGCTTTGCATTTTCTGTTCTTTAGTGCCATACATAGTTTAGAATAGGTTTTGCTCTGTTTTAGTGTAACCATCCACTTCTCTTTACCAACACTTGGTTCTTTTCCTTTTTAACATAAAACCATAAAACCAAAAACATCAGAAAAACACTAAACACAACGTAGTGAGAAACAGATACCTAGGCACATATAGTGCACCTCACTTCAGCAGTTTACTAGCCCTGGTTGACAAGTTATGACATCAATTTAGGAACACTAAGTTGAGCAGACAATAATTAAATAAATAATGATTTATTTAACTATTTATGAGTGATTTAGTCAAATTTAACAAGGAATATTATTTAAATAAGGTTTAAATAATTATTCCTAGAAAATAATAAGATAAATAATAATTTATCTAATTAATTTTCCTATTTTGGGTTAAATATGACCAGGAATATTAATTAAACTGCAGTTTAACTAATTAATCTTTGAGGAAAATCAATCAAATGTGGATTTATTTAATATCTCCTCATGGGGTTTCTTGTTTAGACCATAAAAAACTCAATAAAGGTGGTTTACTAAGTTATTTTTCATGGTGAAAGACATTTTACTTAGGGTAAAATTGGTCCTACATGGTGTACCTAGGTCCATCTAATAGTAACAGGTTAGATGACCAAAAATGGTGTAACATATTTCCCCCCAGCGTGCGAGCGTTAGGAGCTAATCGTATGACCGAAGTACGTTGTAAGAACTCAATCACTAGACACTGAAGGGGAAGTCAAAGAGAGAGAAATATAAGGTAGGTCGAAGTGCTAAAGGACTAGACCCTGAGGAGGTGAGACTTACAGGTGTGACTTGTCTCTTTTATGAGTGAGTACCTGTGCTATAGGCGGCAGGGCAGGCATACCTATGCCTACCGAGACAAAGTACAAAGAATAATGCATCCAGTAAGCAAGGGACTGAACAGTATAGTACATGCTGTCATAAACATGAGCCAGGTATAAACATGATAATGAATCCCACTTACATACTATGCCTGGGATAACAGCTAGGACTTAGACAATAATATCTGAGTACATGAGATACAAATACAACCCAAATGTCCCTGTAAACAGGAAAGGGCTTTGAAAATCTCATTAATGCATGCAAAAAAAAAGGCGCTGCAAGCGGCTGAGGCCGACATCATCAAATATATGGAGCTGCATCAAAGGTTGTAATGAAGTGGTCATCCGGGCATGTGGGGGGCTACTTGTAGGGCCACCCCCTCATGAGGGCTGAGACATCTCACACATACCCGGGAATCACCGGTATCATCTGCTGCAACAATGAACCATCAAGTATACAGATCTCGATCATGCTGAAAGGAGCTAGAGCTGAGAAACAATCAAAGTCAAATGGCAATAAGGAGTCCCTTTTCCTGATTCGAGGCACCGAACAAGAGTGGAAGCTGGAACCAAGGTACACTGCCCTCTAGACCTGTCTTCTGGAAAGAATGATCTGATGTCGACAGAAGGAGGTACGCCATAGGTGAGGAAATAAGGGATCTTAACTAAGGCACGAGGGAAAATAGTAGAGCGACTGATAGACTGACACCAGGGATGATGATGAAATGTGGGGTACTGAGTAGTGGACAGACGAATTCCCTTGTTAGAGCATAAAGGGCATGGATGACCTGGCAGCGACTGAAACAATATCATAAGGGATAGGGGACAATAGGTTTGAAGGCCATAATGTGCGACATGAGAGAGAAACCAGGCAATGAAGGATGGAGGACTATAGAAGGATACAAAGGGACTCAAGATAGACTCCATGAATGCGATGATGACTCAACTCATATGCTCTAAAGAAGGGCGACTCCATGATGCTGCCACACAGAAAAGGTCCAATGGGGACCATAAAAACATGAGTACATTATGGTTACTCACGACGAAAATCAACACGAGCATGGACAAGTATGAAGGCAAAATGGTGCCCCAAGTACAAGTGTTGTAGGTGAAGAAATTTGATTTTTAGGAGTGGTGAAGTGACCCTTCTTGGAAAAAATGTGTCCTGGTGAAGTATCAAATCATGAAAAACTAAGAGATACCATTTGAGGGCTCGTTGAGAGCTTTCCAATGGTACAGATGGTTTGTCAAACTAAGCTGCGGTTTGGCCGCAGCGGGCGAAAGAAAAATCAGGGGTTTCTCTTTTAATAAGGCATTTTCCCTCCAAATTCACTCATTTGCATGTGGAGCTATGGTGAATGTAGAGAGGAGAGAAGGCCCTAAATCTTGCGGTGATTGTAGCAGACAAACCGACCGTTGGAATCGAGATCCGTTAGTTGCAGGTAAGAGGCCTAACCCTACTCTTTCATTTCAGTGGATTGAAAGTTCAGTTTAGGTCCCTAGAGCTCAAGAGCAGACCCTTGCTCCTCTTCACGATCAGGTCACACTTTTTGGGTCAAAAACTATGACCTGGGTAGTAGGTTTTGGGCAGAAAACTGCAACCTCTCCTAGGATTGGGCCTGAAAAGTGTGACTTGACAGGGAGGGGTATTTCTATTTTGTTTTTTGGCTGAGGACTGGGTTTTTGTGTTTGGATACAGTCTTTCCTATTTGTACACTAAAAAATATGATGGTTTTATGCAGATATGGAAGAATTACGGATCAACTGGAGAGAGAGAGACCTGGGCACATTATGATCGGAGATCCGGGAGGATTAGGTTGTCCGTAGTGTATTGGCTAGGTTCAAGGTTCTGAAGTTTGTGGAGAACCCTCTGATGAGAGCTGGAGAGCCCTTACTGGCTTGGATTGTCAACTATTGGGATCTGGACCATGAGGTATTTATAGTGTAGGGGCACCAGATCGAGTTGACGGTCTAGGATATATATTTCCTGACTGGTCTTCCACCACTTGGGATGGTTGGGAATATGCAGCCAGTTTTACCGCGAAGGTGGAACATCATGGAGTTTGTAGAGTGCCATTTTTTACCAAGTCTCCAAGTCAAGGGGACTCGGATACCCATCGGGGATCTAAAAAGGTTAGAGACCTGTGATGTGGCTGTAGCGGTGCTGCGGATCTTGGGAAACCAGGCACTCCACCACATCACTAGAGGGCAGATGATACTTGTGAATAGTGTGTTGAGTGGGACCTACTATGGGTGGGCCTAGATGATGTTGCCATCATTGAAATGACAGTTGTCACTATGAAAGCAACAAGTGAACCATGACTGTGCATATGTTACAGTTTTGTGCTCGCTCCTGTTTGAGAAGATCCCAACACTTCGACCTCGTATATAGCTCCAGGATGGGGGCCTGAGAGAGCCCAAGATGTGTCGGTGGGGGAGACTACTGTGCAGAGGAGGAGGTGGGGTAGTCAGACGGGTGTTCTGTCCCGAGTTCTTTACGCATTGGGATCAGATGTCATTGTACATAGATGACTATCCCTATAGTGGGATGAGTTATTTTGGGGACCCGGATTTGCCACTGCCTCCTGGTTGAGTATGGGGGCCCGATGGTAATTGAAAAATTGCTAATATTTTTATGTGCATTGTAAAGTTTCAGAATATTGTATATGGTACTAATTCTTCCACTTTTGGTATGCAGATATAGCACCGATAAAACTGGTCGGGTATATCGGACGACCTGCAGTATCAGGAGCTGCAGGACCTCGTGGATCGAGGGTGCTGCAAAATGAGGATGTAGCAGCCCTCCTGGAGGACATCTGTCGTAGATGTGAGAGGCTTCTGACCGGTGTTTCAGAGTGCAGCTAGCAAGACTTAGAGGACCAGTACATAGAGCCATGCATTGGTCTACCCTCGAAGTGGTGAGGGGTCATGCGGCTCATGGCGATGGCCGGACAGGGAATGTGTGATCTATGAGCTACGGGAGCAGAGCCATTGGCTCGGGATCCTCCAGATAATGATTAGTGTGTAGGGGCAGGTGGTGCCCCCAGTTTTGAGTTTTTGTAACAAGTTATGGGCATGTCATATGTATCACAGTTGATGGACTATAAAACATTTTATACGACACATATTATGGATATGCATCGTTTTTATAGTTTTATCTTATTGTCTTGTGTTAAATGCGTGTACTAAATGCCAATCTAGAATATGGTTTGTAATGCTATTTACATAGTGATTTTGTGTTCTAGGTACATGACTGAATGTAATGATTTCAAATTCAAGCATCAGAAGATTCACTCGTAAATATCTTCTAAAAAGGATAGGATTGTGCACACAATAGACACCATTCAATTGCATGACAAGAAGCAGGAATCTAAATGAACATGAAGGTGGAGGATGCGATGTGAAAGGGCATTGGCTAATAAACCTCGCATTGCATCATATTCGGCTTGATTATTGGTAGCAGTACCAGTGCATACACCATTCGAGAGAACAAGTGAATGAAAAGGGGTAAAAATGACCCAACCTGCCAAGGCTAGATTCCGGGAGTAGTGACTTGCACCATCGAAAAAACCGATATAAGGTGTGGACTGGAGGTCCATCTGAAAGGTGCCAAAAGAAAATAAATGGGAGGATGATGAATAGTGCTGGCAACCTGAGCGCAAAGTAGAAATCAAACGCACTCCGCGAAAGGGAGTGATCTGGGTGAGGTGGAGTGTATGAGCTGTTGAAGGTGTAGCTTTTTCTTAGGCCATGAAAGTCACCATATACACGATGGTGCCATCCCATTTATGGGAGGGAAAGATGAAGTCAGGGGTGGACAAGGCTTCCATGATGTCATCATCACAATAGAATATGGAGTGACTGGAGGAAGGGAGACCACATGACGCAGTGAATCTACCTGACTCATCATCATGAGAAGAAGGGTTCACATGCGCATCGTCACAGGGGATGAAGGAAGAAAAAGCAGATAAGGGATCTACCGATGTTGAGCCCAGGGTGATCGCTGAAGGGAGGTCAAGTGAAACAACAGGGGAATATGCAGGGGGAACTTCCACCGAGGGTCTCATGGATGATGATAGCTAGAGGATGGTGGCTGCAGGCTCTGTCATCTTGACATCAGGAGGGGAAATGTCAATGGGGGTGGGTAGATCCTCTGGTTCTGCCAGAGCAGAACTCACAAACAAGTAAGAGTTGAATTTTTCGTGCTTGGCCTCGAATTGGCAAATCGCTTCCAAAGAGGAATGATACTCTTCGAGGTGGGTGTAATGGCCATGGAAATCACGCAAAGCACAAGGGTGATTGGTGCGCAAGGTTTTGAGTTTCAGGACTGAATCGGGTATAGTGACGTAAACCTCTGGGATATCAGACTCCGGAAACGTCTCATTGACCATGGACTTAAGGTGAGACAACTCTGGACAAGTATGGGTGGGGTGACTGATAAAATCAGACAAAGCACATTGGATAGTGCATTTTAGCGGCCAAGGAAGGGCAAGGTTTGTTGGGGTGGCCTTGTATTTGGTTGCCTCCTTTCGAGATTTTCCCTTCTTACCCGAAGCGATTGCAACAGGAGGTGGTTCTTGTTGAGGTGGCTGAGGCATTGAAGCTGCGGGAGAAGTCATGGGGACCGATTGAACCGAGTTAAAAGAAAGATAAGGTTTGGGTTGACTAGGCAGGGTAGCGGCTGGAGGATCAAGGTACCATACGGGAATCCCAAGGGTTAGGTTAGGAAGAAAGAGGGTAGCCATGACAGGTACCGTGTATACTTCTGGGGGGGGAGCTAGGAACAGTATCTGACTGGAGGGGTAATGGCCAGGCGGGACAACTCCTAAATGGTTAGGGCCTAGAGGGACCATTCCAGGAGGGTAAAGAGGCTCATGGATACCAGCTGTAGGTGAAGGGCCAGGAGGAGGAGGTCCAGAAGGCTTAATTGAAGGGCTAGGAGTAGGTTACGAAGGGCGAGGAGGCCACTGACTAGCCGAAGAGGGCCGCTTGAGGGCAATCCGAGTCGATTGCATAATGTAAACATTCGATGAGCTGGGATTAGAGACAGGAGGAGGAAGACCAGGGAATGTAGCAAGCAATGAGGAATCTTTGTAGGCTCCGGGTGAGACACTGGTCAAAGGATCGACGATTTGCTTATTGGCCACTGAAAAGATGATGGACTCAGGGGAGGTCTGAGACTTTGGTTCATAATATGTCAACTGGTTAATGGTGACTATCCTTTCGTTATAAGGGAAGGAAATCTTGCGGTGAACCGCAGATGGGACAAAAGACATTGCATAGGTGTAGTTACGACCTAATAGAATGTTGTAATCTAAGGGGGCATCTATGAATTTTACGTAAATGCAAATAGTCTTGCCCGCAAGAGTAATAGGCCAGTTGCGGAATAGGCTGATGGATTAGGAGGCAAGGCCATCCCACACTTGGAGAGTAATCGTGGAAGGAGCCAACTAAAGTGATATGAGTTGCTTCCAAATTGAAGTGGACATTGCATAGGTCGATGCCCCCTCATCAATGATGCATCAGGAAACATTGGTGTTCCGAATCTTGACTGGGATTCAGAAGATGACGGAAGCAGGGAGAGGAGGATTTTCTGACCGGTCAACATCAAAGACAATCAATTGATCATCGGAAGGATCTACAGCACCCATGGCAGATAGTAGAGCTTTTTGTTGTGAAGGGAATGATTAGAGGAGTTCTAGTGTTGAAATGGCAGTAGGAGATTGCGCCAAATCATCTACTATGCTATATGAATGGGCAGGTTTTCCAGAAGCAGCATTTCGGCATAGTGGTCCCTTAGGGATCTTGGTATGAACCTTCGCCTTAGGTTGAGGGATTTGCAAGGGACCATTAGGTGTCGAAAGAGGCTTTGTAGGGACCGAAGGAGGTGGCTCGTGGATAGACCTAGCGGGAGGCTTGTTGTACTGATGGGACCGAGTCTGAATATTGATGTCTATGGTTAGAGGTTGATCAGGATTCATCATTAGAATCTGGTAATCGAAGATACCAGATGGAAGAGGTTGAGTGGCCACCTGACCTTCAGGTGGTTGGGTAGCCACAAATCCTTGCTGAGGGAAAGGATTAGTAAACATAGCCGGTTGACTAGGCGCAACACTGGGAGGGACAGAAGGGGAGGCTTGCTGTCCTCACAATTTTTCTTGAGACTCCCAGTTCTGCTTCATCTGTGAAAAATAGGACAATTATGCGTGTAATTACCATAAACACCACAACAAGAACAAGGCTTATTCGTGCGAACATGCCTGTACTGCTTGGGCTGAGTGCCTTGTTGCTGGTTAACAGTGTTAGGGGCATTATTTTGCGGATTAGGTCAAGGATTAGTAGGAGCAGATTGATTTTGAGTGCCTTTCCTCTTCTTTTTGGAAGGAGGAGGATTAGTTGCGCCCTGCTGTGCATACACCTACCCTTGAGGGGGCGGTGGATGTTGTTGCAGGGGTTGAGAACGAAAGGGAGGAGGAGGTGCTAATGCTGGAGGAGTTGGAGCACCAGGCTGTGGATATGGATAATAAGGAGGTTGGGTAACAGTGTGGTAAACAAGAGGTTGGGAAAAAGGAGGAGGCATGCCGTATCTTGGATACATGCTACCAGGAGGGGGAAAAGTGCAGGAGGTGTTGGTTCCCCCTGAGGAAAAGCATAGCCCATGGGGGGTTGAGCATATGGATGAGAGAGAGCTCCAACGATACCATCGGTGAAATGAGATGCCCCTGGTGCGTTGGCACCACCGGGTCTAGGAAGATTAGGTAGAACGACATAAACATAACACGACTGAGCGTAGATCAGGTCATATTTTAACGCAATTTGGAGAGTGGCTTCTTTGGTTTGAGGGAAATGCGATGCGACATCTTTGCCGATAGGAGGCAAGAGAGATCTAAGGAACCAGTCCATGTAACATGGTCTTCAAAGGTAGGGGCTCGACATAAGCTCTTACTTCTTCACCATTCCTGGACATGATTGGATAGGTGGGTCGCAGACGATTGATGGAAAGAATTCAAAAGTTCAATTCCAGTGTCATAACGAAGAGGAAGCTGGAGATAAGACAGAAAAGCCCGATCAAGAGTCGTAAAGGTGGTATGAGAGGATGAGGCTTGATAAAAATACCACTTAGAAGCTTCACCTATAATCATACGTTGGAACAACTGAAGACATACAGAGTCATTGGTAATGGAGTTAGACGAACACCACATGTGGAAAGATTGAACATGATTTGTAGGATCTTCTCCAACAAGGCGTTCAAACTTGGGGATGTTGGAAGGGAGCTTGGTCGGCATAGCAGGCCAACTAGCGTCATGGTGTATAGGGTCATTTATCAACTGGTAAAAATTAGGAAGACTGAGGCCTGCCATATAGGGGAGCAAGGGAGCAGCCGGGATAGTTCATGTTGCGGTCCCACTAGTAGTATTCCCAGCATTAGGGCCGAGGTTACCACCAGCGTTAGGTGCTGAACCAGATATGGTGAAGGTGACAAGAGGAGAACTGAGGGCAGAATTAGAAGGAGAACCCAATGAACCAGAAGAAGAGTCAGAGTGCGGACTCGGTGGAGGACTAACTTGAATCCTACGCGGAGGAGTAAGTCTTCCTACCAGAAATTGAGGATGAAGGCTAAGAAGTCTCCAGGATAAATGCCTTGGTGGTGCAGTTATGATGACACAAACATGGCACAAAGGAAAAACATACCAACAAGGGCAAGGAGGTGCAGGATCAACTGATTACAATGTTGAAACAAGGGCAAAGAGGTGCAGGATCAATTTATTTCAATGTTTTAGAGTCTTTGCTTGGCGGTGTTAACTAAGCTATTTTTTGCTTAGGGTGTGTGTGCAAAGTATGTAAATTTTAATTTTTAAACCCAGATTTTTGTAGAGAAAAAGAAAATGTGTGTTGTATAGTTGTAAATAAACCTGCAGATAACAGTATATGAAACTGAAATAACAGTAAATAAACAGCTAATAAGGCAATAATATAAACCCAAGGAGGCAGGCCTCTCAACAAATAGTCTGTAGGTGGGAAAAAAACTAGTCAAAACACACCAAAATATTCAATAGATCTAAGGTCGAGAGGGACAAGGATCTAAAGGTGAGATCTGCTGGAAAGTGGTGCAGAAAAACAACAACAAATCAGAGGAAAAATTGTTGTAAATGAGGTGGCGAAAGGCTATCTCCTGGAGGGAAACGGAGTGGACCCTAGAGGAAAAACCAAACAAAACTAAATGAGGTGATTTGGATGGATAAAGAGCCAATATAAATCGGATCTGAAGGTGAGGTATCAAATCTGAAAAATGGCTGAACACTGAAAATTTGAGACAACCTGTAGCAGCTAAAACTCTTCCACAAAGTGTGGAGGGTACTGAAGTCCTAGGGGGCTAGGTTCTCACTTAGTTGAGTAAAATAGAACAAGTAAAGGTCCAAAATGGGTAGATATGGAGGTCAGAAAACCCTAAACAGAGGCCCAAACAAACCTAGAAAACTTTCAGAAAAACTCCCACAAAAAGTCCAGGTCGCAGTTTCTGACCTGTTTCTTGCTGAGGTCGCAGTTTTTGGGCAGATTTATGCATCCTGAAGCTCTAGGACGCAGGTTTAGGGCCAAAAAGTGTAACCTGCACTTCTGGCACTTTCGGTGGCATATTTCAGCAGAATGTGTCGTCTCAGTTGCGATTGATGTCTGTCACCTGTGTAATAGGTCTAAAAACACACAGAAGTTAGAATTTTTAATGTTTAGGGTTTTATAGGTTAAAAACAACATCAAGAAAATCAAAACAAGAAGCTAAAGAGAAATCCTAAGGTTTGAAGCAGATGGATATGTAGGGATTAGAAAAACGATAGTGGTCGTAATCGTAAACCCGTGTGGAGTCGCCAATTGTTAGTATGAATCTTAATTGCAAGAGTACGAAAAAATACCACTTTAGCTGTGCATAAAAAATAGCCCTAACAGCAAAATATGGATGTAAATATCTTCAGATCTGTAATTAGTTGATCAAGATAAATGCTGTAAAAATCTAGATCTATGCATCAAAATACATTAAGCAGTAAATAAAACGAGGTTTACTCCATGCATCTAATAGACAAGACAAGATTATGTTGAATGAATTTTATATTAAGGGCACCTAGGAGGAAAACTTAGAAGGATGTTACTATTTCTCCTCAATGGGATGGGTTCTTGTAAGCTCTCAGCACTTCAGATCTAAAATTCCTCTCTTGATGGTGTAGAAAATCCAGAAAAAAATGGAACTCAAAGGGAGCTCACAAGCAAAAGGATAGAAAAATATGACAATGATGGTGGATCAAAGTCAGACCAAAGTATAGATCCAGAGTGATCTTAGGCAACAAAAGGTGATGAATGAATGGAAAAACCCTTCTATTTATAACAAAATATTGAGTTAGTCTAGATATTGGTGCATAATTAAAATTTTATTAACCAAATCAAGATCCAACTTTTATGGAATATTTTATTATTTTTGTTTGAGGGAAAAGGAATTTGACTTGGGTCAAATCCCTTTATTAGTAAATAATAAATAAATAAATGATTTGTTTATCATTTTAAAGATGTGGATGAGAAATAATTAAATAAATAATTATTTCTTTAACTATTTATGAGTGATTTAGTCAAATTTAACAAGGAATATTATTTAAATAAGGTTTAAATAATTATTCCTAGAAAATAATAAGATAAATAATAATTTATCTAATTAATTTTCCTATTTTGGGTTAAATATGACCAGGAATATTAATTAAACTGCTATTTAACTAATTATTCTTTGAGTAAAATCAATCAAATGTGGATTTATTTAATATTTCCTCATGGGGTTTCCTGTTTAGACCATAAACAACTTAATAAAGGTGTTTTACTAAGTTATTTTTCATAGTGAAAGGAATTTTACTTAGGGAAAAATTGGTCCTACATGGTGTACTTAGGTCCATCTAATAGTAACAAGTTAGATGACCAAAAAATGGTGTAACACTTTCCATGAAGTTTCTGTAATTGAAGAAAATTTGATGGCACAGACAAATCAAGAATGGCCTGGACCTTCAGTGGGTCTATTCGAATTCCTTATTTTAAGACGATGAATCCTAGAAAATGACCAGAACCAACACAAAACACACATTTATGTGGATTGAGGCATATTTTGTAATGTCGGCAGTGTAAAAATATAGCTCTCAGATGCATCAAGTGATCAGTCTGATTTCGTGAATACGCGGGTAAGTCATCTAGATAGGGTTGAACAATGTGCTTGATGTCATTGAAAGCATAATACATTTCTCTCTGAAAAGCTACCCCAACGTTATTTAAACCAAACGGGAGTTTCCAGTAAGCGAATGTGCCCCAGGGACAGATGAATGTTGTCTTGTATTGGTCCTCTAGGCGGATATTGATTTGATTGTAGCCAGAAAATCCATCAATGAATGAAAATATTTCACATCCAGCACAATCGTCAATAATCTAGTCGATAAAGGGAGTAGGATAGTTGTCTTTTGGACAAGCAAGATTGACATCTCGATAATCGACACACACTCTGATGGTTCCTTGTTTTTTCATGACAAGAACGATGTTGGAAACCCACTCAGTTAGTGGAATAGGGTAAATGAAACCAACACGCAAAAGTTTTTCAACTTTTACTTTAATATCAGCAACCTTATTTAGATGAACAGGATGAAGGCATTGACGTACCGACTTGACATCATGGTACATTTTAATGGTGTGTTCAACAATACTAGTATCTATGCATGTCATTTCCTCGTAAGACCAAGAAAATACATCAAAAAATTCATGAAAGAGAGAGAGATATGTTTCTAGTTCTGATGGAGAACAAGACAGGTTGACATGACTGTTTTCTACAACGCCGGGTTTGGTCGAAATATAGATAGAAATGGTTTCTTCAATATTTGACAAATTTCGCTCGGAATCGATTACATTAATAGGAAAAGAATTCAAAAAGAATATTTTGATCGATGGGTGATATAGTTCACTAATATTATCTTCTTCATAATCTGGAAGATGGGAATGATGATGATGATCTTCCCATGATTCTCATTATGACATCATGGTTTCCCGAATATTCTCATCTGTCAAGAAAGCTGAGGAAAAAGGATCAGATGGAGTACCATAATCTAATGAACGATCAACCCAAATGATCGACAGCGATGATTTTGGATTCGATTCCCAAGCCAAGTAGATTGATTGCTATGACATCTCAATTAGGCTGGGCGGCAGAAACTCATCCAATGTAACAACTTTAGAATCACCCGTACTCTTCCTTAAGCTAGATGGAGTGGAAAAGATCATGCAAAAGGTCTCTATGCTTGTAATTTCTGCCGACGCCACAAGCGGTGGTAATGAAAATGTTACCATGAGAGTGGAATCCTTTAAGAGCCCTACACCAATGTTCTGAAGTGCGATTTGGGAAGCATGAACTAACGAAACATTTCTAGTTACCTGAGAACTGGAGGCAAAGAAGGATAGTCGATTGATGACTGTGATAACACATTTGTGTGGAAATGCGATCATTCTAAAATATGTAGAAACGATCACAGTCATAGCATATACCCATGGCTTCCCGAGTAAAATATTGTAATCAAGGGGTCCTTCAACAACCTCAACTTCAACATTCACTATTTTTCCCCCTAGCTCACATGCAAGTTATTAATAATATCGCAACGATTATATGTACGTTCGTCGAAAGCTTTCAACGTCATTTGCGATTGAGATAGGCGTGGCGAGCCAAGTGACTTCCAACAGTTTAGAGACATAATGCACGTAGATTCTCCCTCATCAATAATAGTAAGATCAACAAGGTGATTGAGAACATTTACTTGGATCGAGAATTCCAATTCTGTTGGTAACTGCGGCACACATCCTGTATGATTAAAGACTACGAGATTGGAATCTGTTGGATCAATTCCACCAATTTCTGACAAAAAAACCTGTTTCTGGTAGGGACAATTTTGTAGCACCTCAAGCACTGACATAGATGAAGGGGATTGAGCCAAATCTTCAACTATATTATAATTTTGAGCAACTCTGGCTCGAGGATTAAATGTCGATTTATAAACGACTCCCTTCAGTGCCTTGATTGACAATTTAGGAATAACAGGTGGCGGTATTGATTCTGTAGACGAATTCGTGGTTGAGGTAGTAGGTTTATCAGTAGCCTGACTACTGTAATATTTATTACTCATTGAAACCAAAAAATCAACTGATGGATTCATGACAGAGAGCATAAGCACTTGTAAACTAGAAGTTGGATCCGTAGCAACCAAATTTGTGTCTGAATTCAGAAATGGATTTCTCAACAAAGATGACGCATGTGAGGTCTTAACCAATTTTGAGACTTAAATGTGGTGAGGACAATATCGAACAAAATTTTCCTCATTACAAATTATGCAAGGGTAACAAGGTTTCCAATTTCCAGTCGATTGATCAAATGATCTTTCCTGCAGGGTAGAAGTTTTTTTTTTCTTTGATTTTCATTTTTTCGTACTTCCGAGTTGCTTGTCACTTTTTCCCTTGTTAGATGACACATCATGTATTTTAGAAGAAGATGCAGGATCAGATGTAGTAGAGTGATGTGTGCTTGTAGTACTGATCATACTGCCTCCGGCATGAGATTCCTTTGATGGAGGAGGAACAATAAAATTAGATCGTGGCTCGTTGGGAATTTTCTTGTAGAGCGTGCCAGAATAAGTATAAATAAAGTCTAAATATTGGGCACGAGAAATGACCTGCTCTTTATTGACGATGCCACCCTTAGCCAAATACTCAGTTATATATGGTAATAGGGACTTAATGAACCACTGAGCAAGGAGCTGATCAGGAACAAATGTCTTGACCATTCTACGATGATGATGCCACTCATGAATATGATCAGAAATGTGAGTATCATTAGTCTGTTTAAAATTAGTCAAGAGTTTCGTTCCAGTTTCATATCATATGGGTAACTAGAAGTGAGTAAAAAAGGTAGCAGCCAGGGCAGTGAAATTATCAAAAGAAGCTCTTGGTAACTCAATGTACAATTTTGCAGCCAAACCAGTGAGCGTACACTGGAAAAGACGTAGTCAAACGGAGTCATCATTTAGGGAGTTAGATGAACAACACAAATGATAATTCATAACATTAGTCGATGGGTCATCCCAGGGTTTCCATTGAACTTAGGAATATCCAAGGGTAATTTATGAGGTATCACCATCCACCAAGGAGCATAGTTGATTGGATCATTGGTGAGATGGTTTAAATATGGTAACTCTAAAGTTGCAAAAAAAGGCAACTGTCGATTGAGGTCGAGTTGAGCATAGCTAGGGTATGATGGAATTGCTTGGGAAACAGGCCTTTGAGCACCAGCATAAGGAATCTGTTGTTGGTAACCCAAATAGGGGTTGTTTTTATAAGCAAACACTTGAGGATTTTGTTGACCAAAACCTGGATATGCTACTTGTTGAAATGAAGGTTGTAGAATTGGCGCTTGTGGCTGCCAAGGGGTCTGTCCACCAATGTTATAACCAAAAATAGGATATCTTGGATTCGATTGAGGATAGGTATAAACTGGTTACAGCAAAGGATTAGAGTCTGAGGGCCCAATACTTGAGGGTATTGGGTTGAAGGACCCGCCTAAGATGGTTGAGGTACAATATTTTGAGTCTGTAATAGGGGAAAATATGTATTAACAAGTGGAGTTGAAGTGGGTGCAACAGGTTGAACCAGTTGATACGAGTGTACAACTATTTGTGGTTGGATAAGGAGAGTGGGTTGCCATTGACAAAAATTCATTCCGAAATTAGGATGAAAAAATAATGACATAGTACTATCGAAGTGGGTGACCATAGGTTTCCCCCTAGCATGAGGAGTATAATAAGATGGAAAATATTGTTCTCCAAATGTAGGGATTCCAATTTAAATTGTACTGGATGGAATATACCCAGATGGACTAGCTTGATATTGACCTGATGATGTGTATAAAGCATCAAGTTGTTCAATACTCACTATAGATTTACCAGTTAGAATACCAGATGATGACATTGGTGAAGTCCATGGGTTTGAGGATGCACCAGAGAAGGTTCCAGATAAATATTGGTAACCAGGTGGGATGGAAGGGCTACCATATAAATGTGACCCTAGTGAAGTCGTGAACATCGATGGGGTAGCGAGAGTAGGTGTTGTCGCAATTGGAACAAATGGTCCAACTGAAAATGTTGGCTCAGGCATGGCTATTCGACCAAATGTATACCCTATTGGATCGATGGGAATTCTAATAGTTACAGGATCAACAAAATTAGAGGCAGGTGATTGAGGAAAAAACTTGTACAGATAAAGCTCTGCCCCAAAATGAGTTGGATTTAAAGGTGTTTCGTCTTGTCGTATTTCTTCAATCAAAATTAAACCAGGTGGAAGGATTTCTCCGTCAGGCCCAAAGTATATTTCAGGAGGTTGACTGCATGATATGGGAGACTCAATGGCTACAATAGATTGTGGGGTGACCGATACAGGAAAAAATTCCAGTCGTTCGACTTCAGGATGCAGATGTTCTCGAAAGAAAGAGACGGGAGGTATGGTCTCACTGATTGGATGGATCGTGACCACGGGTAGCTATGAGGAATCTGTCTTGACAACAGTAGATGAACCAGGATTTGTAGAAACAAATTTTTCCAAATTTGGTATATGTGAGAATGATGTCGCACTAGAGGTACTAATAGTACTAGTTTTGGTAGAGCGATGTTGCCATCACTGACCAGAAGTGGCTTCCGGTGGTAAAGGCGGTTTCAATGCTATTCTACATGAACGATGGGGAGAGGGATGTTATTCTTCCACGGTGACTGATTTATTTTATGACCAAAAACAAATAAACAAAATAAAAGGGTAATTCTAGGGAAAATTTTTACCAAGAAACTCTGAACTACAGAATACCTCCTAACGAACCAAGAAGTATGGGCAGGAAATATCCCTGAATGCTATGTTCGGTATATCAAAATTTACAAGGTGGCCGAATCGGTTCACTATGGATGGATAACAACCTAAAGTTGTCCTCCCAAATATAATCGAAGGTACGTTGAGGCCCAAGTCCATATTAACGCTGTCTAATGTGAAACCGCACAGTGAGAGCACCCCTTTATACTTTTCGTACTAGAACATTGCCCGATATACTCGAAGGTACATGGAAGAGGTCCAATATACTTACGTATGTGGAGTGAGGTATCACACTCAGAATGTATCACAGACAATTAATGACAATTGCTATGTTTTACGATGCTGGAACATGTCTCTAGCCTAGACCTTCTAAATGTTATTGTTATGGTTTCAATGCTTTTTTAGGTAAATTGATGTAAATTGTAAGTTGATCTTGTTTATCAATTCACCTTTCAAGGTTAACCATAATGATGTGATGGAAATTCCTAAAATTCAAACTAAAATGATAAGCAAAATTTTCAATTTCAGCTTTTTCAATGAAAATCCTAGCTACTAAAGGGAAAGAGCAATCAGTTTTGAGAGCAAACAACAAAGAGCACAAACTAATATGCAGATTTCCTAACTTGTTCCTGTGCAAAACACACAATTCACTATATGAAAATGCATTTTTTTTCTTTTCAATCTCCTTAATGTGAATGAAAAAAGGAAACTATATGCATCAAATCAACAAAAACAAATGCTTTCTTCTTTAAGAAACAATGAATTTAACAACAATTTATCTTTTAGGAAAAGAAAAGAATGGAACTACAATTTTTCCTATAGGAAACAAAGAATATAACGATGATTTAATTTACGAAAACAAATGGATCTAAAGCAGAAATAAAATACTTTGAATTTTCTTTGTCAATGATAAAGAAAACACTTAAAGAAACATTGAACAAACTTAATTTTCAAAGGAGGAAGAATCAGGAAAATTCACTGGTCTCTATGAGGTAATAGAAAATTGAAAACAAAACAGACAAATGGCTAAGAACGATGGAAATGAAAAATTCAAATGGAATTTGGTTGGCTAAGGGGGCAATGCAGTCTCTAAAGGGATACAGTGCATTACAATGCACCCCTGAGTGGGAGACAATGCACTACAATGCACTATGTCTTGACCAACAATGTGTTGGGCGTAGCAGAGATTCAAAATTCAATCTACAGAACACACTTCTAATGCAATTATTTGATTCAAAATTATAATAATTGGAAGTAGATGCTACTGGGTGGATAAGTAGAGGCAAAAACACCAGGAATGAAAGGAAACTCCCCAGTGGAGTCGCCAATTTTTTATGCATAATTATGATCTAAAGATAAATCAAATTCCCTAAATGTGGGGATATGCACTTAGAAAAATAGATTAAAGACTTTGCTATCACTTTCTCTAAGAGTAAATAGACACACAAAAAGATAGAAGAACCTACTTGTGATCCAAGCACTTCCTATTCTCCTTCTGTTGCTTTTTTTGTAGCCTCCAATCCAACTTAGACCACCGGATTGATTCCTGTAAGTATAAACAGGGAACATCAAAGAGATTTCAATATACAGATGCCTATTTATCTTAATCAATTAAATTGATTGAACATGAAACATATGTATCATTCAAGAATCCATTACATGAGAAATAGAAACATAAACATATACATATATGGGAAAATGAACACCAAACTTTATTAAAGAGTAGAAGGGGGAGGTTACAACCAATGATCGATTTGATGTCACTAGATCCAAATTCATCCCAGCCTCATCACAATCAACATCTCATTAGTAGCATATCACTTCTATCACTCTCTCAATTGAGAATCCAACAACGTTTTTTTACGAATTTTTTTCCTTCCCTAGCACTAGGATCTTTGCTCAATTTATAGTGCAACTGATGGTAGTTTCTCAATAAATGAATTTATAATAATAGGCAAGAAATGTTACCAAGATCAGAGGTGTTAAATGGACACTCGGATTTGAAGTTTGACACATATGGATTATTCTAGAAGACACTAACCATGTGGAGACTTCGGAACAGAATTTTGCTCGCATTTGACCAACACACTCTTGAATGTCGAGAAGTGCATTGTAGTGCACCCTTGAATGGATGGAGCTGCATATGCAACGCAGTTAGTCCCTTGAGAGGCAGTGTTGGTGAGCTCATAAGTGGTATAACATATACTTAAAACCTTGGAAATATTGTAATAGAAGTCTTGAATGATTTGTTCTTGTCTTAGGGTATGTAGCAACTGAAATGATAGGGGATGATAGACCTTATTTCATTGGTCTTGGGGATGATGTCTAGTTTGACCAGGTCATGGGGGATGATGCCCAAATTGACCTATAAAAATGGGGCCCCAACCCTCAGCAAATCACCCTCCTCACACCATAGTGACATATTAGTTTCATGTTTATTGGGGCACCCGTCTTCGTGCGTGTCCATCCAAACCCATTATATATTATTTCGGCAAGTGTACAAAGTTTTTTTTAGGAGATCACTCCCACCCATCCATCCACATTTCTCACCTGGCACCAGTGCCTAATCACCCTTGGTCGGAGCTTCAAATTCTTTACTCGACCCCATCATGATACTCATAATAACCACATACCCACCCTAGGCGTCCTACTGACTCTAAGGACTTCCTCACCAAAATTTTTTATGACTGTCGCCGCTTGCATTTACAAGATTCGAATTTGGGCCACTGAAATTCCATCATCAATTACAACCATTTCTCATCATCATGCCTAAGTTAACCTATCACACCCTGCCTGCTACATCAGAGATCCTGGTCCCTTGCATCAGTACTACTCTCAGTCGGTTGAGGCTTCCTTCTTGTCGACTTCAACAACCATCTTCCAAGAAGGAGGAAGTACCTTGGATGGATCACCTCAATAAGGGCATCCCCGGATGGCACTATGGCAGTCATCATTTCCCATTTATGTCAACGATCCTCTTGACATTCAACTTCAACATAAGCTTTCATGTCAAATATGGTATCATACTTCATAACCGTTGCACTATGTCTCGTCAAAGACCCGTGCCATCATAAGCATCTCTTTTAGCAATGCTTACATGGGAAGGTCCCTAGTTAGAGACCCATGCATACAATGAAAATTCTTATAAACATGCCATACCAAGATTATGCATGTAGGGACCACACTAATCCTATTTTCAAATAAAAAACACCCCTAAGGGCATCAACTACCTTCGTCATCAACCAACAATAGGTCACTACCACACAAGTGACACAGACAGAAGTTGTCTCTGTCAGATACACTTAACTAGTCAAAATATCATGAGCATGGGATATGCCCGCCTCGTAGAAATATTGTATTTATTTTATCTCTTGCAGGTTTCCAATAGAGAAGATACCTCTTTTACTCACGGAAAGGGGTCTCCAACCTCAGTTTTCATGCAAGTTACTCTCTCTCTCTCAAACATATTACATAGAAAAAGAAACTATAATGTATTTTGGCTATACAGTTATTCCTAGACCTCATACATTAGGGGGCCAATCTTAACACTGGAAAATCATACAAACAAAAGAAATTATAAAATGTTAAGCATAAGGTACAAGTAAGGATTTAAAGGGAAGTAATACATTACAGGATCTAGAAAATTTAACTTTTCCTAAGGTCAAGCAGGAAAATTTATTAAAATGCACAGAGGAAACACTCACCCCAGGCGATCTTTGCAGATTTTTCTTTGATAGCCATGAAGATCATCGCAACTATCCCTCAAAGAGCCGCACGGTCTCGAGTATGTGGAAAGTCACCATCCGGGACCACTTGGCACACTTGAAGAAGAAGATTCTCACTCAAGCCAGCCAAGTTCAACTACCTTGGAGCCACCTTGAGGCCTTAGTGCAACACACAAAGGAATCATTCTCCCACTCTTGTGTCAATATCCATCTTGTACCATGAGAGGGAGAGAAAATTTGAAATTTTTCTATAAAACACAGCCATGGGAAGAGAAACATGAGAACACATTGTTATGCTGGCCAAATTAGTTGAGGGAAAACCAACATTGTGTTGTCCAAGAAACAAGGAGGATTGCAAGGATTCAGTTGTTGGCCACCAAACACCTCAATCCAAGAGAAAAAGTTCACCAAGTGTATATCATTCTACCATCCATCGAGGAGAGAGAGAGGCTTGCAATAAGATTAAGGGGAAGAGACCCCATTGCCTTGGATATTAGAGCCCCATAGCTCTAAGGATTCATTGCAAGTGATTTAGCATCCTATTATCTTATACCATTAGAAACTAATAAAGGGAAAGAGTTATCCATTTGAATTTTTAGTGTGTTTGACTCGATTGAGCTTGTAATTGTACATGATTATTTTGTTTTTGTTTCTTCATTGATGTCGCATGCTATGTTTCTTACTTAGTTTACTACATGTTATTTTGTTCCACTAACAATCTAACAAACCAATTGAACTATTACTTGCTTGTAGGAAAGAAACCTCTCTATTAATCACATTGTATTTCCTCTATCAATGTGTCGAATACACTACAACAACGATGTTTATGTAGAGGAGTTTTTTGCACGGTTGTAAGCATGCTGAATGTAGTGTAAGTTTTCATCCCACAACTTAGGGTGCTTGCAGTAGTATCCTCGAAGAAGATGTATGACTATTTGATTGACCACATCAGTTTGAACATTTATTTTCGGATGAAAGGTTGTATTCTTCTTAACTTGGTTTCCATCAATTCCCACAAACTTGACCAAAAATTTCCAACATATCTAGAATCTTGATCACTAAAAATGGATGTGGGAAAACCAAAATGAACCCAAACATGCTGAAATAATAAGTGAGTTGTTTGTTCAGCTATTATTTTCTTTTTACATGGCATTAATATACACATATTGCTGAACCTATCCACAACTACATACAAATCATCATGACCTCTTTTTGAAAAAGGAAGTCCTCCTAAAAAATCCATAGAATCACACTCCCATGGATGTGAAGGTATAGGAAGTGGTGTGTACAATCCTAAATTCTTATTGCTAGGCTTACTGACTGCACATAATGAACAACATTTAATGAAACGTGACACACTTTCAAGCATACGCGACCAATAACAATACCTCTGAAGATGTGACACTGTTTTTCTTACACCAAAATTTTCAATAGTTATAGAAGCATGTGCTTCCCTTATAACATTCACTCTCTCCCCTTGTGGAATAAAAATCTTTCCCAAATGATACAACAAGTTATTATGTACATGGTAATCCAATTCATCTACTTGGTTTCCTTGACTCAAGCTTGCATAAACATCTTGACAATCATTATCACATGTATATTTCTCAACATAAATTACATGCACAACAGAATTATGTTTGAGTAAAGTAGCTACACTAATAATATGCCTAGAAATCATATCAACAAGCTTGTTGTAAATACCTTTCTTATACCTGATGACCAAGTGGAATTGTTGTAAGAAACCCATCCATCGAAAGTGCCTTGAATACTGCAACTTAGTTTGCAATTGCAAGTATTGCAGTGGTTGGTGGTCGGTGTGTATGATGGTTTCCTTTCCCATCAAATAGTGTTTCCACTTTTTCATATTTTCAGCCAACACACAAAGCTCCTTGTCATAAGTAGGATAGTTAAGCACTCTACTATTGAAATTTTCTGAATGAAATGAAATGAGAATACCATGTTGCATAAGGACTGCGCCCATGGCATAGTCGCTTGCATCCATTTGAATCTGAAAGGGTTGTCTCAAGTCCGATAATGCAATTACTAGGGCTGAACTGATCTTGTCTTTCAAAGCATCAAACGATTTTTGCTACTTGTCTCCCCATTGGAAGACCTTTTTCACACTAGTCAATGCATGCAAAGGAGTTGCGATAAAAGAGAAATTAGCAATAAAATTCCTCCAATATTGGGATGATCCAAAAAAAATTCTTACCTTAGTGACTGTCTTGGGTGTTGGCCAATTCACAATGATCTCAACCTTAGAGGGGTCTATCCTCAACTCACCTCCTCCAACAATATGCCCCAATTACACCAAAGAAGTTTTACCAAACTCACATTTTGACATCTTAAAAAACAACTTTTCTTTCCTTAAGACATCAAGTACTTTTCTTACATGCATGACATGCTCATCAAGTGATTTACTGAAAATTAAGATATCAACTAAGTAGAAATTGAAAAAATCATCAAGAAATGGCCTTAAAACATCATTCATCAAATGCATGAAGGTAGCAGGAGCATTACATAAAACAAAATGCCTAACAAGCCATTCAAACAAACCTTGCTTTGTTTTGAATGTTGTCTTCCAAATGTCACCTTCAAAAATTCTAATTTTATGGTAGCCACTCCTTAATTCCAACTTAGTAAAATAATTTTCATCTTTCAATTGATCAAGTAAATCATCTATTGTAGGAGGTGGATAATGGTTCTTTACTATAAATTTTTCAATACATGGAATTCTAAGCACATGCGCCATGTTCCATATTTCTTTAGAACCAAAAATATAGGTGACCTGCATGCCGAAGTAATTGTTCGGGTGATCCATTTGTCCAACATCTCTTTTATTTTCTTTTTGATTTCAATTCTCTCCATCACCGACATCCTATACATGGCAATGTTAGGAAGAGGAAAATCTTGCTGCATCTGTATTTCATGTTGGATTCCCCTCTTGGCAGGGAACCCCTTTGGCTCCTGAAACATCTCATTATTTTGATTAACAACTTCAATCAAATCAGATTTCAAATTTGGATCACAACCTTGAAATGCTTCATAATAAACATAATACTTTTGTTTAATCATAAGAAGCACAAAATTCTTGCCTGAATTCGCTAGTCTTTTCATTTTCCCTGCATTAACTGAAAGATTTAGTTTCTTGTGATGAGATCTCACAATATACTCCACACCACTTTTGAACAAGTGGTACTTGTTTTCATGGCGATAGAAGATGGATTTTCTATCATAGAGGTAAGGAATACCCAAACCAATTCCTGAAATATCAAGCGGTACAACATCTAATTCAACTTCGTCAATGAAGTTTGATGTGATTGCAAACCGAAGAATACAATTTCTTGTAGCCTGCAAATTTGTGTTCTTGCATATCCAACCCAATGTATATGGTTTGTGATGAGGATGGTTCAAGATTAAGTTTCTTGACTAATTATTCCGATATCAAATTGGCTTGAGACCCACTATCAAATAGTGTGTCGATTTTTGTACGTTTTGATATAACCCTCACATGAAAAAATTCAATTCTTGTTTCTTCATTTGGAGTACTAGTGTGACAATTTGATGAACTAGTGCTAGCAATGGATTCTTTTCCCTCATACCCATGGCTGCAATTTTAGTTTCATCACCCGATTTGGATACCAAATCCTATTGAGTGGTTGCAGCTGTTTTTAATTTCCCCTTGTTGTTGAATTTCTTGGGCCTCATCTCTGGATGAAGCTTCCAACAATGGTCTTCATCATGACCCTCTTTGGAAAAATGTTTGCATGCCATTTTATCTCCTTCATTTTTAACAGGTGTATTTTTATTTCCCTTTCCTTTGAAATCATTTCCTTTCTCTCTGTTAGCATCCTAAAATAATAGGGTTCATAATTTTTGAATTGACTTTGATAGTCTTGTAAATATGTACATACCTTACTTTCTGCAAGTTGTTTTCCCATATTTGAAAATAATAAAAAAATGAAAAGAGGGTAAAAGTCCTAAAAGAAAGATCAAAGGACTTAGAAAAAAAGGACCCCAAAAGAAAAAAGAGATAAAAATAAGACCTAAAAGTGAGCAAGTCAAAATTCCACTACTATTTACTTTTACTGCAAGAATAATGATTATGTGTAGATTGTTCAAAATGCCATAATCCATAATCAGTTAAATAGTTTAATCATGACTTTTCATGCTTTGAATTTCATGTTTTAGATAGAGAATAAAGATATGTCAAACAGTTTAAACTTTACAAATCAGTAGATAGTTAGAGAATAAATGAGGAGCTCAATAGTTTAATCTGAGCCCTCGAATGAAATAAGGTTATAATTAGATAGATTTATGCTTTGAAAGAAAAATAGATTTAGGGTTGCAAGCTTAAATGCACCCACGCAAATGAAGTAAAAAATGTTAGAATAATGATGGGTAGGTAGAAAGAAATTGTACAAGACATGTAATAAAGCATCATCGGACAATAATTACTAGTTTCCCCTCCCCCACAGTGATCCACTATTCTAAACTTTCAATCAAAGAGGCTCAGAGCATTTCTCTGACTTTTGTTGGGACTGGACCCAAGGCTTGATAACTGTTTGGTTAAAAATACCAGATTCCCTACATAAAACCCATTTCATCAACATATTTACCCTTTTCCAAGATTATGATCCATTTTTCTAAGTAAAACACATTTTTGCTTAGTAAAAGTAAAAACCCTACTTAATTAATTTCTTTTTCATTCAGAAACACTCAAAAACCTACAAAATGCATTTTATCCTAATTTTATGCGTAGAAAAATCAAATTGGGACAAATTGTGTTAAATGACCTTTTAACACTTTACTTAGTTTAAATTTATGTATTTTTATTCATCTCATTCATTACATTATTAATTTCATATTAATTTCTAACCTAAGTACTAAATCCTTATAAAATAACCCTTCCCGTATATATTAATTTATTTATATATTAATATCCCCAAGACCCACTATTTTAATTTTAACCTATGGTTATTTATCCCACATGGTGAAATAAATCCCCGTCCTTTTTCCCACAGGTTTAAACATATCAATATTATAAATATCATGCACCTATGGTATTAAAACAGTTGTTAAATGGTTATTATGCCATATAATATCATACCTGTGCCAATATGGTTGAAACATTTGTTAAATGTTTTAAATTTTAAAACATATAATACTACCCCCTTCCGCCAATCAAATAACATAAAGTTTTAACTTTATAAATACATATTTATAAGGTTTAACACCTATCCCGCCACATTGACAAACCTCAGACCACACCTCCGAACGTCGAGCAACTCCAAGATTCAATCGCAGGCGTTCACATGGGCTCTCCCAAATCCAACGACCCAAAGGCCATATCGCAATTTAAGTTGTGCGATGATAATACATTTCATTTCCATGCAAAATGAGTTGTTTTGGCCCTTCCTCTCTCCTCCATGTGGCCCAGTTCTATTGGATCGCATTCGATCCAACTAAAACCGTTTACCACTCAAATCCAATGCGATGACCACCTATGGTTTTTCGCCTTTGAAGCCCAAAAACCGCCCATCGCCTAACATGACCACCATTAAATGCATAGCTCTTTAAACCTAAAATGTTATATAAACCTCATAGTATTCCCATTTAACCCTTTTTCCTGCATTGTTTGTATGCGTTTATCCATTCCAATTGAAGAAGGAAGACCTATACATTGGTTTTACGCCTAGAGAAACTGAAAAAGCCATTGCAACTGCTGCTAAAACCGCTTAAAGCTTCCAATTTACTTCCAAATACTTCAAAATCCCATAGAAAACCTCCGTTGTCCCAGAGAAACCCTCCCTGCAGCCAAGGTTTCATTAACAATTGTTTTGTTTTGCAGGTTATTGGCAAAAGAATAGTTTGGATAAACAACTTAATACTAGTTAAAGACGTGTTTACTCAAAGAATTCAAAAGGAAATGAGTTTGAATTGTTTTTCTAAAAACAAGAAACTTTAATACAGTAGTAGTGCAGAATGAAGAAATTTACACAAGTGGTCAGAACAGAAGATGAAAACATTTCCATCAGTAATTATCAAGGACATATTTTACTCACTCTTACTGTAAAAGGTAAAAGTGAAAAGGTAACAAAGCAGTCAAGGTAAAATTGTAAAAGTAAACATGGAGGCAGTAATGGTTATATAGAGATGAAAATAATTTCACCAACAATGAAATTTATCCAAAGTGAAAGTAAAAACAGTTAAAACAATAGTAAGCTTAAAAGATGAAAACAGAGCAAGAAGACACATTTTTGCAGATATTTCCTGTTTAAGTCATAGTTTTGCAGAAACTATTGTGGTCAATCCAAGATGAATTTTGAAAACATAGATGAGTTTTATGTTCCTAAGATGCTAATACACAAAAACCTATCTCACTTTATTCCAAAGTATTACAGAATGAGAGATACATTCACATCTTCACAGGCTAATTTTCAGATTGTGAAAAATTCTGTTTTACACATTGTTTTGCAAAGCTTGTTGTGAACATATGGAATTGAATTTGGGGAAAATGAGAGAGGTGTATCTTAGTAACATATTTATCTACAAAAACGCTTTCAATTTTTAAATATCTATTTCGGATTGAGAAATACAAAGGTATCATTGGACCCCAAGTTTGTAGAATTTCTGGAACAAAATACACAAAGGAAGGAGACAGTTAGTGACTTTGATGCCTAATCATCAACTAAGAGTTGATATCAAATTTGAATTCTCTTATTTTTCACCATCAATCCATAAGTATAGTGCCAAATATATTCATTAGTTTTGAGTGTTATTTATTTAAGTTCTATTTATATAAAACATCTTGAGATATTTGTAAAACAACTTGATATTTTTTCAAGATATTCTAGTTTAGAATTTGTATAAATACTTCATCCTTTGAAGTATTATTGTGGAATAAATTGCTGAAGATTTCTATAGTCATTTTTTTGGACTTGAAGGATTTTGTGTTGCAAATTTCGAGTAGCAGACTGGATCAGATCAACTAGCATCATATTTCAGGATTCATGTGATGAGCTATTGAAGTGAAGTATTTTCTACTTGTCATTGTTTATCTTCTTTGTTTCATGCATCCATTATGTGTTCTAAATTTGAATGAATAAATAGGAGTATTACTTCAAGATTTATTAAAAGCACTCTGTCTTTACTGTTTATCATTTCTATGTTTTCTGCTGATATCTAGAGTAGGGAACCCTTAATTTCTCCCTCTTTCGTTTCACCTCTGCCTACTTCTTCTCTTTTCCGAATCAAAGAACCCTTCATTGCTCTTTATCCTGATCATATCACCTCACCAAAAAACCTTCCAAGATATTAAAATGGTTATCTATCTTGCCCTGAAAACATTTGACTTTTTGACCTTGCTCCTAGCTCTATTTGCTTGATTTTTGACTCCTCAACCCAATGGACAAACATATTTTCCACTATCCATCTCATTAAGTGATTTTTCCTACCAAATCAAACAAAACAAAACCAATTTGCACAATCATAACTAGCCTAATATTTTATAAGTCAAAACAAAGTTAAATATTACAGAGAGAGCCCTCTCTGAACCCTAGGAAAGCTAGATCCTAGAGTTTAAAAGTTGGTTTGTGGTTACCTCAGACTATTTATTTCTTTAACCTTGAGAAATTACTGAGTGATACCATAATGGCGACCATACTGGGGACGACTAAAATTTTATTTAGAAATATTTTACAGGTTCATATTTGATCTATGATGATGGACAATGATCAAACATACAAAGGTTAAAATCATCCACCTGGTGACTCCAAATAAATTTTAAAAATCAAATCTAAGACTCCACTGGTAGAAGGATCTAGCTTGGTTGTATAGATAAAGTGGTCCTTATTTATGAATTATTTACAAGATGAACCCAAGAATAAAACGCAGGTATGCTCCCATGAGTAGATATCACATACCTGGATTTCCACACAAACTACCAAAGGTAAATTGGGATAAAAATATTCCTATGTTTCAAGATGAGAATATTGATGATCCTTTGTTACATCTAATTAAATTGCATATACACTCATGGAGATTGAAGGGTGATTGGCATGAGGATTGCCTCTTGAAGCTATTCATGGCAACCTTAGAAGGACAAGCAAGGGAATGGTATGAAGCTCTCAAACCTGCTAGTTTATTTTCTTTAAAGGATTTTCACAAGTTATTTTATGAGAATTACAAAGAAGATTTTCCATATTTATCATTAGCTGAAAATTGTTGTGATCAAGCTGAAGATCTCATACATTACCTTAAAAATATTAATGAAGATTTAGGAAATTGGCATCCTAAATATTTATTAGTAGCAGTCCATAACTTTCATTCTCAAGTTAAGTGTCATGATAATCAAGAGGATTTAATCAAAGATGAAAAATATTAGGAGATGAATCAAGATCCACCAATCCCCTCTGTAGTAAAAAATGATGTTTCATATAATGTTTTGAATTAAGTTAAAGAAAATATTCAACCTCATGATCAATTTTTAGATAAGAGAAAAAACAATTGTTATTCAAATCTAATAATTCAAATATTCCCACCCCCCATCACTGAAGAAGAAATCAATTTGCTTCTAAACATGCAACCATCCTCAAAATATTTACATAATAAAGAAATTGTTTCTACTTATTCTGATGTTGATGTATGTGTTAAAGTTTTTATCCATGAAGAGACAGAAGAAGAGGTTGATGCTCATGTTGTTCTCCTTCCCAAAAAGGCCCATTGTCTGATAGTACTCCTATTGACCAAAATGATGACCTTCAAATAGAATGCAACTAATCTAATCAAGATATATCAGGATTTCTGGAAAAGAAATATGTTGATATAATGTGTATGATTGATGACATTCCTTCTCTTGAAGATTTGCCTAAGTATGATCAATATGATGATAATTATGTTCTCCAAATTCAAGCTAACTTCACAGAGCAATCACTAGCTAGTTTGTGGGATGAGGATGTTTAGTTTTGGCAGCTCAAATACAGTGATCAGACAATGCACATCAAATATGGGAGTGAAGAAGAAAGTTTAGAAATTTGGAAAGAAAGTTCTATACCATTATGCTCTAAAGAATTTCAGTTTTTAAAGGATGAACAACCCCTATAAATCTATGAAGTTCCATTAAAACCCATATATAAATTTTAGAAATATTTCAAAGTTTTTCATGATCAAATAGCTAATGTGATGAATGATAAATGCAATCAAAATCTTTCTCCATTAACTAACTATAAGGTTCAGTATCAAGATGATAAAAATTTCAGCAGACATGCATGTCCATCAGTAGAAATATCATCACAAAGCTTATCTGAAAATCTAAAATTATCTCAGAACAATCATATGCCCATTTTGCAAGGAACTAAAGTTAAAAATGAAAATTTAGTCTCATGGCATGGAGGCCATTCAAAATAGAGGTACAATTCCTTGGATTAATTGAAAATTTGTACATATACCTTAGAAGATCCTGTTGTACAATTCCTAGAGTCAACAAAAGAAATCAAGTATTTCCTTATTCTCTCATTTGTTGACAAATTTCTAATAGGTTTCCGAATTATAGTTTTGATAATGAACAAGAAAATGCAGCAAAATCTATCAAAGTACATAATGCTTGAATGGTTGCATTGGCTGTTTTATTTTTCCTAACCAACAGTTGGACAAATGATTAGAGTAAGTAGGTAGAATTTCAACTTATTTCAGTTTTCATTTTTCAGCTAGTTTGAAATAATTCATTAAGATTTGATGATGTAGTAGTTTGGTTTGAAAGTTGCACTAATTTTTAGTCTCAGATCATATTTCAGTTTGCAGAAAAACGTGTAAATTCAGTTCAAGAGTTTTTAGTCACAACATATGCATGTTTGGGATTGGTCCAATGGATCAGGCTACTAGTCGACAGTATTCTTGACATCTCACAAGGAGATTCCATCCCCATGTGGAGCCACTGTTAGGGTCCTATAATAATAGGGTTCATAATTTTTAAATTGACTTTGATAGTATTGTAAATATGTACATACCTTACTTTCTGCAAGTTGTTTTCCCATATTTGAAAATAATAAAAAAATGAAAAGAGGGTAAAAGTCCTAAAAGAAAGATAAAAGGACTTAGAAAAAATAGACCCCAAAAGAAAAAAGAGATAAAAATAAGACCTGAAAGTGATCAATTCAAAATGCCACTACTATTTACTTTTACTGCAAGAATAATGATTATGTGCAGATTGTTCAAAATGCCATAATCCATGATCAGTTAAATAGTTTAATCTTAACTTTTCATGCTTTGAATTTCATGTTTTAGATAGATAATAAATATATGTCAAACAGTTTAAACTTGACAAATCAATAGATAGTTAGAGAATAAATGAGGAGCTCAATAGTTTAATTTGAGCCCTCGGATGAAATAAGGTTAGACTTAGATAGATTTATGCTTTGAAAGAAAAATATATTTAGGGTTGCAAGCTTAAATGAACCCATGCAAATGAAGTAAAAAATGTTAGAATAATGATGGGTAGGTAGAAAGAAGTTGTGCAAGACCTGTAATAAAGCATCATCGGACAATAATTACTAATTTCCCCTCCCCCACAATGATCCATTGTTCTAAACTTTCAGTCAAAGAGGCTCAGAGCATTTCTCTGACTTTTTTTGGGACCGGACTCAAGGCTTAATGACTGTTTGGTTAAAAATATAAGATCCCTACATAAAACCCATTTCATTAGCATATTTACCCTTTTCCAAGATTATGATCCATTTTTCTAAGTAAAACACATTTTTGCTTAATAAAAGTAAAAACCCTACTTAATTAATTTCATTTTCATTCAAAAACACTCAAAAACCTACAAAATGCATTTTATCCTAAGTTTATGTGTAAAAAAATCAAATTGGGGCAAATTGTGTTAAATGACCTTTTTACACTTTACTTAGTTTCAATTTATGTATTTTTATTCATCTCAGTCATTACATTCTTCATTTCATGTTAATTTCTAACCTAAGTACTAAATCGTTATAAAATAACCCTTCCCGTATATATTAATTTCTTTATATATTAATATCGCCAAGGTCCACTATTCTAAGTTTAACCTATGGTTATTTATCCCACATGGTGAAATAAATCCCTGCCTTTTTTCCCACAGGTTTAAACATATCAATATTATAAATATCACACCCCTATGGTATTAAAACCCTTGTTAAAAGGTTATTATGCCATATAATATCATATTTGTGCCAATATGGTTGAAACATTTGTTAAATGTTTTAAATTTTAAAACATATAATACTACCCCCTTCCGCCAATCATATAACATAAAGTTTTAAATTTATAGATAAATATTTATAATGTTTAAAACCTATCCTGCCGCATTGACAAACCCCGGACCCTGCCTCCAAACACCGAGCAACTCCAAGATTCAATCGCAGCCGTTCGCATGGGCTCTCCCAAATCTAACGACCCAAAGGACATATTGCAATTTAAGTTGCACGATGATAATAAATTTCCTTTCCATGCAAAATGATTTTTTTTGGCCCTTCCTCTCTCCTCCACGTGGCCCAGTCATATTGGATCGAATCCCATCCAACTAAAACATTTACCACTCAAATCCAATGCGATAATCGCCTGTGGTTTTTCGCCTTTGAAGCCCAAAAACCACCCATCGCCCGACATGACCACCATTAAATGCATAGCTCT
The DNA here is from genome assembly GCA_034641835.2 of Pinus albicaulis. Lineage (NCBI taxonomy): Eukaryota > Viridiplantae > Streptophyta > Pinopsida > Pinales > Pinaceae > Pinus > Pinus albicaulis. The sequence goes on from CM076579.1 coordinate 518,434,333, forward strand.
TTAAACCTAAAATGTTATATAAACCTCATATTGTGCCCATTTAACCCTTTTTCCTATGTTGTTTGTATTTTTTTATCCATTCCAACTGAAGAAAGAAGAACTGTACACTGGTTTTACACCTAGAGAAACTGAAAAAGCCATTGCAGTTGCTGTTACAACCACTTAAAGCTTCCAATTTACTTCCAAAGACTTCAACAGCCCTCAGAAAACCTCTGTTATCCCATAGAAACCCCCCCTGTAGCCAAAGTTTCATTAACAATTGTTTTGTTTTGCAGGTTATTGGCAAAAGAATAATTTGGATAAACAACTTAATACTAGTTACAGACCTGTTTACTCAAATAATTCACAAGGAAATGAGTTCGAATTGTTTTCCTAAAAACAATAAGATTTCATACAGTAGCAGAGCAGAATGAAGAAATTTACACAAGTGGTTAGAACAGAAGATGAAAACATTTCCATCAGTAATTCTTTAGGACATATTTTACTCACTCTTACTGTAAAAGGTAAAAGTGAAAAGGTAACAGAGCAGTCAAGGTAAAATAGTAAAAATAAACATGGAGGCAGTAAAGGTTAAATAGAGATGAAAATAATTTCACCAACAATGAAATTGATCCAAAGTGAAAGTAAAAACAGTTAAAAGAACAGTAAGGTTAAAAGAAGAAAACAAAGCAAGAAAACACATTTTTGCAAAAATTTCTTGTTTAAGTCACAGTTTTGCAGAAAATATTGTGGTCAATCCAAGATGAAGTTTGAAAAACTGGAGCAGGTTTATGTTCCTAAGATACTAATCTACAAAAAATATCTCACTTTATGCACAGGTATTATAGAATGAGAGATACATGCACATCTTTACAGGCTAATTTTCAGATTGTGAAAAATTCTGTTTTACACATATTTTTACAGAGCCTATTGTGAACAAATGGAATTTAATTTTGGGAAACTGAAAGACTTTTTTCTTAGTAACATATTTATCTACAAAAACCTCTTTCACTTTTTACATATCTATTTCGGATTGAGAAATACAAAGGTATCATTGGACCCCAAGTTTGCAGAATTTCTAGAACAAAATACATAAAAGAAGGAGATCGTTAGTGACTTGGATGCCTCATCATCAACTAAGAGTTGATATACAATTCGAATTCTCTTATTTGTCACCATCAATCCATAAGTATAGTGCCAAATAGATTCATTAGTTTTGGGTGTCCTTTATTTAGGTTCTATTTATGTAAAACAGTTTGAGATATTTGTAAAACAATCTTGATATTTTTTCAAGATATTCTAGTTTAGAATTTGTATAAATACTTCATCCTTTGAAGTATTATTGTGGAATAAATTGATGAATATTTCTATAGTCATTTTTGTTGGACTTGAAGGCTTTTTTGTTGCAAATTTCGAGTAGTAGACTGGATCAGATCAACTAACATCATATTTTAGGATTCATGTGATTAGCTATTGAAGTGAAGTATTTTCTACTTGTCATTGTTTATCTTCTTTGTTTCATGCATCCATTATGTTTTCTAAATTTGAATGAATAAACAAGAGTATTACTTCAGGATTTGTTAAAAGCACCTTGTCTTTACTGTTGATCATTTCTATGTTTTCTGCTAATTTCCAGAGTAGGGAACCTTTAATTGCTCCCTCTTTTGTTTGACCTCTTCCTACTAATTCTCTTTTCCGGATCAAATAACCCTTCATTTCTCTTTATCTCGATCATATCAACTCACCAAAAAGCCTTCCAAGATATTCAAAGGGTTATCTATATTTCCCTGAAAACATTTGAATTTTTGACCTTGATCCTAGCTCTGTCCACTTGACTTTTGACTCCTCAACCCAATGGACAAACAGATTTCCCACTATCTATCTCATTAAGTGATTTTTCCCACCAAATCAAATAAAGCAAAACCAAATTGCACAATCATAACTAGCCTAATATTTCATAAATCAAAACAAAGTTCAATCTTACAAAGAGAGCCTCTCTGAACCCTAGGAAGGCTATATCCTAGAGTTTAAAAGTTGGTTTGTGGTTACCTCAGAAAATTTCTTTCTTTAACCTTGAGAAATTACTAAGTGATAACACTCTCCACCATTAAATGGTTTATTTTTACCCTCGTCTGGAATATTTTTCCCTCTTGCCTCAAGTTGAGTGGCTTGCACACAAACCTCATCTAGTCTAGTGGGATAATATGCCTTAGTTAGCTATGTAAATCCCCTATATACTTTATCAATGTGGTTTATGAATGTAACTCAACACCTAACATAAGAGCTAGTTTTCTAAATTCTTGGGGGTAATATTGCACACTTTGATCCTTAAGTTTCCTGAAATTATGCCAATTCATGATGGCTTTTTGCGTATATGCTAGAGGGTAAAATTTTCTTTTAATTACCGCAATGAAATTAGACCAAGAGAGTGATATCTCACCTTTTTTATTTATCTCATCTTGTGTCTTGGATTCCCACCATACTAGTGTTGCACCCTCCAGTATCAAGGAAGTTAGCTGAATCTTTGTATCATCATCTTGAAGGTTTTTAATTCTGCAATAGACCTCCAACTAACAAACACAAATTTCAAGCTTCTATGCATTCACTTCACCATTATACATAGGCAAATCAAATTTAATATCAATTTTTAACAAGGGTTGTTTACCAATTCCCTTTGAGTTAGGTTGATGATTATGTGTAAGGCTTGTAGTAGTGGAAAAGGATGAAGATGAAGGTGAAGATGGTGGAGTAGATGGTGGCTTATCACCATTTCCATTACCTCCTCCTCTTGGAGAACCATATCCTCTTGGAGGCCTTGAGCTTTCACCCTACCACCTTGTGTTCCTCTTCATAGAGGACCTCCACCATCTCTATCATGTAAAAGAAAGCCTTCCTAAAATCCTTCTCATCCTTTGACATGTTATCAATTCCTCCTTCATGAGACATGCTTACTGAAGCTTCTACTGCAATTGGAGGTGAATCTTGTGGTGGATATTGTAGAAATTGTGCCCTCCTTCTCCTTGCTCCAACTAGAGAACCTGCACCCACAAGCTTGCCTTCTCCTCTCTTGAGCTTCAACCTTGTAAGCATTTAAACACTTGAAAAAAAATTAATCCCATTTGCACAAGTAAACCTAGTGCTCTGATACCAAATTGATCTGAATGGGAATATTAGTTTTGTTGTGCTAAGATCCAATTCAGAATATAAAGAAAGTGCTTGAGGATGATGAAGTTAATTGCAAGTTTAACATGATTTTTTAGGTGTTTTATGTGAATTTCATGAGAAAATTAACATAAATAAAACATTGAACAACAATATCTAAAAAACATAAACATCACCATAAACAGTCACATAACAACACATGATGAAGGATTTCACCCTGTCTAGGCTACATCTCCTTGGTCTAGCTTCTAATGGATTGGTTCTCTTCTATTATGCTCAAACGTGTGATTACATGTGTTTACAATGCTCAAAAGAGCTCTGAAACATGTTCCATCAACTCCAGAATGCCCAAAAATGCCTTTGTAGCCTCTTTCTACATCAAATTTGGCCAAAAAATCATCAAGTGATGAATTCCATTAGTTTCTCCACTATTAATTTCACATTTTCCCCAAAATCCAGCACCGAATGCATAATTTCACCCTAAAAGGTGCTATCAGAGCGCCAATTATACCAAAAACAGGGCGAAATTATCGAGGCATTAATTTTCCCTCTAACGCCTAAAAATCGGATTTTAAACCATGTGTAATATGGTTGAATAAATTTTTGTTTATATAAAAGCGCCGACGGTTAGGGCTAATCATCGGACTTAACACTTTTCGTGGCCACATGTGGCGTGGTTGCAGTTAATGGTTGGTCGACCATTGGGTTCTGACGGTCAACATGACAGTCCTCCTATTGTGCTCACATAGAATTCTCCATTGGGTTAAATTTTATTGTTACGGTTAAAAGCGGGGGCGCGGGGCTAGCCTCCCGCTCGTGGTCCCGCTTCCGACAGTGAGCAGGGCTGGGGCTAGATGCCGACCCCGTCTCCCCAACATGCATTCGACATTAACACAATACCAAATGGTGCCCATATACTATTAAGAATCAAGGTGATGGCGTGGTGGAAAATACTTGGTACTTGGTGCTTGGTGGTCGCAGGTTAAACCCCTTCTACTTGCTCGGACTTGACCCAAAAATTTTGGTGGCCCTCGAGCTGCCATGTGGCGGCCCTTGGCTAGGCCACGTTGCAGCCTGTGGTTGGCTACCAATCCACCAATGAAACTCAACCATTTTAGACCAATCACAAGGTTCCACTTGGAACGAGCTCATTCGACCATGAAGACCATTGACTAGTCTAACTTGTACAATCACCCTTCCACTGTGCATTCCCAGATAGTAGTACAGACTGCTAACTGGGTTTTCCCTCCAAATTTTTTCCAAAAAATTGTCTGTTTGAAAAAGTGGATAGAACGTGTTTCGGGGAGCATACGATGTTGTTTTTCCGTGAAATGAGTTGTGATGTATTCCAAAAAACAAGATATACGCGTTTGTTCAGGTTCCACACCAATCTGACAACTTTTATTTTTAAGCATAAATTTGAGCACCTGATCATTTTTGTTGTTCAATAATTTTAGAAAATATTTTGACACTATGTTGAGGAACAACCTTTGGAATAGGTTAGAAAAGATGAAAGTTCCTTCCAAGCTAAGAGCCACTACAATAAGGTTATATGAGAGTATTATTGCAAATTCTATAGACAATAAGAGTGGTAAAAATAAATTAAATGTAATATATGAGTTGAGCAAGGTTTTCCCTTGTCCCATACCATCCTTGGAATGCACATTGATAGGTTAGAATATTGGTTGGAAAATGATGTTTGTAAAAGCTTGAATCTTGCTAGCATAGTCATCCTCCTCCTCCTTTGTGCTGATCATTATGTTCTTATGGAAATGAATCCCTATGACCTTAGTAAGCATCTAAGAATCCTCAAGGACTTCTATTATAGTATGAGTATGAATATGAGATTTGATAAAACAATTTTTATGATAATCAAAACCAAAAATATCACCTATAACACTTTTTCATATGTCAACAAAAAATTGGAGGAAGTTCCCTTATACAAGTATCTTGGAATCAATATTCATCATAAGCTCCTTAGAACTATAGTGTTGATAAAAGGATAAATGAAGGGTGGAAATCATTTAAAGAACTTGAAAACAAGGGTAAACTAGTGGATCTTTGGTTGTGGGATACAAAATCAATCCTCTTTGATACTTTGTCACTCTTGTTATCTTATATGGATGTGAAGTTTGGAGAGGTATTAGATCTAGAGAATCTTGTTGGATTCACAATTATACTAAGAAGGGGAGGGGGTGAATTTGTATAGTGAATGTTTTTACTTATTTAAGAATTCAAACACCCTAAAGCACCACTCTCATTAATTGAATATGTGACATAAGATATATATGGAAACCCTTACGACATAGAACCATAAAAATTATTTATATGAAATATCTTGTATGCACTAATATACTATTACATCACTTTGTAGGCACTAACCTTCAAGACACAGAAATCCCCTCAATTGCCAAATTTGTAGGCACCAACCTATGGGAGACACCAATCCCTCCAATTTTCAAATTTGTAGGAACCAACATACAAGGGATAACAATCCTCTCTGATTTACAAACATCAACATGTAGGAGAAACCAATCCCCTTCTCTACTTTGAAGACACCAACTTATAGGAGACATCAATCCCCTCAATTTTCAAAATTGTAGGTACAAACCTATAGGAGACACCAATCCCCTCTGAGATCTATAAAATAATTATGAAATTCAATATTCAACTCAACAATATACACTTGTATTATATTTCGCTTAATTCCTATATTCTATACTCCATTGAACTTCTCTGTAATGTGCTCAACTAGTCTGCTCTGCATTCAGCTCAACTAGTTTACTCTACATTCTGAACTTTGTTGATCAAAATTTGTAAATTGTTCTCCAATATTTCTTGCATTGGATTAATTTGTTCTCTAAATTATTTTATATTAATTATGTCTCTATGTACTTTATTTCTTTGCACTAGGAACTTCCTTCAATCCAAATTTCCAACCATATGTGCTTACAATCAAGTGCTTTTAGTTCTACGCCATCAAAACTCATTGTAGTGCACTAGCTTCACCTTAAACCAATTCTATAACCAAGTTCTTCCTAAAGTTTTAAAACTTGGGTGAATATCCCCTTGTCATGTAATAAATTTTTTATATCCAACCTTCATTCGATCCAACCATACCCACTCAAGTTCTATTCAAGCAATCAAGCACTTATGCTCTTGTGACACCCCCGAATATATTGAATATTATGACTAGTGCTATATTATCCAAGTGCTTAACTATTTGAAACTTATATTACTTTTTGTCATATTCCCATGTTATACAACCAAATTCTTATCATGATATTAATGCTTTTCTATAGACAACACCAAATTCATGTAACAGCTACTGGGGGGCCAAAACTCAAATTTTCAACTTATATGTTGATATTGGGAAGAACAAAAAATTATTTTAACACTACAAAAATCTGGAAAAAATTTATTTCAAGTATGGACCATGACAATAATTTCTATTAACTATTGCATAATTTTTCATCATATGACGAGCCTGTGCACTTGGATTTTGAGGATATCTCCATCCTCTGCACTCAAAATATTCCAGTTTTCCAATATGGTAGTATATCCCATTGGAGGGTTAGTGGTCAACCTCTATCGAGATGTTACTTCATATATTTCCTTCCTTTTCCTTCCTTATATCAATAATATATCCCACCTAAGGGTAAAAATCAATTGATATCAAGATATCGATATATCGAGGGTTTTTTATTCCTTGTTCTCTTGAAACTTTTGGTTTTCCAATCTGCCGAGGGCCCAATATAGTAGAAAAATGTGGTGTAATATCACTAATAGATGTGTATACACTAGTATGCCAAAGAGATTAATCCCTAGGTGCTATACCTCAACACCATGTGAGAAAGAGTGGAGATTATGGGTTGAGGATATCAGATATCGAACAAATTCAATGTCTTTGCACCTTTTCAATTAACTCGTCAATATGGAGATATGTCGAGGGATTTATCCTTTAGGAAATATACTATAGCATTGTGTGACCAAGGATAATACTAAGAGCTTAATACTTCCCCAAAATATATTATTTTCAAAGGATTTACGCTCTAAATGAATTTTGGGTTTCTCTATAAAACAACAAGGTTACCCAATTCCATGGATATGGATCAAACCTAATACTCATTGACAATCTTCTTCGAGCCTTCAACCAATATTTATTTCGCAAGCCTTAGAAATCCTCCTCAATTATCCATATTAAATCATTATGTTATTTTTTTCCATATTGATGCTTTAAAAGAGGAAAAAGTGGAGGAATAATATTATATGACCATATTTACTAGCAGGTTTGAGTTTGGTGAATTGGGGTTTGAAACCGTCCAGAATGAGTTTAAGGCATCAAACTTAATTTTTTGGGGGTAAAATTTTACGCTTAATTTCCAATGACCCTATTGATATTCGACATAATTATCCTTTCTAATGGTGCAAGAATCACCTCAATCAAAGTCCGCATGCAAACATTATGCCACTAGGAAGTTGATCTTCCTATTTTGACTACCATGGTTCAAAAGAATGCCACATCAACCCCCATTATTCTTGGAAAGAGACTAGACACATGACCATAATATGTAAGACTCTAGAATAGTCCATATTGCAACTCTTATTAAGAGTTTAAGGAGTCAAATTTAACCACGAGTAGGCTATTAGTTGTGTTATAAGAAAGCCACTAAGAGGAAAAGGGGTTCGATTCAATTTGAGTGCATTTTGTTCCAAAGATGAGTAGAGTAGTTGAGTGGATGGAGAGAAAGAAAATATAGAGGGTTTGTACACTATTGCATCACATGGACCACAAGTCTCACTCCTTTTTACTTACATCCATTTCCATTCAAGGAAAGAGAGAGTGGAGTAGGCTCACCTTCCAACTAGGTTTTCTCTCGAAAAGGTTTCCCATGTCATATGTTGTGTTTTTCTGGTTTGTAAGTGGTTTCTTTATTTTTTCTCTATTTTCTGCATAATTATTATTTGCATACATACATATTAAATGATAATTAACAAATCCATAATTCTAAGAAGAAATTTACCCCCATTGTGTATATTTCAAATTTTTTAATATATTTTAGTAGATTTGTTGTAATGAAATGTCCAATGGAATATCCATGGTAGTTTATAGAACATATTGATATTAGAGTAGGTTTATTTGGTTATATTGTGAGGAATCATAGATGATCCAGATTGGTTAAGTTGAAAGTCATAAAACCCTAGCAATGAAAAAGTAATATATTAATAGCCCTCAAGATACAACAAAGGAGAGGTTTATGTAGTTGGAAGAATAAGTCACATATATAAATAATAATACAAGCCTCCTCATGGTGGCCCTAACTAATTATCTTGAGATGTTTAAAGAATATGGGGGTTTTAACAAAGGGGCTAGATAGCAAGGGCGATCGAAATATTATGAATAACTAGAGAGGGAGTCTAAGAAAGAACACGAAAACGATCAACCCATTTCAAGTGTCGTGAACCATTCAAAATTCCTATTCAATATGGAAATGAAAGTAGGCATAAAGCCCACTACAAGGAAAAGACCCTCTAGCAGAGGTTCTAAAGGAGGTTTTTAGTGTTATAAAATTGGCCAAAATTGTCAAAAAAACATTTTCTACAACATCCGTTTATGGTTACGGAGGTTTTGGAGGAGCTTTTAACTGAAATTCAACAAATCTAAAAAACAATGGGCGGCCGAAGGTTATTACGGATGTTTTTTTCATCGGTGCGCTACTCAGGCTTGAACGCACCGGTGCGTACATCTAGAAGGTGGCCTAGGCCGGTCGAGGGAGAACGCATCAGGCCGTCAAGGTATAAAACCGCACCGGGCATAGTGTTGGTGATACAATGCACGAGGCCATTCTAATTGGTCTTGGGATTTGTGCAGTACCCATAGGTCATCTCAATGCACTGGTGCGTATACTTATAGAAATGCACCGATGCACAGTATCACACAAATGCACCGAGATTTATAATTGGTATCGGTATTTGTGCAATGCCCATAGGTCGTATAAATGCACTGGTGCATAGAGATACATGAATGCACTGGTGCACAGTATCACACATACACACTGAGATTTATAATTGGTATCAGTATTTGTGCGGTGCCCAGAGGTCGTCCAAATGAACTAGTGCGTAATTCCACATAAACTCACCGGTGTGCAGTACCGCACAAACGCACCGGTGTACAGTTACTGACACACACTGGTTTTCATTTTGTATTTTTTAGAAACATCAACCTGTGACAGTGAAATTATTTTTGATTGTTTTAAATTCATTATTCATCAAAAGTCAACACATCTTATAACAATATTCATATTAATTAATTTTTTTTTAATTCATTTGAATGTGATGTTTGCATTAATTTGTTATATCATATCATAATTATTGTGATTTTTTAAAATTCATTATTCATCAAAAGTCGACACATATATATCTTATAACAATATTGATATGAATTAAATTTTTATTAGTGCATTTGAGAGCGACAATGGAGAACACAATAGAATAAATTAAAACATATTTTATTATATGTATATATGAATACGACAGTCTTTGTCATACAAAATGGGACAGTTATTGGTATCTCTTTATCTTTCATTTGGGACACTATGTCCATTACATTAAATAAAATGTCTGATTTCACAGGATAATATTTCAAAAAATACAATGGCTTGCTTTGATATCGAAACATTGTGATCATCATTCTTCGCTTGAAATGTTGTCACTGCTAGAACTACTTCTATGACTTGGGTTATTTTCAGGAATGTTTTGTTCACTGTGTTGATTGTTTTCTTCTTCTTCACCTTCCATCTACAAACATAAAAATAAACTGTAATGAGTGTATATACATTGGTGAGAATAATGAGAATTGCAATATTAAATAATATACATCAATGTAAATAAAAAAGAAATGACGTACCATTGCAACAATTGACTCATAAACTCTACACATTCTTTCAAAACCATGTAACATGCCATCTTTCAATATTTCATCTGTTGGCACAGTTCCATACTTTGTTTCTTGCAAGTTTTATACCCCATAACAAATCATATATTTAATATAAAAGATTTTTTTGTTCTATTAATTATAGACGGAGCTAAGTAAAACAAGATCGATAGATGCTTACAAATTCCACAATTAATTTCTGATATGCCAACATATACTCACAATCCATATTTAACCCAATTTCAATCAATTCCTTTGATGGTTCTTCTTTGTATGTTAGCACCTGTTTGAACACATTCAATGATGATTTTTGTAAAACAACTTAAAAAATACAAAAATGAAATCTAGTTAAGTTGTTATAAGGAAGTAACAATTACTAACAAACTTAGATATGAGCCCTTTCTTCCTTGTTGTCCTGTTTTATGTGCTGAATGGGTTCCATTTTATTTTCTGCAAGAAACTACTTGAAAATTAATATTTAATGCTAAATTGTTTATTTATTGTACCTAATGATCGAAAATTTCAATGATTACATATTACATTTGAATCATGTTGTTGCTGAGATGGCTCCTCCTGCGATGCAATTTTGTCCATTTCTTTGACCATCTCTTTATACACCATTTTAGACATTCCTACTGGCATATTTTTGATATCAACTCGCTCATCTTTTGAGATTTTCATAATCTTCCTGAAAATGTAACATGACAATAAACTATTTAATTTTTATATTGATATATGAAAATTAAATATAACAAAAGTGAAATCTATAAATAATTCTAGACAAACATTTAAAGTAATATTGCTTTTTCATTCCTTATTTTTTTTTTGTACATTTTTGCTATTAAAAGTCTGACATGTCTCATAGACCAATTATTTGGAAACTCTTCCTGTAGCTTAGATAAAATTTGGTTCTTGGAATCATTGGATTGGTTTTTGTATTGTAAGTGGAAAGAACGTCTATACATTCGTTCCACTAGATCCCTCAAAATTTTTTAAAAGATTTTCCCCTTTACGTTAACCTCCAGCGCCACTCCAAATGAGCTAAGGAGCAATTCATTTTCATTTGCATGTTCTATTTTTTTCTTTTCTTAGAACAACATTCCTTTTCTGAGTTGTTGGTCCTTGTAGAAAATTAAACATATGTGAATTAATAGATTGTTTGACATGTGTTATCTAATAATTTTAAGTATATTATTAATGAAAATTAAAAAAAGAAACTCATATTGGATCGATAGTATTTTTTCATTCAACTGATTCATCATTTTGAAAATTTTCCATCAAGCTTTTACGCTCTTCTGGTCCTAGATCAGAAATAATATTATTGAGATTCGTCATTTTGTGGCTCTACATGATACACAGTAAACTATACATATTAGTTAAACTTACATATAGTTCAAAAATAATATTTTTTGTAAAGAATTTACAAAGAACTTGCCTTTTTTGCTTTTCTTGATGTGTTATCAATATTTTTGTTACTTGATCTCTTGTCAGTATTTTCTTCATCTATCTGAAACCCGTACCATATCATTCATTAATATATTTATAAATAAATTATCAACTTTTTAGTTAAAAAAAAATAAATCTCATGAAACCGATGCACTATTTATTCTGTACGCACCGACGTCGGTGCATGGAGGTATTATACATGCACCGCAAAAACCATATAATAGACCATACAGTGCTTAATGTAAACAAGGAGCACCAGTGCATTACATGTTAACTACCACACCGATTAACACAGAGAAAACAATAAAAATCTTCGAGTGTTGGTTTTTGTAGCGTAAACCGGTGCCATATTTTACATATGGCGCACTAATAAAAAAAAATTGTTTATTAATTTTTTATCACAATACTTTCGTGGTGCACTTGTAGAATATAGCATACTAGTGTGCTAGGTTACGCCATGTGCACCGATGAAAAAAAAATCTATTTCGTTTTAAACTCATGCAAGGGATGACATGGATTGGGATTCGACTATGCAAGTCGTCCCGTGGGTCGGATGTCTTAGGCCTATATTTAGCAATACAAACCCTATAAATATAAAATTAAAAGCCCTAATTCTGAAATCATAGAAAGAGGGAGAAGAAAGGGCATAAACAAAAATAATATAGGGTTTGTTTCTAAAATCGATTTTTTTTTTTTTGTGAAACAACACGTTCGCGGTGCACCATAATGAAATAGTGCACCGGCAGCACATTTTACATATGGCGCACTGAGAAAAAAATATTTTTATTTTATTTTATTATTTGTCACAGTACTTTCGTGGTGCGCTGGGATAATACAACACACCGATGCGCTAGGTTATGCCAGGTGCACCGATAAAAAAATAAATAAATGTTTTTTTTTAAATTCAGGCAAGGGATGACATGGATTGAGATCTGACTATGCAAGTCGTCTCTTGGGTTGGATGCCTTAGGCATATATTTAGAAATACAAACCTTATAAATCTAAATTGAAAAGCCCTAATTCTGAAATCACATAAAGATGGAGAAGCAGAAACAAAAAGAATGTAGGATTTGTTTCTAAAATGGATTTTTTTTTTGTGCGAAACAGCATGTGCGCGGTGCGCCATAACGAAATAGTGCACCGGTGCCATATTTTACACATGGTGTATTGATAAAAAAATATATATATTTTTAATTTTTTTATCACAGTACTTTCGGGGTGCGCTAGGATAATTCATTGCACTAGTGCACTAGGTTACGCCGGGCACGTCGATGAAAAAAATCTATTTTTTTATTTCATGGAAGGGCCGACATGGATTGGGATCTGAATATGCAAGTTGTCCCGTGGGTTGGATTTCTTACGCCTATATTTAGCAATACAAACCCTATAAATCTAAATTGAAAAGCCCTAATTCTAAAATCACAGAAAGAGGGAGAAGAAAAGGCAGAAATAAAAAGAATCTAGGGTTTGTTTCTAAAAATGAATTTTTTAATTTTATTTTGTTTCTGAAAACTGCAGAAAAAGTTAAAAAAAACAATAAAGTTTGATTTTTTTTCTTTTACTGCATTAAAAAAAACTGTAGAGAAATTAAAAAAACCAATAAACTTTAATCACGAGATCATTTGGAATTGTATGCTACAGGGTTTGAATCACCAGAGGTTTGGAATTCTATTTGTCTGAATACTTCTGTTTGAACGTATTTCCCTGCTCCACAGTGCTCTCGTGCTCTGTTTTCTCCAGGCATGTCTCCTGCAAATCTCTGGCTGAATTTTTTTGCAAAAATAGTGAAATAATGAAAAAATTTTAGTATTTAAAGAAATGTTTTATGAAATTATATTTTTGAAAATATTTTTCCACCCATTTTTAAATTTATCGTTTTTTTTTCACTTAAAGAAAATAGAGTTTTTTTTTTTTTTTTTTTTGGTGGTTATTCGTCATTGATACGTCACGTAATCGAACCGCACCGGTGCATCTGTTTATAAAATGGCACTGGTGTGCTAGGTTACGCCGAGTGCACTGATGAAAAAAAAATATGTTTTTTTTTAAATTTCATGGAAGGGCCAACATGGATTGGGAAGTCAAGTTCGATCAATCTATTTGATCTAGCCACCATGATCAAAACCTAGTACGATGGACGTTAGGTTACGTCAGAAAGATACAAGAGATCATTGAAGTGGATTTCTCTTCTTTCCAATGTGTTATTTTTAGGTGCAAGTGGTGGGACACCTTTGATTGGAATAATGTAAAGGAAGATCACGATAGTAGGCTGATATGTATCAACTCTAGAAAGATGTGGGATGAAGCTAAGGAGCCCTATGTTTTCCCCAAACACTGCAACTAGGTTTTTTTTTACCTAGATGTGTTGGATAGGGATTGGTGGTTCGTATTGACACATCACCCTAGTTCAAAACATATTTTTTAGAACAATAGTGTTATCATGCCATGCGAGCTGGAAGATAATGAGGGTGATCATGAGAACCGAGAGTGATATGGTACATGTGTTATTTCATCAATATTTATACTTTTTAAGATGGGTTTCTCGAAACATTATATTATGTATTTTGAATGAATTGGTAATTTGAATTGTGTTAATGTTAAAATCAATATTTCACTTGATAATTTGCAATTATGTTGATCTCAAAAACAATGTTGTACTGTATAAATTAGTTGTTTTTTTTGTATCTAAGATCATAATAAAATAATGATAATTCTAAAGTACATGAATTTATTTGCATTATTTTATAAACTTTATTATGTTACAAAATTCATATTATTCTAGATTTATTATTTTACAATTATTTAAAATTTTTAATAAAATCATTTCACATTAATACAATTAAAATTTTACAAATATTTTACATATAATTACAATTATAATTAGAATTAGAATTAGAATTTCAATTTTACAATTTCACATACAATTACAATTAAAATTACAATTACAATTACAATTGTACATACAATTAGAATTACAAACATTACAATTTTACAATATCATGATCCTTTAATATTAAATTAATTAGTAAACATCACGTTCATGATAACCATCATTCAAACATCATATTTGACTAAAAAACACATTCAAAATCGCTAACATCATCGTGATCATGATCATCTAACAAAACATAATTAACATTATATATTAACATCATCACAACACAAACATAAAATACACATCTCATATCAAATAACTCATGCTATCACATACACATCTATCTGCAAGCTACAAATTAAATGAACATATCTAACATGACCTAACAATATACACATCATGATGATTACCAACATGTAAATTAAGTACAACTGCAACATGAACATAAAATACATGGACCATATATATATATATATATATATATAATGTCAAAAATATACAACTGTAATATAAATGTCATGGATCAACTGGTGGTACAACATCAAATATAGCAGTACTATTCGAGGCCTGCTTAGTTAATGGTGCAGCCTCGACGGTCGATGGTACAGCCTGCTCATGATCATGAGTACTGCTGGATGCTGCAGGTTGCTAACTGGACGTGGCCGATGGTCCAGCCTAATATCCATGATGACTGCTGCTAGATGCTAGTGGAGGCTGCTCATTTGGCGAGGCGCGAGGTGAACGATCATGAGATGATGAGTTGCTACTCGTAGACTGTCGATCACGTGCTGCATCTCGACCATGCCTATAACGTGCAACAATCCTTCTCAGTCATGTAACCAAGGTCGTAGGTCCTACAACATGCCGCATCAGTCTGTACATGTCACGCGACATGCCTCTCCACATTTGTAATAGCTTACCATCGGATTGTATGTCTCTCATATGAGCGGGCCCAGTGCCTGCCTCAACAATCAATACAGTGAGTTGGTTGCCCAACTCCATCCTGTATCTACTATCAAGCTGGCCCTGATCGTCATCAGGGTCCACACCTAGATCATGTGGTGGTGACGACATGTTCTCACCATCAAAAGTCCCAATGTCTGCAAAATATATACAAGTACACAACAATAATTAGACAATTTCATTACACAATTTAATAAAAACAAGTTAAAGAACATGTTAGAATAAATTTAAATAAAATAGTAATATTACCTCTATCATCCGATGGCTCATCAGCTATGAATAGGATGTTGGCACACCCTCACCAATCCAAACCCGCATAAGGATAGGGGACCATAAAGAAGGGATGCTCGTCAACACTGGCTAGCAACTCCAGTGCATTATTCGATATCCTCGCTGGAAACACAGTCTTGCCCCTCTTGGGCATCATCTGCCCCCACATGTGCATCTGTGCCTCGAACATCGGCCTATGAGGCTACCGAACAAAATTAGGCCTTGTCTCTGGAAACCTCTCAAAAAATAAGAAAAAAATATTTGAAGCAAAAGGAAAGTTGACCCTCCCTTATGCATGAGCATGAAATCTACCTAAGTTTGTACAGAACTACTGCAAAAAAATGGCAGACCACCTGAAAAGTTGTGGCTCCTCTACTAAAGAATCAACATAATATAGAAGCGAGCAACTAATGCGTTGCCCGTCACTGGTGTTGACATGTTAAATGGTCGAAATGAGAAGTGAGAGGCACTGCACCTCCTCACTACCAAATGCACCAATACGTAACTGACCTCCAGCGACCTGAAAATCTGAAGGAGACAGTACTGATGCTTCAATGTATCTCTGGGAGTACACTAATTGACTCCCTGCTACATACCTAGATGGAACCTTGGGGAACGAGGGAAAATACACCCCTCTCCTCGATAGCCCTGCAATGAAATATATATCCTCCTCAGTGAGTGTGTACCACTGGTTACGACCAACCTGGAAAGCCTGATGGTGGGCATTCCACCTTTGGATAAGATGTCTCAAAAAAAAACCATGGCCCTTTAGGGAATTAGCCTCCTCATAGAACTTGAAGAGGCTTACCTCCCTTAGGAGCCCCTGGGTAGCTGTTGTAATAGGGTGAGGGTACACATCTCTCTCCCTCTCTCATGCCTCCCACAGGCGAACCATGTTATACTGGTCCGCCTGTTGTCATTTTTGTTTCCCCTCTTATCTCCTTTCACGTCTATGAATGATTGGAATATTAAATACAATTTTTTTATTAAATGAGACATGTATTTAGAAATATACATATATAATTTTTTTTTGGAAAAAAGAAAAATAGTCGGTGCGCCAAAAAAAACAGTCATGCACCAGTCCCGGTGTGTCTTTTTATGGAGCGCACCGGCGATGGTGCACTAGATAAAATGCAACGCACCGGCGGCGGTGCTCCAAATTTTTTTTAGCACACCATTGACTATGTACAGTGTCAGGAGTGCGGTGCGCTGACTAAACTCTACACCTCGGGGCATATAGTTAAGTCAGCGGACCAACCTCCTGCCATCATTACATAGTCAACAGTGCAGTATTTTACCAAGCCGCACCATTGACCCTATCGAAATACGGAAAGCGGTGTGCTGACAAGAATACCCGTCCTGGGGCTGATATTTTATTCAACGCACAGTGTTGCCGCTATTCCACTAGGTCAATGGCGTGGCCGAACAATAGATCGCACCGCACTTTAAAAAAAAATTAAAATAACATGGCGCCTTCGGTACCGCCTCGGAATCGGTGCGTATATCATTAGCATCAGTTTACCAGGTTGCACTATTAACCCTGTCGAAATGCCGAATGTGGTGCGCTGACAACATTACCTGCCCTGGGGCATATATTTCAGTCAACGCATCATGTTGCCGCTATTCCACATTTTCAACGATGCGGCCGGGTAAACGACCGCACCACACTTTTTAAAAAAATTTAAAATAAGACGGTGTGCATATTGGTACCACCCCGAAACCGGTGCAGATACCGTTAGCACCGGTTGTAGTGCAGCCTGTAAATTTACAGGTAGCACCGCAAACCGGTGCGAGTGGAATGGGTCGAGCGCACCGCGTGACAATTTTTTGTCTTTATTTTAAATGGTTAATTTTAAGGTTATTTGAGATTTTAATCTGTTAAAAGGCTTAATTATGGAAAAACAAGAAAAATAACTATACATTTGGTCATCGAGGAGGCATATTGGCTGTATAATTTTCAATAGAAAATTTTCCCATCGTTTTGCAAAATTCAAGCTGGAGATTGGTGGGCAATGCACAACAACAGTTCGTGCAATGGGTGCAATGGGAGCACCGATGTCAGGGAAACTCAGACAAGGATAAATTGCACCGAGGCTTGAGAGATATAGAGCACTGAGAAAAGTGAATAATATGGTTTTTTGGCCATATTTTTTTTTTATTTAACCCTGTTCCGGTGCACGGGGTTTTTATGGGCACAGCAATGCAATTTCTTAATACTGCACTGGGCGGTTTCTGTTTTGGCGCGATTTTTTATGATGCACCGGTGTGGAAAATTTGTAAAGCTCATGTGCGCAACAGTAATACAATGCATCGAGCCGGTGTGTATGGAGCGCACGATGTCCGATATGCCAATTTTTTGTGCACACCAGTGCTTTCTCTTGTTGAACACACTGGTGTGGTTTATGATGATAGGCGCACTGGATGAAAAAAATCCGCAAAAACCTCTGCCTGCCAACCTCCTCTAGTAACCTCCACTAGAAATAGATGTCTGGGGTTTTTTTATAAGGGGTTCCTGAAAAACATCTGCTAGAGGGTCTTTTCCTTGTAGTGGCCATATCAAGGTTCTATTGACAGTTTGAATTTAAATCACTATTTTTAGTAGGTAGAAGTTAATTTTGGTGTTCACTGTATAGAGGAAGAACACACAATTTCATTTACTCATTTGGATATAGAGACCCATGCCCTGAATTGGTGTGAAATACACATGGAAACCCTAAGGTTGGAAAGAGACCCTACAATGACTAAGTGGGAGAATTTAAAAATTCTCATAAAGTCACATTTTTAACTTATTAGATATGTAGAGGACTAATAGATCCAATGACATTACTATAAGCACAAACAAGGGAAAAGTGTACAAGAGTACACCATAGAATTTACAAAGATAGTTGTAATGTTGGGCATCTCTCCAAAGATTCTAAACATACTCCTAAAGTATCTTGGGATTATACACAACCATTTTTGGAATCAAGTCATGTCATTCAAGCCTAGAGAAATGTACGAATATTGTGAACAAGAACAATACCTAAATAAAACAGGCCAGAAGAAAGAAAAATAAAGTAGGTTAAAGAAAAAGGAGCACTAAGAAGCTTCCAAGGAGGGGAAGAAGAAGTGGAAAGGGAGAAAGACTAACATATATTAGCCATAACACACCAATGCAAATATACCATCAACCACTGCAATCACCATAAAATTGATGGTCATACATAGGAGAAGTGTTGGAAGTTGCATTTGGAGCTCAAATTGAAGAAAACAAAGAAAAAAAATAAGAAGAAAAATATCATGACCATTGATTTGACAAACCAGGTGGAAAGAAGTTCGGATGTGGATGAAAATAATATCTATAAATTAGTGCATAAGGGAGGGATTCTGAGTAGCCTTTAGCAATAAGAAGAGAAGGAAATGACTAGAAGATTTCAAAAAAATATACATCTTAAGAAGATAGAAATTGATACTCTATGACTCAAGATCATAGGTAAATCTCATAGAAATAGATCTAGTCAATAAATAAGGATTGGAGACTCATGTCCATCCTGCCCTACATCCACTGGGATGGTTCAACAAGGAGGCATAGATACAGGTAATAAATTAGTGTATAACCAAATTTTCTATCAGTGTTGACTTTATTTATGAAGTAGAAATGGATGTACTTCCACTAAATGTATGTGATTCTATGTTTTAAAGTCCATGTATGTACGTATGGGATGTGGTCTTCATGTGGAGAGCCAACCAATACTGCCTCATCAAGGAAAAAAATACTTCATCATGAATTCACACAAGGGAAAGTTAAATATCTCATTGGTACGTTTCAACTAAGCCAAAAAGTTGATCAATTCTAGGAAGAAATATGTTTTATTATTTTAAAGATAAACTCTATCTATAAAAGAGTCCATGAAAATTAAGTTATCTTTAGAGGGTGCACTAAGGAATATAAAAACGAACTAGAATATTTGCTACATGCATATAAGAGGTTGTCTTCCAAGAGCCTAAATGGATACCAAAAAAGAGGGAAGTGGAGCATGATATCAAAATATCACTGAACTCTCCATTTGGGTTGTAAATTTGGTCTATTATAAAGGAAAAAGAGGTGAAGGAAACATTGAAACAAATACTAGAACATGGTTTCATTTGATCAAGTACCTCACCATGTGGGTCAGCCATCATCATTGTGTCGAAAAATGATGGGACTTGGAGGATATGTATTGACTACATGGCGTTAAACAAAATTACACTCTAGAACAAGTACCTCTCGCACATGATAGATGATTTGCTAGATTAGTTGTAATAAGCCAAATATTTTACCAAGCTAGACTTAAAGTCAAAATATCACTATGTTCAGGTCACAAAAGAAGATACCTATACTACCACCTTCAGAAAATAAGAAAGGTTTGTATGAGTGGTTAGTCATTTTGTTTGGACTATGCAATGTATCGACTATTTTTATGAGGCTAAAGAATGATATGTTGCAAATTTGATAGATTCATTTGTTAATGTTTATTTGGATTATGTACTGGTATATAGTGCTACCTAGGAGGAGCACATCTCACATTTGATGCAGGTGTTAGAGAAATTAAAGAAGCACCATTTGCTAGCAAATCTCAAGAAGTGTTTGCAAAATAGTATTTGGTATATTTGGGGTATGTGATATGTGGGGGAGTGTTGAAGGTAGATAATTCAAAGATGGAGGTTATCATGAAGTTGCCAATTCTTATTAATTATTCTGAGATGAAGAGTTATATTGGTGCAACCCAATACCTAAGGAAATTCATTGCCTCATTTTCAATAGAAGTGAGACCACTCCATGCCATAACATAAAGTGGAAAGAGTTTATAGTGGGGAAAGTGTTAGGTCCCCTATATTACTAATGTAGTCCCTTATTTTTGTTATTGTAGCCCCCTTAGTATTATTTTTGTACCCCCGTAGTCCCCATATTGTTATTATTGTGCCCCATAAAACCTCACTATTGTTATTGTTGTGCCCTTACATTATTGTTATTAGGTCGACTAGGATTATATTGTGCCCCCATGGAATCCTATATATATAAATGAATTTTTTTCATTTGAATCATCCAAGAATTGTTTATTTATGTAATGTAAAGGAGTTTTCCCCCTCGAAGTGGCTGATTTATAAGGCGTTGATCTCTCTTTTCTTCTATTTTTGGAGCTGGTTTCATAACATTTGGCATTAGAGCTTTGGATTCTAGGGTTTCGTTGCTTCAAACAGGTCATTGTGGAATTTTTGCTATAAATTTTGTTCTACGAATGTTAAAAAGATGAAAAAAACCCATTTGAGACGAAATCTTGACGAACTTCGTGTAAAAATTTCAGATCTTGGTTCGTAATAGTTTCAGAGATATGATATGTGGAATTTTGGGTTTTTGAAGGCTCCTGAATTTCATCTCAAAAAGGTTACCTTGGGAAAATCATCATAGTTGTCTCTCTGATAATCGGATTGGAATTGTGTAAAAAGTGGCCAAAAGTACATGGAATTTAATTTCCTTTGTATCAATTTCAAATCCGAAGGAGGAAAGACTGACATGTGGCACGCCATACAAGTTAGCTCTACTGAAACAGTGCATAATTAGGTCATTGTGGGAGATTGGACATAAATTTGTCTTGAAGAATCCAAATCGGGTCACACCTATGGAATTGGAAAGAAGATTCAGAGAGATAAAATAACACTAAAGATAAAATATTGGGGATCCAAAATTACAGAGATACGTGAGTTTCAATATCAAGCTCTTCAAAAGCAAGAAAAATGTGTGTATTTGTTTTTCAAATTGCATAAGTGTTCTTTGAAAAATCATGTTGAAGTGATTCCAAGGGCATATTAAAACATAGATATCAGTGTTGCATTCTAAAATGGCCCCTAAAAATAATTCAATACCCATAAATATTTCCTCAGAAGGCTCTATTATGACTCATGAAGAGGAAGAAGTGAAAAATGATATATCAAAATTACAAGACCAAGTGCACCAAATTTCGCTCTCGCAGAGAGAAACAAAAAATGAAATGGAATTTTTGAAGAAAGGCATGGAAGATAATATGGATGGTTTAATAAAGGCATGGAAGATAACATGGATGGTTTGAAGAAAGGCATGGAATATAATATGGATGGTTTGAAGAAAGGCGTGGAAGCTAAGATGGATGGTTTGAAGAATGACATGGAAGCTAAGATATATGAAAAAATGAAATAAAACATGGAATACATGAGAATGATCTAAAACCTGACATGGAAGGTTTGAAGGAAGGTTTGACAAAGTTTATACAAGAAATGATTCCTAATGGCGAAAAGGTAGTATAGGAAACTCATGATGAGAAAACAATAAATGTTAATCGTGATTTCATAAACTCTAATGTTGGATTGAAGACCCACCATATTCCAAAGATCGATACGAAGAAGTTTGATGGAAAGGATCCTGTAACATGGATACTATATATGGAGCAATATTTTGATCTTCATAATGTGCAAAACACATAAAAGGTACGCATTGCAACTTTACATTAAGACCAAAATACAATTGTATGGTATTGATGGCTTTTGTCTCGCAAAAATATTGTCACTTGGTCAATTTTTATGGAGGAAATGGTAGCACATTAACACCTTCTTTAGCCAATTTATAAATCTCAAACAAAAGGGTTCAATGGTGGAGCACATTGAGGACTTCCAAAAATTGAATATAAGGGTAACTGATATTCCAGAGGAACACAAGATTGATGTTTTCATAGGGAATTTAAAGTATAACATACAAAATGAGGTTCGACTTTGGGAACCTGATTCATTAGAGAAAGCATTCATGTTGGCAAGAAAATTTGAAATTAAAATTATGGCGACAAGGAAGCCTACCACTCACATCTATAAAGATGGAAGTCTTGCTACTCCTAGACTTCCACAACCTACAAGTTTTACACCACAACAATTGGAAGATAAAAGAGAAAAAGGGCTTTGCTATAGTTGTGATATAAATAACACTAAAGGTCATAAGTTTGTTGAGAAGAAATTATTTTACATAGATTGTGAAGAGGAGGAAGAAAATGAATAAGAAACTTCAAAAGAAGAGGATATACACCATGAACCAACCCTAGAGAAAGAAGAAACGATTTCGACCATATCCTGTAATGCATTGGCAGGAATTACCACTCCTCAAACTCTGAACATAGAAGGACATATCAAGAAGAAAAATTTAATAGTGTTGATTGATTTAGGTAGTACCCATAATTTTATTCATTGTAAGGTAGCCAAGGAATTGAATTGCTTCCTATACCCAGCACCAGAGTGTCAAGTGATGGTTTCAAATGGAGGGACTATAAATTTCTCTAGAAAATGCCATAATATCAAGATAGCCATGGGGGAATATGTATTGAATAGTCAAATGCTTTTCATTCCAATGGGAGGTGATGATGCTGTACTAGGAGTACAATGGTACAATATTTGGGGATGGTATCTTTTAATTTTCAAGAAATTTTCTTGAATTATTTTTTAAAAGGAAAAGAAGTTGAATTACAGGGTATCACAAGGAAGCCAGGAAAGATAATAAGCTATAATTCCATGAAAAATATTTTGAAGGAATAAAAACGAGGCGTAATTGCACAATTATGCTCACTAGAATTTCCAACTTCAAAATAATCTATTTCTCCAGATCTCCAAAATTTCTTGGACAATCATTACAAGGTGTTTGAAACTCCTAAAAGACTCCCACCTATTCGTGATCATGATCATGTTATTCATTTGATTCCAGGAAGTGTAACTTGAAACATCAGGCCTTACAGATATCCTTATGTGCAAAAGGGCGAAATTGAACGTATGATTGCTGAAATGTTAGAGGTTGGTATAATTCAACCTAGTCAAAGTTCTTTCTCTGCTCTAGTAGTATTGGTGCACAAGAAGGATGGATCATGGCGCATGTGTTCGGATTATAGGGAGCTCAATAAGCTCACTATTAAAGATAAATTTCCCATTCCTATGATTGATGAATTATTGGATGAATTACATGGAGGAATTTATTCTACCAAGTTGGATCTTTGTTCACGATATCATCAAATTAGAGTGAATACTGAATTTATTCCAAAAATAACATTTTGAACTCATGAGGGTTGCTATGAATTTTTGGTCATGACTTTTGGCCTTACCAATGCACCTTCTACATTTCATGGGTTTATGAATTCCATTTTTAAACCCTTCCTTAGAAAATTGTGTTAGTATTTTTTGATGTTATACTAATCTACAACAGGTCTTGGAAGGATCATGTTCAACATGTTGAGAGGGTGCTCAAACTATTGGAGGAGAAACAATTATATGAAAAAACCTCCAAATGTTTCTTTGGAGTACAAGAGGTGGAATATCTGGGTCATATTGTATCTCAGGAAGGTGTTAAGGTAGACCCTAACAAAATTAAAGCCATTAAGGAATGGAAAGTCCCCACAACCATAAAGCAGTTGCGAGGATTTCTCAGGTTAACAGGGCATTAGCACAATTTTTTTAAGAATTATGGGAGAATAACAGTACCTCTAACAACATTTTTTAAGAAAGATGAATTTTCATGGACTCCTAAAGAAACTCAGGCCTTTGAACATCTTCAACATGAAATGTTCCTAGCACCGGTATTAGCTACTCTATAGTTTACAAAACCTTTATTGTGGAATGTCATGTATTAGGAAATGCTATTGGTGTTGTTTTAATGCCAGAAGGAAGACCCATTTATTTTGAAAGTCGTCCAATCGAAGGAAAGTATTTACAGAAAGACATTTATGAGAAGGAAATGTTGGCAATACTACAAGCACTAAATAAATGGAGACCTTACCTAATGGGAATACACTTCAAGATAAAAACTGATCATGATTGTCTTAATACTTTTTGGAACAAAGACTGTCTTCAAAAGAGCAACAAAAATGGGTCAAAAAGATTTTTGGTTATGACTTTTAAATCATCTACAAAAAATGGAAACTAAATTTTGTTGTAGATGCACTCTCAAGAAAGTATGAGGAGGTGGAAGAATTTCTTTGTGCCATTCCTATTATCCAACCAGATTGGATAACCAAAGCAAGGGAGGAATGGAAGAATGACGAAGAAGTGTGGACTCTGATTCAAGATTTTCAACAATATCCCAGTACATCTGATACATTTAGTTGGAAAAATGATTCCTCATGGTACAAATATCACGTATATCTTTGTAAAAAATCCCAACTAAAACAAAATATTCTTTTGGAATTGCACACCTATCCCATAGAAGGACACTCAAGATTTTTAAAAACTTACCATAGGGTGAAGAAATGTTTTTTTTGGGATGGCCTTAAATCTGATATTCAAAAGTTTGTAGTGGAATGTTTGGTTTTCCAGCAAAATAAAGTTGAGACAATTAAGACCCCGGGTCTGATACAACCTTTACCCATTCCAAGTAAACGTTGGGAGGAGGTTTCAATGGATTTTATCATAGGTTTACCTAAGTCCGAAGGAAAGAGTGTCATCATGGTGGTAGTTGATAGACTTGCCAAGTATGCACACTTTTGTGCATTATCTCATCCATTTAAAACAAGTACAATTTCTACTGCATTTACGGAAACAATTCAAAAGCTACATGGAAATCTAAATATTATTGTAAGCGAAAAAGATCCCATTTTTTCTGGAAATTTTTGGATGAAATTATTTTCTTGTTTGGGTACCAAATAACCCATAACTCATCTTATTATCCTCAATCTGATGGACAAACTGAGATAGTAAACAAATTTTTGGAAGGACATCTTCGTTGTTTTGTATCCTATAAACAAACACAATGGGTCAAGTGGTTACCTCTGGATGAATGGTGATATAACACTTCCTTCCATACTGTAGCAAAAATGGCCCCATTTATGGAACTTTATGGATATCATCCACCATCCATCACATCATATTTAAGAGAAAATTCTAAGGTTCAAGAAGTGGAAGATCACATCGAGAATCAATAACAAGTTCTCCAACTCTTAAAGGATAGCCTAAATCTGGCACAAAAACGAATGAAACAACAGGCAGATCAACATCGCAGTGAGAGAAGTTTTGATGTAGGAGACTGGGTATTTTTACTGTTACAACCATACAAACAAATGTCCCTCAAGCAATATAAGAAGGATAATAAATTATCGCCAAAGTACTATGGTCCTTACAAGGTGTTGCAAAAGATTGGTACTATGGCATACAAATTGGAGCTTCCTGCTTCTTCTCGAGTGCACCCAGTTTTCCATGTTTCATGCTTAAATAAGGTTATAGGTGACAAACTCAAAGTTCAAACAATATTTCAAGAACTTGATGAGGAAGGAAAAATCATATTGGAACCTGAAGCAGCCACGAAAACAAGAACTTTATAGCTAAAAAATCGATCAATTTCAAAGTATCTCATCAAGTGGAAGAACTTACCCACTGAAGATTCCACATGGGAGGATGAGAATTTTATACAGAAGCATCCAGAGCCACTCAAGCGTTTAGGAAAACACTTTTTAAAGGATAGGGGCATGTTAGGTCCCTTATATTACTAGTGTAGTCCCTTATTGTTGTTAGAGTAGCCCCCTTATTGTTATTGTCGTACACCTGTAGTCCCCATATTGTTATTATTGTGCCCCATAAAACCCCAACATTATTATTGATGTGCCCTTACATTATTGTTGTTAGGTCGGCTAGGATTATATTGTGACCCGATGGACTCCTATATATAGAAAGGAGGTTTTTCCATTTGAATCATCCAAAAATTGTTCATTTATGTAACATAAAGGAGGTTTCCCCCTCGAAGTGGTTGATTTATAAGGCGTTGATCTATCTTTTATTCTATTTTTGGAGTTGTTTTCATAAAATAAAAGGTCAGTAGAGGGAATTTGAGGGCTTAAATAAATATACTAATCAAGCATCGATTTGGAATTAACCCAATTTTCAGAAGCCTTTTGAAGTGGAGATAAATGTGAGTGGGTATGCTATGGGATTTGTTTTGATGTAGGAAAGAAGGCATGCATGCTACTAGTCTGGAGTATTTCATGGGGTGGTTCTCAACTACCCTACCTACTATAAGGATTGCTATGCTAGTGCAATATGAGAAGAAGTGAGAGCAATAGCTTATGGGAAAAGAGGAAATACCCCACACAGATCATTGGTCACTACAATACTTGTAGGCTCAGAGTAAGCTACAATTGACTAGGCATAACAAGTGAATGGGGTTTCTGAAATATTTTCATTTAGTGATCAAGTACAAGAAGGGTATAAAAAACAAAGTGGATGAAATGATTTCAAGGCCACCCACATAAAATATAAGGGAACTCTTATGCATATGGAGTATTTTACTCATGATGCATACAAAGAGGCATACATAGAGGTTGAGATTTCCAAGGAGGTGTTTTAATAGTTGTAAAGCTAGAAACATGTGCACAATGACAAAATCACAATTTACTACCATCTCCAATATGGGTTATTCTACATTTTAGATAATTTATATGTTTCTAAAGGCAAGCGACTATAGTTGATCAGAGAAGCTCACACCTCCAAGGATTCAGGGAATTTGGTGTGGGGAAGACAATGGAAAAATTATATAGGTGTGTATATTGGCCCAATATGTAATAATATGTAGCTAGGATCATAAGATGATTCACAATTTCTTGTATCAATAAGTTGAGTAACAGGAAGCAAGGTCTATACCATCCTTTATCTTTATTCACTCACTTTCAGATAATTATTTCCATGGAATTTGTGGGAGGTTTACCAATAAACAGGAAGGGAAATTCCTACCTAATCATGATAGTTAATAGGTTTAACAATATGTGTGTTCTAATTCCCTATAAAAACACCATCGGTGGATAAGAAGCATGTTGGAAATGTTGTCATTGATGGCAAAGGAATTGGCATCTGAAACAGTAACTAGGAACAGGGAAAAGAAATGTAGTAGAGAAAAAAGGTCAGCAGAGAAGAACAGAGAAAGAGTGCATCTACAAAGAGCAGTATCAGTCAAGGAGAAAATTGAATTCAGTAGGAAGGATATTTGAGTCCCTGTCGAATTAATTCATGTGTGAACATATGTATGCATCCTGATGGAGGATAATTGAAATCCGTGATAAGTAAGAAACCATATGAGGGGATTAATGGTGCTTTGTATGTAGTTCGAGGAACCGATGCTAATACGATCGACTGCGTATCCCAAACTGGTAGACAGTGGAGTTATATATATTCGTTGAATAAAAGACTGAAGGTAAATTGGGATCAATGTTGGGGATTGATCTCAGAATTGTCTGTGCCTTTATTGAATTGAGCAAGTGTAATATATGAACGTGTTCTTGATGAAGGAATTGTGAATCCCTACAACCAACACGAAACTCGGTGACTGAATTATGTGAATATAGGCTGTCGAACTTTCATTGGAACAACTCTTCGGAATTACGAATGGAACCTGGAAGGGAAGTGGTGGATCATAAAAAAAGGAAGCGCGATGGAACCTGGAGTAGAAGGGAGGAACCACGAAGGAGGAACAGTACAGGCGGTTTCTGGTTTTCATCGCACCGCTTTCGACGGGCAAGCGGTATTCAAGAGGTTGGGAGCGATTCCATAGAATGAGCGACACGCGTCCCTGAACGAATTTGCAAAACCGCCATCACTGCACGCCATCGCACGTTAAAGTCCAACCAAGGATGCCGCGTGATATGGTTAAGCATCGTTGATCTGAAGGGTAGCCATCGGACGGTGGCCGTATGAGGAAGGTGCGCGAAGGATAACCACAATACGGTGCGAGTATGTGATTGGGTTGTTTATCATATATGTGGGCCCATTTTAACTTATATTGATTGGGAATTTTTAATATTTGTGGGTTTAACCAAGGTTTGTTTAAACTAAATATAATTTATGACGAAAAGTGATTGGGCCATCACTTTGAATGTTATTCCAAAGGTGGTGATATTTGCCATGGTCGAGCTCAGAAATTGTAACCATAGTGCGGACTAAAAGAAGTATTGAGAAAATATGTGATATGATTAATATTCACGTCTGCCGAGGGATGAGTAAGGGCTTGAGCCTTAGGAGAAATTTGGATTAATATCTCAATCTTAGATTGAGATATTAAAAAGCCTTAGATTAATTATCTAATTGCCTAACCAAGAAAATAAGAACAATGAGAAGCTGTTTGGGGCTTGGGTAAACCCCGCTGGATTATCTATTTGATCTCATCCAGGAATACCATCAACGGTTGAGTGGTTTTGACTCATGGTATTAATAAAGGCTAAAACTATATAAGGAGAAGTGGATCATAGTTCAACGTGTGCATGTAGAAGGGTTGTTAAAAGAATAAATCTCTTTAAGAGATATCTACATGATTGAACTCTGTTTTCTGATAAATCTGAATCTATGATGCACCCATGGATTTGATGAAGGTTCAAGATCTCTAGATCTAGAAATGATGAATCTCTAGGAAGATCTGCAAAGAAATAATGAAGACCTGATGCAAGACTGATGAAGAAATTGAAGAAATTTGGTGGATCTGAGTGTTGAAGTCCTCGACATGAAAGTGGAAGCTTTCTGCCAGTACAAGCTGGTGTTAAAATCGGGGGGTTGGAGCTCCCTTCCAGTAGTAACTGGAGAACAAGTGAAGGTCATAGCCTTCTGCATGTGGGTGCCTGTGTGCTAGTATAAGTCTGCGCCAGCACAAAAATTGTAAGAAGTTTTCTTTATAATAAATATTGAAGATAGAGACAACAGAAACGGTTGTTTTCTCCCAAATTGGGTTTCCACCTTAAATACTGGTGTTCATGTGTGTTGCTTATGTGTGATGGCTTATTTTGTTATTACTGCACCTGTTTACTGCATAATGAATGATGCAATAATCTAAGTAAAGAATTAAATAAGATCTCTGATAAAAAGTTTTCAGTCAGATCAAAATATTGATTCACCCCCCCCCTCTCAGTATTTTTCCCAACAATTGGTATCAGAGCAGGTCCTTCTAAAAAGCTTAGCCGCTAGAAGGAAGATCAATCAAGATGAGAAATCAAGATGGAATAGCATTGATCAGGCCTCCGCTCTTCAACGGAAACAATTTAATCTTCTAGAAAACAAGGATGAGATCCTATCTTTAGTCTCTGGGTGCAGATGTATGGGCTATTATTGAAGCAGGATATCAATATCCAGCCGCAGTACCAACAGATCCAACGGAAAGAAAGAATTATGAAACAAATGCAAAGGCGGTTAATGCTCTATTGGGAAGTCTAACTGAATCAGAATTTGTCAAAGTCATGCAACTGAATACAGCAAAGGCAATATGGGAAAAAATCATTCTAAGTTATGAAGGTGATGTAAAGGTAAAAAGTGCTAAACTCCAAACTCTCAGAATTCAATATGAGAATCTAAAAATGCATAATGAGGAGAGCATTTCTAATTTCTTTTTAAGTCTTGATGATATTGTAAATCGTATGAGAAATCTGGGAGAAAAAATAACCAAATCTACTTTGGTTGAGAAAGTTTTAAGATCACTAACGATAAAATTTGAGTCAAAAGTTTCTGCTCTTGAAGAAAAGAAGGATCTTCAAAATCTTACTGTGGTGAAACTTCATGGCATACTAACTGCATATGAAATGAGAAGAGGAGGACCATCTGAAGTCAAAGAAGCCGTCTTTAGAGCTTCTACAAAAGGGAAAGAAGTACAAGATACAAAAGAATCAGGGTATCTCAAAAGAAGATGAGGTAAATTTTGTAAAGAAACTCCAACTTGGTACAGGATAGTTCAGAGGTAAAATTCCTTTCAAATGTTTTGCTTGTGGAAGAGTTGGTCATTATGCTGCTAAGTGTCCTCACAGAGAAACACATGAAAAAGGAAAGGAAGTAGCAAGAAGGAATAAGAATCGGTTTAGCACTAGAAAAAGTTACTATACTCATGAATACAGTGATGGGTTATCAGACAGTGAGGAAGAATGTGAACAAGATCTTAGACTTCTCATGGAATTTGAAAAAGAGTCTAGAGAAGAAAAGGATACTTTTATGGATGCTTTAGAGGACAATTATTTTCTTGATGAAATCAATCGACTCAAAATATGCTTAGAAGAAAGTAAAATATCCATAGAAAATCTGAAAAACCAGCTTCAAGAAAAGGAGAAACATAATGAGAAATTAGAATGTGAAATAGTAAGTCTAAGAAAAGAAATTGAGAAAGTAAAGACTTTGAATCTTAGATTTGCTAAAGGATCTGAAACCTTGGATGAGATTATCAAGGTACAACGTTCTCCTCTTCTAAAGACAGGTCTTGGATATATTGGAGAATCTTCTCAGGCTTCAGCACCAAATTATCTAAAAGCAGCTACAACCAGTACACAACATTCTGCCCCTCAGCAAGGGAATAAAGAATCTTTACAGATGTCGCATGACCATCTCAATTCAAAGAACACTAACAGGAGTATCTTTCAAAGAAACACCAATCAACAGGTAAATTCAAGTAGAATATTTCATGATCGCAAAAATTTCTTCTTCAATGGACAATGTTTCTCATGTCACAATTTTGGTCATAAGGTTGTTCAATGTGTTGCATATAAAACCATCATGAAAAGAGAAGAAAGAAAGAAAAGGATTGATATTGGAACAAATAAGAATACATATAACAACTTTTCTCTTCTTCAAAATTAAGTTGAATGTGCTTATTGTAATAACTTTGGCCATGAAGAATCTGAATGCAGGAGCAAATTCCAGCCAAAAGAGCATCTTCCTTCAAGCTCCAAAGTATGGAAAAAGAAGGAATTACATGTTGAAAATTGTGGCATAGCTTTATTTGTAGAAGGAGAATAAAATCAATGGTACATTGATAGTGGATGCTCAAAACACAAGACATGTGACAAAAACAAACTTATTGCATATAGTGCTCTAGAAAAAGAAAATAATGTTACATTTGGAAATGACACTCCTATTGTCATTAAGGGAAAAGGATCTGTATTTCTAAAAGAAAAGGTGAAAGCTAATAATGTCATGTATGTGGATGGATTAAAGCATAACCTGTTAAGTGTAAGTCAAATGTGTGATCAAGGAACTGAAGTTGTCTTTAGTTCAAAAGAATGTGTGGTACGTGATCTTGATACAGGTAAAACAATTATAAAAGGAAACAGAACTCCAAGCAACCTGTATATATTAAAGAACTACAAAGAAAAATGTTACATGAGTAAATCTTTAGAAAACTGGCTATGGCATAGAAGGTTGGGGCATCTGAGCTTCTCTCAAATCAACAAATCAAGCAGACTTAAAGTTGTTCGTGATCTTCCCAATATTACACCACCTGAAAGTAGCATATGCAAATCTTGCCAATTCGGTAAGCAAACCAAAGTGCAATTTTATGCCAAGGAAGGTTCATCAAGTAAGCCTATTGAACTCATTCATACTGACATATGTGGACCTATGAAGAAAAAATCACCACGTGGTGAACAATACTATATCTTATTTATTGATGATTTCTCTAGAATGTGTTGGATTGGGTTGATTAAACACAAAGATGAAGCATTTGAGAAATTTCAGATCTTCAAAGCACTGGTTGAAAATGAATTAGATCTAAAAATCAAGTGTCTTAGATCTGATCGAGGAGGAGAATATACATCAAGTGAATTCCTTGAATTTTGTGAACAACATTGCATAAAAAGACAATTTTTTGTAGCTGGCACTCCACAAAAAAATGGCGTAGCAGAAATAATGAATAGAACAGTTCAACAAATGGCTAGAGCTATGCTTGATGATTCCAGAACACCTGACACATTTTGGGGAGAAGCAGCACATACAACGGTAAATATTCTTAACAAGGCACATGTTCATGTAAATAGTGATAAAACTCCATATGAATTATGGTATGGTAATCCTCCCACTGTGAAGCACTTTAGAGTCTTTGGGAGAAAATGCTTTATCAAAAATAATGATGAAAAACTTGGCAAGTTTGAACCCAGAGCAGATGAAGGAATATTTCTTGGTTACTCCTCTAGGAGTAGGGCATATAAATGTTACAATAAAAGACTTCGGAAGATTGTTGAATGTATTGATGTTGTTATTAATGAGTCTCCTGCAGCTCCAAAAGAATAAAAACAAACAACAGATGAAGACGATGATGACATATATCCTTCTACATCAAATAGGAATGATATAGACAGTGAACCCAATGAAGAACCCAAAGATGCTTTATCTGAAAAAGCTCCATCTAGATATGTTCAAAATAATCATCCAGAATCTCAAATTTTGGGAGAAAAGGGATCAGGTGTACAAACAAGAAGGACTCTTTTGGGATCTTCTAGCTATCTGGAATTTCTATCCACTATTGAACCACAAAATGTTAATCAAGACAGCAAATATGAATTTTGGATTTAAGCCATGAATGAAGACCTTGATCAAATTGAAAAGAATCACACTTGGGAATTAGTACCAAGACCTCATGAAAAAAATGTCATTGGAACTAAATGGATATTCAAAAATAAGTTAAGTGAGAATGGAGATGTTATAATAAATAAAGCTAGAATTGTTTGCAAGGGGTATGCTCAACAAGAAGGTATAGACTTTGAAGAAAATTTTGCCCCTGTAGCTAGACTTGAAGCCATAAGAATGTTTCTTTCTTTTTCAAGCTTCCAAAAAATCAAAGTTTATCAAATGGATGTTAAATCTGCTTTTCTCAATGGTGATCTAGAAGAAGAAGTTTATATAGAACAACCCGAAGGATTCATTTTGGGAAATGATGAAAAACTTGTTTGTAGACTTAAAAAGTCTCTATATGGTCTCAAACCAGCTCCAAGGGCATGGTACTATTGTCTTGACAAATATCTTCATCAACAAGGATTTTCAAAGGGGTCTGCTGATAGCAACTTATACACAAAAACTGAAAATGATAAACTATTGATTGTGGTTGTATATGCTGATGATATCATTTTTGGAAGTAATGAAGAGTCTATGAGTTAGAAATTTTCTTCTGATATGCAACAAGAATTTGAAATGTCTTTACTTGGGGAACTAACATTCTTTCTTGGCTTTCAAGTGCAGCAAGCAACATATGGCATATTCTTATCACAAGCAAAATATCTTAAGAAAATCTTGAAGAAGTATGGCATGGAAGATTGCAAACCTGTAAGCACACCAATTATAACCGGATGTAATCTCAGTTCTAATGATGATTCCCCCACAGTGAATCAACCAGAATACAGATCTATGATAGGAAGTCTACTTTATCTCACTAGGACAAGACTAGACATTATGCATGCAGTTGGGATTGTTGGACGATTCCAACCTAATCCAAAAGAGTCTCACCTTCAGGATGTGAAAAGAATATTCAAATATCTACAAGGAACTCAAGACTTTGGGCTATGGTATCCAAAGAATGTTGATCTTACTCTTCATGCTTACACTGATGTAGATTGGGCTGGAAATGTTGATGATTGGAAAAGCACTAGTGGTGGTGCATTCTATATGGGGCCCCGATTAGTATCTTGGTTCAGTAAGAAGCAAAGATCTATTGCCTTATCTACAGCAGAAGCAGAATATGTGGCTGCCGCATCATGTTGCACTCAACTTATTTGGATGATGCAGACTTTACAAGACATTCAAATCAAATGTTCACCTCCTATCTCCATTATGTGTGATAATACAAGTGCCATCAGTATTTCAAATAATCCTGTTATGCATTCCAAGACCAAGCACATTACCATCAAGTATCATTTCTTACGTGAACAAGTGCTTGAACAAAAGGTGAAATTGGAGTATGTTCCCTCCAAAGTTGCTGATATATTTAACAAACCTTTAGCTAGGGAAGCATTCGAATATCTCAGACAGAAGCTGGGAGTAGTATCTGCCATGCAGAAGATCAGATCTGCTTAAATTCATAAGACTAAATTGGATACGCTCCTGTTGAAAGTGTTCAGGATGCACAGGCTAAGGGGGAGCATTGGTCATGTGGCAAGGATGCATTATTGGCATTCTAATTATTTATTGTAGTCCGATCTCATGCTTGAGAATCCTTGATCTTGATTGAATGATTAATTTTTTTTATTTCATTGAATATTAT
The DNA here is from genome assembly GCA_034641835.2 of Pinus albicaulis. Taxonomy (NCBI): domain Eukaryota; kingdom Viridiplantae; phylum Streptophyta; class Pinopsida; order Pinales; family Pinaceae; genus Pinus; species Pinus albicaulis. The sequence goes on from CM076579.1 coordinate 518,468,950, forward strand.
GTTTGAAGATGCAACATAATATCAGGGGGAGCATGGTATTGTCGGTACAGGGGATCTTGATCAACCCTTTTCCATTGATGTCAAAGGGGGAGGAAAAGCAAAAAAAAAGGGGGGCTTCTATAAGACAAACAGAGGAAGAGTATTGCCATCAATGCCAAAGGGGGAGATTGTTGGAAATGTTGTCATTGATGGCAAAGGAATTGGCATCTGAAACAGTAACTAGGAACAGAGAAAAGAAATGTTGCAGAGAAAAAAGGGCAGCAGAGAAGAATAGAGAAAGAGTGCATCTACAGAGAGCAGTATCAGTCAAGGAGAAAATTAAATTCAGTAGGAAGGATATTTGAGTCCTTGTGGAATTAATTCATGTGTGAAAATATGTATGCATCCTGATGGAGGATAATTGAAATCCGTGATAAGTAAGAAACCCTATGAGGGGATTAATGGTGCTCTGTATGTAGTTCGAGGAACCGATGCTAATACGGACGACTGTGTATCCCAAACTGGTAGACAGTGGATTTATATATATTCGTTGAATAAAATACTGAAGGTAAATTGGGATCAATGTTGGGGATTGATCTCGGAATTGTCTATGCCTTTATTGAATTGAGCAAGTGTAATATATGAACGTGTTCTTGGTGAAGGAATTATGAATCCCTGCAACCAACACGGAACTCGGTGACTGAATTATGTGAATATAGGCTGTCGAACTTTCATTGGAACAACTCTTCGGAATTATGAACGGAACCTGGAAGGGAAGTGGTGGATCATAACAAAAGGAAGCGCGAAGGAACCTGGAGTAGAAGGGAGGAACCATGAAGGAGGAACAGTACAGGAGGTTTCCGGTTTTCATCACACCACTTTCGATGGGTAAGCGGTATTCAAGAGGTTGGGAGCGATTCCATAGAATGAGCGACACGCATCCCTGAACGAATTTGCAAAATCTCCATCACTGCGCGCCATCGCACGTTAAAGTCTGACCAAGGATGCCGCGTGATATGGTTAAGCATCGTCAATATAAAGGGGAGCCATCGGACGGTGGCCGTATGAGGAAGGTGCGCGAAGGATAACCACGATACGGTGCGAGTATGTGATTGGGTCGTTGATCATATATGTGGGCCTAGTTTAACTTATATTGATTGGGAATTTTTAATATTTTTGGGTTTAACCAAGGTTTGTTTAAATTAAATATAATTTATGATGAAAAGCGATTGGGCCATCACTTTGAATGTTATTCCAAAGGTGGTGATATTTGCCATGGTCGAGCTCAGAAATTGTAACCAGAGTGCAAACTAAAAGAAGTATTGAGCAAATATGTGATATGATTAATATTCACGTATGCTGAGGGATGAGTAAGGGCTTGAGCCTTAGGAGAAATTTGGATTAATATCTCAATCTTAGATTGAGATATTAAAAAGCCTTAGATTAATTATCTAATTGCCTGACCAAGAAAATAAGAACAATGAGAAGCTATTTGGGGCTTGGGTAAACCCCGCTGGATTATCTATTTGATCTCGTCTAGGAATACCATCAACGGGTGAGTGGTTTTGACTGATGGTATTAATAAAGGCTAAAAATATATAAGGAGAAGTGGATCATAGTTCAACGTGTGCATGTAGAGGGGTTGTTAAAAGAATAAATCTCTTTAAGAGATATCTGCATGATTGAACTCTGTTTTCTGATAAATCTGAATCTATGATGCACCCATGGAGTTGATGAAGGTTCAAGATCTCTAGATCTAGAAATGATGAATCTATAGGAATATCTGCAAAGAAATAATGAAGACCTGACGCAAGACTGATGAAGAAATTGAAGAAATTTGGTGGATCTGAGTGTTGAAGTCCTCGGCATGAAAGTGGAAGCTTTATGCCAGTACAAGCTGGTGTTAAAATCGGGGGGTTGGAGCTCCCTTCCAGTTATAACTGGAGAATGAGAGAAGGTCGTAGCCTTCTGCAGGTGGGTGCCTGCGTGCTGGTATAAGTCTGCGCCAGCACAAAAATTGTAAGAAGTTTTATTTATAATAAATATTGAAGACAAAGACGACAACAACTGTGGTTTTCTCCCAAATTGGGTTTCCACCTTAAATACTGGTTTTCATGTGTGTTGCTTATGTGTGATGGCTTATTTTGTTATTACTGCACCTGTTTACTGCATAATGAATGATGCAATAATCTAAGTAAAGAATTAAATAAGATCTCTGATAAAAAGTTTTCAGTTAGATCAAAATATTGATTCACCCCCCCCTCTCAGTATTTTTCCCAACAAAGCAATGATTTTTTATTTTTTACTTGTGTGGATGCACTTTGGGATGCCAAGGAGCATTGCTTCAGATAGGGACACAAGATTTCTTAGTGCATTTTGGAATACATTATCAGAGAATATGGACATAAAGTGAAACAAATGTGAAAATATAATTAGTCAAAAAGACTTTCATGTGTATTTTGAGGGGTTACAATAAACTCATCTGAGGACATGGGATGAAAATATGGTATATATAAAACAATTTTATAACATAGAAGTCCACACTTATACTAGTAAGTACCTATTTGATACTTGCTTTCGATATATTCCACCTTCACCTTTGGATATTGCAGAAGGGTAGTAAGGAGGACTGAGGGAGGAACTTATAAGGGATGCCATAAGGGGAGAAAAAAATGTTCAAAATATCAGGAAAATACATCTATAGTAACAAGATACAATACATAATTCACAAAAAAATACAAGGCCAGACATGGTCAACACAAAATAGAGAATTCATTAAAGGTGGGAAACAAACTATCATTATACTTTAGAAAGGAGAGGTTACATGGTCCCTTTTAGAAAATAAATTCACTTTGATATGGTCCATTTAAGATGCTAGAGAAGGTGGGAGATAATGCCTATATACTCATTCTAACCCCATACATGTCCATTTACTTAATGGTGAATGTAGAGAGTGTAAAAATATATGATTATTCCATGCTATATCAGGAAGAAGTACATGCCTTACATTCTATAGATGATTTGGCACCAAATAATTTAGGAAAAGGTGACATAGGATAAAAATTTTTAGAAGAGATCCAAAAATACAAGATAGGAGTAGCACGACCATTGGTAGATTGGATTGAAATGATGCCATTCCAAACAAGGCTAAATGATATACTTAAGAGAAGGTGGAGGAAAACTTTCCTCACCTCATACAGTAGAATATTTTGGGGACCAAAATACTTACAAAATAGGGAGGTGTGATCATGATTGGATTGTTATTTTTCTTCCATATTGATGATTTCAAAGTTGAAAAAGTGGATGAATAAACTCACACGACCATTTTTACTGGTGGGTCCTAGTTTGGAAAAGTAGGGTTTGACATTTTAAAATTTATTTGAGGCATCAAATGACATTTTTTTATAGGGTAAGTATTTTCCACTAAGTTATAAACATACTAGAACTATTCTACACATATATAACTTTCCAAAAATATATGAATCACCTCAACTGGATTTCGTACACAAACACCATGCCACCCAGAATTTGACCTCCCTATTTTGACCATCATGATTAAAACAGATGCCACAACAACCCTAATTATTAATGGAAAATGGATACCCATGTGATCATGATTAAGAATACTATAGAATATTCCATATTGTAACTTTAGTTAAGAGTAATATGAATCAAATTAACCAATAGTAGGCTATCAGACTGTGTTATAATTAGCCCACTAAGAGGAAAAAGGGTTCCATTCTTTTCGAATTCATTTTTTTCCATAGATGAGTAGAGTAGATGAGAGTTGATAGAGAGATATAAAATATAAAGGATTTGTATACTATAGTAGCCCATAGTCCACAAGTCTCACTTATTTTTACGTGCATCCATTTCCATATAGAGAATAGAGAGAAGAATAACATCACCTTCTAGGTGGGTTTTCACTGGAAAGGGTTTCCAAAATCATATACTGTGTTATTGTGGTTTGTGAGTGTTTGTTCATTTTTTTCTCTATTTTATACAAAATTATAATTTGATTATAAGGAAAAAAATATGGGAAATTAACCCTGATGATGTAGATTTTTTGTTTTCTAATATATTTTAGTAGATTAGTTGTGATGAACTGTCTAGTGGAATATCCACAACAATTTACATATCACTCAAACTTCATATTGCACTTATTCTCCTCAAATAATGTCATGTGTTTACCTTAGATCACACCATTATGTGCCTGATTTTGATCTCATAATCACATGGTATCACATATATCTAAATTTCACTTCGCTAATTTGGATATTTATAGTGAATTGTTGATTTCCTTAAGCAAGTGATTGGTCTTGGATTTAGGGCTTGGATTAAGGAGTTGAATTATAGTTATGGTTGGGCTAATACATCCAATATTAGATTCCTTTGGTTTGGTTCCTTTATTCTTAGGGCCTATATTTCCATGGGTCCAACTTTGCTAGCTTAAGTGCATTTGAATTGAGATAAAACTACTCAATCCTGGTGCTCACTGGGCTGATGTTAACTTAGGTCCATGCCTCAATGCCATCATTCATTGGATCCCATTTTATTTGGGTTTATTTGACATATATCAAACGATCTCATGTACCCACCTTGTATCTCATGGGTATTTCCCTAGCTTTGATAATTATGATAGAAAAAGAGTCTCCTAGCTTGTAACCAATGATAACACAATATGAAACAATACCCCCTTTGTCATTGATGGAATCCCCTAAGACAAATTTGGAAAAGAGTTGATAAAACTCTCCCTATCTCAAACTATCCTTATGTCCTCAACTTCTTTGTTTTATTCATTCTCACCCTTTGACATTAATGGAGAAGGGTTGAATTTTATTTTTTGAAACTTACCTTTTTTACTGCAACTTGAATCCCCCTAAAGTTGTGTTACCGTTAACTTTTCCTTTTCTACACCTTCTCTCTTTTGGAATCAAAATGATACTCCTTTATGGGATAAAACCACAAAACTTCTTTATATGAAAGATCTTGTAGGAAACAACCTAAATGAGACACCAAACACCACAATTCTCAAATTTGTAGGAACTATCATACAAAAGACACTAATCCCCTATGATTTATATGAACCAAACTGTAGGAGACACTAATCCATTTCTCTACTTTGTAGGAACCAACTTATAGGAGAGACCAATCCCCTATATTTTCAAATTTTTAGGCAAAAACCTATAAGAGACACAAATCCCATGTGAGATCTATAAATTATTTCTTCACTTTAATGATCAACTCAGTAATATGAATGGTATTTTATTTTTATTAATTCCTCAATTATCTACCCCATTAGAAAAATCTATAATCTACTCAACTAGTCTACTTTGCATTTTTCTCTTCATTGATCAAAATATGTAACTTTTTTTGCGTTATTCCTTCCACTGGATTACTCACTTCTCTAAAAAAAATAATTCTCCTTATATATTTGTGTACATTATTTATTTACACTATATGCTTCCTTCAATCTCGATTTCCAACCATGTGCGCTTATAATCAAGTGTTTTTAGTTCTATTCTGTTGACTCTGTATGCATATAACCTGGCACTTGCTCAATCTTTCAAACTTGGATGCATATTCCCTTATCATGTAATCAATAATTTATAGCCTAGCTCCCTTCAATCCTACCATATCCAATAAAGTAATATGGAAGCACTTTACAATTGAGCATTTATGTTCCTCTGACACCTTCGGATATACTCAAGACTATCACTAGTGATATATCCAAGTGCTTACCTCTTCATCTCTTACATTACTTTATGTCATACTCTCATGTTATACCATGAGAACTTATTGAGCTACTGAATATTTTCTATAAACAACATCAAATACACATTATTGGGTACTGGCGGCCAAAACTCAAATTTTTTACTTATATGTTGATATTAGGAAGAACTAAAAATTCCTTTAACACTACGAAAAATCTTGAAAAACAAGCTATTTTGGGTATGTAAGATAATGATACTTTCTATTTACTTCTAGCTAATTGACCATGATATTGTGAGCTTGTACACTGGAATATGAAGTATTTCTCCTACTTGTCCACTCCAAATATTCTGGTTTGCTGATATGGAAATACAACCCATCAAAGGGTTAGAGGTAAACCTCTATTAGGATATTGGCACACATAGTTCCTTCCTGATATGGTGGTATATCCCATTGAAGGGTAAAGAATCAACCAATATTCAGGATATAAGGGTTTTTTGCCTCCTTGTGTTCCCAAAATTTTTAGTTTTCTAATATACCAAGGGCCTTGTATAGTGGAATAATGTGGTGGAGCCTCCCTACCTGATGCAAACCAAGGGGCTTATGTATGTGTGTAATTCAAAGCTAAATCTAGAGTCAATCCCTAAAAGGGATCGTGACAAGTCCAAACCTGTATGTTTTTCCCATTTTATATATAAAATAAGTGTATGTTATAAAGAGCTATGGGGGGGTGGGGGGTGAATAATACCTTTATGTGTAAAATAACCACTAGTGTGGGCTAATCCAAAAACTATATATATGTACCCGTGGGCCAATCCAACCTTAGCACCAACACTTTGCAAAGGAGGGCTATGCAACTGCGACTGTTGATAGCATTCTATAATTTACTAGAGATTGTGAGAACTAATCACATAGGCCAAAATCAAACCAACTTTGGAAACTGGGATCTAACCATGCCAGTTTCAGAGAGGGCTCTCTCTTTAAGATTTAACTTTGTTTGGATAAATTTTTAGGCTATTTTTGTGTAATATTCCCAAATGGGGGAAAGCAGCAATATAGCTCACAATAATGGAAAATAGCAGCAAATAACGATACATCAATCATGAGCCAAAGATATATCCATGGTATTATATATAAAAAAATAAAATAAGTACAATATCTTGGGAATCAAGTCCCTTAAGCTAGGGAAGAGAACCCTCCAATGCCTAAAAGCATCAATACATGTAATGCCACTGCTATACAATACACTGAAGCCAAGAAAACACAGTTTTAGTGGCTAATGATGCAGTTGGACATTATAAATAAATGGATATGATAATACATGGTCAAAAAAGGCTAAAAAATGGAGATCTATTATTCTCAACACTTTTCCTAGATAACCCAGGAAGGGTTTCCGGAAATACACAAAATATCAGAATGTTGGAATGCATCCCTAGGGATGAATAAAATTTGCAACTGGTAACCTGAAAGGATGTGGCTAAATATGATGTAGATCTGAAAAGAACTCCTCCAAATGACTCTTCAAGTGTAGTGTTGATCCCTCCACTAAAAAGAAAACACTCCAAATGGAGCACTGAACTCACCCCTGCAACTGCTCACTGAAATAACACAGTCATGGACTGGAATTGTATTGTAGGGGATGATGATGACTTGGCCTGATGCCAAAATATAACATGAAGCACATGGACCTTCCTTACTGATCTCCTAATGAGAAGAAAGCTTCCTCCACTGAATACAAGCTCAAAAATATCCCAAATAAACCCTCCACTGATCCACCCTGCAACTCAGCACATATCTAAACAGAATCTGCGCTGTAGAAGAAATTTGTAGCTTGGAAAAATGCAGGAATGTGAAAATAATGCTCAATGTACATCTCCTGAGTAGGCACTCAAAGTCCCCCAAGGATGAAGGTGGGATTCCCGCTCGGGAACACCCTTGTTCTAAACAACACTGCAATCTTAGCTAAACAGCTGAAGAGAGCCACAAGTCATAACAGACCACAAACAAATAATAATCCAAACATGATCTCAATGGCTGCCATCCCATTCCTTATATTCTTGGTGAGATTCCTCACCCTTGGCCTCACTCAATAAACTCAATACTTCCATGCAAAGGATCTCCCTCCAAAACTGTGTTGTCCCTCATTGAATGTCCACTACTTCCATACCTGCGTTTTTGATTTGGTCAAATTTGACCCAGTCCACATCCTTCTTCCCTTGTTCACACATAGGAGAGCTTTATCCATCTCTTTTGATTCCCTCCATTCACATTTGGAGTGGTTTTATTCCTACTAAGGAGATTTATGGGTCTTCCTACACTCTTATTCTTCTAACTAAGAAGCAAAATTAGATTTTAATATTCTAGTTAGATGCATGCTAATTTAGGAATATTACATTATGATTGTACTTGGGTTTTTAGTTTTGTTTTTTATTTTGGAAAATTAATTTTATTCAATTTATTAATGTCTATTGGGCAATGGAGTCAAAATATAATTCGATAGTTGCATCAATTTTTCACAGAGTAAACACAGGGAAAGCTAGGAATATTTATTGGATCTTTCGAATTTATAAATGGATTATGATAGAAATATAAAAAACATTCAGTAGAACTAAAGAGAAATTAAGAATTCTTTAGTTTGGCCTTCAGTGGAAAACATTATGATTGTAAATGTGGCTAGAATAAGGTACTCAGAAGTAAATCCTATTCATCACGCTTTCTGCTTTGCAATTGGAATTCAGATGATTACAATGAAAGATAACAACAGAACATAATAATAGAAGAAAAAAATCACCAGTATTTAAGGCACAAGAATCTTATGAATGGTTTGATTATTATTGATGCTCCAGTGCTTTGAAAAATCTTACAGCACTCCAAAAGACAAAAATAACTTTGATCTCAATCAATGGACCTTTGATACTTCCAAAACTGGAGTATTTATACAAAAGGTTACATTAATACAATAATAAATGCCTAAATAACAAGGAAAACTCCATTTTCTGAAAACAAACAGAAAGGAAATAAAAACGATCTAAAAGAAGGGGATTTGCGTTCTGGCCTTGTTTTGCTGGAAAGTTGTTTCTGAGTCACCACCTTTTTAGGACTCCGCTGGTAAAACTGATTGTTGTGCTAGCACGATGACTTGTTCTTTACTCTTGGTATTCGAAAATTTTGTCCCATCACCCTTCATCAGGAATTGAATCTTTAATAACCTTGCGGTATATTTCATCTACCTCAGTGTACTTTGTAAAAGTTGGTTTAATAGTGAAAATGTGCTTTATTTCGTGGTCAATAAAATCGATATCTTCAACTGCTTTATAGAATGCTTTACCTGTCAAAGATTCTTGAATAGAAGACATAGATGCATAACTCATTTTTTCTTTTAGCTTCTTCATATAATCCTCCTTGGGCATTAATTTGTCATTTATAACAAACAATGATGGGAGACCTTTTTTAATTAGTGCATCAATCCTTGTAAGAAACCTGTTGATTTTTATATCCAGAGTATGACATTTTTCTGTTAACTATACCACCAAGTTATTTTTAATTAGAACTTTCTTTACTTAAAGAATAGTTTTAGTCCTATAATCTACTCCTAACTCATCAAATTCTTGACTGTCCTTAGAGTTTAGAAATTTAATGATGCTACTAGTTGTATTGGGCATATCTTCTAGTTGAGTGTTTGCATCAGAAATTGCCTGATTTGCCTTTTATACTAACTATTTCTGCTCAAAGATGATCTTGATAGATGGCCAGCTTTCATTAATCTCTTCAAAAATGTTAGTCCAAATTATTTCTTTGAAATTTCCCAGAGTGTAGCCAATGGAAGCTTTAGTGGCTGACTTCTTCCATATTTCAACTTGGTTTTGAGATTTCTGAAGCTTTGATGCATGACGAGTCTCAGACTTCTTCTGCTGATCTTCAAGAAGTTTCACTTTGTCCTGTAGATTATTTATTTCTTATATTTGTAAATTCATGTTGAAGCGTGCAGGCTAATTTATTTGCAGAATCTCCTTTACTGGTAATAGCAGCTATAGAAGTGGGAATAGATGTCATTGGAAGTGCTTCTAAAGGAGAAACTTGTTTGATTGGTTTCTTACTTTCCTTAATCCACTTCTCCATATCTGTTTCCATCTGTTTCGACTGTGTATTCTGTTCAAGAACGAGTTTCAACATATCTGCCTTTTCTGCTTCTGACTCTGAAATTTCCTTGGCTAAAGGATCTTCTTTAGGTGGTAATTTCAACTGCTTCCTCAATGCTACAATATCATCATTCTTTTTATTGATTAAATTTTTTGCAACATTAACATTTGCAGGGTCATAACCTAACTTGATTACTAAATCTTCCAAGGTTTTAGTCTTGGTGTCTTTGGAAAAAGCTCAGACTTTCTCCATGTTGAGTTGTGATTTTATATTTTCTAGTGTAACCTGCATTTTAGATAAATAAAAGGCAGTGTTAGTTACAGTTGAAAAGATCATCTCTCCATTTTTTTATGCATCTCCATTTTATCATTGGGATGTATATATTTGGCATCAAACTCAAAATATGTTTTCTTATAGTCAGCTTCTCCTTTAGGCTGAGTAACTTGTGCTTGAATAAATGTCATTAGAATTCTTCCTTTCTCTGTATCAAAGGCTAAAAATAGCCTACTTTGGGCACCTGAAGTTTGTTTCTAGAATTGGTTATATGTATAAATCTTCAAGGCTTCATTTTTTAGTTTGATTTCCTTGAATATGTCAATGGTGCTCTTTTCTGTCTTGCTTGAAGTTGAAGTACCTGTTTGTATGATCTGCTACTGATTTGAAGTAGTCATTGAAGTAGTAGGAGATTGTGTGCATTTCTCTCCTATTAATGAGGATATAAGTCTCTCATTTGTGTTTACAGTGGTCTGCTGCTATGAATCCTTGCTAATAATTAGTTTGGAACTAAGTTTAGCCTTATTTCTATACATAATTTTAAATCCTTAGCTGAAGATGTTTGTCTCTGAAGGAGACCCTTCTTCTCTATTCCTTTTAGCTGTATTTTCCTAGTTTGTTGGAGTCTGCACTATTGATGATAACACTGGTTGTTCTTCTGCTTCATGCAATGTTTTCTCTATCCATTCTATCTTGTTCTTGTACTGATCTTGCTCTGGTCTTGTTTTATGAAAGTAAGGATTATTTTTTACTTCAACCCTTAATTTAGACAAAATGCCTAATGGGTCATATTACCAGGTGAAATTTAGAGCAAATTTAATTTTCTTTAATAGTTGATCTGCCTCTACTGTTGCTTTTCTGCTATTACATATAAATGGGCCAAGCTGGGTTTTTATCTTGAATTGATGTTTCATTTTGGCAGCCACGAAATGTACCTAATCCATGTTAATAATTTTCCTGATGAATTCCATAGAAAAAATCCTCATTGGGAGGAATTTGGGAAATTTTTATGGTTGTAGTTCACATCCAAAAACCCTTATTTTAGTGTAGTTTTCATACATGTACCAATCTCTTGTCTGAACTTGTTCTGTCAGCTGCAATATCTTCTGAATTTCTTCATTGATTCTAGTTTCTTCTTTGTTGTTTAGAAGATTGATAGTTGGGTGAACAAACATTTCAATGAGATGCTTGTAGGTGAATTCATTCCGATCTTTCATGACCAAGGTGGTCCAAAAAATTACTGACTATTGGTCTCCTTTATCATTTAACTTTTGCAATGAAAAATTCATATTGTCTCCTTGGAAGTATATGAACATATAAACTAGAATGGGGGTATATTTAAATACCTCTTTTGTCTTGAAATCAAGAAACTGTTGATGGATGGATTCTGCAATAAAATGGATGAAATTGAACATAATGGAAGGCTTTTCATCATTGGAAAACATAGACAGAAATCCTATAATAGATTCATCTATGTATTGGTTGGAGTAGTAACCAAGCAGGTAAGATAGGACAGTGGTTATTTGCTTGGTTCTCTCAGGGAAGAGGGATGAAGGATAACGAGTATTTATTTTAGGGAATGCAACATCTTGTAATATGAATAGTTCTAAGGTTTGAGTTCTCTTGGAAAGATCTAATCTCTGATATATTTCAACCAAAGCTTCATGAGATAATGGGGCACCATTATCAATTGTGGGAGCTAACATCATATGTTCAATGGCTTGAGGGGTTATGGTAAACAAAACTTGTACATTAGAATTGACTATGGATCTCTGGCTAGTCAAGTAAGAGGCATGACATTTCCTGATGAAATCAGGAGCACTGTGGATTGGAGGAAAAATAAAACAGGGAATATTAGACTCCCAGAGCTAGATTTCATCAAAATTTTCAATCCATTTTCTTCCAGCCAATAGTACATCTCAATAATGTCAATATCAGAGTTTTTTTCATAGATTCGATAATCCCTGTCAGCAATAGGGATGTGATGAAGGTCTAGAGGAGGGAAAATCAAAGGATTTGAATTTTCCTCGGTATCTTTATCTTTTGGAGGAAAAATGGCTACGACTGACAGTGGAAAAGAGGGAAGAAAGAGGATTATGTGAGAAATAATAGGAAGAGGAATGGAGAATTGTACAATAGAGCGTTTCTCAAGCAATAATAACCTGCAAACAATGAATTATAGTAACCTGTAATGAGAAAGGGCATTTGCAGAGAGATTAAGCAGGTTTAATAGTGAAAAATAATGTTTCAGTTGATGGCGTGTGTTAGCAGATAACAAAATTAAACTCACAAAATAATTATAGAGGGAGATCATTTAATCAGTTAATTTCTAATTAAGTGGCAGTGGAGGAGCGGTGCGCAACGGTCATCACAATATGAAGTATACCGGAAATAGTTTTCGAAGTGGGGGGGGTAAGACGATTTGTTGTTTTACACCTGGGGGGTTTGAAATCATGTGGGGATGACACGTATACTCTGGCGGTTTTCAAATACAATTATTTTGGGAACCCCCCCCCCCCCCCCCCCAAGTGATAAACTTCAGATGGTGGAGGGGGTGTTGAGATTGCAACAAGACGATGAGCTTAGTGGAAATAAGTCGCCTTCACTAAGTGGGCTCGCAGGCTAATTTTTGCACAAAGTTTATTTTTAGACTATGTATATTTTTAGACATGTCGATCATATTCTATGAGTTGCAGGATGCTATTTGTGGATGTTTGGTCAAGTTGGAAAAATATATGGACTTCTATTTTTAGACATATTGGGCAGAATCTATTTTTAGATTTCCAGTCTAAAAACAGATATGTTGAATATTATTAGCTCTTAATAATATTTGGACTATAAAAATTATCTTATTCTCTTGGAGCACTTCAGTTAAGTGCACAGATGTTAAGTGCACATGTGGCACAGAGCTGACAGAAGGAATTATGCTATTCCTGAGGGTTATGTGGAGCTATTGCATGGATACTTCAGTTAGAACTCATGTAACAGAGTTTGGTGGAGTTGATTGAGGAAGTTACTGGAGTTGTATTCATTTTAACTAATCTAAACATAGTTGAGCTATTTGTATTCAGTTTAATTGATTGATACAATTAGTGAGAGTGGTTTGAATTAATTATTAATTAATTCACTAATTATAAACTCATTAATCAACTAAAGAATGCATCGTTTAACTTCAAAGGCATGGACAGCTTCAAAGGAGTCCAAGAAGAGGTAGGTGAAAGAGCAGTGTGACTATCAGTTGTGACTATACTGGTGCATGAGTTTGCACCACACATTGATGGAGATGCCAATGAGGATTTCATAGTACAAGCCATATGATTCGAAGTTAATTATGAGCCACTATTCCACAGTGATTGTGCAGTAGACGTAGGCTATCAGGTGGCAGAGATTGGAGCATGTGATTTTCTAGATCGGGCTTGATTAGTGTGTAGCAATTGGAGATTGTAATGAGAGCTTGTGAGGAGCTTTGTATAATGATTGTTACATGATCTCTATGAAATATAATATACAGATAGTTGGGGGTTTTCAGCTTTAAGCTTTCCCATAAAATATTGTGTTCATATGTGTGATTTTTTATGGTTTTAATGTGCGCATGCAATTGTTTTTATTTCCGCAATTAATGATCAATGGTAGAAGAGATTATGTATTGTGTATGAAGTTAAAATAGTGTGTGATCAGGAGAATCTCAGTGGATAACATATCAGTTATCAAATTTCTACATGGTATCAGAGCGATATTGATCATTGGAGCAATTGTAAAACATTGAAGCGGTTGAGTTTTGAGCTGGTGGAATTCAAATTTGCAGCAGTGTTTTCTTGGTGTCGAAGTTGAGATGTCTTTAAACGGATTGCGATTGGAGTATGCCCTTGAGGGCAGCTCAAATTATATTTCATGGAAGGACAGGATGGAGGCGGTGCTGGATGACAATGGGTTGAAGGAGTTCATAGATGCAGAAATTCCAAAACCTGCTTCTAGCGATGCTACCACACTTGATGCATGGCAAAAGAAGACAGAAAAGTGTCGAAGGATTCTGTTGGAAGATGTGAAGGATCACACAGTGTCCAACCTTCATGGTAAAGCTTCTCCATTATTGATGTGGAAAGCTTTGACAGATTTATTTCAAAACAAAAGCAACCAGAGGAAGTTGGCGCTCAAGGATAAACTCAGGAACATAAAAATGGAGAAAGGCAACAGTATGCCCAAGTACCTCACGAAGTTCATCCAATGCAGGGATGAGCTGGGAAGTGTGGGGGTTACTGTTGATGACGAGGACTTGGTGAGGTTGGCTCTCCTTGGGCTTCCTAAGAGTTGGCATTCCTATCAGGACTCTGTCAATGGTCGGGAGAAATTGCCAGGATGGGAGCGACTTTGGTTGGATCTTATGCAAGAGGAGATAAGGCGGAGTACCAGGGACGGATCTTCATCGATGAGTGCAGACGAAGAAAATTGCGCTTTGGATACCAAAGCAAGGAAGGGGAAGAGCAAGAAGAATGCTTCTCAATCCGGTGCAAAAGGCAAGAAGCAGGACATGTCCAAGGTGAAGTGCTTTCACTGTCACCAACACGGAAATTACGCCACTAATTTTCCACAAAAGAAGAAAAATAAGTAGGTTGTTGGATCTGCAGTTGGAGAGGCCTTAGCCCTGCAGTTTGAGATGGATTTTTCATTGATCGCATGCTTGGTCTCAAGTGTGATGGGTTCAGTGTGGTTTCTTAGCGGTGGTCGTAGAAGGAAATGTGGAGACAAAGATTTGTTTACTGATCTAGATGAGAAAGATCTTGGAGTGCACATCGAGATGGGTGATGATGGTAGATACATTGCGACCAGTATCGGTACCATTTCCTTTGAGAGGGAGTCTGGTAAACCCTTCTTATTGAAGGAAGTGATGCATGTTCCGGGATTGAAGAAGAATCTGATATCGGTGGCCATGTTAGAAGACAAGGGATAT
This sequence comes from Pinus albicaulis, assembly GCA_034641835.2. Classification (NCBI taxonomy): domain Eukaryota; kingdom Viridiplantae; phylum Streptophyta; class Pinopsida; order Pinales; family Pinaceae; genus Pinus; species Pinus albicaulis. The sequence goes on from CM076579.1 coordinate 518,484,002, forward strand.
GATGTTGTCTTTAGCGAGGGAAAGGCTTTCCTGCACAGTAAGGAAACTGGTGAGACCTGGAGGATAGGGGTTCGAGTTAAGAACCTTTATCAGTTGCAGGTAGATGGTTGTGCAGCAATGGCAGGCAAGGCAAAAGGAGTGGTGAGCCGGGATGATGGTGAGATGTGGCATAGGAGATTGGGCCACCTTCACCATGGAGCTTTGAAAATTTTGCAGCAGATTTCTACCGGGCTTCCCAAAGGTACACTTGCGCAGTCAGATCAGTGCAAGGGATGTACTTTGGGAAAATTTGTGAAAGCCACCTTTCACGAGAAGGATGATCGCATACCGATGATCCTTGATCCACCTTTCACGAGACGTGTGTGGACCTCTCGATGGCTTCGACAACAAAGCACGTTATCTTGATGTTGTTGATGATTTTTCTCAGAAGTGTTGGATCTTCTTCATGTAGAAGAAGAGCGAGACATACTCAAAGTTATGTGAGTTCAAGGCACTGGTTGAGAAAGAATCAGGGAAGTAGGTGAAGGCTCTTAGGAGCGACAATGGTGGTGAATTCATCTCTGGCGAATTCAAGGACTTTTGCAGTGCAAAAGGAATTTGAAGAGAGCTCATAGCACCTCATAACCCACAGCAGAATGGGGTTGTGGAGTGGAAGAATAGAACGATCGTGGGTGTTGCACGGGCGATGTTGCATGATCAGGGCCTTCCCATACACTTGTGGGCTGAGGCATGAAATACTGCGGTTTATGTGCAAAACTGTTGTCCTCACAGGATACTTGGCATGAGTACACCCGAGGAGGCGTTTTCTGGTAAGAAGCTTGATATTTATTTTTGGTTCACCTATTTACATTCATGTGATGAAGGATGCCAGGAAGAAGCTGGAGCCGACCGCAGAGGTTGGGATATTTTTGGGGTACACTGATACACCCCACAACTATCGTGTGTATTTTTCATACAGTCGCAAGACTATTGTGTGACGGGATATCAAATTTCATGAGGAGAGAGCCATGAAGTGTTTGCTTGAGAGGGAGCCACACTTGCATGCAGATGAGGAGATATTAGTTCCTAAGGATGAGCCTCAAGATGTGGATCAGCCACAAGAGGAGGTTCATGGAGTGGAAGAGACCACTCATGCAACGCCAACCATCAGAGGGCGACTGGCTCAAGATGTAGAGAGGATTGTAGGAGCACCTACATCACAGCACAGACAGAGACAGTCACCTGACCGGTATACTGGATACATGGCTCTTATGAGCAAGTGTATCGTGACAAAGCCATCCTCTTTCGAGGAATCTATGGAGGATACCGCATGGGTAGATGCCATGGTGGAAGAGTATGATTCGATTGTCAGAAATAGTGCATGGGAGATTGTCCCAAGGCCGGAAGGGAAATCAGTGGTAGGTTCGAGATGGATCTACAACGTTAAGTAAGCAGCTGACAGGAGTGTGGAGAAGTACAAGGCAATATTTTTTGCCCGAGGCTTCTCATAGATTGAGGGGATTGATTATGAGGAAACCTTTGCACCTGCCGCAAGATATTCTTCCATACAGAGCATCATATCTCTCTCAGCGTAGATGGAGTGGCACATTCATCAGATGGATGTGAAGACTGCGTTCCTCAACGGAGTGATTGAGTAGGAGGTGTACATAGAACAACTCGAAGGTTTCTAGATCTTCAGCAGCGAGTCACATGTGTGCAGGCTCAAGAGAGCGCTGTATTGGTTAAAACAAGCACCTTGTGCTTGGTACCCATGGATAGACAGTTATTTCACCGGACTTGGATTCTCCAAGAGTGAGGCGGATCCGAACCTATACCGGATTGTGGTGGAGGGTAAGTTGCTGATCATTGTACTTTATGTAGATGATTTGATTTTGATGGGTGATGAACTGTTGATACACTCATGCAAAGCTGATCTTGCAAAGGATTTTTAGATGAAGGACTTGGGCCTCCTTCATTGTTTCCTGGGATTGGAAATTTGGCAGCGCAGTGATGGACTGTTTGTGTCTCAAGGAAAGCATGCCCGGGAGATACTGGAGAAGTTCAACATGCATGGCTGCAAGCCTATTGATACTCCTCTTCCCGACGGATGTAGTGGATGCCACTGTTTATCGACAGTTGGTGGGGTCGCTTATGTATCTGGTCAATACACGACCCGACATATGCTATGTTATTAAACAACTTTCACAAGCTATGGTTAAGCCTACCAAGCTCTTTTGGAAGGAAGGCAAGCATGTATTAATATATCTCAGAGGCACATCGGGATATGGATTATGGTACAGACAGTAGGATGAGGTGAAGCTCTGTGGCTTCACGGATGCAGATTGGGCAGGGAGACCAACAGATAGAAAGAGCACATCTGGAGGGATTTTTAGTATCGATTCGATAGCAGTTTCTTGGTATAGCAGGAAGAAGAGATCCGTGGGACTCAGTTTAATAGAGGCCGAGTATATGGCAGCGAGTTTGGCTGCATGCGAGGATATATGGATGAGGAAGATCCTAGTTGGGTTGTTCGGTTCACACTTAGATCCTACTGTGATATATTGTGATAATCAGAGTTCAAACTCTCAGTTAATCCAGTATTTCACAATAAATCTAAACACATTAACATCCGGTATCATCATATCAGAGATTGTGTGCAGTGGAAGATCATGTTACTTTCATACATTCCCACGGAGGATCAAGATGCTGATATCTTGACGAAGGCGCTCATCAGGAGAAAATTTGAATACCACAGAGGCAGGATCGGGGTAGCAGATAATCCCTACCTTTTTTAGAGGGAGTGTTGAGATTGCAACAAGATGATGAGCTTAGTGGAAAGAATTCACCTTCACTAAGTGGGCCCGCATGCTAATTTTGGCACAAAGTCTATTTTTAGACTATGTCTATTTTTAGACATGTCGATCATATTCTATGAGTTGCAGGATGCTATTTGTGGATGGTTGGTCAAGTTGGAAAAATAGATGGACTTCTATTTTTAGACATACTGGGCGGAATCTATTTTTAGATTGCCAGTCTAAAAAATAGATATGTCGAATATTATTAGCTCTTAATAATATTTGGACTCTAAACATTATCTTATTCTCTTGGAGCACTTCAGTTAAGTGCACAGATGTGGCACAGGAGCTGACAGAAGGAATTATGCTATTCCTAAGGGTTAAGTAGAGCTATTGCATGGATACTTCAGTTAGAACTCATGTGACAGAGTTTGGTGGAGTTGATTGAGGAAGTTAATGGAGTTGTGTTCAGTTTAACTAATATAAACATAGTTGAGCTATTTGTATCTAGTTTAACTGATTGATACAATTAGTGAGAGTGGTGTGAATTAATTATTAATTAATTCAATAATTATAAACTCATTAATCAACTAAAGAATACATCAGTTAACTTTAGTGCATGGACAGTTTCAGTGGAGACCAGTGAAGAGGTAGGTGAAAGAGCAGTGTGACTATCAGTTGTGACTATACTGGTGCATGAGTTTGCACCACACATTGATGGAGATTCCAATGAGGATTGCGCAGTACAAGCCAGGTGGTTAGAAGTTAATTATGAGCCATTATTCATCAGTGATTGTGCAGTATAGGCAGGCTATCAGGTGGCAGAGATTGGAGCATGTGATTTTCTAGATCGGGCTTGATTAGTGTGTAGCAATTGGAGATTGTTCTGAGAGCTTGCGAGGAGCTTTGTATAATGATTATTACATGATCTCTATGATATATAATATACAGATAGTTGGGGGTTTTCAGCTTTAAGCTTTCCCATAAAATACTGTGTTCATATGTGTGATTGTTTATGGTTTTAATGTGCGCATGCGATTGTTTTTATTTCCGCAATTAATGATCAATGGTAGAAGAGATTATGTATTGTACATGAAGTTAAAATAGTGTGTGATCAGGAGAATCTCGGTGGATAACATATCAGTTATCAAATTTCTACAGGGGGCCAAAAGGCCACGTAGGCTGTTGGATGTTGACAAGCGTGACGATGATCATAGGATATATGTGAATATGGGGATGATGTGATTGGTGGGGTCAGAGCTTTATTAAATAATGCACCGGGATATATGAAGGGAATTGTATAAGGAAATGTACGGTGGGGAATATATATGGGATATATAGTATGGTTTAATGATTTTTTAAGGGAAATGCAATGAAAATGAAGTGTGGCGAGTAGGTTTGTTATGGTTTAAAACTTTAGGATATTAATTAAATAATCAAGATTTAAACCATACAAAATACTTTTTCCATAGGCACATTTAGACTAGCAGCCAATCAAATATTTTAAAACAGAATGAAGATTTTTTTTTTCCTTTTTTTCTTGCTTCCCTAACATTTTATTTTTCCTTCTTTGTTTAGAGCATCTAACTCCTAACATTTTATTGACATGGATGCCTACAAAAAATAATACTTTTCCTAACATTTTTTAATTTTAATTATTTTGCATCCATATCCTACCTTATCATTTTGAAAATTATTTTAACTACTTATGCTAACTTATAAAAAAAAAAATGTTACAACACCTCACTTAGTTTAGATTAAATTATTGAACCAATTTTTATTTTCTACCTAACTAATTAATCTGTCAATATTAAATAGTTTGACAAATTATTTTTCATTACCTATTAGCAAGCAATTTAAACCTAATTCAATCATGCTTAAACTATATGATTGAATTTTATTGAAATATTGTGGCATTTTAAACAAGCTGCACACAATTTATTTTCAGAAATATGCTAAACTAAGATTAGTGGCATTTGGAAGTGCAACAATTTCAGAATTTATTGTTTTTATTTTTGAGGGGGTTCATATCCTGTTTTTTTTATTTAACATATACCCTCTTTTGATTTTGTATGTTATCTCCTTTTTTTATTTTGAAAATTATTTGCGAATTGGAGATCATTTTACAGTATAAATTTGACAGATAGAATAAACTCAGTCCCCTTGAGATCCTATGAAATATAGGACCCTAACAGTGGTTCCAACTGGGGATGACAATTCCATGCATTGAAGTGTCAAGAACCTATGATCAGTAGCCTTATCCTTCTGCGCATCTGAGCAATATGTAATTTGATTCCTTTTCTTCTTCAAATATTATGATAGTCCGTTGATCATGGCTTAGGGCCTTCTCTATGGGCTTCAACCTTAATCAACAAAACATCCAATCCAATATATGTTGACTATGATAGCTACAATGATGTAAAAGAATCTTTAGACTAGGATAAATAATGCTTCAACATCCTGCCATTTACAGGACCACCAAGTAACTCTGTACCATCTATATCTGTGATAAAAAATGCATGGTCACCTCTAAAACCATTTATAATATATGGTCCTATCCATAGATTATCAAACTTGTTATGCTTCCCTTTGTCTTCTCTCCTTACATCCTGTTTTAAAACTGTCACCAATAGCAAAATCAACTGCCTTGGTATTTTTGTCAAATATTTTCTTGATATTTTCCTGGATGAGTTGTGTTCTGTTATACACCTCTTCTCTTGTTTGTTGCAACTGAATGGTTTGATGGATCCTTCTGAGTGCATCATTTGGTTCCACTTGTAACTCTTGTATTATCTTCATCACTGGAAGTGCTTGAGAAGATGGAAAAACAACATCCATCCCATATACAAGTTCGTATGGTGACATACCAATGGAATTTTTGGTAGTAAGCTTATCGGCCCAAAGTGCACTGATTAACTTATTATGCCAAGACTTTTTATTCTGTTCTAATAAATTATTGATGATGTTTACCAGACTCTTATTGGATGATTCAGCTAGTCCATTACCTTGTGGGTAATAGGTTGTTGAATGTCCTAAAGAAATATGATATTTATTACAGAATTCAATCATCTTTTTGGAGTTAAAAGTTGTTGCATTGTCAGTGATGATTTTCCTTAGGCAGCCAAATTTGGACAGGATATTGGTCTCAAGGAACTTGATAATAATAGCATCAGTGGCATTTCTGGAAGGGATGGCTTTATCCACTTAGTGAAGTAATCTGTGGCTATTAAAATCCACTTGTGTTGGGAAGAGGAAGGAGGATGTATTTCACTTATGAAATCCAAAACCCATTGCTTCTTTCAACAGAAATGGGTTTTAGTAGTAAGGGAAGAAGCTTCATTTTACCCTAAAAAATTTGACACTTGTGGCAGGTTATGACTTTCTTATGGATATTAGAAAAAAGGGTGGGTCAGTAAAAATTAGCCCTAAGAATTTTATTAGTAGCAGTCCTCCAATACAGGTGGCCACCACAGTCTCCTTCATGAAAATCATGCATAATCTTGTCTGCATCATTCTTCACCAAACACTTGAGTAATAGGCCACCAGAATCTTTCCAATAAAGGAAATTATCAATGATAAAAAATTTTACTACCTTTAATTTCAAAAATCTAGCTTTAGTTTTTATAAGACTAGGAGGAGAATTTAAATTGAACAATACATAAAGCAGGTCTGCATACCTGTGAGAATTTAAAAATTCTTCATTGATTTTTGGAGTCACCTGATCCTCTTGATCATCCAAAGTTTCAACCAAGTTTGTGTCCAGAGCTTGAAAATTGGACTCAGCCATAAGCTATGCAAGTCCTTGTCATTTAATTAGTTTGGTAGGTTTTATTTACAGATCATACTATAAAACAACTGAAATTCATTTTCCTGTTTTTCCATATGGTCCATTCTATGTTAAAATATCCTTTATCACAGAGTTAGATACATAAGCAATTACGTGTGAATTCAAATTATAAACTCTAAAGTCTTTAATTACCTTGATTAGTGCAAAGGCCTATTTTTCCATGATGTTGTACTTGAGAGAAGCATCTCTTAAAGATTTTTTGAAGAATGCTATTGGCTTCTCAAATCCTTCACTATTTTTCTGCAGTAAAACAACTGCAACGATGTGCTCAGAAGAAAAATAAAACATTATAAAATCTTTAGAAAAATATGGACTGATTAACACTGGTGCTTTATTTAATGCCTGTTTTACCATGTCAAAATATTTCCTAGACTCTATGCTCCATTGGATTTTAGAATATTTCTTGAGCATATAGGTTATGTTTCTAAGAAGTTTAACAAGATTAGGAATAAATATTCTCAGAAAAATTATTTTACCTATGAAGAATTGAATTTCTTTAATGTTTCTTGGGGGACTGATATTTAGGATTGCTTCAATTCTTTTAGGGTCAATTATAACTTCATCTTTTGATACGATATTTCCTAACATTTTTCTTTCTTCCAAGCTAATATATGCCAAATTTTCTGTATTTCTCAAAGACTCATTTCAAATGTCTCAAGTGTTCTTCGTCAAATTTTGAATACACAGGTATATCATCCAAATAGATTACAATAAGTGGCCAATCTCTTAAGAAGAAAAAAATGTCCATTGTTCTTTGGAACATAGCCCCAACATTCATCAGTCCAAGAGGAATTTTCACATACATGAAAGTGCCCCATGGAGTGGTAAAAGTTGTTTTATCTTGATCTTATGGATCAACAAAAACTTGGTTATAGCCAAAGAAACCATCTAGTAATGATATCCTACTTGATCTTATCACCTTTTGTAAGATATGGTCCATTTTGGGTAAGGGATAGTTATCTTTCAGAGAAACCTTATTCAGATTTCTGAAATAAATGCACAACTTGATTTCTCCAGTTTTCTTTTTGGTTGGTACTATTTTCCTAGGAAAAAAATTGTAACTTTTCATTAATATAAAAAATTACATGTTACATTTTACATATAATATCCATTCATAGAGCATGGAAAAACTGTAACCTCACCAAGGAGGCAGGTAGTCTGCAAGTATCAATGCATATAATATACATGTATCAGTGCTGGTAGTTCTAGTCTAATCCCTAGTATGTACAGAAAATAAAGAAAATCATACAAGTAGCAACCGATAATAAATAGAGCTGATAATATCATCATCATAATAATCGCCAAAAAATGTGCCTGTCAAAATGCAGTCAAGGAGTGACTGCACTTATATCTTGGAAGTCATCAATGAACAGTCTATGAAAATATCAATAAACCTATTCCCCATCGTGTTCAGTGATGAACCATCTGCCCCATTCTAGCTCCACTGCTTCTTTGGAAAGCTTGTCTGCCACTTGGTTCCTCTGCCCGGAACTGAGGTCGAAAGCTGCTGATAAGAGTGGACAGGCGAGAAGTAAGCCTGGGCCTATGTATTGGCCATGAAGGTAGCATGGTATCAGATCGATTAACAACGACCCACGGTTGATCCTCAGGTGACAGAAAAATAACGACCGGATTAGTTGTGTAGCCATATGAGAAACTATCTTATAGAGAGGGGTCCCCGCACCCAAGAGTGGACATTATTTGTACAGATGCCCAACTGAGTGGCATCTCCAGCATATGAATAGAATCCCCTTGTAGTCCAATAACTGCTGCCAGACCATCCCTTTGAAAAACATGTTGTAATTTTCATGAAGATCATCCCTTGTATCCAAAAATACCAGTATGCGGGAAACAGAGCATATGCCCGACTCTAAAAAGGATCTTTCATTATCTAAATAAAGGCTGAAGTCTTCCCCAATGCTTCGAAGAGCAGATTCATTATATAATTGAAGTGGAAGCCCAGGTAATCGCATCCAAATAGGTCCCGCACCCGAATTTTCCTTGTTTGGGTCGAAGAGAGGGAATCAACGTTTCAAGAGAACTAGGTGCATCTCGATGTGCCAGAACTTGGTAAGAACCCAGTCCACCAGAGTAAGCTGTGAAAAATTGAGGTTGAACCAACCCCTATTTAGAAGTGTGACTTCCGGAAGTTAGTCCAAATGACCTCCCCATAATTCTTCTTTCCATAGCTATATTTCTTCTGGTTGGTACTATATTTGACACCCATTTGGAATATCTGAGGGGGAAAATTATTTTAGCATCATACATTCGTTTAACTTCTTTCTCAAATAAAGGTAACAAAACTGGATTTATCCACCAAAGTTTTTGTTTGAAAGGTTTTTTTTCTTATTTAATTGGAATTTTGTGTTGTATGATGTTGGAATCATAAACCTTCAGGTCCTCATATTTCCAAGCAAAAACATCAATGCATTCTTTTAATAGGGCTATATATCTCTGTTTGGTGAAAATAGGTAATGTTTTTGACAGTTTGATCCTTTTTGGGTTTTGTTCAGTACCCATGCTATATTCCTCAACTTCTACTCCTGTGGGCTCAATTTTAGGCTTCTTTGCTACATCATAGAAGTAAAAAAGGTCTTCTAACAAAGCTAATCCCCGGGGAAAAATATTATCTTTTAGTTGAAGAATTTAAAAATCTTCTTTTTCAGTATCTAATTCATGAATTTCTAATTTATGCACACTTTCATCTAAATGATTATTGACATCTAATCTATCACACTGGTTTACCAAAGGATTATATACAACTATTTGATTTTCTACATGGTATTTTGGTTTTGTTTGACTTTGTTACTGATTATCCAAATCTAACTGAGCTTCCTCAAACTCAACTTTTGACAGTAAGAAATTTTCAATCTGTTTGTCATTTCTGAAAACCTGCTAGTATCGCATGTTACCTGGTATTGCAAGTCGATGTCTTATTTCAATTGTGTGTGGTTTGTTGGGGTGAGGTATTTTACAAGTTCTTGCAGAGACAACAAGACTATCAGCTATGAAATTTTGATTTCTTGGAATTACTGCTAGATCATATTCCACAAAAGTATCTAATAAATCGAGCACTACATGAGTCTGCAGGCTCTTAATCTAGGGTGTTTAGCAGCATATTATCCTTTTATTTGTTTGATGATTAATTCTAAATCTCCATGCACAGTGATTATTTTGGCACCTAATTTCTTACACAACTGTAGACCTAACATCAGAGCTTCATATTCTGCGATATTATTGTTGCATTGAAAATTAATCTTATAGGAATTCCCTTCAAAATTATTATTAGATGGATTATATAACCAGAATCCTGCTCCAGATCCTTCTTTACTACAGGCTCCATCAAATCTCATATTCCAGAAGAGTTCTAGAGGAGGATCTAATTTTTCTAGTTGAGTCGAGTTTCAGATGTATCAACGTTATTTCCAAATTTTTATTCAATTTCAGTATCATTCAATAATATGAATGAATCCAAATCAGTGTGAATATAATATAGAAGGTAATTATGAGGTTTTTCTTGACTTCTTACCATATATTTCATGAGAGTTTCCCTATACAACCTTCTCTGCTGACCAAATACTGGTATTGTAGCATAATTCATATATAGTTGGAGGGTTCCTTGTAAATTTTCTCCCCAAGAACATGATAAAAGCATGCCATATTTAGGAGTAATTTCTGCTACGACAATGTCCATAACTAGGCTTTTGGATGAGATTTGACACAAAGTTACACACAGGTCCTTGATGAGACCTAAACACTTCACTTTACTTGAATCAAGTGAGTATATATATTTGTAGGGCCTAGTGATGTCAAGACCTAACTTTTCCATTATAGCTTTGGGCATTAAGTTGTGTGAAGCACCTGAATCCAACATAACATTATGTAGGATTTTATCATGTATGTTTAAGATGATATAGAAAGGAGGGATTGCTCCTTCTTGTAACTTACCATCTACTTCTGGTCCAAACAATAATTCAAGTTGATTATCATTAAGGTTGAGAGTGTCAATAGTTTCCCCTATCTTTATTACTTCCATTATCTGAGTTATGTATCTTTTTTTTTCATTAGCTCTGTCAAAGGGATGGGAATTTTGACTTTGGCTAGTTCGTTTTCAAGATTAAATGATGATTGAATCTTTACAATATTGGGAATGTAAGGTACATCGATAATTTCTTTAGATTTAAGTAGGGTTTTCTAACTGGTGGTTGGAACATCAGTTTGAGTTGGTTTAGAAACAAAATCACCTGTCTTTTTAGTAGAAACCTCTGAAGGTTTCTTTCCAGGAGTTTCACCAGAATTCTTAGAAGACCTTTCTAGTATTTTCTTGGGGTATAAATCATAGGTAATTTTGGCAGGATGATCAATGTTCTTCTTAGTAGTATTGTCAGAATTTTTCTACTCCTAATATTATATTGTTTGTGAACCTCCATAATATCATTTTCAAAATTTTCTTAATATTCTTCAAATTATTCTAACTCAAGCTCTATTTGGGCTAATGAAAATAGTTGTTGTTATTCTTCTGTGAGAAAAATAATGTCATTATCATGTAAACCCAAAAAATTTATTATTTTGTCTTCTTCCTCTTGAGGGATCTATCCATTTTCATCAACATAATTTTCCTGAAAAGGGGGTCTAATTTTTTGGTCAGGTCCCTTTATTTAATCCATGGTTGATTTCTCCTATTGTTTTGATTGCGATTTTGGGGAGGGTTTTGATTCTACCTAGGGATGTTTCTATCAAGCATCATTCGTTCCATTTCCCTCACTAAAGAATATATCTTGGCATCATTGCTAGAGGTTGATGCTTCTTATTTTATGGCGACTCTCTTCTCAGCCCTCATTCTAGCTCTTTTGGCCAACAAATTGGCCTCTACACTAACTAACATGCTTTGCATTTCTTCTAAGGTGCCAGGATTCCTCTCTCTTAAATGATAATCTATGTCTAGTTCAAAAACATCTGAAAAATTAATCAACACTAGTCCTTCGGGTGGTTTTATGTGAGCAGGAATAGCATTATAAATAGAGTTTAATCTAGCACAATAATCCTGCACACTCTCTCCGGTATCTCTTTTTACATTTTCATATTCTGATAGAATTTGGGGGTTTTTTTTTTAAATTTTCCATCTATCTAGAAACTGACATTGTAGGACTGCTAGTGAATTGATGGAAGAAGCTCGTAAAGCTCTAAAAAATTTCCTAACTTCTCCTCCAAGGATCTGAAAAAATAACCTCATCATAACATCATCAACATCGATCTCATGGAGATCAAATAAATCATTGATTTTGTCTATATATTTCTGAGTAGTAATGGGTTGGGTGTTATTGAACTGGGGTATTTTGGATTGATATTCTTGGGGCATAGCCCCTAAATTTTGAGGAAGAATCAAGGGAGCATAACATGAAACCATGATTTGAGGTGAAGGATTGACAATAATAAGTTTTGGATTAATAAGTGGTGGAGTATGTGGAAAAGGATGAACTATATGTGAAGGAGAGGATGGATGAAGTGATGGAGATGAAGGCTTTTGAGTTTTTATGAGAGGATAAGTAGCAAAACTTTCAAAAGAAGGTGGACGCACAGATATTTGTTGAATTGTTTGGGATGCAATAGATGAAGCAACAATATTTAATGCAGACAATTTTATTGATTATTGGATATAGGCATCTGTACCAAACCTTTGAGGATCTCGAAATCCTGGAAAATTTCTCGATCATATTTTGTTAAAGAAGGAAAATTTTTAAGTGAATTTGGATGAAAAATATATTGGTCAATGACTAATGTATTTGCCCAATTTTTTGATTTGCTTCTAAACATGATTTTCTCAAAATTTAAGTCAAAGTTGATATCTTGTAATGTTTCAAGCTTATTAGGAAGTGCTCTAGGGAGAGGACTATTACTTCCCTAGCTTTCGGATGAACTGATATTTTTGACTGATTTCTGTGAAGTATCCTTAGCTTTTTTTCCAATCCTTTGAGGATCATCCACTATTTCAAGAGGTTTGGGATCAGGATGGGATCTTGTATAAGGTCTCTTGGAAGCCATCTTTGAAAATAAAAATACACACTATAAAATGAAACTCACACTAACCTTTTGAATTTGAAATTGCACACTGTATTTACAAAAAATAAAAAAGATAACAAACTCTAAGAAATATTTTATACAGTGATTATTTAACCAGTGATGAATTCGAAAGAAATTATGGTTGATTTAAATTTGTCCCCAGTATGGTCGCCACTATGTTAGAGTTCTATAATTTACTAGATATTGTTAGAACTAATCAAATAGGCCAACATCAAACCAAATTTGGAAAATGGGATCTAGCCATGCCAGTTTCAAAGAGGGATCTCTCTTTAAGATTTAACTTTGTCTGGATAAGTTTTTATGCTAGTTATGATTGTACTTGGGTTTTGAGTTTTGTTTTGGATTTTGGAAAATTGATTGTATTTAATTTATTAATGTCTATTGGGAAATGGAGTCAAAATATAACTGGATATTTGCATCAATTTTTCACAGACTAAAAGCAGGGCAAGCTAGGAATATTTACTGGATCTTTCGAAATTATAAATGGATTATGATAGAAATATAAAAAAAAATTCAGCAGAACTAAAGAGAAATTAAGAATTATTTAGTTTGGCCTTTAGTGGAAAACATTATGATTGTAAATGCAACCAGAATAACGTACTCAGAAGTAAATCCTATTCATCACGCTTTCTTCTTTGCAATTGGAATTCATATGATTACAATGAAAGATAACAACGAAACATAATAAAAGAAGAAAAACATCACCAATATTTAAGCCATAAGAACATTGTGAATGGTCTGATTATTATTGATGCTCCAGTGCTTTGAAAAATCTTACATTAGTCCAAAAGACAAAAATAATTTTGATCTCAATCAATCGACCTTTCATACTTCCAAAACTAGAGTATTTATATAAAATATTACAATAATACAATAATCAATGCCTGAATGATAAGGCAAACTACATTTTCTGAAAACGAACAGAAAGGAAAGAAAAACGATCTAAAAGAAGAGGGTCTACGTTTTGGCCCTGTTATGCTGGAAATTTGTTGCTGAGTCACCACCTTTTTAGGAGTGTGCTGGAAAAACTGATTGTTGTGCTGGAACGATGACTTGTTCTTTACTTTGTTATTCGTAAAGTTTGTCCCATCGCTCTTCATCATGAATTGAAGCTTTAATAACCTCGCGGTATATTTCATCTACCTCAGTGTACTTTTTAAAATTTGGTTTAACAGTGAAAATGTGCTTTATTTCATGGTGAATAAAACTGATATCTTCAACTCCTTTGTAGAATGCTTTACATGTAAAAGAACCTTGAATAGAAGACATAGATGCATACCTCATTTTTTCTTTGAGCTTCTTCATATAATCCTCCTTGGACATTAATTTTTCATCTATAACAAACAATGATGGGAGAACTTTTTAAATCAGCGCATCAATCCCTGTAAGAAACCTGTTGATTATTATATCCAGAGTATGACATTTTTATGTTAACTGTACCACCAAGCTCTTTTTAATCGGAACTTTCTTTACTTCAAGAATAGTTTCAGTCCTATCATCTATTCCTAACTCATCTAATTATTGATTGTCCTTACAGTTTAGAAATTAATTATGCTTCTAGATGAATTGGGAATATCTTCCAGTTGAGTGTTTGCATCAGAAATTGCCTAATTTTCCTTTTCTACTAACTCTTTATGCTCAAAGATGATCCTAATAGATGGAAAATTTTCATTAATCTCTTCAAAAATGTTAGTCCAAATGATTTCTTTGACATTGCCTAGAGTGTAGCCAGTGGAAGCTTCAGTGGTTGATTTCTTCCATATTTCAACTTGGTTTCAAGCTCTGTGAAGCTTTGATGCATGATAAGTCTCAGGCTTCTCCTGTTGATCTTCAAGAAGTTTCACTTTGTCCTATAGATTATTTATTTATTTTGTCTGTAAAGTCATGTTTTTAAGTGTGGAGGCTAATTGATTTGTAGAATCTCCTTTACTGGTAGTAGCAGGTATAACAGTGGGAATAGTTGTCATTGGAAGTGCTTCTAAAGGAGCAGCTTGCTGAATGGTTTCTTACTTTCCTTAATTCACTTCTCCATCTCTGTTTCCATCTGTTTCAGCTGTGTACTCTATTCAAGAACGAGTTTCAGCATATCTTCCTTTTCTGCTTCTGTCTCTGAAATTTCCTTGGCTAAAGGATCTTCTTTAGGTGGTAATTTCAACTGCTTCCTCAATGCTACAATATCAACATTATTTTTCTTGATTAACTCTTCCGCATCATTTACATTTTCAGGGTGATAACCCAACTTAATTACCAAATATTACAAGGTTTTAATCCTAGTGTCTTTGGCAAAAGCTGAGACTTTCTCCATTTTGAGTTGTGATTTGATATTTGCTAGTGTAGCCTGCATTTTAGATAAATACATGGCAGTGTTAGTTACGGTTGAAAAGATCATCTCTCAAGATTTTTTATGCATCTCCATTTGATCAATGGGATGTATATCTTTGGAATCAAACTCAAAAGATGTTTTCTTATAGTCTGCTTCTCCTTTAGGCTGAGGAACTTGTGTTTGAAGAAATGCCATTAGCATTCTTCCTTTCTTCGCATCAAAGGCTGACAATAGCCTGCTTTGGGCACCTAAAGTTTGTTTCTAGAATTTTTTAATGTATTAATCTTCAAGGCTTCATTTTTTATTTTTATTTCCTTGAAGATGTCCATGGTGCTCTTTTCTGTCTCGCTTGAAGTTGAAGTACCTATTTTTATGATATGTTGCTGATTTGAAGTAGTCATTGAAGTAGTAGGAGATTGTGTGGGATGCTCTCCTATTAATGAGGATATAAGAGGCTCATTTGTGTTGACAATGGTCTGCTGCTCTGAATCCTTGCTAATACTTAGTTTGGAACTAAGTTTAGCCTTCTTTCTATACATAATTTTGAATCCTTCGCTGAAGATGTATGTCTCTAAAGGAGACCCTTCTTCTCTATTCCTTTTAGTTGTATTTTCCTGATTTTTTGGAGTCTGCAATGTTGATGATGACACTGGTTGTTCTTTTTCTTCATGCAATGTGTTCTTTGTCCACTCTATCTTGTTCTTATACTGCTCTAGCTCTGGTATTGTTGTATGAAAGTAAGGAGTAGATTTGACTTCTACCCTTAATTTAGACACAATGCCTAATGGGTCATATGACCAGGTGAAACTTAAATAAAATTTCATTTTCTTTAATAGTTTATCTGCCTCTGCTACTCCTTTTCTTCTATTATATATAAATGGGCCAATCTAAGTTTTTAGCTTAAATTGAGATTTCTTTTTGGTAGCCATGAAATGTACCTGATCCATGTTCATCATTTTCCTTATGAATTCCAGAGAAAAATCCTCATTGGGAGGAATTTGGGCAATTTGTATGGCTATAGTTCACATCCAAAAACTCTTATTTCAGTGTAGTTTTCATACAGGTACCAATATCTTGTGTGAACATGTTCTGTCTGCTAGAATATCTTCTAAATTTCTTCATTAATTCTAGGTTCTTCTCTTTTGTTTAGAAGACTGATAGCTGGGTGAATAAACATTTCAATGAACTGCTTGTAGGTGAATTCATTTTGCTCTTTTATGACCAAGGTGGTCCAGAAAATTACTTACTGCTGGTCTCCTTTATCATTTATTTTTTGCGAGGAAAATTTCATATTGTCTCCTTGAAGTATATGAACATATAAACTAGAATAGAGATATATTTAAATACCTCTTCTGTCTTGAAATCAAGAAACTGTTGATGGATGGATTCTGCAAGAAAATGACTAAAATTGAACATAATGGAAGGCTTGTCATCATTGGAAAATATAGACATAAATCCTATAATAGCTTCATCTATGTATTGGTCAGAGTATTAACTAAGTAGGTAAGATAGGACAGTGGTTATTTGCTTGGTTCTCTCAGGGAAGAGGGATGAAGGATAAGGATAATTTCTTTTAGGGAATGCAAAATCTTGTGCTAGGAATAGTTCTAAGGTTTGAGTTCTCTTCACAAGATCTAATCTCTAATATATTTCAACCAGAGCTTCATGAGATAATGGGGCTCCATTATTGATCTGAAAGGAGTGTATTAGTTTTTTGTGCTAAGTGTCCTTTCAGTAATAAAAACATGTACAATTTGTTTCCATTTGTTTGCTTAAGGAATGAGTTTTTAAACATGAAACATAGATGAATTTATGAGTTTTAAGCATGAAAATAAGCCTAAATAACACTGTACAATAGTGTATAACAGAGAAATAACATCACACATAATTTTTACACAACGGGCATGATGAAGCAGTTCACCCCTCCTGGGCTACATCTGCTGGTCCAACTCCCAATGGCATGTCCCTCTTTGTCATTATGCTCAAAATTGAAAATACATGTGTTTAAAAGCCTCTAATGGTTTTTTTTTCTGCACCAGTGGCTCCAGAATGCTAAAATTAGTGTAGGTAGACTCTTTTTTTACCCAAATTGGTTGAAAATTGACCTCCCAAAGCCTTTTCCCAATCTCAGCTAGAAAACCTCCACTAATTGTGGAGAATTGCAGTTAACTACAGTTAGTTTGGCAACAGTCCCAAAATTTTAGGCCGATGCTAAATCCTCTGCCAGAATAAACCATTTGAATTTAATTCTGGTGGTTAGGGTGGGGTGGTCACAAGCTAACCCCCCACCTTAAACCCCGCGGTTTATAGTTTTGAAACTCCGCAACAATGGAGCACAACCCGAAGGCATCAACATTCCGAAGACCATGGCATTCATTACCATGAAAACTGTGATATGTGACCATTATATTTTTCCACCAGAGGTTAAGGGTTATGAAATCATTACATTACAGTTTTATATCATGGTGTGACATGTGACCATGACCACGAAAATCACCAGAATATGGTTTTTTGTAGCTGCCTCGTTAACTATTTGATGTTGGGTTTTAAGCGTTTCCATGTGAAAATGATCCACGAGTCCGCCGATGGGTTGGGACCGCCGTTGGTCCCCCCCTCAACATTCAAAACATTACAATTTAAAATAATGTGGAAGACTTATATCGTAAGAACCAAAAAGTAGCAGAGATAGTGGAGGTATTTGCTGTCGTGTTAGAGGTCGCAGGGTCGAACCCCCTGTACCTCACATAAATTTTACACAAACCTCTTTGGGACATGTGGAAGCCTCCAGGCTTGCCACATGTAACCCATCCAATGGTGCCAAATAAACACATACATATCCATCTTCGGCGCTAGATGCGCCATGTGGTGAAATATAATTGGGTTTAAGAAAAGGGAATATTCCCAGTATTTTCCACCTGTTGACTGTACCTGCATGCTGACTGGGCATCCTAGTCACCCTGTCACAAAAAAATTAGTTGTTTAGGAAAATGAATAGAACGTGATATCTTCCTCATACGAAATTGGTTTTTCGAACCGTTCACGGCGCCGGAATCACAATGATGAGACCTATCCGGTCACTCAGGTTCTGTACAATTTTGAGCACTTTAAATTTTGAGAAAAACACATGATCTCCTGATCACACCTCCCCATTGGGAAGATTTTGGACCCCAAAATACTTTAATTACCTATTCATAATATGAAGGTACAACTCCCTCACCTTTTCAACTTCCATTGTTGTGAAACTAGCTTCAAAAATAGAAGAAAAGAGATATCAACACCTTAGAAATAAGCCACTTCGAGGGGGAAAATGTTGTGAAACTAGCTCCAAAAATAGAAGAAAAGATATATCAACACCTTAGAAATAAGCCACTTCAAGGGGTCAACCTCCAATACATTACATTTATGAACAATTCTTGGATGACACAAATTACAAAACCTCCTTTGTATATATAGGAGTCTATGGGGCCACAATGTAATCCTAGTAGGGCCACAATGTAATTCTAGATGACCTAACAATAATAATGTAAGGGAAAAATAATAACAATATGGGGGTTACAGGGGTACAATAATAACAATAAGTGGGGCTACACTAACATAATAAGGGACTACACTATTAATATAGGGACTTAACATCCATCCACCTTTCCTTACTTGGTTTTCCGCCCTTGAACCCAATTCGAAGATAATTGAAACTTCCCCTCTTAGAAGTGCATGTCCTCCTGTCAAGGATGGTATCCTCCTTGAGCTCATCCAGAAATTCTGGCCAGAAATCTTCTATAGATGGTAGTTGAATATCACTCCCTTGATCATCAATCAAAGGAGGCTCATACAAATGTAAATTTTCCACATTGACAATGAAATATATTTGCATATATGAAGGTAAGTCAAGTTGAAATGTATTATTACTAACTTGTTTGATGATATTGAATGGACCATAGCGAATGGGCTTGATATTTTTACCTTCTCCTTGCATCCTTTCTTTGGTTATGTGCAACTATACCTCATCTCCTTCTTGAAACTCATGATCAACTCTATGTTTGTATTTTCTTTGAATCTTCTCAAGTTGTTCTTGAACTTGTTGATTAATAATTTGAATTTTCTCAATGAACTTTCGAGCCTTGTCAATATCACTATGCCCATTAATTGCAACATCCTTCTCAAAGATGAAATCTAATGGCGATTTCAGCAAATACCCAAAGTAGGCTTCAAAAGGTGAAGTATTTGTAGAAGAGTGCTTGGCTCGATTGTAAGCTTGCTGAATGTAATGAAATTGTTCATCCCAAAACTTGGGATGTTTTCTGCAATATCCTCTCAATAGATGCACAACAGTTCTATTCACCACCTCGGTTTGGCTATCCATTTGCGGATGAAAATAAATACTCTTTTTCAACTTTGTGTCCATCATATTCCAAAGATTGGACCAAAAATTCCCAACGAACCTGGAATCCCTATCACTAAAAATAGAAGTTGGAAATCCATAATGAACCCATACATGTTGAAAATAAAGTTCAACAGTTTTTTCAGCAGTAATGGTTTTCTTACATGGCATAAGTATACACATTTTACTGAATCTATCCACAACTACGTAAAGATAATCATGTTGTTTTCTTGACATAGGTAGACCTCCAACAAATTCCATGGAGACACTTTCCCATGGAATTGATGGTACCTGTAGTGGCGTGTACAACCCAAGCTTCCTATTACTAGGCTTACTTGTTGCACACATAGAACAACCTCTTATAAAATGTGACACACTATCTATCATGTGAGGCCAATAGCAATACCTCTGTAGATGTGCCACTATTTTTCTTACCCCAAAGTGTCCATCAATAAGAGACGAATGAGCCTCTCTGATGACACTAAGCCTCTCTCCTTGTGGCATACATAGTTTTCCAAAATGAAACAACAAATTTTTATGCATGTAATAATAATTTTCCTCAACTTGATTCCCTTCACTCAAACTAGCATACACATCTTGAAAATTAGCATCATGTGCATATTGTTCTATGTAACTCTCATGTACAATAGAATCATTTTTAAGTAAAGTAGAAGCACTTATAATTGGCCTTGAAAGCATATAAGAAACTTTATTGAAAATACCTTTCTTGTGCCTTATAACCAAGTGAAACTGTTGAATAAATCCCATCCACCTAAAATGTTGTGATTGCTACAATTTTGTTTGCGACTGCAACTACTGTAATGGTTGGTGATCGGTATGTATAATCGTCTCTTTACCCATCAAGTAGTGTTTCCACTTCTTGACGCTTTGTACCAATGCATACAACTCTTTGTCATATGTAGGATAATTAGTTACAACACCATTGAATGTTTCAGAATGAAAAGTGATAGGCTTACCATGCTACAAAAGTATTGTGCCCATGGCATAATCACTAGCATCGGTTTGTATCTCAAATGGCTATCTCAAATTCGGTAATGCAAGGATTGGAGCTGAACTGATCTTGTCTTTTAAAGCTTTAAAATCTTGCTGTTATTTTCCTCCCCATTGGAAGCCTTTCTTCACACTTCTCACTGCATGCATAGGAGCTTCTATGGCAGAAACGTTAGCAATAAATTTTCTCCAATACTGAGCTGCACCTAAGAAACTTCTTACCTCGGTTACTATTTTTGGAGTGCGCCAATTCACAATGGCTTCCACTTTAGAAGGATCAATTCTCAACTCGCCTCCTCCTACAATGTGTCCCAAATAAACCAGAGAAGTATTTTCGAATTCACACTTTGACATCTTAAGAAATAATTTCTCTTTCTTCAAAAAATCAAGCACCCTTTTCACATGAAAGACATGTTCTTCTCTTGTTTTGTTGAAAAATGAGTATATCATCTAAATAAAAAATCACAAATTCATCAAGAAATGGACGCAAAACATTATCCATAAAACGCATGAAAGTCGTTGGTGCATTACACAAACCAAATGGCATAACCAACCACTAAAAAAGTCCTTGTTTGGTTTTGAATGCAGTCTTCCATATATCACTTTCTAAAATTCTTACTTGATGATATCCACTTCGTAAATCTAACTTAGTGAAAAAAATTTCTTCTTTGAGTTGATCTAACAAATCATCTATCCTTGGGAGTGGGTATCAATTATTTACCATTATCTTGTTCAAAGCTCTGAAGTCTACACACATGCGCCAAGTCCCATATTTCTTCGGAATCAATATTATGGGTGAACCGCATGGCGAAATGTTTGGCCTTATGAGTCCCTTGTCCAACATGTCCTTGATTTTCCTCTTTATTTCATCATTCTCCATTATCGACATGCGATGCATGCCAATTTTTGGAAGAGGACAATCTTGTTGCAACTGAATCTCATGTTGAATCTCCCTTTTTGGAGGCAATCTTGTTGGCTCCTGAAAAATCTCATGATGTGCATCTACTACATCATATAAATATGACTTCAACTTAGGATCACAATCTTCAAATGATTCATGATTAACATCAGCTTTAGGCTTAATCATTAGAAGAAAAAAATTCTTACTTGAATTCACCAACCTCTTTACCTGTACAGTATTTACCATTGCAATATTTGTCTTCTTGCAATGTGCTATAACAATGTACTCCTTGCCATCTTTGAATAAATGGTATTTGTTCTCATGGTGATGGAAGATCTCTTTCCTATCATACAATTAAGGACTTCCAAACACAATACCGATAATATCAAGTGGAACCACATCTAATTCAACTATGTCAACAAAATGTGCAGTTATTGCAAAGCGCAATATGAACATCTTTGAAACCTGTAAATTTGCATCCTTACAAATCCACCCAAGTGGATATGGTTTTGGATGTGGAATGGTCTCAAGATTAAGTTTCTTGACCAAGTCTTCAGAGATTAAGTTTTCTTGTGAACCACTGTCAAACATTGTGTCAATCTTGGTATGTTTGGATATGACCCTCACATGAAACAGTTCAATTCTGTCTTCTTCATTTGGATCTTGTATGTGACAATTTGATGTATTTTTCTCTTCATGGCCTTCTCTTGAACAATGTTTACAAACCACTTTTTATCCCTCTTTCTTGATAGATGCATTATTTTTTCCCTTACCTTTTGAGGTATTCTCTTTGTTTTTCCCCTTAAAAGGTTTCTTCCTACTCTCATCAGTAAAGTTTTTCCCTCTAGATTCTAGATGTGTGGCCTGAACACAAACTTCATCTAGACTTGTAGGGTTAAACATGAGAATAGTATGTCTTAGTTAGCTATGTAAGCCTCCTATGTACTTGAGAAAAGTATCTTGGCTCTGTAAATCTACCCCTAATAAGAGAGATCTTCTCCTAAATTCTTGGGTGTATTCTTGCACATTTTGTCCTTTCAATTGTCTAAATTTTTTCCAGCTCATTATGGCTTTCTGCATGTGAGCTAATGGATAAAACTGTTGTTTTATTGTAGTAATGAAATCAGTCCATGATAGCATAATATTACCATGCTTTTTTATCTCCTCCTTTGTCTTGACTTCCCACCAAACAAGTGTTGCACCTTCCATTCTCAATGAAGATAGTTGGATTTTGGTATCATCATCATGAAGGTTTTGAATTCTCAAATATACCTCAAATTGCCTAATCCAATTATCAAGATTTTCTGCATTGACTTCACCATTAAACATTGGCAATTCAAACTTAACATCAAGTTTTAGAAAAGGACTTTTACCCGTGTTCTTTGACTTGTGTGGTTGATGTACTGAAGATGAAGTAGAGGATGACAAGGATGAAGATGAGGGTGATGATGGTGACTTTCCACTGTCTCCATTTCCTCCATTGCCCTTCTTTGATTTATCTTCATCATTGTGACCTCCTGATGATCCCTTACCTTCCTTGTGAAGTTTAGATCCTTCTCCTTCTAGTCTCTCATTCCTTTCTTGATAAAGGACTCTCACCATTTCATTCATGTCAAGGAATTCTTTCCTAAACACTCTTTCTTCTTCTTTGGGATCCACCTCTTCATGCATTTATTCTGCTCCTCGAGGTATGCTTAATGTTGCTTCTACTTCTTTTGGAGGTCAACTAGGTGGTGGAGAATGTGGCACTCTTGCCCTCCTTTGCTGTGGATCCCTTTGAGAACCTCTTTCTTCCACCAATTTTCCTTCTCCTCTCTTAAGCATGAGCCTAGTAAGCACGTAAACCCTTGAAAACAGTTAAACAAATATTTGCACACAACAACATCAGAGATTGAACTCTATATCTGATACCAACCTGATATGAAAGGAGTGTATTAGTTTTTTGTGCTAATTGTCCTTTCAGTGATAAAAACATGTACAATTTGTCTCCATTTGTTTGCTTAAGGAATTAGTTTTTTAACCTTGAAACATAGATGAATTTGTGAGTTTTAAGCATGAAAATAAGCCTAAATAACAATGTACAATAGTGTATAACAAATAAATAACATCACACATAAGTTTTACCTAGCAGGCATGATGAAGCAGTTCACCCCTCCTAGGCTACATCTTCTGGTCCAACTCCCAATGGCATGTCCCTCTTTGTCATTATGCTCAAAATTGCAAATACATGTGTTTACAAGCCTCTAATGCCAACTGTTTTTTCTGCACTAGTGGCTCCATAATGCTCAAATTAGTCTAGGTAGGCTCTTGTTTTACCCAAATTGGTCAAAAATTGACCTCCCAAAGCCTTTTCCCAATATCAGCAAGAAAACCTCCACTAATTGTGGAGAACTGCAGTTAGTTTGGCAACAATCCCGAAATTTTAGGCTGGCGCTAAATCCTTTGCCAAGATAAACCATTTGAATTTAAGTCTGGTGGTTAGGGCGGGGTGGTCACAAGCTAACCCCCCACCTTAAACCCTACGGTTTATAGTTTTGAAACTCTGCAATAATGGATCGAAACCCGGAGGCATCAACGTTTTGAAGACCATGGCATTCATTACCATGCAAACTGCGCTATGTGAACGTTATAGTATTCCACCGGAGGTTAAGGGTTATGAAACCGTTACATTACAGTTTTATGTCACGGTGTGACATGTGACCACCACCACGAAAAAGGTTGGAGTATGGTTTGTTGTAGCCGCCTGGTTAACTGTTTGATGTCGGGTTTTAAGCATTTCCATGTGAACATGATCCATGGGGCCGCCGGTAGGTTGGGACCACCGTCGGTCCCCCCTCTCAAAATTCAAAACATTACAATTTAAAATAATGTGGAAGATTTATATTGTAAGAGTCAAAGTGTAGCGGAGACGGTGGAGGTATTTGCTAGCGTGTCGGAGGTCACGGGGTCGAACCCTTTGGACCTCACATAAATTTTATACAAACCTCCCGGGGACAGGTGGCAGCCTCCAGGCTTGCCACGTGTCACCCATCAAACGGTGCCAAATAAACAGGTACATCTCCGTCTTCGGCCTTGGATGCACCACATGGCGAAATCTGATTGGGTTTAAGAAAAGTGAATATTCCCATCATATGCCACCTGCTAACTGTACCTGCACGCTGACTGGGCATCCCAGTCACCCTGCCACAAAAATTTTAGTTGTTTAGGAAAACGAATAGAACGCAATATCTTCCTCATACGACATCGGTTTTTCGAACCATTCATGGCACTGGAATCACAACGATGAGACCTATCCAGTCACTCAGGTTCGGTACAATTTCGAGCACTTTCAATTTTGAGAAAAACACATCATCTCATGATCAATTATCAACTTTGGGAGCTAACATCATATGTTCAATGGCTTGATGGGTTATGGTAAACAAAACTTGGCCATTAGAATTGACTATGGCTCTCTGGCTGGGCAAGTAAGAGGCATGACATTTCCTAATGAATCAGGAGCACTATGGGTTGGTGGAAAAATAAAATGGGGAAGATTAGACTCCCAAAGTTGGATTTCATCAGATTTTTCAATACATTTGTCTTCCAGCCAATAGTACATCTCAAGAATGTCGATGTCAGAGTGTGTTTCATAGATTCGATAATCTCTATCATCCATAGAGATGTGATGAAGGTCTAGAGGAGGGAAAATCAAAGGATTGACATTTTCCTCGGGATCTTTATCTTTGGAAGGCATAATGGCTACGACTAAAAATGGAAAACAGGGAAGAAAAAGGATTATGTGAGCAAGAATAGGAAGAGGATCGGAGAATGGTACAATCAAGCGTTGCTCAAGCAATTGTAGC
This sequence comes from Pinus albicaulis, assembly GCA_034641835.2. NCBI lineage: Eukaryota > Viridiplantae > Streptophyta > Pinopsida > Pinales > Pinaceae > Pinus > Pinus albicaulis. Next base: position 518,509,159 of record CM076579.1, read on the forward strand.
ACTTCTGGTTCAGTAAATGACTTGCAAGCAACAAATTATAATAACATGTAATGAGAAAAGGCGTTTGCAGAGAAATTAATAAGGTTTAACAGTGAAAAATCATGTTTTTTTTTATGTCACGAGTTAACGGATAGGAAATTAAACTCAAAACGGAACTATTGAGGGAGAGCATTTAATCGGCTAACGGGTAATGAAGTGGCAGTGGAGGAGCAGTGTGCAAGGGTCATCATAGTAGGTAGTATACTGGAAATTTTTTTTGGGAGGGGGTGGGGGGGTAAGGTGGTTTGCTATTTTACGCCTAGGGGGTCCGAAATCATGTGGGGTTGACATGCATACTTATTATTCTGGCGGTTTTCAAATACAATTCTTTTTGGACCCCCCCCCCCCCGATGATAAACTTCGGTTGGAAGAGGGGGGCTGAAATGCCACACGGGCCGTTGGATGTTGACAAGCGTGACGATGATAATCGGATATACGGGAATATGGGGATGATATATGTGATGATGTGATTGGTGGGGTCATAGCTTTATTAAATAATGCGCTGGGAGATATGAATGGAATTGTAAAAGGAAATGTATGGAAATGTTTTAATGAAGTGAAATGAGGAAATATATGGCGAGGAATATAATATGGAATATATGTGATGGTTTAATGATTTTTAAGGGAAATGAAATGAAAAGGAAGTGTGACAGGTAGGTTTGTTATGGTTTAAAGCTTTAAGATATGAATTAAATAATCAGGATTTAAACCATACAAAATACTTTTTCCGTAGGCGCATTTAGACTAGCAGCCAATCAAATATTTTAAAACAGAATGAAGTTTTCTTTTTCTCTGTTGCTTCCCTAACATTTTATTTTACCTTCTTTATTTAGAGCATATAACACCTAACATTTTATTGACATGGATGCCTACAGGAAATAATAATTTTCCTAACATTTTTTTAATTTTTCATTATTTTGCATTCATATCCTACCTTATCATTTTGAAAATTATTTTAACTACTTATGTTAATTTATCAAAAACAAATAATGTTACAACACCTACCTTAGCTCAGATTAAATTATAGAACCAATTTTTATTTTCTACCTAACTAATTAATCTGTCAAGATTAAACAGTTTGACAAATTATTTTTCACTACCTATTAACAAGCAATTTAAACCTAATTCAATCATGCTTAAACTATATGATTGAATTTTATTGAACTATTATGGCATTTTAAACAAGCTGCACACAATTTATTTTCAGAAATAATCTAAACTAAGAGTAGTGGCATTTGGAGGTGCAACACTTTGAGAATTTATTATTTTTCTTTTTGATGGGGTTCATGTTCTGTTTTTTTATTTAACATATATCCTCTTTTTATTTTTTATGTTATCTCCTTTTTTTTTATTTTGAAAATTATTTGCAGATTGGAAATCATTTTACAAAATAAATTTAACGGATAGAATAAAATTAGCCACCTTGAGATCCTATGAAATATAGGACCCTAACAAGTGTTACCACCACAATGAATCTTAGACCCAAATGATTTAATATGAAACACAACTTACCTATTTTCAAAAAATCTTGGGACGTGAATATCCTCAACCCTTGACATTGGCTCAAAATCCCTTTGATTGCCAATTCTGAACCCATTTTAAACACTTAAGTGCTCGATCCATAGAGGAGAAGGGCCCTATAAACATGGGTACAACCTATAAAATCAATCTTGGTATGAAAACACCCTGATGATTATGCACTCAAAGAATTTAAAAATTTTCCAAACTATGTCCCAATGCTTTGAATTTTCCCTCCTACAAAGACCTCTGGGATGGGAATTTTTATGACATACACAACTTCTCTTCCCTTTAACTATTGTGTGTCTTGAATTTTATAAACAAGTACCTCATGGAAACCTCTAGGGAAAGTCTCTACTGGGCTGAAAATTTGTGATGGTATTCAATAGATTTTCCACTTTTCTATAATAATTTGGCAACCATACAAATAACATCAATTACTAGATGGTATTTCCACTTGACCAGGTACTCATAGTACTCCTTTCCCCTCATCTTCTTGATCATTCTATTATCCAATGTCTTCTCTGGATATAAAGGTTCTGTTGTTGCCATTTTTTTACCATTAAATTTGTTGTTCTCCACTATTTCCTGATGTTTGTGCTGGTACTGTTTGGTTGGTACTTATATAGGTATGCAACATTGAAAAGGGGAGAGCTGCAAAACCCTAGTGGAAACTCTATTTCATAAGCATTTAGTAAGAATTTCCCAATGATATTACAAGAACCAATTTTATTCATTTTTAATTTGTTGTATTCTCCTTTAGGAAATCTCTCCTTCCTTAGGTACACCAAAATTAGTTGTTCCATTGCAAAAATATATTCTCTTCTCTTGAGATCTACTCTAATTTTTTATTTGCGGTTGCTATCTTGTAGTTGTTGTTTCACTCTTTCATGGTTATCTTGTTGTTACACTGAAATTTGTCACCATGAAATTTTAGTATGCCCTTGAAAGTCTACAATATCAAAGTTCCCAAAGTCAAGCCTTGAAACTAAGAGAAAAGCTCATAAAAGCCTTAAAACTCTGGTACTGCACTTTCTCCTAGTTTTGCCTGCAGTCCCACACTTTTTGGCTATAAATTCTGCGTGGCCAAGCACACTTTCTACTTGTTAAAAGTGTAGACCCCTGTAAAAGATTAAAAAATGCACAAGTAAAATCTAGAAGCTCAGTTAAAGTCACTTTTAGAAGCTTCTAGAAACATTCATGCAGTGGGAAGTACGCTCCTTTCATGTTCATGCATCCCATCCAATAAGGAGCTAACCCCTTGATGTAAGGAACTAATCCATTTGAAGGAGGATTCTATCCCTTCTTGTATGGAGCTGTAACCTCCTCTTCTCCACTATAAAAAGAGGCATAGGGCAGCCTCAAGGGGTAACTAATTGATGAGTTTAAGTTTTAGTATTGTCGGAGGCGAAGTGCTGTTGAAACTTAGACCCTTTTAGTTGATATTTCATGTGGGAAAGATCACATACCTGTATGTATCTTGGTTGGAAGAGTGCAAGGCTGATCAGAGTAGAGGAAACACCTATTCCAGACCCTAAGAAGAGCCTTATAAGGCAGCCTCAACCATGTCCCTAAAGTGAGAATTCTGAGAATATTCAAAGAGTGATGTGGTTTATTATTTCAAGGATTAGCCTATGGACACCCCAGTCAGAACCCTATAAAAAAATTCAACACAACACACACACACACACACACACACACACATATATATCATCGCTAATGTATGCATTCCCATACTCATATCAAAAACTAATTAAACTTATTCTGATACAGAAATGATTTTAATATTACATAAATAATGTGGAAATAGAATGGACGCAACCATCTGTAATGAATCATCTACTGCATAATGAATAATAAAACTCCTCACAGCCTGGATGGTGGAAACTAGATCCAGGGTCTTGATTTCTGCTTCCTAAACTAGTACGATTCTATCCATGCGATTAAATGTGTTGAAGTCGAACATGGTAGAAACCACTTGATTACCGGTCAATGATGTGAACTGTTAACAAGTGTGAGAGAAACCACCAATAATGAAAATGACTCTCAAAGTACTCAATACAATCCACGAAATGCAAATATGTGATCTGAAGTCGAACATTTCACAGAATCGTTCGATCGAAGGTCAATGATGTAACTTGTCGTCGAAGGCGAGAAACCTGCCATTAAGGCATGCAGATTCCAAGGTACTGAAAGATTCTAGATAAACTTCCTAGATGATGAGCTGTCGTCGATATAAAGCGATCCATCGTAAGCAATCTCACGACACGAAACCATAGATCAAGTTTTGAAGAAATTTTTGCAAGGACTGACTCAGGGATGGTCAACGCGAATGGAGACAAGTGTTTGCAGATGAATGGTTTATTTGACTGTCCTCTTTAACACATAACGACACTACAGATGGTTTGGTGACAGTTTCCCTAAGCTAATACCCAAAAACCAGCTGAAGACTTTCAATGTGGTTTGATTAAATGATAGGCAAAGGATTTCCCAACCCAGGTAGAAGTGCGACAAAAAGTGTCGTGTTCAAGAGTGGTGTAATGCTTTTACAAATCAAAGTGTAACAAACGAATCTATTTTTCTCTCTTTTCCCCCACCATTTCTGGCAAGTACCTCTTTATTTTTGACAAGCTTGAGGAGGATAACCTTTGCTTGTTTATAAGCTCATCCTTCAGATGAGTCCAACTTAGTTTAAAATCGAACCCTAAGAAGGAGTGGTTTGTTCCTGTTTGTAATCGACAGGCCCTTTACTGTTAAATTTTAATGAGTCTAGTATAGGAGAAACTTGGTGTTTTCCATTTTTAGGGAGTCAGAAGAAAAACTTAAGAAAACTCTGTGGGTGTTCTTTTCATAAATTTAGTCCCTCAGGCCCGAAAAAGGATAAAATAATGCAAGAGAGAACTCTATTGACCATGATTATTCAACGTATACCTTTTTCGTAAATAGTCCATTTCAGTCCGGAAAATGGGTAAACTTATACTGAAAGGATGACCGTTCATTTACTTTAACGAGTTCGAATAGTCAAGTAATCAGCGATCTTTTCATCTTTAGAGAGTTTGAAAAGGGCTTAAAAGAGGACTCCATGGTTTCTCTTTTTCATAAAATTTAAAGTGCCCGAAAAAGGGATAAAAGTTTACTCTTCATCAAAAATGACCATTTTTCTTGAAAAGTCTGTTATTCTGCACAAAAACTCGAAAAATTAAAAATACCTTTTTCAATAATAAAGATATTTTGAAAAAATGATTTTTAAAGTGAAAAATAAACAAATTTAAAAATCATCTATTCGAAAAAACTTATAAAAATGTGTTTTTAAAGTTCATTTTTACCATTTGAATTTGGAGTGAAGTTTTTAGAGCTCTGGGCAAAAATGCTTTGGAGAAGATTCTAGGAAAACTAACCGTTGGATTTGAAAACCGTCTGTTTGAGGTAATCCACAACCTCCTTATCTTGCATTTCACCTGTTCAATTTTTTAATTTTGGGTCAGAATTTCATTTTTGAGAGGAAAATATGCCTAAAAATTCGCCCTCAGGGGTCTGCACCTAATGCATTAGGTACCTGCGGACCCCGACATTTTTCTACAAGGAAAAATGGTGGGGCCTCGCACTTTTAACACATGGCCCGTGCGTATCTATGCACTGTCCCTGAGCGTAAAGTGTCGAGGCGCTGTGGCAAATTAAAAAACATATTTTCTTCCTAAATTACCTAAGTGTTTTGCTTTAAAATGATTCTAATCCTTCATTTTACTTGTTGTAGGACATCTTCAATGCTTATTTGGCGAGAACGAGAGCATGAAGAGGTAGATGAAGCAGCGATAAATCATCAACCTAATTTGCAAGACTTAAGAGCATGCAGGCTTTATAAATTTTGGGCTATCAGTGGCATGAGAGCTCAAGTGGATCTCCTTACTTGGCTGGTAAGTAAATGGGATGTCCAGGATTAGTGTTTTATTATCGGAGGTCACCGGATTGAGGTTGAGCTGGAAGACATCTATTTTTTGACTAGTTTTTCCAGGAGAGGCGAACCATTATCTCTATTTGGGGCTAGGCCAGGTGGCCAGTCTGTCGCCAGCCTACAATTAGAGTTTTGCAATGATGAGGCCAATCCCCGGGACAAACAGATTGACATAAAGACTATCATCCATCCAGAGCTGAAAGTGATTGCTTTTACCGTTGTCAAGCTGTGCGGAAGTGCAGCTTTGCATGTAGCCACTGGTTCTCAGATGTGCATAGCAATAGATTGCTTTCGAGGCACCATATACAACTGGTGCGAGGGAGTGTTGGAAAATGTGAAAGACCAACTTACCAGAGCAAAGAATGGGAAGTTAAACAACTTTGGATATGGGTCCATTGTAGTCACCGTTTCTCTAGAAAGGATCTCCATGTTGGCCCCACAGCACATTCCTGTCGATGTTGGTCGGCCTTGAGAGCCTAGGATGGTTCGTTGGGTTGCTTTGATGGCTCGCCATAGTGAGGGTGGAGAGATTGTGAGATTTCCCTCTACATATTTTCGTTGGCTGGAACGCCAACTTTTTTTTATAGAGGATTTTCCTTATGCTGGCATGGACTTTCGTGGCGACCGGTAAATACCCCTTCCTTCAGGAGCTCAGTGGGATGAATCAGGTAAAAAATATTTTCTGACATGTTCTAATTTCTAATTTTTATTTTGTTTTTTAATCGTCCAAAACTAATAACAAAAATTTTCAAATGCAGATGTGGATCCAACTCGACTAGCCATTCTCCACCCCTTTGACCGGAGGCATAGGGATGCAGCAGCACCAACACCACACCCACAGGATCAGAGTGCAGAGATCCTCACTGACTTAGAGCACCATTTGGAGCGGCTCACTATAGATATTCCTGAGACTACTATAGATGATATCCCACTCCATCTACAGAGATATGTCATACGTGTTCTTGGTCCATTCAGGAGGTTTTTGACTAGGGTGGCATGAGAAGTGGTGTATTATCGTGATCATCACCATGAATAGTGGCTGATTGACTTTGTAGACTCATTTTTGTATCACTTTTTTCCGATCATAAGGCGTTTTGAGCCTATGATCGAAGACAATGTATATTTTTTGAACATTACATTTATACTATGATATACTATTATTTCAGTTTACCTATTCAATCATGTTATGAAATGTTGAATTTGTTACTTTGTTATCGCAAATGTCTATTTATAACATTAGAAGCAATTGCATCTGCTAATGTATTTAAATTTCTTGAAATGTGTTGATATTCAATATAATCGAACTCTCGTTCCAAGAGACAAACCCTTAAAAATAATCTTAATAATACTGGATTTCTAATGGCATATACTCGATTTAACTGTAATAAAACGAGTTCAAAATCTAACTTAATGATAAAAAATCGAATGCCAAATGAAATGAATTCCGATAATAATTCAATAACTGCACTATATTCAGTAATATTGTTTGTCGTTTGACCGATACTTACCCCATGAATCGATACTAACTCGTTTGTGGGTGAGTAAATAACCCAAGCTACAGAAGAGATGTTCCGTGTACTACGACAAGCGCCATCAGAAAAACCAATATATGTTTTAAAGGATAACGACATCTTCGATATCAAAAATATCTAGATAAGTGGGATTAATAGTAAAAGCACACTTACGCTAGGCACACATTTCTAATCTATAGTACACCAGCTAAAAAGTAACTAATATATAGAGAATATCTCCACACGAAGTCAAGCGTAATATCTCTTCAAATAAAGTCCATTTCTGGGTTTACCCAAAGAGACCCCATCAAAATCAATCAATTCATAGGCCCCTTTTGCAAGTTGTCGCTTGACAATGTAAGGACCATGCCACTTGGGTTCAAATTTCCCAGCCCCTAGTTTATCATTGGCTTGAGCATAAATCAAAACTAGGTCTCCTTCTAAAAAATTACGAGGAGTAACACTTCTATCATACTGAGATTTCATTCTTTTCGCATGATCCTCGGTAGCTAATGCAGCGGTGCACCGATTCTCATCTAATTGAGCCAAGTATAAAAAAAGTTTCTCCTCTTCAGAAGTATCTGGTAATAAATCTATGGCTAGTTGGAGTGATGGTATCTCGCATTCAATGGGTAATACTGCTTCTAAACCATAAACTAGTTGAAAAGGGGTAAAACCTGTCGATGTTTTTGCTGAGGTTCGATACGCCCAAAGTGCTGAAAAGAGCATGGTATGCCAATTCGACTTATGAATTCTAATGATTCATTTGATCATGGTGACTAAAAATTTATTAATTGCTTCAAATAAACCATTTGCTTATGGATAATATGGTGTAGAACTGTCATGGCGCAGGCCAAGCTGGTCTGTTAACTCGGTCATCATGATATTTCGAAAATGGCTCATGTGATTAGTAATTATCGCTTGGGGTACACCGAAACGAGCAATCACATGATTGAATACGAAATTAGCTGCAGCTTTTCCATCTGCCACAAATGTAGGCATCGCCTCGGCCCATTTGGTAAAATAGTCTACTTCTAGAATAATGTACCCATGCCCCCTGGCCGAGTGAGGGTTACATGTAATGAAATCGATTCCCCATTTTGCAAAAGGACCGACAGCAATTATGGGGTGAAGAGGAGCAGGTGGTGCACGCATTTTTTGATCGAAGATTTGACAATTATGACATTTTTAGACCGCGTAAATACAATCTTTAAACATAGACGACCAGAAATACCCTGCGCGCAATATCTTTTGGGTTGTGGCATACCCAGACATATGACCGCCACATGCTCCAGAGTGACAGTCATTTAAAACCTTTTCGGCTTCTTCATGAGTTAGACAACGTCGAAAAATTGAATCCGCACCACGATGGTAAAGTGTGTCGCCAACAATGTGATATTGTTGAGACTGAAAATGAACTTTTTGTCATTGTGACCATGAAAGCTCAGGCCAAAAATATTGGGTTTGAAGATATACGATAATATCTCTATACCATGGATCAATGGTACTAATAAGAAACAAGGATTCATTCACGATTGGTTGTTCTGCCACAATTTCTGTATCAGTACGTGGGAAATCACACATAAGTTCAACAAATATCAATGATTTCTTGGATTTGGAATTTTCAAAATACTGCAGGATAACAATCCATTTGGAGTATTTTCCCCCTAGCAATAGTTTGGTCAAGATGTACATCATAGGGTTTCAATCAGAGATCACTGTCGTTTTGCGTAAAAGTATGTAGTGACGAAAACGTTGGACAACTTGAACAACTGCCAAAGCCAATTTCTCCACATGTGAGTATTTGATCTCAGCAGGATGCAGATTTTAACTAAGATAGTAAATCACATATTCACTATGGAATTCATCTTCTTAAACTAAAACCATCCCTATCGTGGAATCGGAAGCGGCGAGGTAAAAAAAGTAATTTTGGTTGTAGTTGGGAGGATGTAGTAACAGTGCATGGGTCAACCCATTTTTCAAAGCATCAAAAGATCAATCAGCGACCTCATCCCAAAAGAATGGAATGTTCTGTTTCAACAACCTAGTGAAACCTTTCGTTAAATCGGTGTAGTTAGGAATGAATCGACATAAAAAAATTTCTCGGTGTAGAAGGAGGAGGTAAATTGATGATTGCCTCAACCTTCGATGGGTCAACATGAATGCCTGCATTTGAGACAATAAAACCCAATAATCTTATAGTGCCTACATCGTATAAATATTGCTCGTAAATGAGTAATATGATCTTCTCTGCATGAAGAATGAGCAGGAAAATCATCGAGGCAGGGTTGCACAATATGCTTAATGTCATGAAATGCATAATACATGGCCCTTTGAAAAGTGGTGCCAACGTTCTTAAGGCCAAAAGGTAATTTGTGATAAGAAAAGGTTCCCCATGGAAAAATGAAAGTTGTTTTAGGTTGATCTTTAGGGAGTATGTTTATTTGATTGTAGCCGAAAAATCCATCCATGAATGAAAACATTTCACTTCCAGCACAATCGTTGATAATTTGATCGATGTAAGGGGTTGGATAATTGTCTTTAAGAAAAGCTCAATTTATATCCCTATAGTCGATACATACTCTTATTGTTCCTTGTTTTTTATTGACCAGAACAATATTAGATACCTAGTCCGTTAATGGGACTGGATAAATAAAACCTGCATGAAGTAATTTTTCAACGTCTACTTTGATAGCGGCAAATTTTCTCGGATGAATCTGACGTAATTTCTGTCTGACTGGTTTGGCATCCGAGTATGTCTTAATTTCATGTACAATGATTGACGGATCGATTCCTGGCATTTCTTCATATGACCAGGCAAATATGTCACGGAACTCCTGAAATAGGGCCTTATATGCTTGAATTTCTTCAGGTGTACAAAAAGCACCTATGTGAACGTTTTCAACAATTCCAGGTTTTATTGAAATGACAAGAGGAACCGTAGTAGAAATATTTTCTAAATTCAATTCAGAATCGGCATGTGAAAGAGGATTCTGAGGTTCTTTGACGTAATCAGTGATAAAAATAGAGGAAAAATTCATTCTCAAAATGATCGAGATTAGGTAAAAATGAAGACCTATGTTGTAGATATCCCCATGGTAATTCATATACCAACAAGAATTCATGAATATGCTCATCAGTATGGAAAAATTGTTGAGCAGGATCCGAAATTGGTGTCGAAGCTAAACTTGATATTGAAAATGACTCTTGATTGATCACATTCACTAGATCAATTTCAGTTGAAGGGTTATCAGAAAATAACTGTACTTGCTGATATGCTAGTTCAAAAGGACTCAAACGCATCGGGCCCTCGAAAGAATCCAATTTTGATTCTGAAGGTACTATCCAAGGATCATAAAAGGAAATAGTACTTGATGTAATCATATTGATATTAGCAATAGGAGTTTGTACGTTAGGAGGAGGCAGGGAAAAATTTCCCAGTAAAGTTGAATCTTTAATCAAACCTACTCCGACATCCTTATAAGGGATAGTCGATTTTCCGATATGTTGGATACTATCAATAGAAGCTGGGTCAGATGAATAATATGAGAGCTGATCCATCTTAACGATCTTTCCTTTATGAGGAAACATGATGAGGCGAAATATCGATGATACAACAGCAGTCATAGCGTAAGACCAAGTGCAACCCAGGAGAAGGTTATAATCCAGAGGGGCATCAGCCACTTCCACATCTAGATTAACTATTTTTCCTTCGACCTCTATTGGTAGATCTTGTAAAATACCATATGGCTGAAAACCTCTTCCATCAAACGCTTTGAGAATAGTTGGTACTGATTGGTTGATTGTTGGAGAACCAAGTGATTTCCAACATTTTATCGACATTATACATGTAGAAGCCCCTTCATCAACAACAATACGAAAGATACGCTTGTTTTTGACTATTACCAGAATTTGAAAAGCCATTTGATGAGGTAGGCGTGGTGTAAAATTCTCTAAATCGAAGATCATAAGGTTCGAATCCTGGATATCTACGTCTCCTAAGGCTGAAAAAAGTAATTTTCTTTGGGCTGGGCATGATTGTAATACTTCCAAAGCCGACATTGCTGAAGGGGAAATTGCCAATTCTTCAACAATATTGTAATTCTGAGTAGCTCTCGCATGTGGATTGAAAACTGATTTACGAAGTACTCCTTTTGCAGGCAGTATAATTTCTAAGTTAGGATTTTGTTTATTCATCTGTAATGGATCAGAAACTGAAGGAGATGTAGTTGATGTAGAATTGGATGTTTCTGCTTCCTTACCAGTATTTTTACTACCGTAATCTTGCGATCGCGTCGCAACAATTAAAATATCCTCAACCGGATTGGAAGAAGATCCAACCATGTTACTATCTTGAGTGGGAAAGGGATCCTTCAAGACAACAGGTATAGGCGAACCCTTAACAAATTTTGATACCTCGGCTCTATGCGGGCATTCTTTCGTAAAATGATCCTGGTCACAGATGAGACAAGGATATCGAGGTTTGTGTTTTTCGTCAGTTGGTTCAGTTGTATTAGTTTTTTCTTTTGAAGATTTCTTCTTTTTATTCTTACCTTTTTTCTTACTACCATTTTTAGATTTGGCCGTAGATGTCTCTACAACATGGATATCGGCAGAATTTTCTAGGGAATAATATCCTTTGGGTGAATTGGGTAAAGTGATAATAAGAGAAGTAGTCTTAGAAGATTTCTTCTTACTCTTACCAGTACTAACAGAACCAATTACACCATCAGTGGCATGAGAGCCAGAAGGAGTTGCAGTTGACTGACCAGGTCTTGGTAAGTCGAGGATTTTATCATACAGAGTACCTGACTGAGTATAGACAAGGTCAAGGTATTGATCCTAAGCAATAAATTGCTCTTCCGTAACAACGCCTCCTTTGGCCACATCTTCAATAATTTTGGGCAATAACAATTTAATAAACCATTAGATTTTACAATTCGTAGCCAAGTGCACTTTCTGCTTGTTAAAAGTGCGGACCCCTGTAAAAGATTAAAAAAGATGCAAGTAAAATCTAGAAGCTCAGTTAAAGTCATTTTTAGAAGCTTCTAGAAACATTCCTGCGGTGGGAAGTATGCTCCTTTCATGTTCATGCATCCCATCCAATAAGGAGCTAACCCCTTGATGTAAGGAACTAATCCCTTTGAGGGAGGATTATATCCCTTCTTGTATGGAGCTGTAACCTCCTCTTCTCCACTATAAAAAGAGGCATAGGGCAGCCTCAAGGGGTAACTAATTGATGAGTTTAAGTTTTAGTATTGTCGGAGGCGAAGTGCTGTTGAAACTTAGACCCTTTTAGCTGAGATTTCATGTGGGAAAGATCACATACATGTATGTATCTTGGTTGGAAGAGTGAAAGGTTGATCAGAGTAGAGGAAACTCCTGTTTCGGACCCCAGGAAGACCTGTACAACATCAAGGCGGACACAGTTGTAAGGCTCTTCTTTATTTAAGTTAATAAAAATAAATCCATTTTTCTTAATAAGATGTCAATTAATTAGTTTATTTTATGAATTCCTTGATCACCATAATGGATATGATTTATGAATATATGCTATGCAGGTTCTATTTGATGTTTTCTTGTTTATGATTGCATATTTTCGAAGGGAAGACTTTCGAGCGACTAAAGGACTACTATTACAAACAAGCGTTGGATCAAAGGTAGGATCGTTAAAACTTTATAGAATTTAATTATGAATCGCAATATATCTAGAGAAAGATAGTTTTCTTTGTCCATTTGTTGCTAGCTGTCCGTAGGACACTTGGGAGGTTTGTCTTGTCCGCAATTCTCATCTAATTGAGCCAAGTATAAAAAAAATTTCTCCTCTTCAGAAGGAGACCTAGTTTTGATTTATGATCAAGCCAACGATAAACTAGGGGCTGGGAAATTTGAACCCATGTGGGATGGTCCTTACATTGTCAAGCGACAGCTTGCAAAAGGGGCCTATGAAGTGATTCATTTTGACGGGGTCTCTTTGGGTAAACCCAGAAATGGACTTTATCTGAAGAGATATTATGCTTGACTTCGTGTGGATATCTTCTCTGTATATTAGTTACTTTTTAGCTGGTGTGCTATAGATTAGAAACATGTGCCTAGTGTAAGTGTGCTTTTACTATTATTCCCGCTTATCTGGATATTTTTGATATCGCGGATGTCGAAAACCTTTCAAACGCATATTGGTTTTGCTGATGGCACTTGTCGTAGTACATGGAACATCTCTTCCGTAGCTTGGGTTATTTACTCACCCACTGATGAGTTAGTATTGATTCATGGGGTAAGTCTCGGTCAAACGACAAACAATATTGCCGAATATAGTGCAGTTATTGAATTATTATCAGAATCCATTGCATTTGGAATTTGAAGTTTGATCATTAAGTTAGATTTCGAATTCATTGTATTATATTTAAATAGAGTAAATGCCATTAGAAATCCAGTATTATTAAGATTATTTTTAAGGGTTCATCTCTTGGAACGAGAGTTCGATTATATTGAATATCAACACATTTCAAGAAATTTAAATACATTAGCAGATGCAATTGCTTCTAATGTTATAAATAGACATTTGCGATAACAAAGTAAAAAATTCAACATTTCATAACATGATTGAACAGGTAAACTGAAATAATAGTATATCATAGTATAAATGTAGTGTTTAAAAAATATACATCGTCTTCGATCATATGCTCAAAACACCTTATGATCGGAAAAAAGTGATACAAAAATGAGTCTACAAAGTCAATCAACCACTATTCGTGGTGATGATCACAATAATACACCACTTCTCGTGCCATGCTGGTCAAAAACCTCCTGAATGGACCAGGAACACCTATGACATATCTCTGTAGATGGAGCGGGATATCATCTATAGTAGTCTCATGAATATTTATAGTGAGCCGCTCCAGATGGTGCTCTAAGTCAGTGAGGATCTCTACACTCTGATCCTGTGGGGGTGGTGGTGGTGCTGCTACATCCCTATGCCTCTAGTCAAAGGGGTGGAGAATGGTTGGTCGAGTTGGACCCACATCTGCATTTGAAAATTTTTGTTATTAGTTTTGGACGATTAAAAAACAAAATAAAAATTAGAAATTAGAACATGTCAAAAAAGATTTTTTACCTGATTCGTCCCACTAAGCTCCTGGAGGAAGGGGTATTTCCCGGTCACCACGAAAGTCCATGCCAGCATAAGGAAAATCCTCTATAACAAAAATTTGGTGTTCCAGCCAACAGAAATATGTAGAGGGAAATATCACAATCTCCCCACCCTCACTGTGGTAGGCCATCAAAGCAACCCAATGAACCATCCTAGGCTCTCGAGGCCGACCAGCATCGACAGGAATGTGCTGCGGGGCCAACATGGGGATCCTCTCTAGAGCAAAGGTGACTACAATGGACCCATATCCAAAGTTGTTTAACTTACCATTCTTTGCTCTGGTAAGTTGGCCTTTCACATTTTCCAACACTGCCTCGCACCAGTTGTATATGGTGCCTCAAAATAAATCTACTGCTATGCGCATCTGAGAACCAGTGGCTACATGCAAAGCTACACTTCCGCACAGCTTGTCAACAGTAAAAGCGATCACTTTCAGATCTGGACGGATGATAATCTTTATGTCAATCCGTTTGTCTCAAGGATTGGCCTCATTATTGCAAAACTCTAATTGTAGGCTGGCGACATACTGGCCACCTGGCCTAGCCCCAAATAGAGATAATGGTTTGCCTCTCCTAGACAAACCAGTCAAAAAATAGATGTCTTCAAACTCAATCTCGAGCTGGTGACCTCCGATCACAAAACACTGGTCCTGGACATCCCATTTACTTACCAGCCAAGTAAGAAGATCCACTTGAGCTCTAGCCCAAAATTTATAAAGCCCGCTTGCTCTTAAGGCTTGCAAAGTAGGTTGATGATTTATCGCTACTTCATCTACCTCTTCGTGCTCCCGTTCTCACCAAATAAGCATTGTAGATGTCCTAAAACAAGTAAAATGAAGGATTAGAATCATTTTCAAGCAAAAAAATTGGGTAATTTAGGAAGAAAATATGTTTTTTAATTTTCCACGGTGCCTCCGGACTTTACGCTCAGGGACAGTGCGTAGATACGCACAGGCCCTATGTTAAAAGTGTGGGGCCCCGCCATTTTTCCTTGTAGAAAAATTTTGGGGTTCGCAGGTACCTAATGCATTAGGTGCGGACCCTCGAGGGCGAACCTTTCGGCATATTTTCCTCTCAAAAATGAAATTCCGACCCAAAATTAAAAAATTAAATGGATGAAATGCAAGATAAGGAGGTTGTGGATTACCTGAAATAGAAATTTTTCGAATCCAACGGTCAGTTTGCCCATAATCTTCTCTGAAGCGTTTTTTCCTAGAGCTCTAAAAACTTCACTCCAAATTCAAACGATAAAAATGAACTTGAAAAACTCCTTTTTATAAATTTTTTTGAATAGATGAATTTTAAATTTGTTTATTTTTCACTTTAAAAATCCGTTTTTCAAAATATCTTTATTATTGAAATAGGTATGTTTAATTTTTTGAGTTTTTGTGCAGAATAATAGACTTTTTAGGCAAAATGGTCATTTTTTACGAAGAGTAAACTTTTAACACTTTTTTGGGCTCTTTAAATTTTATGAAAAAGTGAAACCATGGAGTCCTCTTTTAAGCCCTTTTCAGACTCTCTAAATATGAAAAGATCGCCAAGTACTTGACTATTCGAACTCGTTAAAGTAAATGAACGGTCGTCCTTTCAGTATAAGTTTACCCCTTTTCCGGACTGAAATGGACTATTTACAAAAAAGGTATACGTTGACTAATCATGGTCAATAGAGTTCTCTCTTGCATTATTTTATCCTTTTTTGGGCCTAAGGGACTCTTAGAGTTCTCAACGGAGTTTTCTTAATTTTTTCTTCTGACTCCCTAAAAATGAAAAACACCGAGTTTCTCCTATACTAGACTCGTTAAAATTTAGTAGTAAAGGGTCTGTCGACTACAAACAGGAACAAACCACTCCTTCTTAGGGTTAGATTTTAAACTAAGTTGGACTCATCCGAAGAGTGAGCTTATAAACAAGCAAATTTTATCATCCTTAAGCTTGTCAAAAATAAAGAGGTACTTGCCAGAAATGGTGGGGGGAAAAGAGAGAAAAATAGATTTTTTTGTTACACTTTGATTTTTAAAAGCATTACACCACTCTTGAACATGACACTTTTTGTCGCACTTCTACCTGGGTTGGGAAATCCTTTGCCTATCAGTTAATCAAACCACATTGAAAGTCTTCCACCGATTTTTGGGTATTAGCTTAGGGTAATTGTCACCAAACCATCTGTAGTGTCATTATGTGTTCAAGAGGATAGTCAAATAAACCAATCATCTGAAAACACTTGTCTCTATTCGTGTTGACCATCCCTAAGTTAGTCCTTGCAAAAATTTCTTCAAAACTTAATCTATGGTTTCGTGTCATGAGCTTTCTTACGACGGATTGCTTTCTATCGACAACAGCTCATCATCTAGGAAGTTGATCTAGAATCCGTCAATACCTTGGAATATGAATGCCTTAATGGCAGGTTTCTCGCCTTCGACAACAGGTTACATCATTGACCTTCGATCAAATGATTCCATGAAATGTTCGACTTCAGATCACATATTCACATTTCGTGGATTGTACTGAGTGCTTTGAGAGCCATTGTCATTATTGGTGGTTTCTCTCACACTTGTTAATAGTTCACATCATTGACTGATAATCAAGTGGTTTCTACCATGTTCGACTTCAACACATTTAACCGCATGGATAGAATCGTGCTAGTTCGGGAAGCAGAAATCAAGACCCTGGATCTAGTTTCCACCATCCAGGCTGCGAGAATTTTTATTATTCATTATGCAGTAGACGATTCATTATAGATGGTTGCGTCCAGGTTGTGTCTACATTATTGATGTAATATTAAAATCATTTCTGTATCAGAACAAGTTTAGTTAGTTTTTGATATAAGTATGGGAATGCCTACCTCAGTGATGATATATATATATGTGTGTGTGTGTGTGTGTGTTGCGTTGAATGTTTTTACAGGGTTCCGACTGGGGTGTCTACAGGCTAATCCTTGAAATGATAAAGCACATCACTCTTTGAATATTCTCAGAATTCGCACTTTATGGGGCAATTTGTTACACTAAAATTTGTCACCGTGACATTTTAGTACTCCCTTGAAAGTCTACAATATCAAAATTCCCAAATTCGAGCCTTGAAACTAAGAGAAAAGCTCATAAAATCCTTAAAACTCTGGTACCGCACTTTCTCCTAGTTTTTCCTGCAGTCCCGCACTTTTTGGCTATAAATCCTGTATAGCCAAGCGCACTTTCTGCTGGTTAAAAGTGTGGACCCCTGTAAAATATTAAAAAAGGCGCAAGTAAAATCTAGAAGCTCAGTTAAACTCATTTTTAGAAGCTTCGAGAAACATTCCTGCAGTGGGAAGTACACTCCTTTCATGTTCATGCATCCCATCCAATAAGGAGCTAACCCCTTGATGTAAGGAACTAATCCCTTTGAAGGAGGATTCTATCCCTTCTTGTATGGAGCTGTAACCTCCTCTTCTCCACTATAAAAAGAGGCATAGGGCAGCCTCAAGGGGTTACTAATTGATGAGTTGAATTTTTAGTATTGTCGGAGGTGAAGTGCTGTTGAAAATTAGACCCTTTTAGCTGAGATTTCATGTGGGAAAGATCACATACCTGTATGTATCTTGATTGGAATAGTGCAAGGTTGATCAGAGTAGAGGAAACGCCTATTCTAGACCCCAGGAAGACCTGTACCACATCAAGGCGGACACGGTTGTAAGGCTCTTCTTTATTTAAGTTAATACAAATAAATCTGTTTTTCTCAATAAGCTGTCAATTGATTAGTTTATTTTATGGATTCCTTGATCACCATAATGGATATTATTTATGAATATATGCTATGCAGGTGCTATTTTATGTTTTCTTGTTTATGATTGCAGATTTTTGAAGGGAACTCTTTCGAGCGACTAAAATACTACTATTACAAACAAGCGTTGGATCAAAGGTAGGATCGTTAAACCTTTATAGCATTTAATTATGAATCGCAATATATCTAGAGAAAGATAGTTTTGTTTGTATGTTTGTTTCTAGTTGTCCGTAGGACACTTGGGAGGTTTGTCTTGTCCGCAAGAATGACTAATCCATCCAACACTTGCATGGATGTGACAAAGTATTCTCATGTTGAAATCCTTTTTTAGACTCTTCCCAAATTTATAAGTTTATGAACTCCTTGTTGGAAATTGTAACTAGGTTCGGTTTTCATAATGACCTTTTGTAAACATGACATTGTATAAATTGTATAAATTTAAAAGAAAAACAAAGAAAAAAATATTATATTTAAAGCATGGGTTTCATGCTCAAGTCTAGGCCAAAGAATATTCTTCATGCTTCTAGATATTTCTAGGACAAATAATAATTTATGTCGTGTATTATATTTCCATTTGGACTCATTTTAACAGAAGAAAATATTTTTATTTTTCAAGAATAATCCATTTATTCCTGCAGGACCAAATCAACCCCAATTAAGGAAAAGTTGGCCTAAGCGAATTCCCTTTAAAAAGGCTATCAGTAAAAGGATCTCGATCTCATTTTGATCTCATAACAAGTTTGATCTATAATAGAGAAGGAGAAAATGATCTAGAAGGATGAAGAAAATAAAGAGGAATTAAAGTTTCTTGGGATAAACTGTCTCTCTCTCTCTCTCTCTCCACACATGTGAAATTGGGGATTTTGTGTAGTTGGAATTTTCAGGAGTCCAAAATTATGAGGAGAAATTGTAGGGCCAAAATTCTAGAGAAAAGATACAGAAGGTCGAAGTTTTGAAACTACCTTATAGAGATCTTGCTGGGGGGATGACTTGGTGCTTTTGAGGATTATGTACTTTGGTATTTGGGTCTTGGGAGTATTATTGTAATAATATTCTATAAGAAGTGTTGATGTTGCAATAAAAAAACTCCATTTAATAGGGAGAATCACTCTCCTAAAATATTCTCTGAGCCACAGACTTAACAGGCTCAGCCCGTGACTCTGGGGCTCTAAGCCACTGCCACAACACCCTGTGCCCATGACTCTAGGGCTCTGAGTGATCCAGGTGGATATTGGTGGCCACCCACCTATTCCACTTAGGGCCCCACCATTGTCTCTTTCATTTTTTCATTTTTGGCACAACTTACTATTTTTAGCATTTTTTCGGGTCCTAAACTTCCGGAGCCATTTTGAGGCTCTAAACGACATTTTTTGGGTATTGTTCCTCTAGTGAATATGATTCTATTTCAGAATCAATATTTGTGGCAATAGTTTTATTCCTTGGATAGATATTTCTAACAATGTATCATGTGCGTCAAATGGAGATAGTATGCCAAAGTTACGTCTCTGGGAAGTTGAAACACCAATTTACCCAAACGGGGCCCATAGTTTTGGTGCTTCATCTCCTAAGGTTAGGTTTTTGGATGTTTAGGGTTTTACATTGTTTATAAATATTAAATAGGCCCTTAAGCCTCATTTTAACTCAGTTCAAAGGCCTCTAGCCGGGTTCGAGGCACTCTGGCACGCCACATCTCTTCTGATAGATAAGCTACCATCACCCTAGCTAGTTTATTTTCATTCTGTCTGTAAGAAAATTTCAGTTCTTTGATATTATTGAAATGAAGTGTTATTTCCACTGCATATTTGTATTTATGGTCATATATGTATTCTGTTGCATTCCTGCATAAATTCAGATCAGTGGTATCATAGCAGTCTACTTTTTCTTGATCCTTCTTTGCATGTCCCCAACGAGGTAGGGGTATAATGAGTTAGGGCTCGATCTGGTGGAACCTTTGCGAGATCAGCCTCGCAAACCCTGATGGACGCCCATGGGGGACAAAAATAGATATGAGGGAGCAGGATATCCTATCAAAATATTGCTCGAGGAGGTCCTTGAAAAACAAAGGAACTCAATGATGGATAACTTTTCCAAGATCCTTCAACAACTGCCCACCGGCGGCGCATTTGCATCCAGCAGCCACTTTGGAGGCGCGAATCCCTTTAAGGTACAAGTAAACTTTTACATTCCCATATTTGAGTGTAAAATAGATGCAGATGCCGTAGATAGATGGTTGAATCTATTAGAAGGATATTTCTCAGTTCATGACTTTTCCGACCAGGAGAAGATTATTTTTGCACTCCTCAAAGCTACCCCCCATGTCAAGGACTGGTGGGAAACCTACTGTGAGAAAAAGGACAAGAAAGAACCCTCTCTTTTATGATCCGTACCCACTTGGAATTCTTTCCAAGATGCCATTAAGGACCAATACTACCCCATGGGGAGCTATGAGGATAAGTACATACAATGGACCACGCTACGGAAACAAAGGGATCAGGATGTGCATGAGCTGACGAATCTGTTCCATACCCTGCGCAAAAATTTGGGTATCAAAGCTTCAGAGAAACATTTGGTGCTAAAGTATCATAGTTTTCTACACAGATACATTCAGGAGGAAATGGAGTTCCTCAACATCTCCTCGCTTGGTATGGCATACTGGTATGCTGCCAAGATTGAGCAGAAATTCAAACAGAAGAAGAGAGACTTTGGATTTGTGAATCAAAAGCAAGGGAAAGGTTCCCCCAAACCGTAGAATAAAGGACAAAGCCAAGGCATGGTGGCCCAAGACAACCTTACAAAGCAACAAGCAAATAAAAACACCACGAATTCAAAGAAGGACATGGGAAAGTGGTGTGAGTTCCATAAGAGCTCCACTCACAACACAAGTGAGTATCGGGCCAAGCAATCGCTGGTGGCGGAGATGAGGGCTTTTGAATCAGATCCATGCTCCGAATCTGAATCAAAACCTGACAAGGGAAATGAAAAAGGGAAGCAGATTATTGATGCGGAGCCCAATGCCACTTTTGCCACTACGAAGATCCATAAGGAGGAACCGGAAGATCCAGAGGAGGCATATCATCTCTTCCGCTCCCAAATGTGGGTAAAGGGTTCCCCGCTATAGTTAATTGTCGACAATGGGAGCCAAAAGAACCTCATTTCAGCATATGTCATGAAGCGGTTCGGCTTGTTGACCATAGCGCACCCACAACCATACACCATCGGGTGGCTTCACCAAGGACGGGATCTCCACGTCAGCCATCAATGCCGCCTTCCCTATAGCATCAAGCCCTTCACGGATGAGGTATTGTGTGACATTGCCCCTATTGATGTTTCTAATGTATTATCAGGCCAACCATACTCTTGGAAGCAACATGCTATGTATGAGTCCCAGCCTTGTGCTGTTATTGTTACTTTGGGAAATAAGTTGTACAGAATACCAGAGCTACCACCGCTTCCCACTATATCTTTGGTTACTCCAAAACAATGCAGTAAGCTCATTTCCCAAACCAGGAAACTTGTTTTCCTGATGATCCGCCCCCAGGGAAAGAAGGAGACTGTGGCCATGACCTCTAGACTTGGCTCCTCTGCATGACAACAACAAATGGACAAGGTTGTGGAGGAGTACAGGGACATCTTCACCTCACCCACAGGGGTGCCTCTGCACTGTCGGGTCAAGCACCCCATTGACCTGATCCCAGGTGTGCCGCTACCTAATGGACTGATCTATAGGTGCTCTGTTTTGAAGAATGATGAAATCAAGAGGCATATTCAAGAGCTGCTGCAGAAAGGTCACGTCCGAAAAATTTCATCGCCCTATGGGAGCTCAATCGTGTTGGTATAGAAGAAGGATGGGACTTGGAGACTCTGTATTCACTATCGGGCGCTGAACAAGATCACTGTCCAGAATGGCTACTCGATCCCACAGATTGATGACCTTCTGGACCAACACAAAGGGGAAAAATATTTCAGCAAGATCAACTTGAAGTCTGGGTATCACCAGGTACCAATCGAACCATCTGATGTGTGGAATACTACCTTCAAAGCCAAGGAGGGCCTTTTCAAATGGCTCGTCATGCCTTTCGAGTTGATGAATGCTCCCGCAACCTTCATGAGGTTGATGGATGACATCTTGCATCCATTCACCAACTCATTTGTAGTGGTGTACTTGGATGACATTCTGATCTTCAGCCAGACTTAGGAAGAGCACCTCCACCACATTCAAGAAGTCCTCCAAACACTACGACAACACAAGTTGTGTGCCAATTTGGAGAAGTGAACTTTTTGCATGATCCAGGTTCAATATCTAGGATACATTATTGATGAAAGGGGGGTGCATGTGAATCCAGCCAAGATCTAACTCATTCAGGATTGGCCAGCCCCAACCACCCTAACAGAGATTTGCAGATTTCTAGGTCTTGCTAATTTCTACCACGGGTTCGTGTTGGGATTCTCTCATATCACTTGGCCCTTGAGTCAAGTCACCAAGGGAGGAGCGAAAGAAAAATTATTTTGGTCGGAATCTCAACAGAAGGCATTCGTAGAATTGAAACATTGCCTCTGTTCTTCCCCAGTTGTTACACCATTTTTTGGTCATCTAACCTACTATCATTAGATGAACCCAAGTACATCATGTAAGACCAATTTTACCCTAAGTAAAATTGCTTTCACTATGTGAAATAACTTAGTAAAACACCTTTATTAAGTTGTTTATGGTCTAAACAAGAAACCCCAAAAAAGAAATAATAAACAAATCTATATTTGTTTATATTTCCTGGTCATATTTAACCCAAAACAAGGAAATCAATTAAATAAATCCTTATTTATTTTATTATTTCCTAGGAATAAGTTATTTAAATCCTATTTAAATAATATTCCTAGTTAAATTTGACTAAATCATTTATAAATAATTAAATAAATCATTATTTATTTAATCATATTCCCACCATTTCCTTAAAATAGTAAATAAATCATTTATTTATTTATTATTTATAAATAAAGGAATTGACCCAAGTCAAAAATCCTTTTCCCTCTAACAAATATAATAAAATATTCCTAAAGGGTGGTTCTAGAATTTGATTAATAATATTTTATTCATGCACCAAGTTCTAGACCGCCCTAATATTTTGTTATAAATAGAAGGGTTTTCCCCATTCATTAGTCACCTTTCATTGCATTAGATCACTCTGGATCTATACAGTTGGTCACATTTTCCATTTTTGCCTTGTGAGCTCCCATTGAGTTCTATGTTTGTCTGGGTTTTCTACACCAACAAGAGAGAGGAATTTTAATTTTGAAATGCTGAGGACTTTCAAGAATCCATCCCATTGAGGAGAACCGGAAAACACCTTTCTTGTTTTCCTCTCAGGTGCCCCCTTTTTAATATTAAAAATTCTTTCAAATACATCGTTCTTGTCTTGTATTGGATGCATGGAGCCATATTTTATTACTACTTAATGTCTTTTATGCTTACATCTGGATGTGTGCAGCATTATTTGGATCAACTAATTGCAGACTTAAAGATATTGGCAACCATAATTGATGTTAGGGCTATTTGTTATGTGTAGCTAAAGTGATATTTTATGACGAAAGATTCATACTAACAATTGGCGACTCCACACGGGTTTTCTTTTGCGACCGCTGTCATTTTATATATTCCTGCATATCCAGCTATTTCAGACCTTAGGGTTTCTCTTCAGTTTTATGTTCTTCCTATTTTTATGGTGCCTTTCACCTCTAAAACCCTCAAACATTAAAATTTTTAACTTCCATGTGTTTCTGGACCTATTGCGCAGGTGACGGACATCAGCCGCAACTGAGACAACAATTTTTTCTGAAATCTGCCACTGAGAGACCCAGATCTGCAGGTCGCACTTATTGGCCCAAAAACTATGACCTGGACTGGAGGGCGCACTTTTCAGCCCCAAAACTGTGACCTGGTCTGAAAACAGGTCAGAAACTGCGACCTGCACTTTTTTCTGCAATTTTCCAGCAATTTTTCTGGGTTTGTCTGAAGCTTCTGTCAGGGTTTTCCAACCTTCGTCTCCGCCCGTTTGGACTTGTTTCTGATCTGTTTCACTCAACTAAGTGGGAATCTTTCCCCTTAGGGCTTTATTACCCTCCACTTTTTGTGGGCGAGTTTTAGCTGTTTCAGACGTCTGAATTTTCAGAGTTTCAGCCTTCTTCTTTTCAGATCTGATACCTCCTCTTCAGATCCCTTTAGATCAGCTCTTATCCCTTTCAAATCACCTCATATAGTTTTGTTTGGGTTTACCTCTAGGGCCACCTCTTTGTCCCTCCTACCTTTAGCTGATTTTCCCTTTTGTTACAGCAACCTTGCCTCTACCTCTTTGCTGTTCTCTGCACCTCTTTCCAGCAGGTTTATCCTTTAGATCCCTGTCCCTCCCGACCTTAGATCTATTGGCCTTTTTTTCGCATGTTTTGACTAGATTTTTTCACTCTTTTTAGACTAGATTTTTTCCCTCTTTTTAGACTAGTTTTGAGAGACCCGCCTTCTTGGGTTAGATTGATGCATTGTTAGATGTTAATTTTCTGTTATTTCAGCATTTTATACTGTTATTTGCAAATTTATTTTTAGTTACGCATCACACTTATTTTTTTACTCTCAAAACGTATGGGTTTAATAAATTAAAATCAACACACACCACACACTGACCCTAAGTGAAGAAGATCCTGGTTAACACTGCCTGGCACAAAATTTAAAACCAATTGACACTTCACCTATCTGCCCTTGTTTCGACATTGACCTCACTTGATTTTGCACCTCCCTTCCCTTATCGGTTTTTCTTCTTCCCATCATCATTGCGCCCCCAAGGCGCTTATCCCGGAGACTTCTTGGCCTTCACCCTCAGTTTCCGATTGGTCGACTTCCTCCTTCCCGTCGTCATCAAGTAAATCCTCCCTTGAGTCCGCACTCCGACTCTTCTTCTAATTGTTCGGGTTCTCCCCCTACTCTTGGTTCTCCCCCTGTTACCTTCACCATGTCTAGTTCAGGGCCTAGCGCTAGCGGCAACTCCAGTTCTACTGTTGGGTCCGTTTCCAGCGGAACCACTACGGGACCTACCTCGATTTCCCCTTTGCTCCCTTATATGGCCGGTTTCAGTCTCCCCGACTTCAATCAGCTGATCAATGATCCTATCCGCCACGATGTTAGTTGGCCTGCTATGCCAACGAAGCTCCCCTCCGACATTCCCAAGTTCGAAGGCCTTGCTAGTGAATATCCCTCCAACCATATTCGATCTTTCCATATGTGGTGTTCCTCCAATTCCATTACGGATGATTCCATCCATCGTAGATTGTTCCAACGCACACTTACCGGCAAAGCTTCTAAATGGTATGTTGATCAGGCCACCTCCTCCCATACCACTTTTACGACCATTGCCCAAGCCTTTTTATCTTATTTCCAGCTACCTCTTCGATACGACACTGGTACCGAGCTTTTAACTTCTTTTCGTCAATCCTCTTCGACCCGCCTTTCCGCTCATGTCCAAGAATGGCGACAAAGAAGAAGCTTATGTTGCACTCCTACCTTTGAAGATCATGTTTATATGGACTGGTTCCTTCGCTCTCTCTTACCTCCCATTAGCAAAGATGTCACCTCCCATTTCCCTCAAACCGAAGAAGTGCCCTCCAAATAGCCTTGAAATATGACCTTATCTATGCTCAATCTGGTTATGTTTATACCGTCCTTCCTGACCTCCCCAAACCCGGTGGCACTAACGCCCCGGGGGCATCTCACTCTACCGACGGTATCATTGGAGCTCTTTCACATACCGCTGCTCAACCTCTTATGGGCTATGGTTTCCCTCCAGGAGGGGCCAGCACCTCCAGCACTTTTCCCCCTCTAGGTAGCATGTATCTAGGATACGGCATGTCTCCTCCTTTTTCCCACCCTCCTGCTTACCTCAATGTTGCCCATCCTAACCCTTATCCTTACCCACAGCCTGGTGTCCCAGCTCCTCCAGCATTTGGACCTCTCCCTCCCTTGCCTTCTCAACCCCCGCAACCGCACTTACTACCCCCTCCAGGGCAAGTCTTTGCGCAGCAGGGCGCGACTAATCCTCTTCCTTCTCCAAGAAAGAGGAAAGGAAATCAATCTGCCTCTGGTAATCATGGACCCAATCCTCCAAGTCTTGATTCTAACACCGCTAACCAGCCACAGGGCTCTCAGCCCAAGCTGGACAGGCCTCTTCGCACCAATAATCCTTGTTTGTGTTGTGGTGTCTATGGTAATTACACTCACGATTTTCCCCTATTACCACATATGCAGCAGATGTGGGAGTCTCAGGCCACCATGCGAGGATAGCATTCCTCCCCTACTGTCCCTCCCAATACGGCTACTTCTCAACCCGTTGTGTTTACCGATCCTTTCCCTCAACAAGGATTCGTGGCCACTCAACCACCTCATGCCCCGGTAACCACTCAACCTTCCCCTTCTGGTTCCTCCGATTACCAGATTCTCATGATGGCCTCTGACCAACCTCTCACCATCGACCTTAACCTTCAAACTCGGTCTCGTCAGTACTCCACGCCTCCCGTTTCGTCTGTCCCCGAGTCCTCATCTTCAGGTCCTACAGAGCCTTTGTCGACACCCAATGGTCCCTTGCAAATCCCTCCGCCAAAAGCTGAGGTTCATAACAAGATTCCTAAGGGCCCATTACGTTGAAATGCTCCCTCTGGTTGGGCTGCCCATTCATATAGCATAGTAGATGATCTGGCACAATCTCCTGCAGCCATTTCAACACTAGAAATCCTCCAGTCATTTCCTTCTCAAAACAAGGCTCTACTATCTGTCGTGGGTGTTGTAGATCCTGTTGATGACCAATTGATTGTTTTCGACGCCCGTTAGTCAGACCACCCCCCCCTTCCTGCTTCTGTTGCTTTCCAAATCCCAATCAAAATCCGAAATGCCAACGTCGCTCGGTGTATTATTGATGAGGGGGCATCTACTTGTGTGATGTCTGCTTCGGTTTGGAAACAACTTGGATCTCCTGAGCTGGCCCCTTCCACAATCACCCTTCGTGCATGGGATGGCCATGCCTCCCAGCCCATCGGCCTTTTTCGTAACTGTCCCATCACCCTTGCAGGCAAGACTATTTGCATCGACATTGAATTTATCGATCCCCCTCTTGACTATAACATTCTTTTGGGGTGTAGTTACACCTATGCCATGTTTGTCGTCCCATCCGCAGTTTACCGTAAGATGCTTTTCCCTCATAATGGAAATATAGTCACAATTGACCAGTTGACATATCATGAGACAAAATCTCAGACTTCCCCTGATTCCACCATCTCTGTTGTCACCAATAAGCCAACCATTGATCCTTTGACCAGTGTTTCCCCCGACGTCTATAAAGACTCCTCCTTGCTTGGAAACTTCCCTGGTCTTCCTCCTCCTCTTGTCTTAGATCCCAGCTCGGCGAATGTTTGCATGATGAAATCGTCTCAGGCCGACTTCACACAGCCCACTTCGGCTAGTCAGCAACCTCAAACTCGCCCACCGCTACCTGCTCCTAGCCCTTCGCCACTGCCAACTGGACCTCTTCCTGCTGGCCCTTCCCCTACAACTGGTACCCATGAGCCTCTCTACCCTCCTGGGTTGGTTCCCCCAAGTCTTAACCATCTTGGCGCCATCCCTCCTGGCCATTACCCCGCTGGTCAGATACCCTTCCTCGCTCCCCCTCCTAGAGTCTATTCGCTCCCCATCATGGCCACCCTTTCCCTCCCTAATTTGACCCTAGGTATTCCTGTCTGGTACCTTGACCCTCCAGCCGCTACCCCACCAGGTCACCCCAAACCATACCTTGCCTTGACACAAGTTCAACCAGTTCCCGTAGCTTCTTCCGTCGCTACAGTACCACCCGCTCCTCAACAGGACCCTTCTCCTGTTGTGACAGCTACGAGCAAGAAATGAAAAGCTCGCAAGGGGGCATCCAAAGACAAGGCCACCGCACCCGACCCTACCCCTCCTCCACCCACCAAGCCTTGTGCCTTGTGTGATGGTGTCGGTCATGCCACCCATACTTGTCCTGAGTTGCCCCGTATCCAACCCATGGTTAAGGTTGCGTTCCCTGAATCTACGATCCCTGAAACCTCTATTTATTCCTCGTCCGCAGCCAAGAACCCAAAGACTCTTCGCACCAACAAACCCTGTGCTCTATGTGGTGTCCATGGCCATTATTCTCACCATTTTCCTCACCTCATGCATGACCGAGCCTCTTTAGAGGTCATTCGCGAGTACGAGGTCGAACAAAATCAATCCACCTCTCCCATCCTTGCTCAGTATGCGTTAGGCTTACTCGAGGATCCCCCCACTACCATTAACATTCCTCCCCCCGATGTTGAGATGTCGGAACCTGCTGCCCCCCTCCTATACCTATCATCATCCACACGACCCTTAGAGTACATTCCCTCCGAATCCACTCCATCGATTTTGTTTGATTCCACTTCAGCAACATTCTTGGGCTCTACATGCTTCGACCATCTTTTGACTTGTTCTTCCGTCATCCCCTGTGACGATTCGTATGTGCGCCTTTCTTCCCATGCTGATGATTTATGTAGCTTTGCAGCATCATGTGGTTTCCTCGACCTCTCCCTTTCCTCTCATCACCAGGAGGATACCATCCGTATCTATGATGTCCTTCGCAGCATGAGCTCCCGCTTTTCCTCCCGTAGTTCTCATTCATCACCCTCTACTTGATCTATGTGTCATAACCATCCTACCCAGACTACTCCCTCCCATTGTCGTCATTTGATGTCTACCCTATACTCACGCTACCCTCATTCTTCTCCTTCATCCCATTTCTTGTCTTGTGACACTATTCCACCAGACCTCTCGTCCACACATTTTATTGGCTATGCCGATGGGGCAAGTCGCTACTCCTGGAATCTTGCTTCGGCCGCCTGGGCCATCTTTACCCCCTTGCATACCCTTGTTCTTTCAAATGGGGTCTGCATTGGTAATTCCACCAATAATCAGGCCAAATATGATGTAGTATGTGGTCTCTTAGCCGATGCCCTATCTCATCGCATCCTCCATCTGCATGTTCATTTAGATTCCCTGATTCTTGTTTTACAACTCAATGGTGTCTATCGTGTGCATAACCCTATCCTGTTTAGACAATATTTACGAGTGAAACTTTTGATACGTGACTTTAGATCCATTACTTTCAACCATGTCCCTAGATAGAATTTCAAATCATGTTCTAGACTGGCATTTATCACACACAAGACAATAACATTTCAAACCATCAACACAATGCATATACATAATATATATCATATAACATGTTTTTAGAGTCCATCTACTCTGACATATATGACATGCCCATAGCATGTTACAAAAAACAAAACTCAAAAACTGGGGGGCACCACTTGCCCCCACATACACACTGGGGGGCACCACCTGCCCTACATCTAATCACTCTCTGGAGGATCCCGAGCCAATGGCTCTGCTCCTGTAGCTCGTAGATCACACACATTCTGACTAGCCATCACCATGCATCACATATTACGTCACCATTCCGAGGGTAGCCCAATACATAGCTCTATGTACTGGTCGTCTAAATCCTGCCAACCCCGCTCCGACACACCGGTCAGCAGCCCCTCACATATACGACGAATGTCCTCCAAAAGAGCGGCCATATCCTCATTCTGGGCCGTCCTCGATCCACTAGCACCTGTAGTTCCGGCTGCTGCAGGTCGTCCCATATATCCGACTGGTTTCACTGGAGCTATATCTGCATTCCAAAAAAGTATAAGGATTAGTACCATCAATACTATTCACAAACTTTAACATGCACATAACAGATTAGTTACTTGTCACTTACCATCAGGCCCCCATACCTGACCAGGCGGAAGCGGCAAGTCTGGATCTCCCCAATAACTCATCCCACTATAGGGATAGTCGTCTATGTATAATGGCATCTGATCCCAATGGGCGAATAACTCTGGTCGGAACACCCGTCCGACCGCCCCTCCCTCTCCTCTACATAGTAGTCGTCCCCACCGACACATCCTGGGTTCTCTCGGACCCCCATCAGGTAGCTGTACATGAGGTCGCAAGGTTGGGATCTTCTAAAAAAAGGAGCACAATACCATCCCATATGCACAATCATGGTTCACTTGCCACTTACACAGCGACAACTGTCGTTTCAACGACACCAACATCATCTAGGCCCACCCATAGTAGGTCCCACTCAAAACACTTTCTAAAATCATCATCTGCCCTCCAGTGATGTGATGGAGCACCTGACTGCCCAAAATCTGCAACATCGTTGCCACCAATGCTCGAGTCTCCAACCTCTCTAGATCCGCAATCGATATCCGAGTCCCTTTGACTCGGACACCTGGTCGAAAATGTCGCTCTACAAACTCCATGATGTTACGCCCACCCGGTAACACTGGCTGTGTATTTCCCACCATCCCTAATGGTGGGAGACCTATCAGGAAATACAAATCCTGGACTGTCAGCTCAATCCTATGCCCCTGCGCTACAAACACCTCATGATCTAGATCCCAATAACTGATAATCTAGGCCAACAAGGGCTCCCCAGCTCTCATCAGGGGGTTCTCCACAAATTTTAGAACCCCAAACCTACCCAATGCACGACGGACACCCTGATCCACTTGGATTTCTATCCGTAATGTACCCAGGTCTCTCTCTCTCCACTTGATCCATATATCTACCATATCTGCACAAAACCATCATCTTTGTCAGTCTACATATAGGTAAAACTACATTCAATTACACAAAAACTGAATGTCAGCCCACAACAACACTAAAACCACCTCCATCTGACAGGTCACACTTTTTGGCCAAATCCTGGGCTAGGTCACACTTTTTCAGGCCCAAACCTGCGTCCTAGGTCGCATTTTTTTCCCCAAAAAGTGTGACCCGACCATAAGGATGAGGTAGGGGCTGTTATTGAGATTTCAGATCCTAATATGAACTTGTAATCCATCAAAAACAAAGAGTAGGATTAGGCCTCTCACCTACAACTGACAGATCTCGATTCCAATGGTTGGTTTGTCTGCTACAATCGCCGCAAGATTTAGGGTCTTCTCTCCTCTCCACATTCACCACAGCTACACAAGCAAATGAATGAATTTGGAGTGAAAATGCCTTATTAGAAGAAAAAACCTTGCTTTTTCTTTCGCCCGCTGCGACCAAACCGTAGCCCCGTTTCACACACCGTCTACACCGTTGGAAAGCTCTCACCAAGCACTCAAATGGGTATTTGTTAGATTTTCATGTTTTCATACTTCACCAAGACCCATTTTTTCCATGAAGGTTCTATTCACCTCTCCTCCAAATCGAATTTCCTCACCTACAACACTTGTACTTGGAGAACCACTTTGCCTCCTTACTTGTCTTTGTTCATGTTGATTTTCGTGATGAGATACCCTATTGTACTCATGTTTTTATGGTCCCCCATTGGACCTCTACTGTGTGGCAGCACCGTCGAGTCTCCCTTGGTTAGAGCATCCGAGTTGAGTCATCATTAGTCATGGAGTCTATCTCGAGTCCCTTTGTATCCCGCTATCGTCCTCCATCCTTCATTTCTTGGTCCCTCTCTCGTGTTGCACATTATGGCCTTCAGTACCATTGTCCCCTATCCCTCATGATATTGTGTCAGTCGCTGCTAAGCCATTCATGCCCTTTACGCTCTAACAAGGGAATTCTTCCATCCGCTACTCAGTATCCCTCATTCCATCATCATCATTAGTGTATGTTTGTTTGTCTCTCTACTATTTTCTCTCGTGCCTTAGTTGGGGATCCCTCATCACCTCACCTATGGTGGACCTCCTTATGTCGACATCAACTCATTTACTCCAGAATCCAGGTCTAGAGAGCGGTGTACCTTGGTTCGAGCTCCTTTTAGGATGATCATGATCCATATACTCGATGGTCCAGTGATGCAACAACAACTATTGGTGATTCCTGGGTGTGTGTGAGATGTCTCAACCCTCATGAGGGGGTGGCCCTGCAGGTAGCCCCCCACATGCCCAGATGACTTCTTCATTTTCAGTCTTTGATACAGCTCCTTACATTTGATGATATCGGCCTCAGCTGCTTGCAACACCTTTTCGATTTGCATGTATCAGTCAGATTTTGCGAGCCCTTCCCTGAGTATAGGGGGAATTTGGGTTGTATTTGTATCTAATGTACTACAATATTATTGTATAAGTCCTAGTTTTTATTCCAGGAACAACATGTATGTGGGATTCATCATTCTATTTTCTGGCTCGTATTTATACCAGCATGTACTTTATAGTTCGGTTCCTTGTTTACTGGACATATTATTCTTTTGTACTTTGTCTCGGCGGGCATAGGTATGCCTCCCCCGCCGCCTTTCGCATAGGTGCCACTTCATAAACTAGAGACTTGTTGCACCTGTAAGTCTCATCTCCTCAGGGTCTGGTCCTTTAGCACATTCAACTACCTTACATTTCTCTCTCTGACTTCCCTTTTGATGTCTAGTGATTGAGTTCTTACAACGTACTTCGGTCATACAATTTGCTCCTAACACTCATACGTTGGGGGGAAATCTGTTACACCATTTTTTGGTCATCTAACCTACTATCATTAGATGAACCCAAGTACACCATGTAAGACCAATTTTACCCTAAGTAAAAGTTCTTTCACTATGTGAAATAACTTAGTAAAACACCTTTATTAAGTTGTTTATGGTCTAAACAGGAAACCCCAAAAGGAAATAATAAGAAAATCTATATTTGTTTATATTTACTGGTCATATTTAACCCAAAACAAGGAAATCAATTAAATAAATCCTTATTTATTTGATTATTCCCTAGGAATAAGTTATTTAAATCCTATTTAAATAATATTCCTAGTTAAATTTGACTAAATCATTTATAAATAATTAAATAAATCATTATTTATTTAATTATATTCCCAACATTTCCTTAAAATAGTAAATAAATCACTTATTTATTTATTATTTATAAATAAAGGAATTGACCCAAGTCAAAAATCCTTTTCCCTCCAACAAATATAATAAAATATTCCTAAAGGGTGGTTCTAGAATTTGATTAATAATATTTTATTCATGCACCAAGTTCTAGATCACCCTAATATTTTGTTATAAATAGAAGGGTTTCCCCATTCATTAGTCACCTTTTGTTTCTTATTAGATCACTCTGGATCTATACACTTGGTCACATTTTCTCCATTTTTTCCTTGTGAGCTCCCATTGAGTTCTATGTTTGTCTGGGTTTTCTACACCAACAAGAGAGAGAGATTCTAGATATAAATTGTTGAGGACTATCAAGAACACATCCCATTAAGGAGAACCGGAAAACAGCTTTCTTTTTTTCCTCTCAAGTGCCCCCTTTTAATATAATATAAAAAATTCTTTCAAATACATCGTTCTTGTCTTGTCTATTGGATGCATGGAGCCATATTTCATTACCGCTAATACCCCAAATGCTTAGATCCTGGATGTGATGAAAACATTATTTGACTGTTCAATTGTAGACTTAAAGATATTGGCAGCCATAATTGATGTTAGGGATATTTATTATGTGTAGCTTGTTAGCGCTCAAATCTACCTCAGGCTGAAATGAAGTAAACTCAAGGCTACATCAAACCACGCTCAGCCTCGTAGCTAGCCCTACGAGGACAGGAGAGGGCTCTCTTCGTCAATCTCGAGAAAATGAACAATAGGATGCGAGATGACTTACAATAAGAACTGATTTTAGGCTAGTAAAGAGATAGGTATGTTTGTTTTTTGGTTTTTGGGTTTTCGCTGGAGAAATGGGAAGACAGATTTTGGGTCCGGGGATAAGGTCAGACCTTTGCAGATTTCAAGTTGGGGCGAGGTAGGTGATGATCTTGATGCTTAAATTGGATGTATGGATAGATTAGACCGACGAGGAGCCTAAGAGGGCAAAGAAGAATCTGATCCTCTCCAAACAAATTCGAAACATATAGAACTAATCAATTCAAAGGCTGCTAATCGTAAACAATGGATTCAACCTTATTTCACTCATTCAACTTAGTTCAGAAGCATAATGAAAGATGTATACATTAAACATGAAGAAACTTGCGTAAAACAAAGAAGAAACACCATCAAGAACAACACCACAAGGATCCCAACAAGTGCAAAACCCCGATCTTTCCTAGCCAAAATATGAAAGTATGTATAATGATATCAAAAGTATCCCAAGAGTCCAACCTCTCCAACCTCTGAAAATGATTGAGAAATTACAATATATAGATCACTATAACACCTTTCCTCACCTCTAGGGGTCGAATTCCCTCTTCAGGGATCAGTTTCAACCAATTCTATTCATGGAACTACAATCTAGGCAGCTAACAACTTGCCTCTAAAAGAGTGGAAACTGATCCATTACATGATTTTTACGCTTTTTGTGAGTGAATCTTATAGAAGAGATAAAAATAAGCCAAAGTTACATGCCAAACATGAATTTACATCATAAAAACCCAAAAATTCTATCCATAAGCAAAACTGGTCCATACTAGGCGAAAAACTGAGCTGGCAGCTGAAGATTCAGGAAAAATTTCAAGTGGGTCGCTTCCAGCCGCAGGTCGCTTCATGTTCCAAAGCTGAATTTGAGGTATTTCCTCAAAGATCCAAATTGAGCTCATGATAGCTCGTTGGAAATCCCTCGGATGTCTAATTTCCAACCCAAGTGCAATTTCTGAATTTGGAGCTCATTTGACCCTCCAAAACTTCTTTCTCCCAGAAGTACTTCCTGTTGGTGCAAAAGGTGGCAGCAAGGTGGTTTTCATGGTGTTTTTGAGCTCTTTGACCATCCAGATTTTGATGAAATGCTTAGGTAATGTCTGAGGATGCATAACTAACCATGAAAAATCCAAAAATGCAAAAATTTCCTCCAGCAAGTTTCCCAAAAAAAGTGAGCATATGAGGGTGAGACCCACGCAGAATCGCAAAAACCTCGTTTTTTTACCCAAAAATTTGAAATGACAAAATTTTCTCCGAATTTGCCCAAATTCGGAGCGGAGGTCCTCCATCATGTGTCCTACCCAGTCAATGAAGCCTCGGCCAAAATCCGAAGTGGATTAGGCCTTTTCCGCCGTCTTAGTGCTTTGCGCAACCTCCTCTTCATGATCTTCATTCTCGCTTTGCAGACATGCATGCGAGCCCAATAATGGCCTTTCATGTGACGAAGCATGTCTTTGTTTCTATCATGATCCTGTGAATGTACCTACGCTGATGAAGAAGGCGAGACCCCTTCCACGCCATGTGGAGATAGTACTCGCGTTGCTGATGAAGTCAACGAGACCCCTTCCACCCCGGGTGGAGATAGTACTCGTCGTGATGCTGCAAACAAAGCTCTGTGACCTCTCTGATATGTTACCACCACTGGCGCACTGCTATGCTCCACCTCAGGAATGTCCGGCTGGTGTGAAGGCTCTCCCGCATCATGAACTGTCTCGGGAGGCGGCTGTGGCACTGTGAAAAAGTCACGAGAGATGAAATCCTCCCAAGTGATGCCCTACTGTGCCAACTGATGTAACACTATGATCTTGATCAAAGCGCAATGATATATACTCCTGTACTGCTACGCTGGGCTCGTCTTCTTTTGTACAAAAATCACCATCCTCTCTATGTTGCGATATATGAAGTACGGAATGTTCATCATACGTACCCTTGTGAAGTGCATCAACAAACGAATATGGTACGCAAAGAGACGGGCATATCTGCCCTCACAACTAAAATACTGAATGATGAGCTTCATCAGCGGTGCATACTCATCCCTCAAGAATCTGAATGGAAAAACTCTGCTCAAGTAACTCATATATCCAGTTTTTATGTATGGCTCATAGTGGAATTTCTCTAAATGCTGACGTTTGTTCCATTCCTCGCCTATGTTTGGTATGCCAGTGGCTTGAGCAATAGTCAAGGGTGACACAATGAAATCAACCCCGGCAAGATTTACCCGGCCATCCCGTAAATGTAGAACAAACAGACGGGCCAATTCACGATGAGGCCGGGTTTGTGCAACCATCTCACAAAATCTGAAACATGACAAATATCGAAAACAATCCATAGCTAATGGACATGCCTGCAACCGAGCCAAAGAAGTAGGCTCCTCTCTGCGATGATTACCACTTCTGTGATCTCTGTGGGACCCCCGTGGCACATTACCTTCAGTCACCGAATCACTGCCTGACCCTAGCTCATATTCCGACTCTGTCTCCGACATGGCTCTGACCAAGCTTTTGGCACTATGTATACTGATATGAAAGCAGTGCAAACAAAGTTATGAAGTGTGTTTTAACAGCCAACAAGTATCCCACCGTCAAAACACCATAAGGAAACAAACCATGGATAAAATCTCTGTTTTAAATGGATTGGAAAAGAGGCACAATCTCTGTTTTAAATGGAAGTGAAATTTTGACCAAAGGGAGCAGGCAACCTTCAGAATATTGAACAAGTCTTGTCAAAGGGAGCATGGCATCATATGAATGTTTTTGTCCATGAGTAATAACAACAAAAGTGTCAAATGGGCAGTTTGAAACAGAGTTATGAAAATGTTTTTAATATTGGGCAGTGAGACACAATACCACCACAGTCACCATGGAACAAAGGTTTTAAACATGGTACAATAATAGCAATGGTCACAATGGTATAATGGGCATGAGAAAAACATGGTTTTGATAATATATGGCAAGGCTGGATGTATCACTGACATAAAATAAGAGACAAACTCATGCAACCATCCATATTCATTTTAAAACCCTGAAAACGATATTGCCATGACTATGGGGTTTAAATCCTCCATTTGAAGTGTTTGAAACCACCAATGATGCCACCAACGCATTTAAAAACATCAAGCAATTGCAAAAAACCTGTTTGAAGGCCGATGAGAGCGATCCAAACAAGACTGGGCGCTCAAAATGAATTTTCGAACGTCTGTTGATGCGTGGGTCGCTCACCTTCTGTGTGGGTCGCTCGGCCCAGGTGGGTCGCTCCCCTTGCAACTTCAGACTGCGGAAATAGCCCACGTGGGTTGCTCTGCCCAGGTGGGTCGCTCGCGCCCAGGTGGGTCGCTCGAGCCCCAAAACTCTGTCCACGGAGTTTTAAAATTTGAAATCGGCCCTCCAATCTCCAAAACACGATTTGGGTGCTGTAGTTTGGTGCAAATGAAACTTACTTGGCTCTTATATATGATACAAATATCTTCACAATCAGATTTTGTTTCAAATCTAATTGAAAACCCATATTACAATGTTTTTGTAATTTCACATTTGGCTTTTTAAAATACAATCTTCTTTGGCTTTTCTGAGCTCGATTTTTGATGATTTTGCTGTCTTCTTGCAGGGATATGGCTATTTAGCTAAGGAAGAGACCAGGGGTCTGCCTTTGACATTTTCTTCTTGGTGAAAAAAGTACAATTTATTACAAAATAATAATGAACAATTTCTAGTTCCAAAACAGAGTTTTGGACTAGAAATGTTTTTTTTTTAAAATGCTAATGATAATAAAATAAAAATCACAATATGCGGAACCTTCCTCACCTTGCAGGCTTTATGACTGGTATACAAACGACTCAAAAACCCTAGACACTAAGACCAAAGACACTTATTGACATTTTAATGACCATATATGAAACGACAATGACTTTGAGTGATTTTTTGAGGAAATTTTTAAAATAGCACTGCAGGTGTAAACATGAGGAAACATAAGACGACAGACCCCTTCGTCAGTCCATGGCATGCTCCTAGTGGAAATGCAACGAAGTGGAACAAGCGAGACACCTAATAATGAATATGCAAAAGACGAAATGATCACTGACGGAGGGCTGCAAGGGCCGACTCTAACATTGGCTCCAATGGGGATGGTGGCTCCATGGAGATGCCAAGAACGGCAGATCTCTGGGGGAGTCAGACAGTGCCTTCATCCATTGGGCGATGGAATCATTATTTAAACGGATAACCAAAACCTTTGACACATTTATTGAATGAAAACTTGACTGAAAACTGACTCAAACCAACTCGATGGCAAACTGAAATAACTTGAAAAAACTGACTCAACAGACCAAACACAAATGACTCTCACTCAACTAAAAACTGACTCGATACTTAAACACAACCGACAAACTGGAAAAGATGCTCAAAGTAGAGCTTATTCAATACAACCTACTCTAATTGTGCTTTTCACCACCCGATCAAGTGTAATGGAACAGCCAATGCAACCATGCAAGCATGCTGGCTGCTGTTTGGATTTCTTCCCACATGCTTGCTTATGAACAACGAGAAATAACTACTAAAAGGAAACTCCCATGGAAACTTTGAACCAAGTGGACTGCTGATAAACTTGCAAAGCATAAATTGACTGGATGACTGCAAGAATATTGCGAATGGATCTTCATAAACATAGCTCTGGTCCAGATAATATCCATACCTTGATCTTAAACTTTTCCTCACATCTGCGGTGCTTTTCTTTGGTGATTGCAGCAAGCTGTCAAAATGATCCTGAAATTCATGAAAAATGAAACTCTGTTGCTGATTCCAGACTGAAAAAAAGCCTCCTTTATCAATCTCCTCATATGAATGGAAATCTTGACATGTGCTATGCAATGAACAATCTGTTAAACAAGACAATGAAGGTGACCTTTGAACAAGATTATCATCAACATTCTTTTCCAGCATATGGTTAGCTAATGGAGCAAAATTTTTATAACAAAAATCATCCAACACATGAGCAATAGGATCATCAAAAACTTGAGAAGACTGCTGCACTGTATCCCTTGAAACTGTATGACATCCTACTAGTTGTTCCTCTTTTTCTTGAGATATATTACGAAGATTCTGCCTTATAAACTGAAATGCTTCGAAACAAAAGGGTATAGAATCTTCCTGCATCATCAAATCATATATTTCATCTTCCACAACTTCATCTGTAATCTGACCTTCAATTGTATTGGATGGCTGCAAATCTGATGTTACAAGCTGCTCAAAAATCTCGTTATCTGTCTCATCCTCAACATTAACACTGAGAGATTGCTGATTTCCTATGGGCTGCTCATTTGAAGATTTACTATGCAATTTTTTTCTCAAAAACTGAAATGATTCAAAACATAAAGGTACAGAATCACCTTGAATCATTAAATCATGTGTGCCCACTTCCAAATCTTCAGCTGCAACTTGACAATCAATGACTTTCGAGGGCTGAAAATCTGAATATGAGAAGTTTTGAACAAGGCTTTCATTGCCCTCTAGATGGTCCAAATCAAGGCTTGCTGACGTTTGATTTCTGATTGCATGAAAGTTATCTCTAATGAACTGAAACGAATCAAAACACAAAGGCAAAGATCCTTCACTTACATCAAAATTTTCTGCACTTTCCTCATCATTGCCATAGCTGATATGCATCGGTTGATCACTGTACTCGAGCTGCTGAAAGTGAACTTCCTCCTCGCACAAACTAGCTGCTGATTTGTCTGCAAGATTAGATTCTTTTTGGAGAACATAATCATCATCATACTGATAAAACTGAGGCAATTCATCATCAAACATACACATCATATCAACAGCTCTCTCTTCTTCACACTGATCTATAAAACAATCACTATGACTACTGGGATCATAAACAAAATGTTTTGGGTCAGCAACTTGTTCTTGAATGTCATTTTCATTTTTTGCAGTCATTTTCCGCACCATCTCTTCTACTGTGTTTATGAAAAGATCAAGATTTCCCTCTGAAAGTGTCAGCTGCTCTGAAACATTCTTCTTTTCTTCTTCCTTCAACCTTGCCCTCAAGATCAGCAAATGAGCCTCTACATTCACTGCCTTGTTCTGCATCTCGTGAAGTGTTGCAATATTCTTTTCTCTCAGCTGAAACTCCATTTCCGGATCAAAGGCACTCGGGTAGTGCAAGAGAGTAGATCTAGGAGAAGGTCTTATATCAACTGGCATTGAATAATAAACTTGGTTAAATCTAGCAGAAAATTGTTGTACTGTCTCACCTGGCATTCTTTTCAACTGGTTATACTCCTCTATAATCAACAAAAAGTTCTGTCCGATCATCCACCTGTCAAGGAAAACTTTGACAAACTGCTGGAAATCTGTGATGCTCGCATCAGGCAGGGCTTTGAACCAACTCTTCACTTGGCTTTGCAAAGAAAGAGCAAAAAGCCTAATACTAACATCTTCATCATCAACTTCAAAAAGATCTAGAAAAGTCTCAACATTCTGCACATGTTGCTCAGCATTGACATTGTTACATTCACCGTCAAATCTTGGTAGATATAGGTCA
Source organism: Pinus albicaulis (assembly GCA_034641835.2). Taxonomy (NCBI): domain Eukaryota; kingdom Viridiplantae; phylum Streptophyta; class Pinopsida; order Pinales; family Pinaceae; genus Pinus; species Pinus albicaulis. Next base: position 518,549,373 of record CM076579.1, read on the forward strand.
TAATTTGCAGGAAAAGTATGAAGAACAGAAGGCAAAACAAGAGGTTTATACCGATCTGGAATTTTACAAGGTGTAGGGGCATGTACAAGAGCTGTGGGATTAGTTTTGTTTTCTGGCTCATCACTCTGTAGAGAGTCATCATAAGATGTGGGAAAAGTAAGGAGACCGGGATCAAAGGGAAACTCAACATTTACACTTTTTGAATGGGTCGAGTGAAGATTTTGATGACCTTTCTCATACAACAAACTTTGAAAAACTTTCAGGATAGCTTCAAGACCAGCAAAGAAGTAATTTACGAGAAAGAAGATTAGATCCTGAATACCATTCCACTTTAGATACCTAAACTTTGTGTAAGATCCATCCATTTTCTCAGAGAAAGAGTCAGTCCTCCAGACTTTGAATTGGAGTCACCAGGTGAATGATTTCAGCCTTCTTATGTCTGATCGTTGTCCACCATCAACCATCAGATCTGATCTTGATACATATACTGGGGCATTTGCAAATCAAGGGACACATTCACAAGCTAAACCGGAGATCGACTGAAGAAGCTTTTATCTACTATGCACTCGCAGAGCAATGTGCAGTTCGAAGGCTACCTGGCGTGACTTCAGACTCCGTCTATAGCAAATGACAGTAACAAGCAAACCATTTTCTTCCCTAGTATGGTCGCCACTATGTTAGCGCTCAAATCTACCTCAGGCTGAAATGAAGTAAACTCAAGGCTACATCAAACCACGCTCAGCCTCGTAGCTAGCCCTACGAGGACAGGAGAGGGCTCTCTCCGTCAATCTCGAGAAAATGAACAATAGGATGCGAGATGACTTACAATAAGAACTGATTTTAGGCTAGTAAAGAGATAAGAATGTTTGTTTTTTCGTTTTTTGGGTTTTCGCTGGAGTAATGGGAAAACAAATTTTGGGTCCGGGGATAAGGTCAGACCTCTGCAGAGTTCAAGTTGGGGCGAGGTAGGTGATGATCTTGATGCTTTAAATTGGATGTATGGATAGATTAGACCGACGAGGAGATGAAGAGGGCAAAGAAGAACTTGGATCCTCTCCAAACAGCTGAAAACATATAGAACTAACTGAATTCAAAGGCCAAGCACTGTAAACAATGGATTCAACCTTATTTCACTCATTCAACTTAGTTCAGAAGCATAATGAAAGGATGGCATACATTAAACATGAAGAAACTTACAGTAAACAAAGAATAAACACCATCAAGAACAGAACACCACAAGGATCCCAACAAGTGCCGCAAAACCCCTGATCTTTCCTTAGCCAAAATATGAAAAGTATGTACAATGATATCAAAAGTATCCCAAGAGTCCAACCTCTCCAACCCCTGAAAATGATTGAGAAATTACAATATATAGATCACTCTAACCCCTTTCCCCACCTCTAGGGGTCGAATTCCCTCTTCAGGGATCAGTTTCAACCAATTCTAATCATGGAACTACAATCTAGGCACCTAACAACTTGCCTCTAAAAGAGTGGAAACTGATCCATTACATGATTTTTTACTCATTTGAGAGTGAATCTTCTAGAAGAGATAAAAATAAGCCAAATTTACATGCCAAACATGAATTTACATCATAAAAACCCAAAAATTCTATCCACAAGCAAAACTGGTCCATACTAGGCGAAATACTGAGCTGGCAGCTGAAAATTCAGGAAAAATTTCAAGTGGGTCGCTCTTGAGCCGTGTGGGTCGCTCATGTTCCAGGCTGAATTTGAGGTACTTCCCGGCATCCAAATTGAGCTCATGATAGCTCGTTGGAAAGCCCTGGATGTCTACTTTCCAACCCAAGTGGAATTTATGAATTTGGAGTTGATTTGACCCTCCAAAACCGCATTCTCCCAGAGGTACTCCCTGCTGGTGCAAAAGGTGGCAGCAAGGTGGTTTTCATGGTGTTTTTGAGCTGTTTGACCATCCAGATTTTGATGAAATGCTAAATTGACTTCAGAGGATGCATAATTAACCATGAAAAATCCAAAAATGTAAAAATCTCCTCCAGCAAGTGTCCCAAAAAAAAATGAGCGCATGAGCGCGCGACCCACGTAACTGCAAAACCTGTTTTTTTACCCAAAAATTTGAAAATGACAAAATTTTCTCCGAATTTGCCCAAATTCGGAGCGGAGGTCCTCCATCATGTGTCCTGCCCAGTCAATGAATCCTCGGCCAAAATCCGAAGTGGATTAGGCATTTTCTGCCGTCTAAGTGCCTTGCGCAACCTCCTCTTCATGATCTTCATTCTCGCTTTGCACACATGCATGCGAGCCCAGTAATGGCCTTTCATGTGGCGAAGCATGTCCTTGTTTCTATCATGATCCTGTGAATGTACCTACGCTGATGAAGAAGGCGAGACCCCTTCCACATCATGTGGAGATAATACTCGCGCTGCTGATGAAGTCAACGAGACCCCTTCCACCCCGGGTGGAGATAGTACTCGTCGTGTCGCTGCAAATAAGGCCCTGTGGCCTCGCTGATATGTCTGAACCAACGGAGTGCTGATATGCTCAACCTCAAGTATGTCCGGCTGGTGTGAAGGCTCTCCTGCATCATGAACTGTCTCGAGAAGCGGTTGTGGCACTCTGAAAAAGTCTCTAGAAATGAAATCCTCCCATGTGATGCCCTGCTCTGCCAACTGATGCGACACCATGATCTTGATCAAAGCGAAATGATATATACTCCTGTACTGCTGCACTGGGCTCGTCTTCTTCTGCACAAACATCACCATCCTCTCTATGTTGCGGTATATGAAATACGGGATATTCATCATACGTACCCTTGTGAAGTGCATCAACAAACGAATATGGTACGCGAAAAGACGAGCATACCTGCCCTCACAACTAAAATACTGAATGATGAGCTTCATCGGCGGTGCATACTCATCTCTCAAGAATCTGAATGGAAAAACTCTGCTCAAGTAACCCATATATCCAGTTTTAATATATGGCTCATAGTGAAATTTCTCTAAATGCTGACCCTTGTTCCATTCCTCGCCCATGTTTGGTATACCAGTGGCTTGAGCAATAGTCAAGGGTGATACAATGAAATCAACCCCAGCAAGACTTACCCGACCATCCCGTAAATGAAGAACAAACAGACGGGCCAATTCACGATGAGGCCGGGTTTGTGCAACCATCTCACAAAATCTGAAACATGACAAGTATCGGAAACAATCCATAGCTAATGGACATGCCTGCAACCGAGCCAAAGAAGTAGGCTCCTCTCTGCGATGATCACCACTTCTATGATCTCTGCGGGACCCCCGTGGCACATTACCTTCAGTCACCGAATCATTGCTTGACCCTAGCTCATATTCTGACTCTGTCACCGACATGGCTCTGACCAAGCTTTTGGCACTGTGTATACTGATATGAAAGCAATGCAAACCAAGTTATGAAGTGTGTTTTAACAGCCAACAAGTATCCCACCGTCAAAACACCATAAGGAAACAAACCATGGATAAAATCTCTGTTTTAAATGGATTGGAAAAGAGGCACAATCTCTGTTTTAAATGGAAGTGAAATTTTGACCAAAGGGAGCAGGCAACCTTCAGAATATTGAACAAGTCTTGTCAAAGGGAGCATGGCATCATATGAATGCTTTTGTCCATGAGTAATAACAACAAGGGTGTCAAATGGGCAGTTTGAAACAGAGTTATGAAAATGTTTTTATCTTTGGGCAGTGAGACACTATTAACCATAATCACCATGGAACAAAAGTTTTGAACATGGTATTAATAATAGTAATGACCACAATGGTATAATGGGCATGAGAAAACATGGTTTTGATAATATATGGCAAGGCTGGATGTATCACTGACATAAAATAAGTGACAAACTCATGCAACCATCCATATTCATTTTAAAACCCTGAAAACGATATTGCCATGACTGTGGGGTTTTAAATCCTCCGTTTGAAACGTTTGAAACCACCAATGATGCCACCAACGCATTTAAAAACATCAAGCAATTGCAAAAAACCTGTTTGAAGGCCGATGAGAGCGATCCAAACAAGATTGGGCGCTCAAAATGAATTTTCGAACCTCTGTTGATGCGTGGGTCGCTCACCTTCTGCGTGGGTCGCTCGGCCCAGGTGGGTCGCTCCCCTTGCAACTTCACACTGCGGAAATAACCCACGTGGGTCGCTCTGCCCAGGTGGGTCGCTCGCGCCCAGGTGGGTCGCTCGAGCCCCAAAACTCTGTCCACGCAGTTTTAAAACTTGAAATCGGCCCTCCAATCTCCAAAACACGATTTGGGTGCTGTAGTTTGGTGCAAATGAAACTTGCTTGGCTCTTATATATGATACAAATATCTTCACAATCAGATTTTGTTTCAAATCTAATTGAAAACCCATATTACAATGTTTTTGTAATTTCACATTTGGCTTTTTAAAATACAATCTTCTTTGGCTTTTCTGAGCTCGATTTTTGATGATTTTGCTGTCTTCTTGCAGGGATATGGCTATTTAGCTAAGGAAGAGACCAGGGGTCTGCCTTTGACATTTTCTTCTTGGTGAAAAAAGTACAATTTATTACAAAATAATAATGAACAATTTCTAGTTCCAAAACAGAGCTTTGGACTAGAAATGTTTTTTTTTTTTAAATGCTAATGATAATAAAATAAAAATCACAATATGCGGAACCTTCCTCACCTTGCAGGCTTTATGACTGGTATACAAATGACTCAAAAACCCTAGACACTAAGACCAAAGACACTTATTGACATTTTAATGACCATATATGAAACGACAATGACTTTGAGTGATTTTTTGAGGAAATTTTTAAAATAGCACTGCAGGTGTAAACATGAGGAAACATAAGACGACAGACCCCTTCGTCAGTCCATGGCATGCTCCTAGTGGAAATGCAACGAAGTGGAACAAGCGAGACACCTAATAATGAATATGCAAAAGACGAAACGATCACTGACGGAGGGCTGCAAGGGCCGACTCTAACATAGCTAAAGTGATATTTTATGACGAAAGATTCATACTAACAATTGGCGACTCCACACGGGTTTTCTTTTGCGACCGCTGTCGTTTTATATATTCCTGCATATCCAGCTATTTTCAGACCTTAGGGTTTCTCTTTAGTTTTCTGTTCTTCCTATTTTTATGGTGCCTTTCACCTCTAAAACCCTCAAATATTAAAATTTTTAACTTACGTGTGTTTCTGGCCCTATTGCGTAGGTGACGGAATCAATATAAATGGGCAAACAATTTTTACAAAATGCGCCGCCCAAGAGACACGGATCCTGGAGTCGCACTTATTATTTGGCCTTGACACGAATTTGGAGGGCGCACTTTTACGCCCAAAGCGCGACTTTGGTCGGCAGGAGTCGGAACACACGACACTTTTTTCTGCAATTTTCCAGCAATTTTTTTGGGTTTGTCTGAAGCTTCTGTCAGGGTTTTCCAGCCTCCGTCTCCACCTGTTTGGACCTTTTTCTGATATTTTTCACTCAACTAAGTGGGAATCTTGCCCCTTAGGGTTTTAGTACCCTCCACTTTTTGTGGGCGAGTTTTAGCTATTTCAGACGTCTGCATTTTTAGAGTTTCAGCCTTCTTCTTTTCAGATCTGATACCTCCTCTTCAAATCCCTTTAGATCAGCTCTTATCCCTTTCAAATCACCTCATATAGTTTTGTTTGGGTTTACCTCTAGGGCCACCTCTTTGTCTCTCCTACCTTTAGCTGATTTTCCCTTTTGTTACAACAACCTTGCCTCTGCCTCTTTGTTGTTCTCTGCACCTCTTTCCAGCAGGTTTATCCTTTAGATCCCTGTCCCTCCCGACCTTAGATCTATCAGCCTCTTTTTCACGTGTTTTGACTAGATTTTTTTCCCTCTTTTTAGACTAGTTTTGAGAGACCTTCCTTCTTGGGTTAGATCGATGCATTGTTAGTTGTTAATTTTCTGTTATTTCAGAATTTTATACTGTTATTTGCAGATTTATTTTTAGTTACACAACACACTTTTTATTTTACTCTCAAAACGTCTAGGTTTAATAAATTAAAATCAACACATGCCACACACTGACCCTAAGTGAAGAAGAGCCTCGTTAACACCGCCTAGCACAGACTTTAAAACCAATTGACACTGCACCTATCTGCCTTTGTTTCGACATTGACCTCACTTGATTTTGCACCTCCCTGCCCTTGTCAGTTTTTCTTCTTCCCATCATCATTGCGCCCCCAAGGCGCTTATCCCGGAGACTTCTTGGCCTTCACCCTCAGTTTCCGGTTGGTCGAATTCCTCCTTCCCGTCGTCATCAAGTAAGTCCTCCCTCGAGTCCGCACTCTGACTCTTCTTCTGATTGTTCAGATTCTCCCCCTACTCCTGGTTCTCCCCCTGTTACCTTCACCATGTCTATTTGAGGGCCTAGCACTAGCGGAAACCCCAATTCTATTGCTGGGTCCATTTCCAGTGGAACCACTACGGGACCTACCTCGACTGCCCCTTTGCTCCCTTATATGGCCGGTCTCAGTTTCCCCGACTTCAATCAGCTGATCAATGATCCTATCCACCACGATGTTAGTTGGCCTGCTATGCCAACCAAGCTCCCCTCCGACATTCCCAAGTTCGAAGGCCTTGCTAGTGAAGATCCCTCCAACCATATTCGATCTTTCCATATGTGGTGTTCCTCCAATTCCATTACGGATGATTCCATCCGTCTTAGATTGTTCCAACGCACGCTTACCGGCAAAGCTTATAAATATGTTGATCAGGCCACCTCCTCCCATACCACTTTTGCGAGCATTGCCCAAGACTTTTTATCTTATTTCCAGCTACCCCTTTGATACGACACTGGTACCAAGCTTTTAACTTCTTTCCGTCAATCCTCTTCGACCCGCCTTTCCGCTCATGTCCAAGAATGGCGGCAAAGAAGAAGCTTGTGTCGCACTCCTACCTTTGAATATCGGGTTTATATGGACTGGTTCCTTTGCTCTCTCTTACCACCCATTGGCAAAGATGTTGCCTTCCATTTCCCTCAAACCGAAGAAGCCGCCCTCCAAATAGCCTTGAAATATGACCTTATCTATGCTCAATCTGGTTATGTTTATACCATCCTTCCTGACCTCCCCAAACCCGGTGGCACTAATGCCCAGGGGGCATCTCACTCTGTTGACGGTATCATTGGAGCTCTTTCACATACTATTGCTCAACCTCTTATGGGCTATGGTTTCCCTCCAGGAGGGGCCAGCACCTCTAGCACTTTTCCCCCTCCAAGTAGCATGTATCCAGGATACGGCATGCCTCCTCCTTTTTCCCACCCTCCTGCTTACCTCAATGTCGCCCATCCTAACCCTTATCCTTACCCACAGCCTGGTGTCCCAGCTCCTCCAGCATTTGGACCTCTCCCTCCCTTACCTTTTCAACCCCCGCAGCCGCACTTACTACCCCCTCCAGGGAAAGTCTTTGCGCAGCAGGGCGCGACTAATCCTCTTCCTTCTCCAAGAAAGAGGAAAGGAAATCAATCTACCTCTGGTAATCGTGGACCCAATCCTCCAAGTCCTAATTCTAACACTGCTAACCAGCCACAGGGCTCTCAACCCAAGCCGGACAAGCCTCTTCGCACCAATAAGCCCTGTTCGTGTTGCAGTGTTTATGGTCATTACACTCACGATTGTCCCCTATTACCACAGATGCGGTAGATATGGGAGTCTTAGGCCACCGTGTGAGGACAGCATTCCTCCCCTACTATCCCTCCCAATACGGCTACTTCTCAATCCGTTGTGTTTACCGATCCTTTCCCTCAACAAGGATTCGTGGCCACTCAACCACCTCATGCCCCGGTAACCACTCAACCTTCCCCTTCTGGTTCCTCCGATTACCAGATTCACATGATGGCCTCTGACCAACCTATCACCATCGACCTTAACCTTCAAACTTGGTCTCGTCAGTACTCCACGCCTCCCGTTCCATCTTTCCCCGAGTCCTCATCTTCAGGTCCTACAGAGCCTCTGTCGACACCTGATGGTCCCTTGCAAATCCCTCCACCCAAAGCTGAGGTTCATAACAAGATTCCTAAGGGGCCATTACGCTGAAATGTTGCCTCTGGTCGGGCTGCCCATTCATATAGCATAGTAGATGATCTGACACAATCTCCTACGGCCATTTCAACACTTGAAATCCTCCAGTCGTGTCCTTCTCAAAAGAAGGCTCTACTATCTGTCGTGGGTGCTGTATATCCTGTTGATGGCCAATTGATTATTTACGACGCCCATCAGTCAGACCACCCCCCCCCCTTCCTGCTTCTGTTGCTTTCCAAATCCCAGTCAAAATCCGAAATGCCAACGTCGCTCGGTGTATTATTGATGAGGGGGCATATACCTGTGTGATGTCTGCTTCGGTTTGGAAACAACTTGGATCTCCTGAGCTGGCCCCTTCCACAATCACCCTTCGTGCATGGGATGGCCATGCCTCCTAGCCCATCGGCCTTTTCCGTAACTGTCCCATCACCCTTGCGGGCAAGACTGTTTGCATCGACATTGAAGTTATCGACGCCCCTCTTGACTATAACATTATTTTGGGGCGTAGTTACACCTATGCCATGTTTTCCGTCCCATCCGCAGTCCACCACAAGATGTTTTTCCCTCATAATGGAAAGATAGTCACAATTGACCAGTTGACATATCATGAGACAAAATCTCAGACTTCCCCTGAGTCCACCATCTCTGTTGTCACCAATAAGCCAACCATTGATCCTTTGACCAGTGTTTCCCCCGGTGTCTATAAATACTCCTCCTTGCTTGGAACCTTCCCTGGTCTTCCTCCTCCTCTTGTCTCAGATCCCAGCTCGGCGAATGTTTGCATGATGCAATCGTCTCGGGCCGACTTCACACAGCCCCCTTCGGCCAGTCAGCAACCCCAAACTCGCCCACCGCTACCTGCTCCTAGCCCTTCACCACTGCCAACTGGACCTCTTCCTGCTGGCCTTTCCCCTACAGCTGGTACCCATGAGCCTCTCTACCCTCCTGGGTCAGTTCCCCCAAGTCTTAACCATCTTGGCGCTGTCCCTCCTTGCCATTACTCTGCTGGTCAGATACCCTTCCTTGCTCCCCCTCCTGGAGCCACTGCTAAACTCTTCTTTTAACGAGTGTGGGTGCACTTTGGGATCCCATAGTCTATCATATCAGATCATGATAGCAGGTTCCTCAGTACATTTTTGTCCAGCCTTTGGTCAATGTTGGACACCAAGCTCACCAAGTCCACAACTTTCCATCCCCAAACTGATGGCCAGATAGAGGTCGTCAACAGGATGATTGTACACATTCTACGCATGTACAATTCAAAGCATCCACGCACATGGGATTAGAGCCTCCCCTATGTACAACACAGTTATAACCAGGATCTCCATAGCTCAACCGGCCACAACCCCTTTCAGGTGGGCTTGGGATTCCAACCACTATGTCCCATTGACATAGCCATGCCATTTATGGCTACTTAGGCTGATTTGGCTCATGTCCAGTCTGAAGCTGACAAAGCGAACAACTTCATCGAGCGCATTCATCGCATCTGCCAATAGGTTCATGACATATAGGACAGAGCCAATGCTAAGTACAAGCAATGACATGATCAACATCGAGTGCCACACAACTTCCACATGGACGAAAAAGTGTGGCTACATTTGCAGAAGGAGCGCCTCCCTGGACCCCACCACAAGCTTCGCCCGCTCCGATATGGGTCGTACACCATCACCAAGGCTATAGGGAACAATGCCTTCGAGCTCAGTATTCCACCATTCCTTGGTCTGCACCCAGTATTCAATGTATATCACCTTCGTACCTACTTCCCACCTCCATTGGACACCTATGAAATTGCAGAAGAACTCACACCAAAAGATTTAGACCCAGACTGCATGGAACAGGCCACCACAGATTGTATCATGGACATGAAAATCAAGAACACTTTCCAACATAAGATCCAATTGTATCGGGTTTTCAAAGCTGGCCAACTCCTGCACCAAGGCAAGTGGTTCACCAAGGACCAAGTTGAGCAGAAGTTTCCTCATCTCATGGAGGAACTCAACGCAATGGCGACCATTTCTTCCTAAGGGGGGAGGAATGATCTAGGTGGATATTGGTGGCCACCCACCTATTCCACTTGGGGCCCTACCATTGTCTCTTTCATTTTTTCAGTTTCAGCACAACTTACTATTTTTAGCAGTTTTTCAGGTCCTGAACTTCCGGAGCCATTTTGAGTCCCTAAACGACGTTTTTTGGGCATCGTTCCTTCGATGAATATGATTTCATTTAAAAATTAATATTTTCAACAAAAATTGTAGTCCTCGGATAGATATTTCTAACGATGTATCATGTGCATCAAACAGAGATAATATGCCAAAGTTACGTCCCAAGGAAGTTGAAACACCAATTTACCCAAACGGGGCCCATAGTTTTGGCACTTCATCTCCTAGGGTTAGGTTTTTGGATGTTTAGGGTTTTCCATTGTTTCTAAATAATAATTAGGTTCTCGAGCCTCATTTCAACTTAGTTCAGAGGCCTGTAGCTGCCACGTATCTTCTCAGAGATAAGCTACCTGCACCCTAGCTAGTTTATTTCCATTATGTCTATAAGAAAATTTCAGTTCTTTGATATTAATGAAATGAAGTTTTATTTCCGCTGCATATTTGTATTTATGGTAATATATGTATTTTGTTGCATTCCTGCATAAATATGGATCACTGAGCCACTACCACAATACCTTGTGCCCACGCTTAGCTTCAAAATAACCAGATCTGACCTCAGGGCTTTGGTCGCACCATTAACATGTTGTGCCAACGACTTAGCTTCAGCAGGTCACTACCAGGGCCTTACCTACCCGTGGCTATGCTTCAATAGACCCAGATCTAGAATGTGCACTAGAATCTGACCTCAATCCACTACGTGAGCTCCATCCGACGTACCTGTGTGATTCAAGAAATCGAAAGTACAACCAAAAACAAAAATAGCATGGAGAATATCTCATGGGCGAATGTGTGAAAATGAACTTGAGGTCACCTCTATAACTTTGTGAGTGACCGCTTGGGTCTTTGATCATATCAACATGCAGTTAGTCCAACTCATAAAATATTAAATTAATTCATAACTTAACTTTTTCTTAACCAATTGGGGAAATTTATAGGTCGATTTTGATCCTCTCGAAAAAAGGAATCTATTAGATATAATTTTTTGAGATTCAAATTTGTTAAGTAAGTCATTAATCTATGACCATTTCCATGAGAGGTAGTCTGATTAGGTGCTCAATATTTAGCTCAAAAATAAAAATAAAAATCATAATTTCTCGAAACCAAGATGATAGCGTAGAGATCGTCACCATGATTCCAACGCAACTTGTTTCATAAAAATCCGAGTTCGTATGAGTAAGTTATGGTATGTTGTTCGTTTTCCTAAACAGGAAAAAAAATGAGCAGAATAGGTACAAGGATGATGTGGCAGCCCAGTATGCAAAAATAAATCTTCTGGGAATATTCTTCAGGTTTCTGCCAATGAGGCTGTGACAAGTGGCACTTTCTAATTCGTCAGTTTGGTCTATGTGGGTGAAATTATCCTAATGGTTATAAGGTGGAATTGTATTTTTTATTTATTTAATTTAATTATGATTTAAATATTATATATATTTATATATATTATATAATATAATATGTTATATGTTTTTGATATATATATATATATAATTAAATTTTATCTTAAAACCATATCAATTAAACCAAAGTTTCAACCAAATGACAATTCCACATTAAATCAAGGTTGTAATCCACATTTCAAATATGCATGGTCTGTTTTGTTATAAACCATAATCACAGTGGCGGATTATTCAAAGAAAGGTCAATGCAAATTCCGCATTAATTTTTATGCACAAAAAGCCTTGTGTAATGGGGCAGGGTCGGGTTTGAACCCCAGATCTCCGCCCCATGAACCAAGTGCTTTCATTGTTAAGTCATGGAGCGCATTCGGACCGGCGGAGTGCAAAGGGGCCAACCCGCAGCCAACCCTTCCACCATATAACCATATAAATATGACCAAGTGTCGCAGTTAAGGCATTTATTGCAACTAGTGCATATTAACTGTCCTTACCGTTAATTAAATAAGCAGTTAAGTTGAGATTAACTTGGCGGCATATCTATAGGCACCCCTAATTTCAGAGGACTTCCACTTTTAATGGAGCTAACTGGCAGTTAGCCAGATTTAGAGGCAGTTTCCTAGGGAAATTTGTTTTTGCCATAATGGAGGCAATATTCGACCAAATTTGGAAAATTAATAGTCAATTTTAGATGGTTTTGGCATTCTAGAGACAATGGTACAGGTTTCAGAGGCTTAAAATGACTTATACATGTGATTTTTCTACAGGGAAGTTCAAGGGAGCCAGGGTCACCAGGGAAGGAGGTCAAGTATGGACTAGCCAGAGTCAGTTTTCAGTAATTGGACAATCATTTTTAGATGATTTGTATGTTATGAAGAAAATAGAATAGGTTTTAGTAGCATTTGAATAATGTGCACAACACTTTTTCAAAATTTGAGCTAATACAAGAGGCCCAAGCTATGGATCTGGACCAAGGAAATGTAGCCCAAGAGGGGTGGACTCCATCAAAAACTTGTGTTGATGGCTCTGTTTATGGTTTTCTGTACATGTTTATGTTGTTTTTCAGTTCTTACTTATTTTTTTTAGTTTTAGTAATTTCAACATAAAACACACGACAATTTTTTATTTTAACACCCACCTACACCAAGGAAACTAAAGCACCATAAGAAAACAAGAAGGAAATAAATTATAATTAAAAACTTGCAATTAGCATAGAATAACTAACATATCTGGTTCAGATCATAGTCGTAACTTACTAATTTCTCATGATTTTTTTGAATAAACCACTTAGCACTCATTGCATCGGGTGAATCTAATTAAATTATTATCTTAATCATCTGGGTTGTCCACTGTGGAATTTGAATCTAGTTGCAAAAATTAACACTTTCAAGGGTGAGAATAAGAAACAAAGTGAATTTCTACATGAGGATGAATCATAGATAAGATCTACGATGAAGAGTGAAAGATAGAGAAACAAAGAGAACAACTTGGCACTGCCACATCACTATGAACTCCATGTCATCATCTCCAAGTTGTAACTTATACTATTGTCGTCTATATTTCAAATGTTTCCTTGTGTCATGCCACATCATCATGTGTAACTTAATGATGTATTATCAAGAAAAGGAAAAAATGTAATGTATGGAAGTACAAGAGTCATATGTGGAATATGAAAATTCACTTAGTCATATATGGAAAAAAAATTCTTTAGGAGAAGTCCAAAGGTCATTTAGAGAATTCCAATAGTCATTTCAAAGTTCAAGAGTTGTTTAGAAGTCCAAGAGTCATGAGGATACTTCAAGATTAAAGAAGAGATGAAAGGTCATTCCTCTTGTTATAAAAGAAACCTCATAACTCAATCAAGGGGCTTTTTGTAGGCTTAATATTTGGAGAGCTAGTGTTGGCTTCTCGAACTTGGCATAGGAGAGGAAACTGTTCTTTGGAGAAGTAATAAGTGACTAATATTCCACTACTAGAACTAGTGCCTCACTATCATAACTGTGTACTTAGATATTTCACCTAATATTAAAACTCATTGAGAGAAAAAACTTTTATGGATGTATCGTGAATGTTTTAATATTATTCTTTGGATATTTTTATTTATATGTTAGCATTCTCATGTACTAAAGAAATTTAACTATTTCAGTGGATTTGGTGCTTATCTTGTTGAATGTGTGTTGTATTTGTTTTCATGAATTGTTGTTAACTTATGAACTAATTGCATGTTAATAAATGAATATTTCATTACTCTCATGTGCCTTCTCTAGGATAATACGATTACATTCCTTCAGGGGACCCACTCTTTTCTCCCTTCGTGAAAGTCTCCTTTTACACATTGCAATTTATGCATCACAATGTCAACTTACTTGCTTATTCAAAGGTTATGTGGACAATCTCGTATGTTATTCATTGAAACCAAGGCGAACATTACAATTATGCTGGTTAGGCTGATACTTTGGATGGGGCTCCTACTCCAAATGATGTGAGGTCTAATTGGGACTTCACATCAGGGAGATCCCATGTATGTTGGTGATATCCAACACCATAAATTTATGGCACTAGAGGGAGGGGAAGATGACAAGTTTTTCCCAATGAGTTTGTTTTTAATATCTTATCTTTAATGGCTCTTTCCAAAATCATAATCTCGAAGTGTTTTTCTAACCTATCCCCTCAAAAAAAATTCATCTCTAAGGAAAAAATTTATGACTTGTATCAAAAACATTTTGATGGTGAGGGAAGTACATTCATAGCTAAACATATATCTGATTATTTTGGTTTTTGTAAATCTCATAAAATCAATGAGGAAGATGGTGTTTATGTACTATTAACCCTCACCCTTGAAGGTCATGTTAATTGATGGTGTTATACCTTACCATGTGCTTCCATCCATTCATTCGATCAATTAATTAAGGAGCTTCATCAAGATTTTCATAGGTATGATTACCAAGATGATGTTAAAAGGATTAATCAACTAAGAATGTACCATAATGAATCAATTGAGGATTTTTATAATCGATTATTTTACTTATGCCAATGAGTTTCCTGGAGAAGATACATATTGGGACTTCCTTAAAAGGAAGTTTGAAAATTTGGTTCAAATAACTTTACATGATGAATCTAAACCCCCCGATGATCCTTCTCTCCTAACTTTTGTAAATCTTGGCACACCTACAATTCCAGAGAAGAAACCTACTGTCTCTTTTGTTCCTTTTCCTACTCCTTTTCTGATACCAGTTGGGGTTCCTATATGTATTAATGATCAGGTTTGGAAATCTACAAATCAAATTCCTAATCCATATTCTCAACCATCATCCACTTCCCATAATCCCTTTCTGGCTTAGGATAATTTGTAATTGTTTAGAGAAACAATGGTGAAGGCCAATTCCATGATCTTTCAAGATTAAATTATCACTAATAACTCTAGTTGAATATTATTTGAATCCATGTCATCCTCTATCATATCTTTCTCATGATCCCTCACCCCTTGATCTCCTTGGTTAACCTATTCCAAATCCAAGTAGTGATCAGACGCAAGGTAGTAATTTTTCATAGGTAGAAGAAAAGGAAGGTGGGGATTCTTTCTATATTTATTCTCCTTTTTAAAGTCCTTCTGAAGATAATTTTCCTCCATCCTTGGTTTATTATAAATATAGAAATCTCGATAATTAATGAAAGAAAATGTATTCTCCTAATCCATTTAAAGTCCCGGGAAACTGAAATTCTGATGATGATGATTATATTGATGTACATGGTGATGAATTCCCAAGAGCATCTAATGATATTTTAGCTTCTCAAGAATGTGTTGAATTAAAATATTTAGATCTAGAATCTAATTTAGTTAAAGAAGATGTTCTTATTGAAACTACTTCTTCAGTTGACTATCCCTTGAGCCATAGTGTTTGCAATGCATACTCATAAAGTAAATCATCTACTGGGAATATTTATGAACTGAAAAAAGGTGGTGAGATTATCCATGATGAGGAATAAGGTAAGAAACTCATCAAGTATCTGTCCCATTCCCCACCATTTCCTGCCTTGCATGAATAAATATTATTCAGTTAAAGTTACTCATGATATCTTTCCAACCCATTCATTCTAGTCTCTTAGATGTTCAATTAGAAAAATATTTTGACTTGGGTAATATATTTGTTGAGGTTGTAAAATTTGATCCAATAAGTGATGAATATGGTTGTCATCAAGATAGTGGTGATCTTGATCATATTCAATATTTACAATGGAATTCTACAATATTTGAAAATTCCAGGACTTGTCAGGAAATCGAGGCCCTTCAACTTCTGTTGATAGTTTATCAGGTTCTCACGACTCTGGTAAGATCCTCAAACTAAATTAGATTTTTATTTTCTTACAAAATTCTTTCCTTAGAATGGTTTCACTGGATGTAAATTCCTTCTTGAAATATGTTTGGTATTTTGGATATATCTTTTTTAACTTTCAAGATTCAGTCTCACCTCAGATTGAAGGTTCTATTTTATTTAGTTCATCACCATGAAAATATCTCATGTAAAACTTGGGTTTGAAGTGTATACCTTTCATGGATGGAAAAAGATATGAAGCCAATCATTTTAAAGATTATCATTGGCTGAAATATTCATACTTGGCATATTATTTTGAAAATAATCAGCTCCTAGTTTTTCTTGTGAATGTTATGACGCTAATCATTTTTATTTTAGCACCAAATATCCTCTTGAGTGTTAGTGAATGCTTTGATTATTTTGTGAATCAAGTTCCTCTTTTTGACCCATTATATCTCGATTGGTGTCACTTATTTTCTCTACTAGCATTCCTTTTCAATTCTTTCAATAATTATGATGTTAGTACAGTTTCTAACAAGTCATGAGGAAAATTTTTGTTACAGTCAACACACGAGGAGGATGACTCTAGTGTTCAAATAATTTGTAAGGCTATTCAAACTCATCTACTTATTTTTTCACTGATCAAGAGTCTTGTGCCTTAATCAGTTCATTTGATCATGATAACAATGTCTTTCAATTTGTTATTTTCCCACCAATATATCTGATGACAATTGTTTTAAATAAATTGAACCTTATCATTTATCATCTCAATATTAAAATACTTGTCAAGTAGTAGAATCACTTCAATATTTTTTATGGTTATGTTAGGACCTCAATATCTTGACAAGCCTTTTGAACATGATTGAATCCATTTTCCCTTACAAGATTCTCATCTCGATTCCATGTTATTAATTCGAAGTTCATCCTTTCATGGATTTCAAGATTTTTAAAAGCATTGCTATGAATTTCACGATCCAATATATGATCAATTAGAAGCATCTTATTAGATCTAAGACTTTTGTGATCCATAATTTAGATAAATGTCTTTCAGATTAATCACATCATTAGGATTTGGTTGATGTTTCGAACCATCTAATGTGGTTCATCCTCAGGACAAGGTGAGAAGAATAACATATTTGCTAAGAAGAATAACGCAGTCGCAGGTGTTTTCACGAGGATTTGTAGAGGTTTGTATTGTTATTGTTCTTATCAAAAGGGGAAGGTGATAAGTTGGTCAAATATAGGTAATATGACACATCTTTCTTCCTCCAGGAAAGATATTCAATGTTTTGTGAAAATTTTCAAGCTCCTATATTTTTCGTTGCACATTATTATATATCGGTTTTAATTTTTCTCATGTTCTTATTTACAGGTTGGGAGAAGTCACGTTGGTTTCATTGGAAATATCATTTCACTTAGCCCTAACCCTCTACTTGGTTAGGTTAGCATTAGGTTAATTTTCATTCTAGTTTCACTGTACATGTGTCCTACGTTGTCTCTCCATTTAGTCCCTGTATTTGTTTTGTTTTTTTATTTTCTATTATGCATGTTGTTTTACATTTTAGCTTTATTTTCACCTTATTTTCTTGTTTTTTCAGGTATTTTCTGAATAAGACTTTGCATGAAATATGCTCCCATTTGTCTCAAAATACAATGTGGAAATTTTAAAAAGGGTAATTGTGATGACAAACAGTGCTTGGCTTATTTTTTATCCTCTTCTTTACATTGGTTTTATATATCTTTAAAATCTACGATGTATGAATGGAAAATAATATTCGTTCCATACAAAGAGTCTTTGGTCGAACTATGAAGGATGTATATTTATTAGGATATTAATTATAATTCAAGCTTGTATTGAATGGTGTTTCCACCATCAATTCAATCTAGTAAAGGGAAAGGATAAAATCTCTAAACAATCATATTAACTTTGATTATCTTTCAAATCCCTCAAACAAGGAACCAACCTCTTCTTCTCTCAATAAGTTGGGATCCCTCTTCCACCAGAAAAATAAAGAATTTCCTTCACTCATCCTATTAGTAACTAAATAAAGAGGTGAAGAAGATAAATACTTCCTATGTAGAGAGGTGAAGCAAGAAGCTTTCCTACGGTACTATCCAGGCATGTTGGCAGCAAATAAATGCTTGTGGTTCTTTGAGGTGATTCTGTCAAGGTACTTTTTAGGCTTTCTAAATGCATGGAAATGTTAGGTAAGGTTCTTAAAAGCTAGATATACTTATTATCCTTTTTCGTAATTGAAAAAGTTGAGGTATGACTAGTCTATGTTGATGTGTTTTGTAATATCCCAAAATAGGGATTTTATACAATAAATAGAATACCTTAAGGTATTCCAGAGTTGGATATGCAGAAATATAACTCATAAAAGGTATTAAAACATATTTCCTTCAATAATATGTACAACAACAAACATTAGGATTCATTCCTTCAACCCAAAGTGGGGAAAAGCAGCTATTTTAGCCCTAAAAAAGTTAACTTCAGATATTTGCATAAAAATAAGGGCAAAGGACAGTGGGATCCATTATCTTAGGTCATAAGAGACTTACATATCAAATTTCAGCAAAAAAAAATGACTCTAGCTATGTTAAACAGATCTACCACTCCCCATATGGCTTAAAAATGCCTAGTCCCCATCACTTGACTCAACAGAAAGTAACTGAAGCTTATGCAGCGTGATTTTCTAAAGGTTTTGAACACAAAATAACTTTACTATCAGATCTGTAGTTTATCACATGAAAGCATGAAGAAAAATTGAGATTAAGATCCTTTATACATCACAAAGAATAACCTGGCAAGGGTATCATGAGATCCACTGCATAAAAGTGTAGAGCTGCAGATCTAGATCTAAAAAACACAATATATTGTAGCAGTAGCTTACAAATTATATCTAGAGAAATATATTACATAAACAATTAGATATACAACAGATCCATATGTAGAAATTTCTTTATTATACATCCCCCTTGGGGTTCTCAGCATTACATGAAAGAACAGGAGTAGATCTGAGTTTTACTGCTGCAAATCTGCAGTATGATTCAGAAAATCTGAAGTGAACATAATAGTAAATATATCAGATCTGAAATGTACATGGATTATATGGCTAATCCATGGATCACCACGGTGAAGGAAGAATCCATACACCAGAGATCTCTCCTCCAAATGATTGCCAGAATACCCTGCAACTCTGCAACTAAAAATAACGCAGTTCAAGAGGAAAAATTACGCTGTAGGCTTGAAGCATAGGTTGGCCTAGTTCTAAGATCAAGATCTAAAGCTCAACAGTTAATACACTCTTCCAAGAGGTTGAAAGACACACTCACTGAGAAGAGGCACTAGTACAATCTAGATCTGAGCAGATCTAGTCTCCACTTGCTGCAGCTCACTGAAATAAGTAAACCCCAACAGGATTTTTTTTTTTTAAGGGATATGGAGCTTGGCCATATGCTTGATAGTGGAAGAGAAGTGCAATTCCCTCCAAGAGCTACTCAAGGGAAGGAGAGAGAATCCCTAAATAGGAAATCCTCACAAGTCTATGCTAAACAGCCAAGAGAACTCGAATTGTCTAAGCAGACATAAAAATAAATTATCATCAACAACCTTCTCTTGAGCCTTCCCCTTCATTTTATAATATGAGAGCTTTGGAAAACCCTAAACCAACTTGATGAATTATCTCCTTTCACATGAGGGCCTCCTTTTAGAACTGTGTTGTCCCTCCATGAGGTACATTGTATCTAGACAGTGCTGTGATTTGGTCCTATTGACCCAGTAAATCTCCTCAACCTTTGTTCACATGCAAGTGTATTTCATTGAAACAACCCTAATTTGCCTCTGCTCACATTGGGAATTGATTTATTTGGATGTCTTTAGGAGTTTTTATGTTCTCCTTTACATTTTATTCATCAATTAAGAAAATTAACACAAAATGAAACATTCCTATTAGCTTGGGCTAATTAGGAATATTGCAGTCCTCCCCTCCAAAAATGTTGCTTGTCCTCAAGCAACTGCAAGGTTAGAACTGAAATGGATGGGGAAAGCATCTTCTCCCAAGCAATCATCTAAACAAAATGTGTCACCTCCCAACATGGTAACTCTAGAAAATTTTCCTCCACCTTGAGCTCCTGCAAAGAAGGTGGGCTGAAAAAATGAACATGGTAGACATAGGTGCCTGCCCCATGCTATCCTCCTCTCCACTTAAGATAAGTGTGGAGTTTTTGCTGATCCTGGGCTGCAATGATGTTGCCTTCAAGAGGCAAGATGAAGACTGGATCTCTAAAGGTCTCCTCCCCAACATTGTGAATCAAGTTGGCCCAAACCATTCCATATGTGATGGATGGGAAATCATCACCATATGGTATCTCATCAAACTCATGGCCCACCCCATAAAGAAACAAGTGTTTGGTTGTGGTGGCCATATCTCCTCTCATGTTCCCATTAGAACATGTAATGCATAAAATGTGGGAATCCTCTTCCCCAAAGAACACATCTAGCCAATGTGTTTCCTCTCCAATCATGCTCCTCACAAAAGCAATACCAACATTAGCAATTGGGACCATGATTAACATCAAGGAAAATAACATACTGAAGGCTTCATATGGTGCAAGAAGGTACCAATAGTCTCTCATGAAGTTACAGTGCAGTTTTTCCAACTGCAGCTTCATAAAATTACAAGGGAAGTGGTTGCTAGATACATGGTGGTCTATGCATGTTATTTCATTTACTAATGAATAGGAGATGGCTGCATACAACAATTGAACATACATGAAGTAATACAACACTTTCCCATGGCCATATAAGAGATGGTTTTCTCCATCATACAATTTGGCCCAATTTTGACCATGGAGCTCAATGAAAAGCTTGCCCTCTTGTGGAGAAATGCACTGCATGAAAATGGTAAGAGTATGAAGATCACTAAATGCAACAACAAAATCCTTACCATGTGCTAAGAGCAAGATCATGATAGGGTCCATAAACAAATACTCCATAAGGATATTACATACTCTCATGAAGAGAAATGAATCATGTGATGCATGAGGATCCTTCCTCCTGTACTTGGAAATCTAAGACAAGAAGAACATAACACAGCAACAGATGTCTCCATACATTACTCCATTTTTCTCACCTCCTCCTTGTCCATTAAATGCACCAAGAGTGGAATGATCCTGGGAACACTCCATCCAAAAGTTTAGGCTCCAAAGTGACAGCGTTGCTGGCCCATGCAAATAGGCTCTTGCCAATACATAGCTCCTTTCTTTGAAATTTTCATTGTCAAAGACATTTTCCATCATGTTGCTACAAACAAGAAGTTTCTTCCAGAGTGGAAGTACTTCTAGATCATCCCAGGCTAAGGAGATAATTCCATCTCCTCCTCCTGCAACATCATGCAATGTGTGAGAGAAACTCTGCTCTTGCCCTCCCAAGCACATCCAAAGAAACAAAATATTTTGCTGCTTCCCCATACCTCCATCATATAAATCATGTAGTGAAAACATGGTGATTGATATGAAGAAAGTCATATCAACACAATGTGCCCATACTCCTTGCTGCTCAATGATGCCAGTATCCTGCCACACATCTTTCCTCCACATACCCTTAGAAAGATGCTGATGGCCAAACTCTTTAAGAAGTAACCAGTGCAGCTAAGCCTCCTGTTGCCTGGTATCATAAACTTGCAAGTATCTCACCAGCTTCTTGCTCTCCATCCACATCCACTCAACCAATTGTGGATGTCTCCTTTCATCCTTAATCTTGGTACTCCTCCCATGAGGGCTACCATCTTCCCAATTCAATTTTTTGTCTTTGCATTTCATGGGATATTGAAATTCAATTTTCCCAAGGATCAATGTGATCCCATAAGGATCCAAATAGGTGTTAGGAAAAAACCTCCCATCATGATGTGTTTGGCTGAAGGAGTGTCCAACACAAACATGAGAGATGTTATACACCCAAAGATGTCCCCCATCATCTATATGTTCCTCCTTGAATCCATGAAAATCCAAGTGTGAGAAGGAAAGAGCCTCCTCAAACTATTGAAGAAATTTTCACTCCATGAAATGTTGAAGTGCAACTTTCATGGGATCTCTTGATGAGACATACTCCTCATGCATGGTCTTCCAAAACCAGTGAGGCCTTAGAACTACTGCAGGTAGAAGTTTCTCTTTGAGCTGGGGAGTGCTCATTGAGAAAGTGTCATCTAGAAAGGAGAAAGGGTTTCTCACTTCAAGATGTCTACTATCTACCATTTCTTCCTCCTTTTCTTCATGAATGAAGTTTTCATGTGAATGCTCCCATAAGGCATGGGTCCTATTTTCTTCATCACTGCCTTTGCACAGAGCAGTGCAACTCTGTTGCTCTAGATCAGCAGAATGCAAAGATGTAGATCCCTCTTGCTCTAGCTGAATGAACTGAGGAAAAGCTAGAGTCTCCTTGGAGGTTCTATATTTAGCTTTTTATTCGTTTATAATCTCAGATTACAAGTGTCCTCTATGTCTCTTTTCTTCTCCTCTCTGAGAATAGGAAGTGCATGGCTCTTCCTCTTCTTGAAACCCTCTAGGAGTTTCACTACAACTCTTCATCTGTTTAACCTCTCAGGGGAGGTCCTTTATGGATCTGAAAAATGATGAGATAAATCTCATATTATTCATCATTCTAATATTCTTTTATCTTCTTGGGCTGAGACTCACAGGTTGAGCCAAGAAAGATGCTTTGATACCACTGTAATATCCCAAAATAGGGATTTTCTACAACAAATAGAATACCTTAAGGTATTGTATAGTTGGAGGTGTAGCCATATAAATCATAATAGGTATTAAAACATATTTCCTTCAATAATATGTATATCAGCAAACATTAGGATTCATTCCTTCAACCCAAAGTGGGGAAAAGCAGTTATTTTAGCCCTAAAAACGTTAACTTTAGATATTTGAGTAAAAATAAGGGCAAAGGACGGTGGGATCCCTTAGCTTAGGTCATAAGAGGCTTACATATCAAATTTCAGCCAAAAAAAAATGACTCTAGCTATGTTAAACAGATCTACCACTCCCGATATGGCTTAAAAATGCCCAATCCCCATGACTTGACTCAACAGAAAGTAACTGAAGCTTATGCAGCGTGATTTTTTGAAGGGTTTGAACAAAAAATAACTTGACTATCAGATCTGGAGTTTATTACATGAAAGCATGAAAAAAAATGGAGATTAAGTTCCTTTATACATCACAAAGAATAACTCGGCAAGGGTTTTAAGAGATCCACTACATAAAAGTGCAGATCTGCAGATCTAGATCTGAAAAACGCAGTATACTACAGCAGTATCTTAAAACTTAGATCTAGAGAAATATATTACATAAACAATTAGATATACAACAAATCCATATGTAGAAATGTAATTATTATACATCCCCCTTGGGGTTCTCAGCATTACATGAAAGAAAAAGAGTAGATATGAGTTTTACTGCAGCAGATCTGCAGTATGATTCAGAAAATATGAAGTGAAGATAACATTAAATATATCAGATCTGAAATAGACATGGATTAGATGGCTAATCCATGGATCACCACGGTGAAGGAAGAATCCATACACCAGAGATCTCTCCTCCAAATGATTGTCAGAATACCCTGCAACTCTGCAACTAAAAATAATGCAGTCCAAGAGGAAAAATTGTGTTGTAGGCTTAAAGAATAAGTTTTCCTAGTGCCAAGTTCAATATCTGAAGCTCAACAGCTAATACACTCTTCCAGGAGGTTAAAATACACACTCACTGAGAAGAGGCACTAGTACAATTTAGATCTGAGTAGATCTAGTCTCCACTTGATGCAGCTCAACGAAACAAGTAAACCCCAATAGGATTTACGTTTTCTAAGGGAGATGGAGCTTGGCCATATGCTTGATAGTGGAATAGAAGTGCAATGCCCTCCAAGAGCTACTCAATGGAAGGAGAGAGAATCCCTAAACAGGAAATCCTCATAAGTCTCTGCTAAATAGCCAAGAGAACTCGAATTGTCTGAGTAGACATAAAAATTAATTATCATCAACAACCTTCTCTTGAGCCTTCCCCTTCCTTTTATAAGATGAGAGCTTTGGGAAACCCTAAACCACCTTGATGAATTATCTCCTTTCACATGAGGGCCTCCTTCTAGAACTGCGTTATCCCTCCATGAGGTACAATGTATCTAGATAGTGATGTGATTTGGTCATGTTGACCCAGTCGATCTCCTCAACCCTTGTTCACATGAAAGTGTATTTTATTGAAACAACCCTAATTTGCCTATGTTCACATTGGGCATTGATTTATTTGGATGTCTTTAGGAGTTTTTATGTTCTCCTTTACATTTTATTCATCAATTAAGAAAATTAACACAAAATGAAATATTCCTATTAGCTTGGGCTAATTAGGAATATTGCATGTTTCAAGCTAAGCAAGGAATATGAGAGACTATATCGTTAACTGAGATAAGTAGAAAATACAAGGTGATCCATATGGTGAATAAATACATCCTCATATACCAAGACCTTGCACTTAAAGGTAAAACTTAAGGAGAGAAGTTGGATTTATACTAGTGTGTCTCCAAGTGTTGACGCTACGATCAACACCCTGCAAAGTTTCACTCACACTTGAATTTTGGACCCTACTGCGGATCTTATGATATTTCTCTCTATGGTTACCTAATGGTTGATTGATATGTTGTAAATCTTTCAAGTCTTCTTTTCAAATTTTTAATTTACAAGTCACTTGCTCGCACTTGCCCAATCTGTAAAGAATTCATAAACACACTTCCTTTACAAAAGCTTGAAAAATCATAGCACTATCCATCAATATAGTTCTCGGGAGATGTTAAACTCATGTCAACAGTCAATGCACACTTTCAATGATAACTTACCTCACTTCGGTTGTGTTTTTACTTTCATTTTTGTAAGTTTTCCCAATTGTCGTTCTTACGTAATTTCACTTTCACAAGTGTTGATTTCACATTCACGACTATCATTTTTTCTCTCTTTCACTTTAATAAGTGCCATTTTCATGTTATATTCACTCTTTAATGTGTCAATTTCAATGTCATTCACATTTTTCAAGTGTCATCTTCATGTTTTCCTCCCATCGCAGATGTCATTTTGGTTGTTTTCGCTCTTGCATGTGTCACACCTTTGTGCATCATTAGAGTTAGTTATGGCACACACTTATGCATTATATGGTATTACATATCATTATAATATGTTCCATACAAATTCCTACAACTTAGCACACATTTTGGTCTCAATCAACACTTTTGTCATATTTTGTTTTCTACGTGTCATAATGTGTCGTTTCAACTGTCGCACTTAGAAATAAGTGTTGCTTTACTGTTGTTTCGAGATTTAATTTCTATCCATGAGTCTTGTGTATCCTTATAGCTTATATTTATGGTTTTCATGTGTGTGATCCAAGTTTGAGTCATGTTCATATGCATTTCCCCTCTCTTACTCTACTAGCCATTATGGAGCTCTTCTTGGTTCTCCTGCCTAATGCAAGTTGTGAAAGTATGAACCCACTTATCAGGAGATGATATTAGCCTATTCACGAGTCTCATTTATGAAATATTTCTCACCATGACTTGTGAATTAAGTCCTTCTCAAAGCCACCTAAAATCAATGCGCTTTAAGAACCTTCCAAAAAAAATCACCTAACCCTTCTTGTTCTCACTGACTCACTGCACTAATTTTTTATCTCTTCTGCCTTGAATGACCCATATAAAACTCCTATATTATAAGATGGAATCCTTCCACCCTCTGGTAGAGGTAAAATATGCATTACAATTACCCTCTTATCCTCACAATGTAGTGAAAATTCTCATAGGCAAGGTGGGTTCCTTCCTATGGCCTGCCTCATTGAAAAGTGCATTCCGAATGGCCAAGCACCCATGGTTGAGTCAAATTATGATATAATAGAAGTAAAAGTACATTATAAATAAACAATGACCCATTTTTCAGTCAAATTTCACTGAACCTTCAGCTTCCTCTTCCTCCCAACTCATGGCACACAATGATGCATCATTAAGTCCCCTTCCCTCTTCTTAATGCACTCTGCGATCAACACTCATCCTTAGAAATTCTCCCTTAACACATGGTGTGGTATGAAGAGTTAGTGATCCTTTTACCAGTCAAATTGTGCTTTCTTAATCTTCCTGTCTTTCCTTCTGGGCACATGGCAAAATCTTAAGAAAAAAACTCACTACCTTGTCCCTTCAACTTCCCCACTACGTTGGACTAAGGAGAGGCCCTCTTTATAGCGAACATAATAGTTACAGTGAACATTGGAGCCTTCCTATACCATTTATGAGTTCAATTACACTTTCCTTATCATGTCTAATTCCTACAACCCTTTCACATGATTATCATAAGAATTTCATTCCATGAGCTATGTAGAGATAAAATAGATGATTTTAAAGACTAATTTTTCCTTTATATGAATGATATTAATTAGGATTACTTTCTCAGCATGAAAATTTGATGTTCATGGAAGATAGTAAATATAATGAACAAAGAACACTTTTAGAGAAGAATCACAAAGAAGGAAAATCATGAAGACATGAAGCATATCCTAGACCATGACAGAAAGAAGACATTACATGGTGACTCAAAAGATTCCAATACTGATCCAAGACCATTTAGAGGGTGACAATAAGAAAAAAAGCGAATATTTATATGAGGATGAATCATAGATCAGATCTACCATCATGAATGAAAGACAAAGCAACAAAGAGAACAAATTGACACTAACACCTCACTATGATCTCCATGCCATAATTTTCAAGTTGTAACTTATACAATTTTCATATCTATATTAAATGTGTCCATGTGTCATAACACATCATCAGATGGAATAGAATGATGTATTCTCAAAAAAAGAAAAAAATTTAATGTGTGGAAGTATAAGAGTAATATGTGAAAGTCACTTAGCCATATATGGACAAAATAGTCTTTAGGAGAAGTCAAAAGGTCATTTAGAGAAGTACAAAAGTCATTTAGAATTTCAAGATTTGTTTAGAATTCCAAAGGATACATTAGAATTCCAAGAGTCATGAGGGTATTTCAAGTGTCAAGAGGAGATGAAAGGTCATTACTTTTGTTATAAAAGAAACCTCATTACTCAAGAAAGGGGATTTTTGGAGGCTTAAGATTTGGAGAGCTAGTATTGGCTTCCCTAACATGGCATAGGAGAGGAAACTATTCTTTGGAGAAGCAAGAAGTGACTTAATGTTCCACTACTGGAACTAGAGCCTCACTATTGTAACTATGTACTTGGATCTTTAACCTACTATTGAAGCTCATTGTTCCAACACAATTTTATGCATGTATCGTGAATAGTTTAAGACTATTATTTGGATGTTTGCGGTATATGTTGGAATTCTTATGTACTAAATAAATTGAACTATTTCGATGGATTTTGTGCTTATATTTTTTAATGTGTGTTGTATTTGTTTTTATGAATCGTTTTAATATTATGAACTAATTTTCAGGTTAATCAACAAATATTTCCTTTCTCTCATGTGCCTTATTTTGGATAGTACTATTAATTTCCTTCAAGGGACTCACTCTTTTCTCCCTTCGTGAAATTATCCTTTTACACATTGCAATCAGTGCATCACAATGTCAATTTAGTTTCTTATTCAATGGTTATTTGGATACTATCTTATGTTATTAATTGAAACCAAGGATAACATTACATGAGTTATTGTTGTCGAGCCAATACTTTGGATTTGGCTCCTACTCCAAACGATGTGAGGTATAATTGAGACTTCACAATGGGGAGACCAGATTCCCTCCATCCCTACCCTCGTGGCCCAAATGGCCGAGGGTGGTGGCGGGCCGATTCTTAGAATAGCTCCCCCAACCCCTGGGCATGTTGGGTCGCAGGGTTGGGGCGGGGAGGGAGTTGCCCCATCCCTTGGGCCCCTGTATGTTGGCAGTATCCAACATCATCAACAAGAGGATACATATTATTTATAGGTTTTTCCCCTTGGAAGGGTTTTTCCTTAGCTTGGAGCTTATATATTTTTTACTTGGTTTCATTGTGATATTCATTGTTTTGATAATTGCTTGATAAACAAAGAATAATAAGAAATAAAAGGCCAACTAACATCACAAGTAATTATCAATTAAGTAAATTCAACAATAATATGCAATACCCTTGATTTTCCAACATGGTATTAAAGCTAAGTTTCAAGGAGACTGAAGAACACATCCTAGTTGGCACTATGACAAGTATTACGAAGAGGGGTTTCAAGTTTCTTGGGAATCTCATTATCTCCATTAAGGGTCACATATTAAAGATGATCTCAAAGCTAGAAAAATAAGTAAAGGGTGGAAGTTTATTTTCTACTTTATCTGAAAATTTAAAAGACGAAATTGTATAGGTTATTGACAATGGTTCATCCAAACATATGATGGGAAAATGCAACCAACTTCAGAATTTGTTAAAATGAACCTCCTCTCATTCAATAAAAATTGGGGGCAATAAGAGTTATCCAATGAAAGGGATTGGTTATACTTTTTTGGAGCTTGAATCTAGTGGAAGTATTCAACTCAACAAAATTATATATGTTCCAAGTTTGAAGAAAAACTTAACTTCTATTTCTTGTCTAGGGGATACTGGGTATAGTGCTTCGTCAAAATCTTATAGAATATATATGAAGGAGGTTCGTCAGATTGAGGTGGGCATGGATGTCATATTTGATGAAATTATAACTTACAAGAAATCAAAGTTGACTCTGATGAAGAAGATATACCTATCTTTAAGGATATCTCATGGGACAATGATGATCAAGGTCCAATTCAAGAAGATGGTGCAAGTCCTAGTGAGCCTGTGCAACAAGTGCTTGTTTGTGAAAATTGAAAGAGGTATTCTTGGTTGATAACTAATCTACAATAGGTATAAAGACACACAACAAAAGGTAACTTTAAGGAAAGTAAAATACCGAAAATTTATTCAGGATATGCAACCTATATGAAAAATATTATTAAAGCTGGAAATTTCTCCTATGAAGATGCAACTAAACATAAAGAATGAACGAATGTGATGCAGGAAGAATAACAGTAAATTATCAAGAATGATGTTTGTGAAATCATTCCTAGACCAAGTGACAAATCAATAGTCACTTCGAATCAGATATATAAGATAAAACATGTTGTGGATGGGGGCATTGTTAAATACTAAGAAAGGTTTGTAGCAAGAAGCTTCTCACAGAAAGAAGGTAATCATTACGAAGAAAAATTTTCTCCTATAGATAGATATACAACAATTATATTGCTTGTTTCTTTAGATACTTATATGGGATGGAACATCCATCAAATGGATTTTAAGACAAGTTTTCTGAATGGGACTATTGATGAATAATTTTACATTGAGAAACCTTAAGGATTAGAAAAGAATCAAAGGGAGACACATGTTTGCAAACTGAAGAAATATATATACAGATTAAAGCAAGCACCTATAGCTTGGTATGTAGGAATGGATGCATATATATTGAGGCTTGGTTTTACCAAGAGTTCTGGAGATCCTAACTTATACATCATGGTGGTCCAGGGTGAACCAATTATCATACTCTTTTATGTGGATTATCTAATTTATACAGGTGTAGAGCATCGAATTCAAGAATGAAAGTTGCATTTAGCAGCCAAGTTTGACATGAAGGATATGGGGATTATGCATTATTACTTGGGACTAGAGGTTCTGTAGAAGCCAAGTGAAATATATCTTGGTCAAGGGAAATATGTGATCAAGATTCTACAAAAAATTGGCATGATGTTGTAGCAAGATTATGATGACTCCTATGATTACCAATCTAAAGATGTTGAGGAGTTCCAATTCTAATCTGGTGGACCCAACTTTCTATAGAAATGATTAGGTCCTTTATGTACTTGGTAAAATCTAGATCAATTTTTTTTTTTTTTAAGAAAATGTCCTCTGTCAATTTTAGATGGAGCCAAAAAATTATAATTGGATTACAAACAAGCACATCCTTAGATATTTGTGTGGAACTATGCATCAATACCTTTGCTATAATGGTAATGTGACTCAACACGCGGGATAGACAAATTTTGATTGGGTTGGAAAGGAGACAGATGGAAGAACCACAATAGGTGGATGCTTCAACTTAGGATCTTCCATGGTCTCATGGATGAGCAGAAAGTAGGATACAATTTCCTTGAGTAGTGTTGAAGCTGAGTATATTTCTGCAATAGAAGTCCGTTGGGAAGTAGTTTGGCTCAAGAAATTTTTATCGAATTTTTTTGAAGGATCACTTAGTCCTACACATATACAATGTGATAATGAAAGTTGCATAAGGTTTACTAAAGAGCTGGTGTTTCATGCTAGGAAAAAGCATATAAATAATAAGTACCAATACATCATAATATTGGTACAAGATGAGGCCATGGAGTTGCACTATCTACCAAAAGGTAGCATATATTCTAATTAAAACGTTACCAAACAAGAATCTTGAGTACCTAAGAGGTAAGCTTGGTTTGGTAGACATATCCTCCCTAATTGAGAGGGAGTGAGGTTGGATAGTTCTTGTCTTTATGGGTCATGCACTAGACTAAGGATAACAACCATAAGTATTTAAAAGGCCATAAATAAAGAACAAAGTATGTAGGATTGGATGAGCATCTAATATTGGAACTTCTTATGGATTTTTGAATCTAGGAAAAGACATTGTATATTGACACTCTTTGAGGATGAGGTAGGGAATCCAAGATAAGATTAGTTGAATAGGACGAAAATTATTTGAGGATTCAAGAATGGAAATCCAAGATAAGAATTTTCCTAAGAGGACATACCCAATGAAAATTTGGATGGGATATGTGCCTTAGAGGTAGTGTGGAATCTCACTTAAAGCCTCCCATCATGATGTCTAGTTAAGGCCTCCAATGACAATGTTGGTCATGTTACAAATGCTTGACAAATGGCTTATCAATCTGAATCTTCTTATGATAATGCTTCAAGGATAAGATTCCTTTTACTTCATGATGAGATTATGAATACCTCCCTAGTTAAGAGGTAGTTTTGAAAATTATATCTAGGTTTGGTCTTCATAATGACTTTTTGTAAACATGACATTGTATATTTATGGTATAAAGAGAGAAAAGAAAGAAAAAATATTAATTTTATTTAAAGCATGAGTTTCATGCTCTGGTCTAGTTCAAAGCATGTTCTTCGTGCTTCTAGGTATTTTTAGGTCTTTCTAGGACAAAGAAGAATTTATGTCATGCATTATAGTCCCATTTGGACTCATTGTAACAAAATGAAATATTTATTTTTGTAAAAAAAAAAAACCATTTATTCCTCCAAGGCCAAGTCAACCCCACTCAAGGACAAGTTGACCTAAGGGAGGGTTATTCGACACCTCAAGAAGGCTATCAAGACATGGAGCAAAATCTCATTTGGAGCACTCACTCATCACGTCTGATTTGCAATAAAAAAAGGATAAATGGAGCTAGAAGGATGAAGAAAATAAGGAAGAATCAAATTTTCTTGGGATAATCACTCTCTCTCTATGTCCACACATGTGAAGTTAGGGTTTCTGTGTAGCTGCCTATTGCAGGAGGCCAAAATTATGATGAGTAGTTGCAGGGACAACATTCTAGAGTGAAGCTGCAAAAGGTCAAAGATTTGAAGCTGCTTGAGGGAGATCTTGCTGAGGGGCTCACGTGGTGCTTGGGAGGATTATGTAATTTTATATTTGGGTCTTGGAAGTATCATTGTAAGAAAATTTTATAATATTTCCAACACTCCTCTTGGATGCATTCCATATATTATTTGGAATGGACTCTAACCAATAAATCTGTTTGGAGAATCATTGTAGGAAAACTCGTCCTGGGAAAGCACTTGATCCCACTATTTGGGATGATATCCAACCAAGTTCCTTAAGATATTCCCAAAAATCCTATTGACTACCTCAATTTATCCATTAGTATGAGGGTGATAAGATGAGCTAAAAATCATCTATGTTCCAATATTTTTCCACAAAGTCCTCCAAAAATGCCCCAAAAACCTAGTGTCTCTATTAGAGACAATGCTCTTAGGAAGACCATGCAGTATTACCACTTCTTGGAAAAAAAATAGCAATATGTTTAGCATCACTAGATTTAAAACAAGGAATGAGATGAGCCATATTTGAAAATCTATCCACTACAACATAGACTGAATCATTACCCTTTTGTGTTTTTGGAAACCCCAATACAAAGTCTATACTCACTAAATCCAAAGGTTTATTTCGGATTGGTAATGGTGTATACCACCCTATGTATTGAATTTTCCATTTTGCATGTTGATAAACTCCACAATTGTTCATAAATTTATGAACATCAGTCCTCATGTTTGGGAAAAAATAGAAATTATTCAGCTACTCATATGTTTTTTCATGTGAAAAGTGTCCACCTATACCTCCACTATGGTTCTATTTAATTATATTCTCACTGATCGAGAATTTTGGAATGCAAAGATGATTACTTTGGAATCAATAACCCATATTGTAGCATATAGTTGAGCCACTAAATCCTGTCTCTGATTTCTGGGTTTTTACAGGCTTCATAAACTTCTCTGAAGGCTTCATCATTATTGTACAACTCCTTCATGAAGTCAAAACCCATTACTCGGGCCTAAATTTCCTACATTATTAAACTCCTCATGCTCAAAGAATATTCAATTTAGTGAGCTTGGCCACTAATATTTTTTTTAAACAAAAGTGAATCCTTGCAAATATTCTATCCACTTATCATGTTGTTGGCTTAGCTTTGGCTGCTGCATGTTATATTACAAAACATGATTTTTGGTGTATAAGACAGACTCTTTGAACATCAATTAATGCATCCACTTTTTTAAGGCTTGAAAAACAACATAAAATTCCTTATCATAGGAAGAGTACTTCTTCCGTGACTCATTCAACTTCTCGCTAAAATATGTTATAGGTTTATCCTCCTAGCTTAGTATGACACTTATTGCTTCTCCACTTGCATCACACTTTACTTGGAAAGGTTTATTGAAATTTGGAAATACCAAAATAAGTTGTTTCATGATCTTTTTTGTAGGTTTTAACCTTGTACATAAATTATCTACAAACGAATCTTAAAAACAGAAAATAAACAATAGCGGGAGCATAAAACATAAAACAGATATACATAGATATTTTCCCCTGGATCCCAAATCGGGACGACCAGCTTGATTTTTCATTATATTCCTTTCAGTGTTACAACACATATATATACATGCCGAAGCATACATAAACCCCAATCCATTAACCATGGATTAAAACATAACTGTAGTTCCCTTGACCGGATCTACAAAATACCAAGGGCCGAAAACCATCGTCCCCCAAAAACCATGTGAAAACTCATGCACAAAACCATGGGTGGGTCTGTCGATGAGTGGGTCCACACACCAAAAAAATGGGACGATGATCATGGAAAAAATATAACACATACCTAACATTCTCCCACTTGTTTTCTTTCTGTAGGGGGCCACAAGAGAGCTTAATAATTAGTTTAGCTCTACAAAACCCATTGTTTCTCTACACCAAGAGAACTTCTGAGTGCTCACATACTTCGTCAATGCATCTACAACATTCTTCAAAGTGTCCACCTTTGCCAGCAACACCCTTTTATCCTCAAAAATATCTATCACAAAGTGATATTGAACATCAATGTGCTTTGTCTTTGAATGATAAGCAAGGTTACCAGCCAAGAAAATTTCTCTTTGGCTATCACAGTCTATCCTTATAACTTGCTGCACCAACCCCATACTTTAACAAAATATCTGCAACCAAACTGCTTCCTTGCTTGCATGAGTGGTTTCCATGTATTCTACCTCTGTAGTTGAAAGAGCCACTACAGACTGTATTTTACTCATCCAACTGACTGCACCTCCAAATAGACTAAACACATACACACTTGTAGATCTTCTTTGGTCCAGATCTCCAGCCTAGTCTACATAAACAAAACCATGAATGTCCAACGCTCTTTCCAATCCTGGTCTTCCCTGGTAGCACAAGCCATAATCACTAGTGCCACGCAAATATCTCAAAACTCGCTTCACTGCTGTCCAATGCTCCTTCCCTAGGTTTTACATAAACTTTCTCAATACTCCCACTCCATGTGCAATTTCTGGTCTAGTACAGACCATTGCATACATCAGGCTACCCACTGCTTTCATATGGAACACAGGACATATCCTCCTCTTCTTCTTGTGTCTTGGGACACCGTTTAGCAGATAGATTTACACCTATAGGAATCAGAACATTCACCGGTTTACTATCCTACATATTGAACCTTTGCAATATAGTCTCAAAATAGTTCCTCTGGTTTAACCAGAGCTTCCTCTTTTCCAAATCTCTCTTAATTTCCATGCCCAAAATATAGTTTGCAGCACCAAGATCCTTCATGTCGAATTTGGAGAACAGTTGAGTCTTCAAATCTTGGATAATTTCTTTGTCATTTCCAATCAACAACATATCATCCACATACAAGACAAAATAAATAACACGGTCACTAATTAATTTAAAATAAACACAGTGATCTTCCTTGCTTTTGGTGAAGCCAAGTCCCCGTATATAGGTATCAAATTTTTGATACCACATCCTTGGTGACTGTTTTAACCCATACAGAGACTTATTTAACCTGCATACCAGTTCTTTCTTCCCCTTCACCATAAAGCCTTCAGGTTGTTTCATGTAGATCTCCTCTTCCAGATCCCCATGAAGAAATGATGTGTTCACATCCATATTTTCTACCTCGAAATCAAATGCAGTAGAAAAATATAAAAGTAATCTAATAGAAGTAACTTTGGCAACAGGAGAAAAAATATCACAAAAATCAATTCCCGGCACCTGGGAATAACCTTTTTCCACCAACCAAGATTTTTATTTCTCCACCTTGCCTTCTACATTCATCTTCTTCTTAAACACCCATTTTCTCCCGATGGGCTTCCTTCTAGCCGGCAACTCCACTAGATCCCATGCCTCACTTTTATGCAAGGATTCCATTTCATCAACCATGGCCTCCTTCTAGAGTTTTCCATCCTATGAATCTACTACCTCCCTGATGGTTCTGGGATCATCATCAATTATAGTTAAAGCAAAATTTGAACAGAAAGTAGATGGACTATACCTTTTTGGTTGTCTTCTTTCCCGCAATGATCTTCTCATAGCTAGAGTTTGTGGCTCTTCCTCTTATGAGTCTTCTTCTGTTGTAGAGTCTAATTCATCCTCCTTTAGCTCAAACTCTATCTTCTCAGGTTCCTTTGGTAAGACTTCATGTTTAACAACATCTTTCACCACTCTAAACACCACATCTCGGTTTTACACAACCTTCCTTGTTTCCAGGTTCCAAAGCTTGTAACCCTTTAAACCATCCTTATACCCAATAAATATGCACCTTTCAGATTTATTATCCAACTAGGTCCTTTTCTCCTTTGGAACATGTACATATGCATCACATCCAAATACCCTCAGATGGGACTAATTATGGAAAGAATATAACACATACCCAACATTGTTCTCATCTTCAACAATTCATTGGAATGGTTTTTTTTCCTTCATTATGGCCTCTATAATTAGACAACTCATCTTGTTGAAATTCTTGATAAATTTTCTATAAAAACTACCAAAATTGTGAAAAAATCTGACTTCAAATATATTTTTAGGAGAAGGCCAATCAATAATAGCTCTTACCTTCTCATGATCCATCTTCAAGCCATATTTATATATGACAAAGCCAAAGTAAACAAGCTTTGTTTTCAAGAGTGATTACTTCTTCAAATTGGTTAGTGTAAATCTGTTGGGAAGAAGTACCAAAAACGCTTCACTTAAGACACTGGTGACAAGTGACCCTAACAACAATATGTCGTTTTTTTTACTTCATATCTGCAATAATAAAATGAGAAAACCCTGCAACAAAAATAGTGTATGCGATCCAAAAAAGAAAACAAAAAGAAATCTCTGATGTAATAACCCAATAGAAGAATAATATTTTATTAAAAACACTTGGCGAAGGATATCTACAAAAAGGGTCTACAAATCCCCCTCCATGGGATGGTTCCTTTGATGTCCTTGTGCTTCAACAATCTATTCTCTCTCTCAATGTGTGAAAAAACAAAAACAAAGAATGGAATTCATGTGGGAGCTTGAATGTGAGAAGACGATTGTGGTGACGAAGATAGTGATCATGATGAAAAATGAATGGAAAACCCTCTTATTTATAACAAAGTATTGAGTTGATCTGGAAAATGGAAATAATAAAATATTATTGACCAAATCAAGATCAAACTATTAGGAATACTTTATTATATTTTTTGGAGAGGAAAAAGATATTCAAAATGGTCAAATATATTTATTTAGAAATAATTAACAAATAAAATGATTTATTAATTATTTCATGAGGTTTAAGAAATGTGTGAAATTAAATAATTATCAAATAGTGATTTAAAAATTATTCCAAAAATAGAAATAAGGAATAATAAATAAATAGTGATTTATTTAATTATTCCTAGGTGATTTAGTCAAATGTGAGAAGGAATAATTATCAAATAATGATTTAATAATTATTCTTAGAGAAAATTAAATAAATATTGATTTATTCAATTAGTCTCATAGGTTTTTTTAATTTAATCAGAAATAATTTAACAAAAATGGTTCACTAAAATATTTTCCATGGTGAAAGTGATTTTACTATAGTAAAATTAATCATACATGGTGTATTTTGATCCACCTAGTTAGAAATGGCTAGTTGATCATTTTTTAGGTGATAACAGATTCCCCCCCTAACGTATGAGTGTTAGGAGAAAATCATATGACCTAAATACATTGTAAATTACACTTCCACTAGACACCAAAGGGGGGGGGGGAGAGAGAGAGAGAGAGAGAGAGGGAACTGAAGAAATGCAAGGAAGAATGAAGGAATGGAGGGGGAGAGACCTACTAATTTGATATAAGTCTCCTTTTATTTTGGACTACAAGATCTCAAATGAGGCACAGGTGGCATACCTATACCATTCAAGATATCTGAGTAGAAATAATAATGGTGTGCCCAACAATGTGGGACTAAGCTACAAAGTACATGATACATCATATGCTGGCATCAATGGGCCAGAAAAGAATACAACGAATCCCATATACATAATGTTCCTGGAAGAACATAGGCTAGTATTGAATACAATAACATCTGAGTATATGAGACATAATTCCCCTCAAGATGGCATGGTGAGGAGGAATCACAACCAAAGAAGACATGTTTGAATAGGAAAAGGCTATGAAGTTATGAATGGATCATCTGAAGGAGACATGCATGCAATGGGCGCTGCAAACGACTTATGCTGAACCCATCAAATCTGTGGAACTGAATCTAAGGCTATATCATAATTTTTTGTCATTCGGGCATGTGAGGGGATACCTAAAGGGCCACCCCCTCATGAGGTCTAGAATGTTGAAATTGGAAACAAGAAATATTGAAAATGGCACCCAAAAGTATTATAGTTTAATTTTACCTCAATTAAATTAAAAGAAAATTGTAATTCCACAACACATCACAACTTGTACAAGTTAACGAAGTCAGGAGGACTTATTTAGCTCAGTCAATTCGAGTTAAACTAGAGGCATATAGAGTTCACTCTAAGTTTTAGAGGGTCCAGTTACAATTTATTTAGAGTTGTAATTAGTTAGTTCAATTATTTGAGTTTAAATTAGTTTAACTAGTTTTAATTGAGAGATGAGCTAGTGAGAGGTCCAGTGAATTAAATATGATTTAATTAACATGAAATGATCAATAACATAGCTGATAATTCTCTAAAAATAGTTTTTTTCATGTTAGTTCTAAGAGTGACCTAGTTGAGATTGGAGTTAAAGGGAAGTAGATTATCAATTGTACTATTATAAAATTGTACAAGTCATGCATGAGGTCATCAGGACACCTTGGATGTATTGCACAATAAATTAGTGGGAATTTCCTATTTAAAAGGGGCTAAATTCCCTCAGGAATGTGAAAGTCGGGCTAGTTAGTGAGGTGCAATATTTTGGTTAAGTATTGGACCAAACATGCCAGGATCACAGTGAGACAATCAAAGATGGTGCAGAGGTTTCTCAGGAAGGGAAATAACATTGTATTGTTTCATATTCGTGACTTAATGCAATATACAGATAGTGGTATTTTTAGCTAACACTTTCCCCATATACATATTTTTTTTGTGCGATTGAAATTCTTTCTCTTTCTTGTTCATGTGATTGTGCGATCATAATTGGTTTCCACAATTTTTAGAATTGATTTAGTATTTGTTTTTAGCAGATTACAAGATAAATTGATTCTATTTAGATTTTATACATGGTATCAGAGAAGGAATCACTATAGAAGAGAATAACCAGAGTTTTTTTCGAACAGGTGAATCGAATTTTTATATTTATTATTCAATACCAACAACAGATCAAGATGTCTTTCTATGGATTGAGACTCGAATATTCCCTTGAGGGTAGTTCGAATTAAATAGCATGGAAGAATAGGATGGAGGAAGTGTTGGAGGGTCACAACAGGTTGAAGAAATTCATAGACAATGATATTCCCAATCCCGCAGCAACAGATGCTCAAAATATTGATGCATGGAATAATAATGTAGAAAATGTGAGAAAGATCATGTTAGAAGGAGTTCGAGGTCATATTTTATCGAACCTCCATGGAAAGGTAATGCCATATGCTATGTGGAAGGCCTTAATAGATCTATTTCAAAATAACAACAACCATGTGAAGGTGGCACTGAAGGACAAGCTCAGAAAAATCAAGATGGAGGATGGAGAGACAATACCAAAATTATCGACGAAGTTCACTGAATGTCGAGATGAGCTTGGAAGTGTTGGTGTTACAGTTCTCGAGGATGATTTGGTGAGAATATCACTTCTAGGCCTTCCCATGCACTGGCACAACTACCAGGATTCAGTAAATGGGAGGGAGAATCTACAAGAGTGGGAGTGATTGTGGTCTAACTTGGTACAAGAAGAGATAAGGAGAAACACCAAAGACAAGACCTCTTCCAAAGATAAATAATAATATTTTGCATTAGTAAGAAAAAGAAAGAAATTAAATGGAAGGAAGTTCCTAGGGAAATATGGAAAGAGAGACTTGTCTAATATCAAGTTTTTTTACTGTCACGATTACGGGCTCTATGCCACAAAATGTCAACAGAAGGCAAGCATGAAGGATCCTACAGTTGCAGCAGTAGGTGAAGCTCTAGCTTCAAAGTTTGATCTTTATTTCACTTTCATTGCATGCATGGCCAGCACTATAATGGGATGCATGTGGTATCTTGACATAAATTCCTCATTCCACATGACAGGGAGCAAAGATCTCTTCAGTGACTTGGAGGAGAAATACCTCAAGTAGAACATAGAGTTTGGAGATGATGAGAGGTATAGCACTACCAACATCGGTATAGTTAATTTTCAGAGGGATTTTGGCTGCTCTCTTAGACTTACTGATGTTTTGTTTTTTCTAGGTCTAAATAAGAATCTTGCTTCCATGGCGGTATTGGAAGACCGTGGCTATGATGTGATATTAAGAAAATGAAAGGTTTTCCTTAGACACATCGCCATGGGATAGGTGAAATAGATCGGTGTGTGATTCAATAACCTGCATTCTCTTGAGGTAGAAGATGTTGTATGAAAATACTTTAGGAGCAAGTAAAAGGTTATTTTTTCATATTCTTGACTTAATGCAATGTACATATTGTGGGGCTTTTAGCTCAGGCTTTCCCTGGATACATCTTTGTGTTGTGCGATTGAAATTATTTCTCTTTCCTATTCATGTGATTATGCAATCGTAATTGGTTTTTGTAATTTGTAGAATTGATTCAGTATTTTATTTTAGCATATTACAACATCACTTGAATCTATTTATATTTTTTAAATAGAACATCTCACACACACACACACCCTGTAATCACTCGTACAATAAGTTGGATCACTAGACCATCAAGTGTACGATTCTTGATTGTGCGATAATGATCTAGAGTTGAGTACACGAGAAATAATCCAGTCAAAGGGTGATAATGACTCCCTTTGCTTGATCTAAGGCATTGACCAATGATGAAATATGGAACCAAGGTACACCGCCCTCTAGAACACACTTCTGGAATAAATGTGTTGAAGTCGATAGAAGAGGACCCGCTAGAGTTGAGGCAACGAGGAATCCTCAAAAAATGTAGGAGGGATCATAGTAAAGTGACTGATGGACTGACAACAAGGATTATTATGGAAGGAAACAAGATGAATGGTTTGGAGATGACTTCCCTTGTCAAATCATAATATGCATGTTTGACCTGGCAGCGACTAAATAGATTTCATAGGGGATGGTCAATTACTGAGACGAAGGCTTTTCAAATATAGAGTAGTATAGTTGGAGGAAAAATATTAGCAAAACTGGATGTATGCGATGCAAGGATCGATGGAACATTGTAACGGGACTCAATGGGAATCAGAACAGACTCCATGAATGCAGGGGTGACTCATCGTGGTTGCTCTGAACAAGGGTGACTCGATGATGCTACCACATGGGAGAGGCCTAGATGGGACCATAAAAACATGAGTAAATAATGGTTACTCATGACGAAAATCAACACATGAGTCGACAAGTGCCAAGGAAAATTGGTACCAAAGTACAAGCGGCTCATATGAAGAAATTTGATTTTAATCGGCGGAAAAGTGAAACCTCATGGAAAAAATGGATGCTTGGTGAATTGGAAAATTACCAAAAAAAAGGAAGACCCATTATAGAACTTGATGAGATATTTCTAATGGTGCTAAAGGTTCATCAAACCGAGCTATGGTTTGGTTGCAATGGGCGACAGAAAAACTAGGTTTTTTCCTATAAATGGTCTTCTTGCCCCAAAATCCAATTCATTTGCATAGTGAGTTGTTGGAGAATTTGGAGAGGAGGAGAAGGCCCTAAATCTTGTGGAGGTCATAACAGAAAAATTGACCGTCAAAATCTGAATCTGCGAGTTGGAAGTAGGTAGCCTAACCTTACTCATCAATTTTTGTGAATTAGATTTTCATATTAGGGCTTCATATTACTGAGGGGAACCCCTGATCATACTTATGATCACAATACACTTTTGCGGTCCTATTCTACATTTTGGAATGCCAAAAATGAGTTAATAAGTGTGTCCAACACATATTTGAGGGAAAAAACTATGTTTTGGACTGAAAGAGAAAGTGGGTTTGGAGGTCTTTATTAAGATGAAGCTAAAAACCAGAAGTGTCTGCATTTGACTCTAAATTGAAAAAACATAATGGTATTTTGCAGGTATGGAAGAGCTAAAGCTGGTATGTTGAGAACGAGATTTGGAAAATCTTTGTGCCGAGATTCGTGGGAACCAAAAATTTAGAGGGGTTATGGCGTGATATGGGGTACTAAAGCTCTTGGAAAAACTAT
Source organism: Pinus albicaulis (assembly GCA_034641835.2). Lineage (NCBI taxonomy): Eukaryota > Viridiplantae > Streptophyta > Pinopsida > Pinales > Pinaceae > Pinus > Pinus albicaulis. Next base: position 518,590,731 of record CM076579.1, read on the forward strand.
TGATGAGGTTTGGTGATCCCCTGCTGTCTAGGATTATGAACTATTGGGATCCATATCAGGAGGCCTTCGTGGAACATGGGCATAAGATCGAGATCAATATCCAGGACATATACTTTTGGATAGGATTACCTCCCTTGGGGGTGGTGGGGGAGATATAGCCAGTGCTACCTCATGGGAGGCATATAAGGGAGTTTGTGGATTGTCATTATGTACAAGATGTTCGTGCAAAGGTAGAAACCATGTATATCAGTGACTTAGAGAGAGTCAAGACACAAGCTACAACCATAACAATGGTGCATATTTTGGGTAGTCACGCCTTTCATTATATCATTAGGGGGCAGATGATGCTTGTGGAAAGTTTATTGGCAGGGACCTACTATGGGTGGGCCCATATTAGGTTGTTATTTTTGAAACAACAATTGATTCTATATAGGTGATAAACCAATGATAACTATTTATTTGCGACAATTGTGTGTTCATTATTCTTTGAGAAGATCCCTACCATATGACCATATGTACAACTCCGTGATGGGAGCCCACAAGAACCCAGGATGCACCATCGGGGGCAGCTACTGCGACGAGGTGGAGGAGTGGGAGTCGGACGGGTGTTACAACATGAGCTCTTTTCTAATTGGCACTAGATGCCATTGTACATAAATGACTATCTGTATAGTGGAATGAACTATCAGAGAGATCCTGACTTACCACTTCCACCAGGATGAGCATGGGGTCTAGATGATAAGTGAAAGTTGTTATATTTTGGTCGCATGTAGAGTTATAAAATGTATGTTATTGTTATTTATTTCCAAAGCTAAGGTATGAATATATAGCATCGGTGAATTCGATAGGATATATAGGACGAGCCACAAATGGGGATGCATATCAGAGTGGTTCGAAATCATAGCAGAGATTAGATACTCATGCCCTATTGGAGGATCTTAGTTTTAGGTTCGATGTGCTATTGATCAGGGTAACTGAGCATGGATGGAATTAGTTAGAAGATCAGTATACGTATGATTTCACTGATATTCCCTTGGAATGGAAAGGTATCATGCGGAGCGTAGCTATGGTCGGTCAGGCAGTTCGAGTTTTACGGGATGGTGGTATGGAGCCATTAGCTCAGTAGCCTCCAAATGATAGTGACTAGGCATAGGGACATTTGGGTACCGATGTTTGTTTTGTAACATACTATGGACATGCCATATGTATTTAGAGTAGTGGACTCCAAACAATATATGTTCGATACTATGATACATAATATGTTTATGCATATTTTGTGACAATTGTGGTTCACCATTTGTTTATGCTATGGTTTCCTTCTTCTATATGCACGTGATGTATGCCAATCTAGAATGTTATTTGAAATTGTATCTACACAGTGATTGTGTGCTCTAGGAACATGACTGAATGCAATAGATTCAAATTCATGTGCCAAAATCTTAACTCGTAGATATTTTCTAAATAGGACAGGATTACACACATGTTAAATGACATTCAATTACATGACAAATAGCAAGGAATCAAGAAAAACATGAAGGTGAAAGATGCGACAATCAATGAAATTTGATAACAAACTTATCACAACATAATATTCAACCTGGTTATTGGTGGAAAATACAATGCAGATATCGTTGGAGTGAACTAACAAATGCAAAGGGGTGAAAATGGACCAAGCTGTTGAGGCTAATTTTCCTGGAGAAGCGACTCGTACCATCGGCATAACCGATATGAGGTGTGGATGATGGATCCATCTGAAAGATTCAAGAAGACAACGAATGAGATGATGGGGGATGAAAGCTACCTAAATGCATAAAAAAATAAAAATATACATGCATTTCAATCGAAAATGCTATGGGTACAATTTCTTGAGCTAGAGTGCATTACGAGGGTTAGGAATAATTTCTCCTTCCAAAACCTCTGAAAGGTATTCCTCCTTTCCCAAACAATCATGAATGATGTAAGGACTGAGCCATAAAGGTTCCAACTTCCCATACCCCAGGACATTGTGAGCTTGGTCATAGATAATAACAAGGACGCCTTCATGAAAGGTACGAGGGTGGAATTTATGGTCATACTAAGCTTTGGTGCATTTTTTGGCCACTTCAATGGTTTGCAATGCACCACAGTAGTCTTCATTGGCACGCACAAGCATGAAGGTTGAGTGTCTGAGAGGAGTTTGAAAGCAAGTTGAAGGGAGGGGATTTCACACTCAATTTTTAAAACTACCTCCTCTCTGAAAACAAGGTGGAAAGGAGTAAACCTAGTGGGAGTTCTGAAAAAGGTTCTATAGGCCCAAAAAGTAGGGAAGAGCATAATATGCCAGTTAGTATTGTGTTTATTCACCATCCATTGAAGTATAGTTTTAAGGATTTTATTGACAAATTCAAGTTCGCTATTGCCTCGGGGGTAATAAGATGATGAATATTGGTGTTCGAATCCCAACAAAGAGTATATATCACACCATATCTCATCTTCAAAGTGGCGGACATGGTTAGAAACCAATTGTTTTGGAACCCTGAATTGATCAATAACATGGTTAAAGAAGAACAAGGCTGCAGTAGCTATGGTGTTATTGAACGTGGGCATGGATACAACCAATTTGTTGAAATAGTCGATGACCATGATAATATAATTATGGTTATTAGCATATGGGGTTCAACACTCCATAAAATTAATAACCCAATTATAGAAAGGATTGGATTTGATGACAAGATGGAGGGGATCAGGTGGAGCTCGAGCCTTAAGGGCGAATAATTTACAATTGGGACAATGTTTAACTACCTCAATGTAATATCTAAAGAGAGAAGACAAAAAATAACCAACTCATATTATTTTATGCGAAGTGGCCATTTCAGAGAGGTGACCACCACAAGCGCCACCATGAAAATAATTGAGCAATTTCTCAACTTTAGCATGGGTGAGACAACGATGAAGGACAATATCGACACCGCAATGATAGATAACTTCATCAATGAGGAGATAGTGAGGGGCTTGATGTTGAATACGTCGTCTATCATCAAATTTAATATGGGGGGAGAATTTATGGGTTCACAAATAGGTAAGGATGTCACCATACCAAGGATCATATGAGGATATAGCGAATAGGTGTTCATCTGGAAGGTCATCATTTACTGGAGGATCAAGTGCGCCAGTTGTAAATTTAGAAATAAATTCAGCAAGGGCCAAACCTTTCTTACTCTTGGGATTGAAAAATTTGAGATAAAATTATTTAAGTATAATGATCCAATGGGCGTACTTCCCATTGATGATCTTTCGACTCAACAGGAAGGCCATGGGGTTGGAATTGGTCACAAATTTGGTGGTAGGCATAAGGATAAAATGACAAATCTTTTGAATAGAGGAAACCATAGTCAATGCCAAGTTTTATTCATGTGAATAGGACTCAGGGGGACTATTAAGGTTCTTACTAACATAATATATGCCATTCTCATTTACAGAACCATCTTCCTCTATTAATACACTGACGACTGAATAGGGGGAAGCAGAGATATATAAGATGAAGTACCTCTCAAAATTAGGTGGATTGATCAAGGGAGCGAAAGTGAGATCACGTTTTAGGGCATCAAAAGACTATTTAGCTTGGTCATCCCAAATGAATGGAATGTTAGATCAAAGGAGTCTAAGAAACCCATACATAGTGGTGGCATAGTCAGGAACAAACCAATGAAGAAATTTGGATTTTCCTTAGAGGCTTTGGAACTAGCGAAGGGTATGAGGAGGAGGAAGTTCGAGAATGTCCTAAAATTTGATAGGGTCAAGAGCGATAGCGTATTTGGAAATAATGAAGCCCAAAATTCAGTCGAAAGGAACACAAAATACACACTTAAGGGGGTTGAGGCAAATGTTATACTTGCGACATCGAAGGAAGATGGTATGAAAATCATGAAGGTGTTGCAATCGAAGCTTGGAACGAGTGGTGATATCTTCTAGATATACAAGGATAATATGAGCCAAGTCGTGGAAACAACAGGACATGGCTTACTGAAAAGTGGCCCCAATATTATTTAAACTGAAAGGCATGACCCTATAATAAAAAGTTCCCCACGGATTAGTGAAGGTGGTTTTAAGTTGATTGACATAATAGATACATATTTGGTTATATTGGAGAATCCATCCATAAAGGAAATAACCTCATGCCACACACACTCATCAATGATTTGGTCTATGAAAGGTGTGGAAACGTTGTCTTTGGGACAATCTTTGTTTAGATCGTGAAATTCCGCGCAGACACGAATGGTACCTTGTTTCCTTAGAATGGGAATAGGATTGGACACCCATGTGGTGTATTAGATGGGATAGATAAATCCATCCTACTCGAGCTTATTGATTTCAACTTTGATAACTTCACGCTTGGAAGGATGAATGGGTCTATGCTTTTAGTCGACGAGAATGACATTAGGCCATGTATCGATATGATGTTCATAAATGGTAGTATCAATTTCAGGAATCTCAGAAGAAGACTAGGTAAAAACATCAAAGAATTATTTGAATAAATTAGTGTAAGAATCAATTTCTTTCAGGGTGCATTGTGCCCCTAAGGTGATATTTTTTTCGATCCCTGGTTTATTCAAAATGTTAATTTTTATTGTAGGAAATATGTTAGCCATATTTCATTCTTCGAAAGCATATGGTGTAGGAATGGGATTTCTAAACCAATAGACTTCACCATGAATGATGTCTTTATACTCCACAACATATTTATCATGTGTTTGTTTCAGAATGAAGTACGCACGATGGTGCATATCATCCCAAGGATAGTTAGGGTTGGTCATATCTTCCATAATGTCTTCATCAAAATGAAATATGGGGGGACTGGAGGAACAAGGACCACATGAGGAGTACCTACCTAAAGCATCTTCATCAGAGACAAGTTTCACATGTGCATCATCAGAAAGATGAGACTGATAACTAGTAGATGGGAAATTTACCGATGTTGAGACCAAAGTGTTCATCAAAGAAGGTTCGATGGAATCACAACAGTAAACTCCAAGAGAGTCCTAATACATTGATCCCATGGATGAATATATGTAGAGAATAGGGATGGTACTATATGTCATCTCGACATTAGGAGGAGGGATCATGATGGGTGGTTCAAATACCTCTTGTTCTGGTACAATAGTGGGACCAACACCTCTAAGTAGAGGGGAGGTGGACTCACTACGAACGAAAACTAACTCATGAAGAACTTGAATATTATCATGTAATTATTTGATATGGGGAAAGTGATGAGAATAATGGCCATAGTCATCACACAAAGCACAAGGCTGATTCATGCGTAAGGATATGTTTTTCTTAGATGAATCAATTAAGGTGACATGAACCTTCAAAATGTTGGAGTCAAGAAAGGTTTCAGAGAACACATTTTGGATATGAGGGAGCTCAGTACAATTATTGGTGGTGTGTCCAACAACATCACACAAAGCGCATGGAGGAGTAGGATTTGGAGGCTTATGAGGAGTTGGAGTTGTTTGGGGTGCCTTGTATTTGGGTCCCTTTTTCTGGGCTTTTCCCCTCTCACCAGATGCTTTCACAACAGGAGTAGGTTCATGTTGAGGTTTTTGTGGAACTTAAGCAAAGGAAGGGGTGGGAACAACTAGTTGAACTAGGGTCAAAGAAGTGTAAGGTTAATTTGATCAGGAGGAGTGTGTAACAACCCTGGTAAAAAAATTCATGTAACAATATATAATAACCACGATTGATGGGATATGTTTTCCAAGATGAATTTTGGGAAAAACATCCTAGTGTGGGTGTTCACATGGTTTATTATGGCTAATGAAATTCTAAAAGGCTATGACTAAGGCATTAAAGAGGAAAAAATTATTTTTGGCACATTTATTTATGAAAATAATGGAAATTAGGAGAAAAGGTAGGTAAAAGGTCACAGGTTGCATGTGAGGAGGAAAATGAAGGAAAATAATGGAAAATTAAAAAAATAGAGACCTATTCTGTAAAAATTATTATGAGGATAAGTTGGTACCATTTTTCAATTCATTTTTGGAGCTCTCTCATTATTCTATCTCTCTCTCATACTCTTGGATACTTAGAGTTTTCTTGGAGCACTCTTGGAGAGTGTGGATACTTGGTTATTTGGAGAAAAAAGGAAACATAAGAGTAGGAAAGTGCATGTGGACATCAAGATCAATGGTTACAATGATATTTTATTGTAGACACCAAGTTGCATATATGTTTTCCTCACTAGTTTTGGCATGCATGGGTATGCATGTGGTTTTCCTAGCCTTGCCATTTCGTGGACATCCATGGTATTGTGGGTTTATTTCCATTTATTTATTTTTGGTTGGTTCTCATGATTCCTTAGCTACGAGTTTAGTTATTAGTTCCTGGAAGCCTTGATTGGAAAAATGATCTGGAATCACGACGAACAACTGTGGGTTGAGTTACTAGTCTTGGAAGCCTTGGTTGGACAAACACTCTGAAATCCCTAGGTGGGTTGAGTTATTAGTCCTAGAAGCCCTGGTTGGAACAAACACCCGGGAGCGATGGAACAACTTGGGTAGAGATCAATCAATGATGGTTAGTGATGTCTAACCATGAGGTGGAAACATTGGTTTGGGTTGAGATAGTTTGGTCTCTAGAGAATTGGTTTGGTGTTGATTGATGTTTTTGATAAAGTCCCACATTCATGCTTAGAATATGGCATGGGGGTGATTAGATGAAGTGAGACTTAGCTCAACCAATCTATGGTTGGGTGGAACATGGAAGTCCCATCTCCGATTGGTTTTTACATTTATTAATGAAGAGCTCATTCCTCTGGTATTCAGTATGAAAATGTAGTGGTTCATGTATGGATTTATTTGTTGTTGTATCCATTGTATTTATGTTGTTATTATGTTGGTTATAAGCATGTATTTTATTAGTGATGATGTATGTATCTATCTATGTTTTTACCTGTAAATGAATACACAATGTATCTATGGTAAAACAGACTGTATTGTATCTTACGATGTAGGGGAGCAATGTTTCTTAGCTATTCTCAAATTTGCAAGAGACCCCCATGTTTAAATATGTTGTTTATACCTGTAGATGCAATGTTTGTGGCATGTTTGAAGAATTTCCTGGCATGGCCAGGAGAGTCCATATGAGTTCCCAATTATGTGATTACATTTATACCTTTTTTTATTTTATTTAACCTCTCCTAAAGTTTCATGAAGTTCTGGGAAGTGACCTGGGCTCTGGGGATAAAAAGGTGGCATGCATCCCAGAGTTGTAGACACATAACTGACCATTTGGGGCCATGTCCATGACATTTCCTTAGCTTTCTCGTGGCTATAGGTTTCTATTTTCTGCCTTGCCCTTACATGTCCGTGGATAAGGCTTAAAGTGGTCAAAAATCAGTCTCCCTTCAGGGTTCAGGGGCCTGGGAGGTTGGGTTACCTCCTAGAGGTTTTTTTGGTGCAATGCAAGGTCTTCTTTCTAGGTTTATGTCAGTTCCACTCCCTTGAGGTCATCTAGGAGGTTGATTCTCATATTAGTAGCCTCTCATTGCATGTTTACCTCGACTGGGTGGTTACTTGGGTAGATGTGGGAAGAGGGTGTTACAGAGTGGTATCAGAGCATGGTTCAACTCTCGAACTGGATGGTTGGTGTGTTAATCATGTGTTTATGTTGTTTGCATGCGTGTGTAGTATGCTTGTGGTCTATATGTTCTTTTTGCATCCATGTTGTGTTTCCCATGGTGGTATCGCTATGGAAGTGATGATGTTGTTGTTGTCAACATGTTGTCATGAGTGTATGACTAGTTATGTGTTGTTCTTGCCTATGTATTGTTCGTGCATGTTTGCTTACATATTGTTACATATTTTACATGCATTTGTTATTTATGCTAGGTCACATATTGGTCATGATTTTGTGTTTTCCGTGTATTCTTGCTTATGTGATGTTATATGTGGGACATGCATTACTCGTTCATGATTGGTTATACAAGTCAAATGGGTGCATATGGTCAATTTTGTATTGGTTTAGTGAATGTTGTTGTGCGTAAGGTGATTTTATCCAATTAGGTCATCATGATGATATAGGTATTCTATAATGATAATGTGTTGGCTAAGATAGAGCAGGAGATGCAAACCATCAATGTGAAGTTGCAACATTGGACCTCGAGGCAAGAGCATGTCATCATACATGTTTGGATGTTGGGAATGGAGGTATGTGGGTTAAGGATTGTTATATGCATTATGGTTATGAATACTCCTTATATTTTATTTATGTTATGGTTACACACATTATAGATCCTAGTTGATTAGTACAGTTATATCTACTTGTGTTGGATAGTCATGAATGATAGCAACCTGCGGTGGTATGCGTTTCTATTATTTTTTTATTTTAGATAACTTATATGTTGTTGATGAGCATGTTGTGAGTTAACTTGTTGTTTATGTGTGATAGCAACTTGATGATTAGGTTTCATGTTGTTGATGAGCATGATATATAACTTGTTGTTGTTACATGCTAGTGACTTGATGATTAATTTTATTTCATTAACATATTTATGTTATATGTATTATGCTAATTTAGATTGGCCCATGCAAATGGTTAGGGTTATGACATTCAGGCATGAGCCGACCTAATTATGATAGTGTGTTTTACTATTTCTATATTTATTTTTCATGTGTCATTGTATGCATGAATGCCATTTTCTTATGAGTTTATGATGTGAGCATGTTAGCTAGTTACTGTTGTTGGCGCTAGAATCAACACTTGGACTACAACAAGCGCCTAACCAGACACATCCTAAACTCTAAGGAAATTTTAATGATTTTTTTATGGGTTTGGTAGATGGTATAAACTCGGATTCACTGAAAAGATATTTCAGTCAAATCCACAGTTCTACTAATGAGGGTATTGAAATCTGATGTGGTATAAGAGTGCATGTTTGTAGCCTATGAGGAGAGGAAATTGTGAGATATGAGGAAACAGTACGTATGTGAAACAAAAATCTACTGCATTTAGTAGAAATTCACAACAATAGCAATTTGACAATATTCCATTGAGAGAAAGCTATTTCTAGTCTGACAAGATTGTCATTGAAATATCATGAAGAATAACTATCATGAATTATGCTCTTCCATTGTTACAATATATATTTCAGCAGGAATGCTCACTATGTGAGACTAACAAAAACTGATAAAACAGATATCATGTTTAAGAGACTGATAAGTATACATAATATCATATTGGTTTGCAAGCTGAAACTGAAAGACAGTAGATATGGAAACACAAGTAAAGTAGACAATACACACAACAAATTGGTAATAAGTCCTCAGTAGTATCATTCCATTTCATTCAAAAAAAATAGTACAGATCATATGAGTCAAATTTTAAGACCATCAACCTTGACTTCATATAAGTTTGTCATATATATACAAAACATGATACTCTCATCCTCAACAGAAAAAGGTAAATCTGTTTCAAAGTCATTACAACCTTGTGCAAGAGGTGAGGCTCATCCCTTAATATTAATTACAAAGTGCTATATTAAAAACAAGATAAACATCATGAAGGCATCATGAAGGCTGTCACTCCGAAATGGTTGTATGAGTTGGCAACCTATTTGAAGACCACTCTCCTGTTTTGGTGCAACCAATCTTCAGTAAAAAGTGTTAAAACAGTGGGAGTGACATGTGGTTGTCTCCTTTTAAATGTGAAAAATAGAACCATGGTATTTCAGAGAAGGCTAAATACAAGACACCTGGAAGCATCCATTGCAACTAAATAACCCCTCCACTTCATCTGTTTAATGTCACCATCATGATTCAAAAAAAAAAGTAGCCCATTTCCATCACATGTTGATATTTCAAAATATTTTCTACCTTTTCAGAAATGGTAGCTATTTCCGGAAAACATGGAACATTTACCCTTTCTCCAAGACAGCCCTGTTCTTCATTCATCAAAGGTCCAAGATAGAAGCAAAGATTATAATGGCCTCTGCTTTATTCACCCTTCATCATACCTCTTTTTTTGTGCTTGGCTCTTTGATTGAGTTTTCTTTCTCCTTTCAATTTTGTCTTCTCGGCTCTCTTCAATGTTGATAATTTCATCCCTTAGTTTAGGATTGGAAATCAACTTTTTGTTCATCCTGAGTTTGTTTTTCAATATATTATGAGGTATTTTAACATAGGTATTGGGGATGATTTTGGACCTCTTTCCTCCATGTATAAATTTACTAGACTCTGCCTCCTCACCTTCTGTCTCTATGTACTCAGGGTCACTACTGTCTTCATATGAGGAATAGGAGTGTATCTCGTTTTTCTTCCTCTTATTGATCAAAGAACAAATGGAGGAAACTAATTTAGCCAAATTAGGCTCTTCTTCTATGGTAGGCTCTGTCAATTTATGTTCACCTTGCTTGAGAGAAAGAAAAACATGTGAGAGGGTGGACTCTGTCAAAGATGTGCCACTAGTTGGTTGTACTTGATGAGATGACTCAGGAACATGGCTTGAAATTTTGATACCAGGTTTGACTTCCACTTTTGAGAAAACATGCTTAGGTGCAAGAAGACCAGGGTTGACTTCCACTGGTTCTTCTGCCATGAATATTTTCTTCTTGGGTTGGCTTCGTGAAGAGGAGGAAATTTGTTATTTGTCCTTTGACATAGGCTTCTTAGGAGACTGTGCATTCTTCTGTTGTAGTTTCTTCTTGTATTCATCCATGAAAGACCTTAGGGTTTGGGATTCCCTAGATGATTTACTGACATGAAATTCATCAGTTGGTGATATTGCTGGTGTAGGAATAGGATTTTCAGTCTTTCTACTTGAGCTTTTGTTAAGCCTTTTGGTCAAGATAGAGGTAGGGTTTATTTGATAGAAGACTGATCAATGTACAGAGGTAGATGGTGGGTTGTGTGAAACAAGGGCAGCACTGGTTTGCTCATGGATGTATTTCTTCTTTAATGCAACCAAACCCTTCCTCTCTTAAAAACCCATCCCAAGTAATTTTATTCTTCTTGAGATGACAGACAACTAAAATTTTAATAAGTCGTTTGTGATATAAATTGTGCAAGGAGTAATTTGGAATTTTCTGTAGCTTGAGGGACATTTTAAGCAGATATTTATACAAAAAATAGGGTAGGTTCAGAGGTTTCTCTCCTGAGATGTGGGAAAGTAATCTCAACTAATAACGATAAACAGAAGAAAAACTCCCTTCGCATGTGACGTATTTATGGACTGAGGTAATAACATGCTGCCACTCAGCTTTAAAAAAATAAATGTGAGCAGTTGAATTCCATTTCATATTAGCATATTCGGGCTTAAGGTAAGAACTTACTCTTTAGGCAACTCTTTTCTTTTAAACCAAAATTCACCGGTTGCAAAATTCGGGGTCACACGGGCTATGATAGCCTCAGAAATGCTGAACGTTTTTCTACCTAACTTGACCTTTTCACCATCGAAAGACTCAGCGAAATCTTGAGCTAGAGCCACGTTCTCCCCAGAAAAAAATTGGAGGAATTTCTAACAACCGGCATATTTGAACTATGATTTTCCCCTCGCATCCACAAATATTCTATTAGCTCGCTCTGACCTATTTAAATTTCCTCCTTTCCCCATTTTTCTGATAGCTAAGCTGCTCACAAACACAATTGTTGAACTCTGGTTGCAATTTTCTCCACGAAGCCATGATTTTCCTACTTTGAAAACCGAAACTGCTTGCTGGAGGGATGGTCTCTATTTACCTGTAGCATGCACAGAGGTCTTAGGTTGAGTGATCACCGAGCTCTCTTCTCTAATTTCACACCCACAATTATGACAATTGTTAATGACATGTTTTTGAAATAATTCAAAATCCAGCGCCAAGTCATCCCACTAAGCTTCACACTCCACCTTATCATTAAATGCCAGATTCCTCGTATCATGTTTTTTTCTTGTCTTAGGTGAAATAGCTACAGGTTAGCAGCCTAGGTAAGTTAACCATTCATTAATAATAATCCCCTTGGATCAAATAATAATTAATCTTAATTAAAATAATAATCATTGTCATAGCATAGGGGTCTTCAAATCATATTCAAATATGAATGAGCCTTGCCTTTAAACATTCTCTACTGCTCCTATATACTTGATGAACAACTATCTTTACCTCTGAATTGAGATAACTAAAATTTCAATGAAATAGTCGCGCTTTTCACTATGTGAAATATATAACTTTCATTTCTGAGAAATAGCTGCCCTTTACCGCATTATTGTTCTGACAACGAAATCAGAACAAAGGTAGTTATTATTCTAGACAAAATGACTACAAATTTGTTACCCAATAATGACTGACCTTTGACACTATCATAAGTCAAAATAGATATTTTAACTTATTTTATGACTCTAAAACACTAATGACACCTATCTACTTAAAAATACCTTTATGTTGGGTCTCCTTTTCACCTTTGTTGGAAATGACTCAAACTTGGACATGGACTAGGACATTAAAAAAAAAAATTAAAAATAATGAGACAATGGAGATTACACCATTAACATTTTCAGTGCTAACAATGGATCCTATTGGGGATGAATTCCTCCCTGTGAGGCTTCAAGGATTGTAGACTCGGTGCCTCAAAAACTATTTAAACTCAGAATATTTCTTGAAAAATAAAGACTAGGATTGATCATTGACATACTGGACTCAAGACTGACCATATATATAGACATAAGTACCATTGGGCATGGAGTTTATTGACACATCACATCATATATTTACAATGGAGTGACTCAACTGACTTACTAAATAAACAACTTCTTAAGAAAATTACCATTAATTGGGCCTCTAGTCAGCTGATCATCATCCAGATGTTTGAGCAGGAAAGTATTGTTCTCCAAACCTTTAGCAATTCTAAATGGCCCAAACCACAAATTTTAAAACTTACCATGCTTTCCATGGTCTTCTCTCCTAACATCCCAATGCATCAAAAAATCATTCTCCTGAAATAACTGTTGATTTTCTCTTTTGTCAAAAAAAAAAATTTGACTTTAGCACGATTCTTTGATTTGGTGTGTCTCTATCAACTGTAGCATTCTCCTTTGGATTGGATTTTCGTCATCAACTTCATCTTGCATGAACTTCATCAGAGGAAGAGCTAATTTCAAATGCATTACAACATCGGTACCATATACAAGTTGAAATGGAGACATTCCAATTGATTTTTTACCATTTACTCTATCTGCCCACAGAGCATGTATCAGCTAAGTGTCCCAATTTCTCTTATTTTCAGGCAGCATTTTCTTAATGATCCTCACCAAAATTTTATTGGATGACTCGGCCAATCCATTACCTTGAGGGTAATAAATAATGGAATAAGTTACTTAAATCCCATATTTCTGACAAAAGTTGTACATCTTAGCAGACTTAAAGGCCATTTCATTATCAGTTACTAATTTTTGTGGACAACCAAACCTTGACATAATATTTTCCAACAGAAAATTGATAATTACCTTATCAGTAGCATTCATGGTTGGTGCAACTTCAATCCATTTAGTGAAATATTCTGTAGCTGTGAGAATCCATCTATGTTGTCATGATCAAGGTGGATGAATTTCACCGATGAAGTCTAGCCCCCACTGCTGGAAAGGAACATCTGCTAAAATAGGAATGGTATGTAATGGTAGCAATTTCTTTTACCAGCAAATTTCTGACATTCGACACAACTCCTAACTTTGGAAAAAACATCAGAGAAAAGAGTTGGCCAATAATATCTATCCCTTAAGTTTTTTTTTGCAGTGGCTCTCTAATACAAATGCCCTCCACACAATCCTGCATGTATCTTTGTCATAATCTCCTAGGATTCTGCTTCATTTACACATCTTAATAAGACTCCAACAGGATCCTTCCAGTAAATATGTTCTTCGAAAATGCAATACTTCACATCTCAATCTAAAATATCTCTTTTTAGACTTCTCCATTTCAGACGAACAGTTGAAATTTAACAAAAAGTAAACTATATCCTTGTACCAATCTGAATTAAATATTTCAGGATAATTAGCAATGCCTTCTCCATCTTCTCCTTCAGCTGCCTCTACATTCATATTTACAACTTTGCAGTTAGATTCATCCATCAAGCGAGCCAAACCCTAACCTTTTATCAATTTAGTTGGTTTGATTTCAACATCAAATTCCATAATTTTGGTCAGCCATCGTCCCCTTTTGCCATATGTATCTAGCTGCAGCAACACATTTAACAGTGATATCGGGTACAAAAGCAATTATTTTTTAATGTAGCACATAAACTTGAAAAGACTTCAAAGCCTTGACTAGTGCATATCCTTGTTTTTCATTCAAGTTGTACTTTAATTCAGCATTCCTTAAAGCACGACTGAAAAATGAAATAGGCTGCTCCAAACCTTCCTTGTTCTTCTGTAGTAAGACAGCTGCAATTATTTCTTCTGAAGCATATGAAAAAATTAGAAAGTCCTTTTCAAAATCAAGACTAATAAAAACTGGTGCTTCATTCAAGGTGGACTTAATTTCTGAAAAAAATAAATAAATAAATAAAAAATAAATAAAAATTCTTTGCTTCATCTCGCCACTTAAATTATGCATCTTTTTTCAGCAAGACATTCATATGTTTGATCATCTCTACAAATTTAGGAACAAAACGCCTCAGAAAATTGATTTTCCCTAAAAATGACTGCAATTCTTTCTTATTCCTTGGCAAACCAATCTTTTGAATAACCTCTACTCTTCTCGGATCAATACAGATGCCACTTTTTGTTATAATATGTCCCAATAAATTACCCTTTTGGACACCAAAAGTTGAATTTTTGGGGTTTAAGGACAAACCAAAATTTCTACATTTGTCAAAAACTTGTTTCAAATGTTTCAAGTGATCTTCATCAGATTTTGAATAGACTGTGATGTCATCCAAATAGATGACCACAAATCTGTCTTTTTCTCCTGCAAAGGCAATATCCATTGCCCACTGAAAGGTTGCACCTGCATTCATCAGACCAAATGGCATTTTGTTGTACATGAATGTACCCTCGGGTGTGGTAAATGTTGTCTTTTCTCTGTCTTGCTTGTCAACTTAAATCTGATTATAGCCTGAAAAGCCATCAAACATTGACAATATGTTGGATCCTACAACCTTCTACAAGATATAATCCATCTTGGGTATTGGATATTTATCTTTCAAGGAACGCCAGTTCAGGTTGCGAAAATCGACACAAATTCTTATCTCTCCATTCTTTTTTCGAACTGGGACTATATTAGCTACCTAGTTAGAAAATCTCAAAGGCACAATTATCTTTGCTTCCCATAATTTTCTATTTCTTTCTCAATGATAGGGAGAAACATGAGATTGATGTGTCTGATTTTTTGTGCTACAAGCTTTGCATTTGTTTTCAAACAGATCTTGTGCTCCATTATGCTCCTATCATAATTTTTCAGCTCACTATAAGACCATGCAAAAATATCAGCAAATTATTTCAGCAATTTGACATATTTAGTTCTGGTTTCAAGAGAAAGGAATTTGGACACCTTGACTAACTTTGGTTGACCTTATGTACCAATGTTACATTCTATTGTACTCTCTCCATCAAATTTTCTTTCAGGCTTGAGAAAAACATCATTATTATCAAACAACCTTTCTAAAGGAACTAAACCCTTAGGAATAAAGTTGGTTTTTAGATCTATAATCTTTTTCCCATCCATAGTTTTCTTAAAAGGGTTGCTATTTTGGTTTTCAACAATCTCTTATTCATCATAAATTTGCATGTTTGCAAACTCTTCAACACACTCTAAAAATTTCTGAATTTCCTTGTCATCCTCAAATACTTGCCAGTGCTTGTTGTTATCAGGAATTGAAGGTCTGTTTTTTATTTAAACATCATAGGCTGCCTTGACATCTAGAGGAACTTTGAAATTTCTAGCAGCAGTAGATAGTGAATCAACAATTTGATTTTCTTCTCTAGCGACAAAAGCTATATTAATTGTTGAAAAGTAATGCTCAATCAAATCCCATACTTCATTCCTATAATTGTTCAATTTGGAATTTTTCACTCGGTAATTGTTTCTCACCTGCTTAATCACCAACTCTGAATCACCAAAGGAAATTAGTTGTTCTACTCCAAAATATTTCACTGCCTTCATACCTAGCACAAGTGCTTCATACTCAGCAGTGTTGTAAGTGGTATAAAATTGCAGTTTGTATAATATGTTCACCTTCTGCTGAGTAGGAGAAATGAGGACTACACCGGCTCCCAGTCCTTCTCTTGATGAGGCTCCATCAAAGTACAATTTCCAGATATGTCCTCCTTTAGAAAGCTACTAATTTACACCTTGAAAGTGTTGTTTTTCACTTATTTCAGGCTGGAAATCATTATCATCAGTAGAAAGGTGTAGAATTGATGACCCCAATTCCTTTTCTTTAGCATATATGGGATGGTTAGATGGATTTTTTTGATCACTAATGATGTAGGCCATTTGGGTTTCCCTATACAACCTTCTGAATCCCCCTCCAAATACTAGGATGGTAGCATATGACATGTCCATCTGAAGGGTACCTCCCAATTTCTTAGACCAAGATCTGGAAAGTAACATCCCAAATCTATAAGGAATGTCGACAACCACAATGTCCATCACTAAGCTCTTCATAGGCTGTTGGGCAAGGGAAACAACCAAGTCTTTAATCACTCCTAGACACTTAACGTTTTTGGAGTCAAAGGTGTAGAGGTCATGGTATTTCTTGGTGATCTCTAACCCCAATTCATCCATCACTTTCT
Source organism: Pinus albicaulis (assembly GCA_034641835.2). Classification (NCBI taxonomy): domain Eukaryota; kingdom Viridiplantae; phylum Streptophyta; class Pinopsida; order Pinales; family Pinaceae; genus Pinus; species Pinus albicaulis. The sequence goes on from CM076579.1 coordinate 518,607,465, forward strand.
TTGGCATGAGATTGTGGGAAGCTCCAGAACCTAACAGACAATTATGCAGCAATTTGTCATGTATGTTAAATGATAGGTAGAAAGGCAGTGAATTATTATCATTTTAATCTTGGACATGACAGCCTAGATAAATAGTGGGATGCTCATCCTCAAGTTCGACTGAATTAGGAGCGAGAGGAGGTTGTAGCAAAATTTTGAAAGACTCTTTATATGCTGTATTTTTCAATAATTCCAGGAGTGGGACTGGAATTTTGATTTTATTCAATTCATATTTTAAATTGAATAAATTGGAACTAATTCCTTATTTTTTGCAGTGATTTTAACAATTGGGGCAGAATTTTGAGGTGGAGGAACCTCATTTACCTTGGTCTTCTATTTAGCAGCTTGCTTATCTGAATCTGATTTTTGATGAGGTTGTTGAACATGACCTTTAGACCTCAAAGGGTAATTTTTGTTTTGAACTTGTTGTTTTTTATCATTCTGTGCATAAATTTGAGCATTCATATCATCAGAAAACAAACAAATCCTTGATCTATCTTCATATTCCTAGAATGTCAAACATGTTGACTCTGAAGTCTCTCCCACAAGGTTAATTTCTTCATTTTCTTCCTCGTTTCCTTGTTGTTCTTCTCTAGCGAAATTATTCAAAGGAGGCTAAACATTTTGATCATCAACATTCCCCCTTGGGCGTCGTAGGATTTGTTGAGGCTGAAAAGGCCTCCTAAAGGGAGCCTGATTTCTATTAGTTTCTTTTTGATTGGCTCTAGCAGCTGGTTTATTTTCTACCTCTAATTTTGACATCTTAGAGGCAAGTTCCTTGATCAAATTGGACATTTGATTGATCTTTTCTTCTACTGAAAGAGACATAGAAGAAGAATGTTTTTCCTCTTCCATATTCTTCTTGTCTTTTGCTACCTTTTCTTCCTCCATTTTTAATTTATTAGAAATTGTTACACCATTTTTTGGTCATCTAACCTATTATCATTAGATGGACCCAAGTACACCATGTAAGACCAATTTTACCCTAAGTAAAATTTCTTTCACTATGGAAATAACTTAGTAAACCACCTTTATTAAGTTGTTTATGGTATAAACAGGAAACCCCATGAGGAAATATTAAATAAATTTACATTTGTTTGATTTTCCTCAAGGATTAATTAGTTAAACAGTAGTTTAATTAATATTCTTGTTTATATTTAACCCAAAACAAGGAAATTAATTAGATAAATCATTATTTATCTTATTAGTTTCTAAGAATAATTATTTAAACCTTATTTAAATAATATTCTTTGTTAAATATGACTAAATCACCCATAAATAATTAAATAAATCATTATTTATTTGATTATTACTCAACCACATCCTTAAAATGATAAATAAATCATTTATTTATTTATTATTTATAAATAAATGGATTTGACCCAAGTCAAATTCCTTTTCCCTCCAACAAATATAATAAAATAGTCCATAAAAATTGGATCTTGATTTGGTTAATAATATTTCAATTATGCACCAATATCTAGACTAACTCAATATTTTGTTATAAATAGAAGGGTTTTCCCATTCATTTACCACCTTTTGTTGCCTAAAGATCACTCTGGATCTATATTTTTGGTCTGACTATTGGTCCACCATCATAGTCATATTTTGCTACCATTTTTGTCTGGGTTTTCTACACCATCAAGAGAGAGGAGTTTTAGATCTGAAGTGCTAAGGACTTACAAGAACCCATCCCATTGAGGAGAACCGGTAACACCCTTCTTTGTTTTCCTCCCAGGTGCCATTAATACAAAATTCATTCAACATATTCTTGTCTTGTCTATTGGATGCATGGAGTAAATCTTGTTTTTTCTACTAGTTAATGTCTTCTAATGCATAGATCTAGATTTTTGCAGCATTTATCTTGATCACCTAATTGCAGATGTGAGGATATTGGCAACCATCTTTTCTGTTAGGGTTGTTTTGTTATGCATAGCTAAAGTGGTCTTTTTTCGTACGCTTGGAATTAAGATTCATACTAACAACTCGTGACTCCACACGGGTTTACGATTACGACCTATGTCGTTTTTCTTATCCTTGCATAGCCAACTGCTTCAAACCCTAGGATTTCTCTTCAGCCTCTTATTTTTGCTTTTCTTGATGTTGTTTCTAACCTATAAAACCCTAAAACAATAAAAATTCTAACCTCCGTGTATTTTCGGACCTATTGCGCAGGTGACAGACATCAACCGAAGCTGAGACAACAATTTTTTCTGAAATCTGCCACCGAGAGTGTCGGAAGTGCAGGTCACACTTTTTGGCCCAAAAACTGACCTCTGCTCAAAACAGGTCAAAAACTGCGACCTGGACTTTTCACGGGAATTTTTTTGAAAGTTTTATGGGTTTTTCTGAGCCTCTGTTCAGGTTTGTCTAACCTCCGTCTCCGCTCGTTTTGGACCTGTACTTGTTATGTTTTTCTCAACTAAGTGGGAACCTAGCCCCCTAGGGCTTTAGTACCCTCCACTTCTTATGGAAGAGTTTTTTTTGTTGTTGCAGGTTGTCTGTAATTTCAGAGTCTTCAACCATTTTTCAGATCTGATACCTCACCTTCAGATCCACTTCAGATCAGCTTGTTATCCATCCAAATCACCTCATTTAGCTTTGTTTGGGTTTTCCTCTAGGGTTCACTCTATTTCCCTCCTGGAGATAACCTTTCGCCACCTCTTGTTACAAAAAATTTTCCTCTGATTTGTTGTTGTTTTTTGCACCACTTTCCAGCAGATTTGTCCTTTAGATCCCTGTCCCTCCTGACCTTAGATATATTGGCTATTTTAGTGTGTTTTGATTAGTTTTTTACTCACCTACAGACTAGTTGTTGAGAGTCCCGCCTCCTTGGGTTTAGATTATTGCATTATTAGTTGTTTATTTTCTGTTTTTGCAGGCTTATATACTGTTATTTGCAGCTATACAACACACTTTTTCTTTTTCTCTACAAACGTCTGGGTTTAAAAAATAAAATTTACAGACTTCACACACACACCCTAAGCAAAAAAGGGCTTGGTTAACACCGCCAAGAAAAGACTCTAAAACATTGATATCAATTGATCCTGCACCTCTCTACCCTTGTTTCAACATTGTAATCAGTTGATCCTGCACCTCCCTGCCCTTGTTGGTCTCTTTTTCCTTTGCACCGTGTTTGTGTCATCATCATTGCGCCACCAAGGCATTTATCTCGTAGACTTTTTGGCCTTCATCCTCAGTTTCCAGTAGGAAGACTTACTCCTCCGCGTAGGATTCGAGTTAGTCCTAAACCGAGTCTGCACTCTGACTCTTCTTCTGGTTCGTTGGGTTCTCCTTCTCATTCCGCCTTCAGTTCTCCCCCTGTCACCTTCACCATGTCTGGTGCAGGACCCAATGCTGGTGGTAACCCCGGACCTCATGCTAGGAATGCCAATAGTGGGACCGCAATAGGCACTACCCCGTTTACGCCCTTGCCCCCCTTCATGGAAGGCCTCAGCCTTCCTGATTTTGACCAGTTGATAAATGACCCTATACACCATGATGCTATTTTTCCTTCTATGCCGACTAAGCTCCCTTCTGACATCCCCAAGTTTGAAGGCCTTGTTGGAGAAGATCCTACAAATCATGTTCGATCTTTCCACATGTGGTGTTTGTCTAACTTTATTGACGATGACTCTATTTGTCTTCAGTTTTTCCAACGTACGCTTACAGGCAAAGCTTCTAAGTGGTATGTTGTTCAGGCCTCATCCTCTCACACCACCTTTGCGACTCTTGCTCGGGCCTTTTTGTCTTATTTCTAGCTTCCTCTTCGTTATGACACTGGTATCGAACTTATTTCCGTCAATCATCTGCAACCTACCTATCCGATCATGTCCAGGAATGGTGGAGAAGAAAAAGCCTATGTCAAGCCCCTACCTTTGAAGACCATGTCTACATGGACTGGTTCTTTAGATCTCTCTTGCCTCCTATCGGGAAAGATGTCGCATCGCATTTTCCTCAAACCGAAGAAGCCGCTCTCCAAATGGCGTTAAAATATGACCTGATCTACGCTCGGTCGAGTTTCGTTTATACCGGTCTACCTAATCTTCCCATAATCGGTGGTGCCAATGCACTGGGGGCACCTCATGTTGCCAAAAGTATCATTGGAAATCTCTCTAATCCATACGCTCAACCACCCATGGGCTATGGTTTCCCTGGTGGGGGGGGGGGGACAACACCTCCTGCACTTTTCCCCCTCCCAGTAGCATGTATCCAGGATACAGCAGGCCTCCTCTTTTTTCCCAACCTCCTGTTTACCACATTATTACCCAACCTCCTTATTATCCGTATCCACAACCTGGTGCTCCAGCTCCTCCAACATTAGCACCTTCGCCTCCCTTGCTTTCTCAACCCCCGCAACAGCAGCCACCGCCCTCTCAGGGGCAGGTGTATGCATAGCAAGGCGCAACTAATCCTCCTCCCTCCAAAGAGATGAGGAAAGGCACTCAAAATAAATCTTCTCCCGGTAATCCTGGACCTAATCCTCAAAATAATGCACCTAACATTGCTAACCAACAACAGGGCACTCAGCCCAAGCAGGACAGGCCTGTTCCCACGAACCAGCTTTGTTCTTATTGTGTTTTTTATGGTAATTACACACACGATTGTCCTCTTTTACAACATATGAAGCAAATATACGAGTCTCAAGCAACGTTGCGAGGACAACAAGCCTCCCCTTCCATCCCTCCCAATGCTGCGCCTAGTCAACCGGCTGTGCTTACTAATCCTTTCCCTCAGCAAGGACTTGTGGCTACCCAACCACCTAAAGGACAGGTGGCCACTCAAACTCTTCCATCTGGTACCTCTGATTACCAGATTCTCATGATGAACTCTGCTCAACCTCTAACTGTAGACATCAATCTTCAAACTAGGTCCTGTCAGTACAACAAGCCTCCTGCTACGTCTGTCCCCAAACCGCCTCCTTCAGTCTCTACAAAGCCTCTTTTGAAACCTAATGGTCCCTTTTATATCCATCAACCTAAGGCAGAGGTTCATACCAAGATCCCGAAAGGACCACTACGCCGAAATGTTGCTTCTGGAAAAGTTGCCCATTCGTATAGCATAGTAGATTATTTGGCGCAATCTCTTGCTGCCATTTCAACGCTGGAACTCCTCCAGTCGTGCCCTTCATAACGAAAATCTCTACTATCTACCATGGGTGTTGTAGATCCTTCCGAAGATCGATTTATTGTCTTTGATTTTGACCGATCAGAACATCCTCCTCTCCCTGCTTCCGTCGCCTTCCAAATCCCAGTCATGATTTGGAACGCCAACGTTTCCTGGTGCTTTATTGATGAGGGGGCATCCACCTGTGTGATGTTCACTTTGGTTTTGAAGCAACTCAAATCACCTGAGTTGGCTCCTTCCACGAACACTCTTTGAGCGTGGGATGGCCATGCCTCCCAACCCATCAGCCTTTTCCGCAATTTTCCTATTACTCTTGCGGGCAAGACTGTTTGTGTTGACGTAGAAGTCATAGATGCCCCCTTAGATTACAACATTCTATTGGTTTGTAGCTACAATTATGTGATGTTTTTTGTCCCATCCGTGGTCCACCACAAGATGTCTTGCCCTCATAACAGAAAGATAGTCACCATTTACCAATTGATATATTACGAACTGAAGTCTCAGACCTCCCCTGAGTCCATCATCTCTTTGGTGGCCAACAAGAAAACCGTCGATCCTTTGACCAGTGTCTCACCCGGAGTCTACAAAGATTCCTCATTGCTTGGTACATTCCCTGGTCTTCCTCCTCCTATCTTTGATCCCAGCTCATCGAATGTTTGCATGATGCAATCGTCTCGGGCTGCCCTCAAGCGGCCTGCCTCGGCTAGTCAGCAGCCTCCTCGCCCTCCGCAGCCTAATCCTAGCCCTTAGATTCAGCCTTCTAGAGCTCCTCCTCCTAGCCCTTCAGCTGGTATCCATGAGCCTCTTTACCCTCCTGGAACGGTTCCTCCAAACCTTAACCATTTAGGAGCTGTCACGCTTGGCCATTACCCCTCTGGTCAGATACCATTCCTAGCTCCCCCCCTAGGAGTGTACATGGTACCTGTCATGGCTACCCTCTCTCTCCCTAACTTGACCCTTGGGATTCCCATCTAGTACCTTGATCCTCTAGCCGCTACCCCGCCTGGTCAACCCAAACCTTATCTTTCTTTGACCTCGGTTCAACCAGTCCCCATGACTTCTCCCGCAGCTCTAGTGCCTCAGCCACCTCAACAGGAACCACCTCCTATTGCAACTGCTTCAGGTAAGAAGGGAAAATCTTGGAAGAGGGAATCAAAAGACAAGGTTGCCCCAACAAACCCTGCCCCTCCTCAGCCTCCAAAGCGTACCATATAGTGTGCTTTGTGTGATTTTTTCAGTCATGCCACCCATACTTGTCTAGAGTTTCCTCATCTCAAGCCCATGGTTAATGTCGCATTCCCTGAGTCTACGGTCCTGGAAACCTCTATTCCTTCCTCGACTGCAGCATGGAACCCCAAGACTATTCACACCAACCACCCCTGTGCTTTGTGTGATCTCCATCGCCATTATACTCACCTTTTTCCCCACCTCGAAGACTTCCTCACCTCTCTAGTGGTAGTATACCAATTCAAGCCAAGCACAACGAGCCCACAACTCCCTTATTTTCATGTTTTTCTTCGACAAAACCAAAGGACACGAATGCTCCCATTGACATTCCCCCTCCTGATGTCGAGATGACGGAGCCTTCATCCACCATTTTCTACCTATCATCATCCATGAGACTAGCGATGGAAGTCCCCTTGGAGACTTCCCTTGATGTTTCACCTGACCTCCCTTCAACAATCACCTTGGGCTCAACATCGGTAGATCCTTTATCTGCTTACTCTTCTGTCACCCCTTGTGATGATGCGCATGTGAACCTCTCTTCTCATGATGATGAGTCAGGTAGCTTCGCCGCGTCAAGTGGTCTTTCTTCCACTAGTCACCCCATATTCTATTACGATGATGACATTATGGAAGTATTTACCACCCCTGACTTTATCTTTCCCCCCTTACATTGAACCCATGAATTCGAACCACATACACCTTATGGCCATTACATTGACACCCAATGTTTGGGTAAGATGGCACCCATATTTGAGAGACCAGGAGAAGAAATTCTCCGCAACTCTCCTAGTGTATCTGGTCGTGTCGACTCTAATACCATTATTATTCCACATTCAGAGAACCTCTAGAGTCGCATATCATTTCAAATCACTCTAGGAATGATACCCCTCATCATTCCTTCATCTTACATCAGCAACCTAATCTCTTAGACATTGTTGTTGACCAACCTATGGGTTTTCTAAGAGAGCATCAGTTCATTATCTCCAATTCCTCTCTTTGAGATAGTGACACCATGTATGCCAACCCGGAAACTTAAAGTCCATTTGATTCATATATGCAGTACCAAAAGAGATTGGTAATCCTCCATTCCCTTTCTCGAACTACATAACCATAACAAAAACAAATGGCACACCACATCATAAAATGTGTTTAGGTTCCCCCTTTCTAAATACATTTTGGCATAACCACAACATGCTTGAGGGCACCTATGCCCCTCAACCATAAAAATCCCATATCTCAGCCAAAAATAGCACTGAAACCTCCTTTCTCTGATGGGTCGCACTTTTCAGGTCATTTCCTGGGATAGGTCACAATTTTCTGCCCAGTACCTGCTACCTAGGTCACAGAACAGACCCCAAAATGTGCGACCTAGTCTGTTCCTGAGCCCTGGGGACCTAATCTGAACTTTCAATCCACTGAAAATAAAGAGTAGGGTTAGGCCTCTTACCTGCAACTGATGGATCTCGATTCCAATGGTCGATTTTCCCGTTATGGTCGCTGCAAGATTTAGGGCCTTCTCTCCTCTCTACATTCACCACAGCTCCACATGAAAATGAGTGAATTTGGAGGGAAAATGCCTTATTAAAAGAGAAACCCCTGATTTTTCTTTCGCCTCTTGCGGCCAAACCATAGCTCAGTTTTCCAAACCGTCTGTACCTTTGAAAAGCTCTCACCGAGCCCTCAAATGGGTATCTGTTATTTTTTCGTGATTTGATACTTCATTGGGACACATTTGTCCAAGAAGCGTCACTTCACTACTCCCCAAAATCAATTTTCTTCACTTGCAACACTTGTACTTGGGGGCACCACTTTGCCTTCATACTTGTCCATGCTTGTGTCGATTTTCATCGTGAGTAACCATCATGTACTCATGTTTTTATGGTCCCCATTAGACTGTTTTCTGTGTGGCAGCACCATCGAGTCGCCCTTGTTTAGAGCATTTGAGTTGAGTCATCATCGCATTCATGGAGTCTATCCCGCATTCCTTTGTATCCAGCAATAGTCCTTAATCCTTCTTTTCTTGGTCTTTCTCTCATGTCGCACATTATGGCCTCTAGACCCACTGTCCCCTATCCCTTATGATATTGTGTCAGTCGCTTCCGGGTCATCCATTCCCTTGATGCTCTAATCAAAGGAAGTCATCCATCCGCTACTCAGTACCCCCCATTTCATTATCATCCCTGGTGTCAGTCTGTGAGTCGCTCTACTATTTTCTCTCGTGTCTTAGCTGAGGATCCATTATTTCCTCACCTATGGCAGACCTCCTTCTGTTGACATCAGCTCATTCATTCCAGAAGATAGGTCTAGAGGGTGGTGTACCTTGGTTCCAGCTTCCACTCTTGTTCGGTGCCTCAGATCAGGCAAAAGGACTCCTTATGCCCCTTTTGACTTAATTTTTTGTCAGCTCCAACTCCTCTCAGCATGATCGAGATCCATATACTTGATGGTCTAGTGATGTAGCAGCTGATATCAGTGATTCCCGGGTGTGTGTGAGATGTCTCAGCCCTCATGAGAGAGTGGCCCTACAGGTAGCCCCCCACATAGTCGTATGACATCGTCCTTTTAGCCTTCGATGTAGCTCCATAGATTTATTGACGTCGGACTCAGTCGCTTGCAGCGCCTTCTTGATTGCATGTATCATCCATATTTTCAAAGCCCTTTCCTGTTTACAGGGGCATCTGGGTTGTATTTATATCTCATGTACTCATATATTATTGTACAAGTCCTGGCTATTATCCTAGGCACAATATATATATGGGATTCATTATCCTGTTGTTTATCTTGCTCATTTTTATGCCAGCATGTACTATATTTTCAGTCCCTTATTTACTGGACGCCTTATTCTTTGTAATTTGTCTCGGCGGGCATAGGTATGCCTCCCTCGCCACCTATAGCACAAGTACTCACCCATAAAAGAGACTTGTCGCACCTGTAAGTCTCACCTCCTTAGGGTCTAGTCCTTTCAACACTTTGGTCTACCTTATACTTCTCTCTCTTTGACTTCCCCTTCGGTGTCTAGTGATTGAGTTCTTACAATGTACTTCAGTCATACAATTAGCTCCTAACGATCACACGCTAGGGGGCGATCTGTTACACCATTTTTTGGTCATCTAACCTATTATCATTAGATGGACCCAAGTACACCATGTAAGACCAATTTTACCCTAAGTAAAATTACTTTCACTATGAAAATAACTTAGTAAACCACCTTTATTAAGTTGTTTACGGTCTAAACAGGAAGCCCCATGAGGAAATATTAAATAAATCTACATTTTTTTTATTTTCCTCAAGGAATAATTAGTTAAACAGCAGTTTAATTAATATTTCTGGTTATATTTAATCCAAAACAAGGAAATTAATTAGATAAATCATTATTTATCTTATTGTTTTCTAAGAATAATTATTTAAAACTTATTTAAATAATATTCTTTGTTAAATATGACTAAATCACCCTTAAAATAATTAAATAAATCATTATTTGTTTGATTATTACTCAAACACATCCTTAAAATGATAAATAAATCATTTATTTACTTATTATTTACAAATAAAGGGATTTGACCCAAGTCAAATTCCTTTTCTCTCCAACAAATATAATAAAATATTCCATAAAAATTGGATCTTGATTTGGTTAATAATATTTTAATTATGCACCAATATCTAGACTAACTCAATATTTTGTTATAAATAGAAAGGTTTTCCCATTCATTTACCACCTTTTGTTGCCTAAAGATCACTCTGGATCTATACTTTGGTCGAATGTTGATCCTATGTCATATTTAGATACCATTTTGTCTAGGTTTGCACTCACCATCAGAGGAAAGTTTTAGATCTTAAGTGCTAAGGACTTCACAAAGAACCATCCCATTGAGAAGGCAGTAACACCATACAGCATTTTCTCTAGGTACCATGTTGTGAAACCAACTCCAAAAGAGAAAAAGAAGATATCAACACATTAGAAAATCACAATACACTTCGAGGGGCAACCTAGGCTACATTACATGAATGATAATTCTTGGATAGATTCAGAATTTATTACAAAACTATCCTTTATATAACAAGGTCATGAAGACCCATTCTGTATCCTATTTATTCATGACAATTTAAGGGCCCAATAATAACAAAATGGGGGTTACAAGGGTACAATAATAACAATAAGGGGGTTACACTAACAAAAATAAGGGACTATACTAGTAATATAGGGACCTAACATGCCCCTCTCCTTCAAAAAAGTGTTATCCTCAACGCTTGAGTAGCTCTGGGTGCTTCTGTATAAAATTCTCATCCTCCCATGTAGAATCTTCAGTGGGTAAGTTCTTCCACTTGATGAGATACTCTGAAATTGATCGATTACATAGCTATTGAGTTCTTGTTTCTGTGACCGCTTCAGGTTCCAATATGATTTTTCCTTCCTCATCAAATTCTGGCAATATTGTTTGAACTGGAATATTTTCACCTATAACCTTCTTTAAGCATGAAACATGGAAAATTGGATGCACTCGTGAAGAAGCAGGAAGCTCCAATTTGTATGCCATAGTACAAATCTTTTGCAACACCTTGTAAGGACCATAGTACTTTGGTGATAATTTATTATCCTTCTTAGCTTGCTTGAGGGACATTTGTTTGTATGGTTGTAGCCGTAAAAATACCCAATCTCCTACATCAAAACTTCTCTTGCTGTGATGTTGATATTCCTATTGTTTCATTCGATTTTGTGCCAAATTCAGGTTATCCTTTAAGAGTTGGAGAACTTCTTGCTGATGCTCGATGTGATCTTCCACTGCTTGAACCTTCGAATTTTCCCTTAAAGATGAGGTGATGGATGGTGGATGATATCCATAAAGTGCCATAAATGGGGTCATTTTTGCTGCAGTATGGAAGGAAGTGTTATACCACCATTCAGCAAGAGGTAACCACTTGACCCATTGTGTTTGTTTATCAGATACAAAACAACGAAGATATCCTTCCAAACTTTTATTTACTATCTCAGTTTGACCATCAGATTGAGGATGATAAGATGAGCTATGAGCTAATTGAGTACCCAAACAAGAAAATAACTCCGTCAAAAAATTTCCAGTAAAAATGGGATCTCTGTCGCTCACAATAACCCTTGGGTTTCCATGTAGCTTTTGAATTGTGTCCATAAATGTAGTAGCAACTGTACTTGCTTTAAATGGATGAGATAATGCACAAAAGTGTGCATACTTGGTAATTTTATCAACTACCACCATGATGACACTCTTTCCTTTGGACTTAGGTAAACCTGTGATAAAATCCACTGAAACCTCCTCCTAACATTGACTTGGAATCGATAAAGGTTGTAGTAGACCCAAAATATTCAAGTGGATGAGAGGAAGATGACCCAACAGCTGGATTTGGAGGAAAAGGAAAATACTCTTGCCGAGGGGTGATAAGACACTGGTATTTAGGATGAGTTTGAAGGAAACTTAAAATAGCCTTGAAGTCTTCTTCAATCGAAATATCCCTATGTTAAAACACCTCATACTAGACCGAAAAAGAAACTCAGGCTTAAAATAAAGTTGATTGCCAATCCTAAACTAAGGGATGAAATTATCAACATTGAAGAGAGCCCAGAAGACAAAATTGAAAGGAAGAAGAAAACTAAGTCAAAGAGTGCAGCACAGAAAAAGAGGTCTGATAAAAGAGTGACTAAAGTAGAGGCCAATAGAATCTTTGCTTCTATCCTGGACCTTTGATGAATGAAGAACAAGGCTGACTTGGAGAAACTTTTTGGGTAAATGTTCCTTTTTTTCCGAATATAGCTACCTTTTCTGTGAAGGTAGCAATTATTTTGAAATATGAGCATGTGATGGAAATGGGCTACTTTTTGTTTTGAATCATGATGGTGACATTAAATAGATGAAGTGGAGGGTTATTCAGTTGCAATGAATTTTCTATAGCTTGAGGGACATTTTAAGCAGAGATTTACACAGAAAATAGGGTAGGTTCAGAGGTTTCTCTCTTGAGATGTGGGAAAGGAATCTCAACTGATAACGATGAATAGAATAAAACCTCCATTCATGTGTGATGTATATCTAGACTGAGGTAATAACATGCTGCCACTCGGCTTTAAAACAAGAAATGTGAGCGGTTGAATTCCATTTCATATTAGCATATTCAGGCTTAAGGTAAGAACTTACTTCCTTAGGAAGCGCTTCGCTTTTAACCCAATGTTCACTAGTTGCAGAAGTCTGGGTTGCATGGGCTATGATAGCCTTGGAAATTCTGAACGTTTAGCTGCCTAACTTGACCTTTTCACCATCGAAATACTCAGCGAAATCTTGAGCTAGAGCCATGTTCTCCCTAGAAAAATTTTGGAGGAATTTATACCAACTTGTAGATTTGAACTTTGATTTTTCCCTCGCATCCACAAATCTTGTATTAGATGGCTCTGACCTATTTAAATTTCCTCCTTTCCACATTTTTCCGACAGCTAAACTACTCACAAACACAATTGTTGAACTATGGTTGTAATGTTGTCCACGAAGCCTTGATTTTCCTACTTTGAAAATTGAAACTGCTTGTTGGAGGGATGGTCTCTGCTTGTAGCCTATGAGTAGAGTAAATTGTGAGATATGAGGAAAAAATAGGTCTGTGAAACATAAATCTACTGCATTTAGTATAAATTCACAAAAGTAGAAGTTTGACAATATTCCATTGATAGAAAGCTATTTCTAGTTTGACAATATTCTCATTGAAATATCATGAAAAATAACTATCATGAATGATGATCTTCCACTGTTACAATATATATTTTACCAGGAATTCTCACTGTGTGAGACTAATAAAAATTGACAAAACACATAGCATATTTAAGAGATTGATAAGTATACATAACAACATATTGGTTTTCAAACTGAAAGTGAAAGAGAGTAGATATGGAAACACAATTAAAGTAGACAATACACACAAAAAATTGGTAATAAGTCCTTAGTAGTATCATTCTATTTCATTCACAAAAAATATTACAGATCATATGATTCAAATTCTAAAACCATCAACCTTGACTTCATATAATTTTGGCATATATATACAAAACATAATATTATCATCCTCAACAGAAAATGGTAAATCTATTTCAAAGTCATTACAACCTCGTGCAAGAGGTGAGGCTTATCCCTTAATCTTAATTACAACGTTCTATATTAAAAACAAGATAAAAATCATGAAGGCATCATGAAGGTTGTCACTCTGAAATGGTTGTATGAGCTGGTAGCCTATTTGAAGACCACTCTCCTGTTTTGGTGTAACCAATCTTCAGCAGAAAGTGTAAAAACAGTGGGAGTGACATGTGGTTGTCTCCTTTTAAATGTGAAAAACAGAACCATGGTATTGCAGAGAAGGCTGAATACAAGACACCTGAAAACATCCATTTCAACTAAATAACCCCTCCACTTCATCTATTTAATGTCACCATCATGATTCAAAATAAAAAGTAGCCCATTTCCATCACATGCTGATATTCAAAATAATTGCTACATTCGTAGAAAAGGTAGCTATATCCAGAAAAAATGGAACATTTACCCAAAAAGTTTCTCCAAGTCAGCCATGTTCTTCATTCATCAAAGGTCCAGGATACAAGCAAATATTCTAATGGCCTCTGCTTTAGTCACCCTTTTATCAGACCTCTTTTTTTTGTGCTTGGCTCTTTCACTGAGTTTTCTTCTTCCTTTCAATTTTGTCTTCTGGCCTCTCTTCAATGTTGATAATTTCATCCCTTAGTTTAGGATTGGAAATCAGCTTGTTGTTCAACCTGAGCTTTTTTTCGGTCTAGTATGAAGTCTTTTAACATAGGCATTAGGGATGAATTTGGACCTCTTTCCTCCATGTATAAATTTACTAGACTCTGCCTCCTCATCTTCTGACTATGTGTACTCAGGGTCACTAATGTCTTCATATGAGGAATAGGAGTGTATCTCATTTTTCTTCCTCGTCTTGATCGAATAACAAATGGAGGAATCTAATTTAGCCAAAGTAGGCTCTTCTATGGTAGGATCTGTCATTTTATGTTTGCCTTTCTTGAGAGAAAGAAAAACATGCGAGAGGGTGGACTCTGTTAGAGATGTGCCACTACTTGGTTGTACTTGATGAGATGACTCAGGGACATGGCCTAAAATTTTCATAGCAAGGTTGACTTCCACTAGTGAGAAAACAGGCTTAGGTGCAAGAAGGACATGGTTGATTTCCACTGGTTCTTCTGCCATAAAGAGTTTCTTCTTGGGATGGCTTCGTGAAGAGGAGGCAATTTGTTCTTTGTCCTTTTACATAGGCTTCTTAGGAGACTGTGGATTCTTCTGTTGCAGTTTCTTCTTGTATTCATCCATGAAAGACCTTAGGGTTTGGGGTTCCCTAGGTGAGTTACTGACGTAAACTTCATCAGTTGGTGATACTGTTGGTGTAGGAATAGGGTTTTCAGCCTTTCTACTTGAGCTTCTGGTTAGCATTTTGGTCGAGCTAGAGGTAGGGTTTATTTGATAGAAGACTGATGAATGTACAGAGGTATATCGTGGGCTGTGTGAAAAAGGGGGAGCATTGGTTTTCTCATGGATGGCTTTCTTCTTTGGCCTCCCTACCTTTCTTCTGTTATTAATGCTACCAAACCCTTCCTCTCTTAAAAACCTATCCCAAGTAATTTTCTTCTTCTTGAGATGATAGACAACTAAAATTTTAATTAGCCCTTTGTGATACAAATTGTGCAAGGAGTAGTTTGGAATTTTCTGAAGCTTGAGGGACATTTTAAGAAGATATTTATACAGAAAATAGGGTAGATTCTGTTAGGGTCCTAAAAGTATAGGATTCATAATTTGGAATTGACTTATGATAGTCTTATAAAATATGTACATACCTTGCTTTTGGCAAGTTGTTTTCCCATATTTTGTAAAAAATAAAAATAAAAAATAAAAAAAATCAAAAAGAGGGTAAAAGTCCTAAAAGAAAGATCAAAGGACTTAAAAAATACATAGACCCCAAAAGAAAAAAAAGATGAAATAAAACATGAAAGTGTGCAAATCCAAATGCCCCTAATTTTTGCTTTTTTCAAATGATTATGGCAGTGTCAATAAATGCCATAATCCATGATGAGTTAAACTGTTTAATCTTGACTTGTCATATTTTCATTTTCCATGTTTTAGATAGTGAATAAAGTTTTGTCAGACAGTTTAATCCTGACAAATCAGTAGATAGGTAGAGAATAATATGGAGCTCATCAGTTTAATCTGAGCCCTCTGTTGAAAATGTAGCAAGATGATGGAGCTTAGTGAAATGAAGTCGCCTTCACTAAGTGGGCCCACAGGCAAATTCTGGCGCAAAATCTATTTTTAGACTATGTCTATTTTTAGACATATGGAGCATGGTTCAGGGATTCCAGTTTGAGATTCTTGAAGTATGTGTCATGTTGGTAAAAATAGATGAGACTCTATTTTTGAGGTCAAAGAGGTCGAAGTCTATTTTTAGACTGCCTCTCCTTAAAACAAGGAAGTCAAATATTATTTACCCTTAATAATATTTAGACTATAAACATCAGTTTACTCTCTTGGAGCACTTCAGTTCGAGCTACAGAAGTGGCTCATGCATCTGACATAGGAATCACGTGGTTCCCAAGGGTTTGATGGCATCATGCATGGTTGACTTCAGTTGGACTTCAGTGGCAGAAGTTTGGAGGAGTTAATGAGACAGCTAGTGGAGTTGTGTTCTGCTTATTTTAGTTGAACTGATTGAGATTAGTTTAACTAGCTAATCAATTAGTTATGAGTGGAGTGAATTAAATATTATTTAATTCATTAATTAGTAACTCATTATTCAACTCAAGAACACATCATTTACTACAGTGCATGATCAGTTCAGTGGAGACCAGTGAAAGAGGTAGATGAAAGGGTGGAGTTAGCTATCAGTTGTGACTATACTGTTGCTATTTGCAACACACGGATAGGTGGAGCAAGCCCATGAGGATTGCGTAGTTCAGGCTGGTTGTTTATCTATATAAAGAGGCCATCCCATAGCATTGAAACACGCAATAGAGGCAAGGCAATTGGCGGTGAGTTTTGAACCAGTAACCTGTTCAAAACTGAGCTAGATTGTGAGTAACTGTATGAGAAAGCACTGAGTACTTGTGAGGAGTATTGTACTGAGTTTGTTACTTGATTTCTCCATTATAATATACACAATAGCTGCGGGGTTTTCAGCTATAAGCTTTCCCCATACATACCGTGTTAATGTGTATGATGATTTGATGTGTTATCGCTTGATTTTATTTCCGCATGTTTGATGATCTGAGTGGAAGAGATTATGTGTTGCATATAAATTCGAATTGTATGTGATCAGGATAGTCTCGGTGGATAATTAATCATTATTCAAAAAATTTCTACATGGTATCGGAGCTATTGAAGCAGAGATTGATCATCACAGTGATTACAAACTTATTTCGGTAGACAGAGTCTGCATGCGGGCCAGGTAGCCTCCGGATTCATCTTTCTTCGGAAAGTGAAAGGTATGGTAAACGACCCTTGCAGTCGATCTCTGTGCTAGAAATAATTTTTTCTCACGATCTAGAGCGGTTGAGCTTTGAGGTGGAATTCGAAGTTTTGCAGCAGTTTTGTTTTCTTGGTGCCAGTGTTGAAAATGTCTTTCAACGGTTTGCGACTCGAATATGCTCTTGAAGGCAGTTCGAATTATGTTGCATGGAAGGATCGCATGGAGGCAGTATTAGAAGATAATGGACTGAAGGAGTTCGTGGATATGGATGTCCAAAAGCCCACTGATGCAGCTGAAGTCGAAGCATGGCAAAAGAAGATCGCGAAATGTCGAAGGATCCTGTTGGAGGGCGTCAAGGATCATATTGTATCCAGCCTGCATGGAAAGGCTACTCCATATTTAATGTGGAAAGCTTTGACGGATCTATTCCAGAATAAGAGTGACCAAAGGAAGCTGGCGCTCAAAGATAAGCTCAGGAACATCAAGATGGAGAAGGGCGACAGTATCGCCAAATACCTCACGAAGTTCACTCAGTGCAGAGATGAGCTGGGAAGTGTGGGGGTGGTTGTCAAAGTTTCACTGATTGCATGCTTAGTTTCAAGTATGCTGGGATCGGTGTGGTTCTTGGACAGCGGTGCGTCATTTCATATGACGGGAGATCGGGATTTGTTCTCAGATCTGGAGGACAAAGATCTGGGCGTGCACATCGAGATGGGCGATGATGGTAGATACAGTGCGACTGGTATCGGTACCATATCCTTTCAGAGGGAGTCTGGTAAACCCTTTGTACTAAAGGATGTCATGCATGTACCCGGATTGAAGAAGAACCTGATTTCAGTAGCTATGTTGGAGGATAAGGGATATGATGTGGTCTTCAGCGAAGGAAAAGCCTTCCTGCGCAGTAAGACTACCGGAGAGACCCGGAAGATAGGGGTTCGAACTCAGAACCTTTATCAGTTGCAGGTAGATGACTGCGCAGCTATGGCATGCAAGGCGGGAGAAGTGGTGAGTCGGGATGATGAGGGCGAACTATGGCACAGGAGATTGGGCCATCTTCACCATGGAGCTTTGAAGATTCTGCAGCAGATTTCTACTAGACTTCCTAAGGGCACTCTTGCGCAGTCAGATCAGT
Source organism: Pinus albicaulis (assembly GCA_034641835.2). Taxonomy (NCBI): domain Eukaryota; kingdom Viridiplantae; phylum Streptophyta; class Pinopsida; order Pinales; family Pinaceae; genus Pinus; species Pinus albicaulis. The sequence goes on from CM076579.1 coordinate 518,625,481, forward strand.
GCAAGGGGTGTACTTTAGGGAAGTATGTGAAAGCCACCTTTCACGAGAAGGATAATCGTGCCACGACGATCCTTGAGAGAGTTCACACAGACGTGTGTGGTCCTTTCTCAGTTGCTTCGACAGCAAAGCACAGGTATTATGTGATCTTTGTTGATGATTTCTCTCGAAAGTGCTGGATCTTCTTCATGTCGAAGAAGAGTGATACATTCGCGAAGTTCTGTGAGTTTAAAGCACTGGTCGAGAAGGAGTCGGGGAAGAAGGTGATTGCTCTAAGGAGTGATAATGGTGGTGAATTCATCTTGGCTGAATTCAAGGAGTTTTGCAGCGCAGAAGGGATTCGGAGAGAGCTCATCGCACCCCATAACCCACAACAGAACGGGGTGGCTGAGCGGAAGAACAGAACGATCGTGGGTGCTGCACCGGCGATGTTGCATGATCAGGGCCTACCCCTTCACTTGTGGGCTGAGGCATGCAATACAACAGTGTATGTGCAGAACTGTTGTCCTCACAAGGTTCTTGGCATGAGTACACCAGAGGAGGCTTATTCTGGCAAGAGGCCTGATATTTCCCATTTGCGGATTTTTGGTTCTCCCGTCTACATGCATGTGACGAAGGATGCGAGAAGGAAGCTGGATCCAACTACTGAGGTTGGAATATTTGTGGGGTACACTGATACACCTCACAACTATCGGGTGTATTTGTCAGACAGTCGAAAGACTGTTGTGCGACGGGATATAAAATTTCAGGAGGAGAAAGCCATGCAATGTTCGCTTGAGAGGGAGCTACACTTGCATGCAGATGAGGAGCTGTTAGTTCCTAAGGAGGAGCTTCCGGATGTGGATCAGCCACAAGAAAAGGTTCAGGAGGTGGAAGAAACCACCCAGGCAGCGCCAACCATCAGAGGGCGCATGCGCACTACAGAAGCTGAGCGACTGGCTCGGGATGCAGAGAAGGCTGTAGGACCACCTACAGCACAGCGCAGACAGAGACAGTCACCGGATCGGTACACTGGATACATGGCTCTTATGAGTCAATGTGTTGTGACAGAGCCATCCTCTTTTGAGGAAGCTGTGGAGGAACCCGCATGGGTTGATGCCATGATCGAAGAATATGATTCGATCATCAGGAACAGTGCATGGGAGTTTGTCCCAAGACCGGTTGGGAAATCAGTTGTAGGTTCGCGATGGATCTACAAAGTGAAGCAGGCGGCTGACGGGAGTGTGGAGAAGTACAAGGCGAGATTTGTCGCCCGTGGCTTTTCGCGTATTGAGGGGATCACTATGAGGAGAATTTGCACTGCCGTACTCTTCCATACTCTGACGATCCCCGGCCTTCCTCAAGACAGATAGTGGCACATCCATCATATATTTCAAGACTGCGCTCTCAATGGAAAAATTGAGGAAGAGGTGTACATAGAGCAAATTTCAAGGTTTCGAGATCTTCAAGAAGGAGTCGCATGTGTGCCGACTCAAGAGAGCACTCATGGGCCAAGCAAGCACCCCGTGCTTGGTACACTCCTGATAGACAAACATTTCACCGGAAATATCTCCTCCAAGAGTGAGGCGATCCCAACTGCACTATCAAGGTGAGGAAGTTGTTGATCATCGTACTGTATGTAGATGATCTGATTTTGACTGGCGATGAGCAGTTGATACTTTCATGCAAGGAGGATCTTGCACGAGAGTTTGAGATGAAGGACTTGGGCATCCTTCATTAATTCCTGGGATTGGAGATTTGGCAGCGCAGCGGAGGACTGTTTGTTTCTCAGGGCAAGTATGCCCGGGAGATTCTGGAGAGGTTCAACATGCAAGGCTACAAGCTTGTTGACACTCCTCTTCCTGGTGGTTGGAGGAAGGAGGATGCTACTTCAGCGGAGGTAGTGGATGCCACTGTCTATCGACAGTTGGTGGGGTCGCTTATGTATCTGTTCAATACACGACCCGATATATGCTATGCAGTTAACCAGCTTTCGCAAGCTATGGTTAAGCCTACCAAGCTCTTTTGGAAGGCAGGAAAGCATGTATTGTGCTATATTAGAGGCACATCGGGATATGGTCTATGGTACAGACAGGAGGATGGAGCGAAGCTTTCTGGCTTCACTGATGCAGATTGGGCAGGGAGTCCAACGGACCAGAAGAGCACATCTGGAGGAGTTTTCAACATTGGTTCGATAGCAGTTTCCTGGTACAGCAGGAAGCAGAGATCCGTGGCACTTATTTTAGCAGAGGCCGAGTACATGGCAGCTAGCTTGGCTGCATGCGAGGCTATTTGGATGAGGAAGATCCTCGCAGGATTGTTCAGGTTGCATTTGGAGCCTACAGTGATTTACTGTGATAACCAGAGTTGCATTAAACTCTCGGCTAATCTAGTATTTCATGATAGGTCCAAACACATCGACATCAGGTACCATCATATCAGAGATTGTGTTCAGCGGAGAATCATGATGCTTTCATATGTTCCCACGGAGGATCAGGATGCCGACATCCTCACGAAGGCGCTCACCAGGAGCAAGTTCGAATTCCACAGAGGCAGGATAGGGGTTGCAGATAATCCATATCTTGCTGAGAGGGAGTGTTGAAAATGCAGCAAGATGATGGAGCTTAGTGAAATGAAGTCGCCTTCACTAAGTGGGCCCGCAGGCAAATTCTGGCGCAAAGTCTATTTTTTAGACTATGTCTATTTTTAGACATATGGAGCATGGTCCGGGGATTCCAGTATGAGATTCTTGGAGCATTGGTCATGTTGGTAAAAATAGATGGGACTCTATTTTTGTGACCTATAGGTCGAAGAGGTCGAAGTCTATTTTTAGACCGCCTCTCCTAAAAATAGGGAAGTCAAATATTATTTACCCTTAATAATATTTAGACTATAAACTTCAGTTTACTCTCTTGGAGCACTTCAGTTCGAGCTACAGAAGTGGCTCATGCATCTGACAGAGGAATTACGCTATTCCCAAGGGTTTGATGGCATCATGCATGGTTGACTTCTGTTGGACTTCAGTGGCAGAAGTTTGGAGGAGTTAATGAGACAGATAGTGGAGTTGTGTTCTGTTTATTTTAGTTGAACTGATTGAGATTAGTTTAACTAGCTAATCAATTAGTTATGAGTGGAGTGAATTAAATATTATTTAATTCATTAATTAGTAACTCGTTATTCAACTCAAGAACACATCAGTTCACTACAGTGCATGATCAGTTCAGTGGAGACCAGTGAAAGAGGTAGATGAAAGGGTGGAGTTAGCTATCAGTTGTGACTATACTGTTGCTATTTGCAACACACCGATAGGTGGAGTAAGCCCATGAGGATTGCGCAGTTCAGGCTGGTGGTTTATCTATATAAAGAGGCCATCCCATAGCATTGAAACACGCAATAGAGGCAAGGCAATTGGCGGTGAGTTTTGAACCAGTAACCTGTTCAAAACCGAGCTAGATTGTGAGTAACTGTATGAGAAAGTACTGAGTACTTGTGAGGAGTATTGTACTGAGTTTGTTACTTGATTTCTCCATTATAATATACACAATAGCTGCGGGGTTTTCAACTATAAGATTTCCCCATACATACTGTGTTAATGTGTATGATGATTTGATGTGTTATCACTTGATTTTATTTCCGCATGTGTGATGATCTGAGTTGATCTGAGGTGGAAGAGATTATGTGTTGTGTATGAAGTTCAAATAGTATGTGACCAGGATAGTCTTGGTGGATAATTAATCATTATTCAGCAAATTTCTACACCCTCGGATGAAATAAGGTAGAAATAGATAGTTTTTATGCTTTCAAAAGAATAAAATGTCTCAAGGTAGCAAGCTCAAATGCACCTGCAAAAAGGAAGAAAAAATGTTAGATTAATGTTGAGTAGGTAGAAAGCAGTGGGAAAAAGCATGTAAATATTCATCAGCGGGCAAAATCATTAATTTCCCTTCCCTTGTAAGTCTTCAATATTCTACACTTCCATTCAAAGAGGCTCAGAGCATTTCTCTGACTTTTGTTGGGACCGGACCCAAGGCTTAGTGACTGGATAGTGGAAAATGTTAAATTCTTATGATAAACTCCCCTTCACAAATATTCATTCATCATTCGTACATTTAATTCATTTTCATAAGTAAAAACTCCTTTTTTACTTAATGATACATAAGAGCCCATTTGATTAACTCCCTTCATTCATAAAGCATACAAACCCTCAAGAAACATTATATCCTGAGTAAAAGTGGTGAATTTACGAAATATTAAGCTTTGCTTTAAAAAATTTCACTTTACAGTAGTCATATAAGTGTATTTTTGTGTATTCCTTTCCCCTTGTCATATTAATTCCTAACTTATGCTATTAAATCCCTAGAATTACCTTATCCTACTTATATAATTACCTTTAAATAAATGTAAATATCCCCCTAAAACCCACTATTATATAGTTTTTAGACCAAAGTTAATATGCACATGCTGAATTAAAATCCCAAGTTATACCCCCTTTGGTCTAAAACTAACATTAATCAAATACCCCGCCCCCTATGGTTATAGACCCCTCCAAAAGTCTAAAACTATATAATAAAACTAAAAATGCAAATCGGCTTTATTTGCATATCTTATGTACTTCTAAAAACTCTATAACATTTTCCTACCATCACAGTTTATCCTAAGTGTTAAAGATATATTAAGTCTTTTGTAAAGATTTAAACCCCCGCACCTTTGTAAATGAACTTACCTCCCCACATAAACTCAAGCCAGGGTTAAAGTGTGACCTTCCCATTATATAAAACCTTAAGTTTTATATAAAATTAACCCAAGGATAAACCTTATAATCCCGCTCCATGCGCCCCCACTCACATACGCTTTAAACCCTTTTCACTACACATAAGCCCTGCTTATATATAACCTCGTTGGATATAAAACTTTGGTTATAATGCATACAATACAAAGGTTTTATTATCAATTTCCCAACGCATAAGTCACCCCAGTCCCACATGTTTTTTCGACCACAACTTCCCAGCAAATCCTCACCATTCGCTCCCTTCCCGATGATCTGACAGTGTAGAATCAATATCGCGCCCATAAACCAAACGTCCACCCAAAGCCAAAATCAACGTGAAATGGGTTGTTTTCAATATACCTCCTCCCCTGACGTGGCACGATTTCATTCGATCACGTTCATTTTGGCAATATCATCTTACCACCGTGAGCCGCAACGCGAAAACCATTGCTGGTTTTCGCATTTTAAAATCTAAACTACCTCCTGCCTTTGGATTAGACCCGCATTCAATACGTTTAATAAAGATTCATATCAAAGGTTAAAACCTTTTTTATGTCATTTTTCAGTGTTATTTATGCATTCTGACTGATAAAAACTCCACCCAACTATGTAAAATCTCTTATGCACAATTTTCAAACTTATATCCTGAGGAAAATCCCAATTTGACCGCAAATCCCCTGTTTGAAGACCGGAAGAGCCATTCTCTACTCCAACAAGCCGAACCAGACCTTCATTCGGCCTCAACATTTCAGAAAGCCTTTCAAGCATTCAAATACCTGCAATTAAAGGTAGTTTTTTGACAGTTTAAAACCCTGTACAATCAATTCTAAACTATCTTTAAGAAAAATAAACCGTCAAATTAAGAGAATTCATAGAAGAGAAATTGCCCAAAAATGCCCAAAACAGGCCAAACCCTTGCAAATTTTCCCCAGAAATTGTTGTGTTCAAAAAAGCCCCTTCTAAAGTCAATTTCCTTAGTTTTGTCTGCTTAAAATCAATTTCAAGGAACAAGGAGGAGGTTGAAGCCCAAATATATCCTGAAAACACCTTTTTAGAGTTCAAATCATTCAGAAAACCCTCGTTTTCTGTCTTAAACCAGTTTTCATATCCCAGAAGCCTAATTGATCAAAGAAATCACCTGATACTATCTTTGGCCTACAAATTGATAAATTCACCATCTTTTTAAAGAAGTACAACTTTTTCAAACAATTTAAGCTTGCATTAGTTATTCAAAAATGACTAAAAAATAGATGACATCTAAAGCTGGGGGTTCTAAGCCTATTAAACCTAGTGGATCCAAGCCTCCCAAATCTGAAGCATCAAAAGCCATCAAATCTACTCCTGCACTTACTGCTAAAACCACTATGTCTGTAAATCCACTTCAGCCTCCAGTACCTACTGTAGAAACCCTTCCATTGACTGATATGGATTACAAGATTGCTGACCCTGTGGTAGAATTTAATCTATTGGAAATCCACAATTGGTGCTATGATAAATACCTTGACCAAGATGAAATGCCAATTTGGGAAACTTATTTGCCCCAATATATAGTTCCTTTGACTCATCCTGGACAAGATCTTGTTAGATTTTGTCAACAACATTATGAACCAGACCAAAGAGCTATTGTAAATGCAGACAAAGAGGTCCTTTTTACAATCACAGCAGAATCCATAAATCAAATGCTGCAATTACCATTTGTTCCTCATTTAGTCCCCCTTTCTATTGAATATTTAACCCAATTGTACTTAAGCCTGGATTTCCCAAAGAATTTTATGATATTCCAGGACTTTATGCCTTCCCATGTTGATATCCCTAAGTTGAACACTCCTTATTCAACTGCCAAATTTCCTGAAGGGTCAAGGCATATTATTTCCATGTTATCATTTATACCGGGATATTTCACAGATGGATTCACTGATGAATCCATTCTTGTTTTTTTATCACTTTATCTCTAGGTAAACCCCCTGCACTCATTTTTTATTATGCCAGTTTTATAGCAGACAGTATTCATCACCATTTTACCAAACTACCCATTGAAGGGGTGTTTAGGTACTCATCATACTTGTTTCATTTGTTTATGTTCTTCCAAGCTAACAATTTTCCAATTTCATTGCAAAAGATGGACTTGGAGGGTAAGCCTTTGTCTATTTTCTTCTGGACTTCCTTGCTCAGGAAAGAAAATAGTGAATTCACTTATACAGACTTCTCAGACCTTTTCCTCCATACAACAATGAATATATTGTATAAAGCAGAGCAGCCTAGAGTAAATGAAGATATGAAGAGGATATTACAACTATAAAAACAAAGAAAAATGGGAGACTGGTTCCTTTAAGAAAAACACACAGAGATAAGAATTTTTGGCTCAAAATTATTACCTTATAAGTTGCCAAAATACATGTGCATGAGAATTTTTGCATTGGAATACTTTAGGAAAATTTTAAACTCTGACTCCATCAACTTCTTAGCTACCAAGAAAAAGACCCAATTCAAGCTTAAAAAGCAAGTTGGGCCTTTCATCATAAATAACAGAGAGGCAGAAAAGGAAATCACCAAGATACTAGCAGGATTTAAATTTCAGGAGAGCTTTCCTTGGAACTATGATCCTCAAGGGATCTTGAGTGATTTAAGGGTTAAATGCAAACTTACACCATTTATACATGAACCTAAGCTATAAATTGAGAAGTTTGCAAATCAGAAAGAATGGATAGAGAAAAATCTGATAGGTACAACAGTCAATGTAGATCCAGCAAAAAAAATGGATACTACACAAGATATGGTAGTTGCAAAAAAGCCTGAGACTTCAACAAAAAGAGACAGAGATGAAGGAACTTATACAGCTGAGACCACCACAGATACAAAATTCAAATTGATTTACAATAAAAGGTTCAAATTCAGTTCCATAGGGAAATGAAAGGTAATTGATGTTGAGGATACAAATGAGCTCGAGGTAAACAATGATGAAGCCACAGTGATAATCAATGAGACTCTTGCAGAGATTGGAAAAGATCAAAAAACAGGTAAAGATGATACCCAGATGATTCAAAACAAAATATGGATCCTTCTTCCTCACAGATAGCTGAGGAAAAAGAAAAAGATATCAAAGAAAGGTACAAGCAAATCAAGCAAAAGAATGAAGAAATCAAGTCTGAGATTTATTCTCAGTTTCTTAAGCAAAAACCAGGGAATCAAAACAGGCTACTGACAGCCTTTGACTATTCCACAAATAAAATGATTATGTCATATCTGCAACCAACTACTTCAACACCTAAGACAGTGGCAGACTATTAAAAGGTTGAGTTTGAAGTAGATACTGAAAATGTACATGAGCTAGACCAAATTGAATTCCATAGACATAGCTCAGAAATGTTATATTCAACTGTGGTAACAAAGGCTATGAGTGCTACTAAGTTGCAGAATACCATTGTTAACATGCAAGATCAAATGAAGCTGGACAAAGGCTCTTTGTATGCTAAAGATATAAGGATTAAAGCCTTAGAGGATTTGATTTTACAGGTGGGATATGATCCCTCAAATGTGCAGGCAGTTGAATTATTGATTAAGAAAAATAATGAAGATATTGCAGCTTTGAGGAAACAACTGAAGCTTCCTCAAAGTGAACACCCACAGACCAAAGAAATACTTCAGGATCAAACAGAAAAAGAAGAAATGATCCAGTTGATCCTCAAGATAATTGCTCAGATTAAAGAAATGGAGACCAAATGGATCAATTTGTTAAGGAGAAAGAGACTGTGAATGCAACTAATGCTCCTATTATTCCTACAATGTTACTAGTTATTACCACAGCTGTGGCTTCCACTTTGGGAGAGAAATTAGCACCTAATGAGCCATTGGCAACTGCAGTGCCAGTGCATTCAGATACTACATCAGCCACAGATTCTTCAACAACACAGGTTTAACAAACAGATGGAGCAGGTCAAATAGTGAAAGCTATGGAGGAATTGTCCTTGAAAACTAACGAGATAAAAATCTTGAAAGAGATGATTCAAAGTCTTGAAGCCACCAACAAAATAGCCTTGATAACTTCTAAAAACCATGAGCAGAAAGCTATCAGACTTGAAGAACAAATGAATAATTTACAAAAGGAGTTAACATTTACTGAACAGATTTCCTACATCAAGAATCATCTTTGGACAAATATTTTTGAGGCCATACATTCTCAATGGCCTTCAATTCAGGTCATCTATGAGCAGAGAGACTTACTGTTAGCAGCCCAAACTGAGATTCAGAGAACCAAGGATGAGTTAGCTGATAAGCCATCACAGGCTTTAAAATTCATCACTTTCTTGAACAGTAAGAACAAAGCAGAGTTGGAAGAGTTACAGGTACAGGATAGAACTGAAACAATATTACAAATCAAGAAGGTTGTGACCAAGAGAAATTTGATGAACAACCTAGAGGAAAAATGTGATGCTATGAACATTTCCATTACTAAGTTTTTTGCAAAATACACTATTTTGAGGCAGAAAGACCTGCCAAATATTCATGTCTTCAATGACAAAATAATGGCCCAAAAATATTATGATAAGAAGATAAGGGAGTTTGCAAAAGAACAAGTCAACAAACCACTGCCACTGGGCACTCCTATAGGAAAGGTCATCCTTCAATATTTTTAAGACTTGTTTTTTCTATAGCATGAGATTAGGCATCTTTTTGTTTTCAAACCTACCTTTTCCAAGTACACAGATGCCGATGAGAACTTTATAAAGCTAAAAAGTGTGAAAATTCTAGATTCAGAGCAATGGAAAGCATTCACAGATTTAATGTAACAGTGAAAAGGTAAAACTATGAAGAAAAATACACTAAAAATAGTAAAACAGAAATAGTGAGATAAAGAGACAATCAGCTAATTTTTTACTATAGTAAGACATATTTTTCAGAAGTAAAGAGTGAAATATCAGTCAAAGTGTATCAGTGTTTAAAGAAACAACGTTAAAGTGTATCAGAGGAAAGTGTGTCAGCCAATTCAACTCAAACAAATATTTTTTCCTAAACAGCCAACAAGCAGGACAACTATTCAATAAAAATCTCCTTATTAGATAAGGTTGTTCTATATATTTTGGATAAGAGGAAACTTGTTGATTTGTTAAGCAGTTGTCCCTCTTATTTTGTAAAGATATTTTATATTTCCTAAAGATATTTCTACATTTCTCTAGGATATTTGTAAACAATATTTTGTATAAATACTTATGTATTAAAAGTGTTAAGTGTGGAATAAAATTGCTAAGATTACTATAGACTTTTGTTGATACATTGGAGGCTTTCATGTGTTGAATTCAAAGTAGCAGAATGGAAAAAGCTAAAGTGGCATCATAATTCAGGATTCTTGCGATAAGTTGAAGAGTAAAGTACATCTCTTCTTGTCATTGTGTCTTTTCTGAGTTTCATGCAATTCATTATGTGTTTGATCTATCTTAATGTGTAACTAGGAATATTTCTACAGGTTTTAGCCTTTTTCTCCCTATTTTTAACTAAGTTACCATTTAAATTTTTTCTGCTGATTTCCGGTGTTAGGAATCCTTCATTGCTCCTACTCTCGTTTGACCCCTACCTTTTTCTTCCATTTTCTGGATCAAAGGATTCTTCATTTCCCTTTATCCCGAGCATACCATTTCATCAAAAACCTTTCCCCAAATCTTTGAGGGTTATCTACCTTTCCCTAAATAAATTTGTACCCTTTTGGCCTTGCCTTCTAGTGTTGCTATCTAGACTTAGAATCCATAGCCCAATGGACAAGTAGATCTCTCCTTAGTTTAATCCTAAGTGATTTTTACCCACCAAACACTTTAAAACAAAACCAATTGTTCTAGCATAACTAGCCTAAAACATAAATAAATAAATAAAAGATAACTCTTAAAGAGAGAGCCCTCTCTAAACTATAGGAAGGCTAGATCCTATTGTTCCAAGTAGGTTTGTGGTGACCCCTAGTGTTCTTTGACTAAAAACTCAAATCCCACAACTTAAGAAATTACTAGGGTGATAACAGGTTCAGAATTTTATCTCCTGATATGTGGGCAAGGAATCTCAACTGATAACGATGAACAGAAGAAAACCTCCCTTCGCATGTGATGTATTTCTGGACTGAGGTAATAACATGTTGTCACTCGGTTTTAAAACAAGAAATGTGAGCAGTTTAATTCCATTTCATATTAGCATATTCAGGCTTAAGGTAAGAACTTACTTCTTCAGGAAGCGCTTTGCTTTTAAACCAACGTTCACCAGTTGCAGAATTATGGGTTGCACAAGCTATGTTAGCCTTGGAAATGTTGAATTTTTTGCTGCCTAACTTGACCTTTTCACCATCGAAAGACTTAGCGAAAGCTTGAGCTAGAGCCACGTTCTCCCCAGAAAAATTTTGGAGGAATTTATACCAACCTACAGATTTGAACTGTGATTTTCCCTCGCATCCAAAAATATCGTATTAGTTGGCTCTGAACTATTTAAATTTTCTCCTTTCCTCATTTTTCTAACGGCTAAACTTCTCACAAACATAATTGTTGAACTCTGGTTGCATTGCTATCCACGAAGCCTTGATTTTCCTACTCTGAAAATTGAAAGTGCTTGCCGAAGGGATGGAATTTGTTTACCTGTAGCACGCATAGAGGTCTTAGGTTGAGTGATCACCGAGCTCTCTTCTCTAATTTCGCTCCTGCAATTATGACAAGGAGTAATGACATGTTTTTGAAATAATTCAAAAATCAGCGCCAAGTCATCCCACTAAGCCTCACACTCCACCTTATCATTAAATTTCAAATTCCTCATACCATGCTTTCTGCTTATCTTAGGTGAAATAGCTACAGGTTAACATCCTAGGTATGTTAACTATTCATTAATAATAATCCCCTTAGATCGAATAATAATTAATCTTAATTAAAATAATAATCATATTCATAGCATAGGGGTCTTCAAATGATATTCAAATATGAATGATCCTTTCCTTTAAACATTCTCTGCTGCTCCTATATGCTTGAAAAACAACTGTCTTTACCTCTGGATTGAGATAACTAAAATCTCAGTGAAATAGTTGCACTTTTCACTGTGTGAAATATATAACTTTCATTTCTGAGAAATAACTGCCCTTCACTACATTACTGTTTTGACAATGAAATCACAACAAAGGTAGCTATTATTCCAAACAAGATGACTGCAAATTTATTACCCAATAAAAACCGACCTTCGGCACTATCATAAGTCAAAATAGACATTTTAACTTATTTTATGACTCTAAAACACTAATGACACCTATTTACTTAAAAATACCTTGATGTTGGGTCTCTTTTTCACCTTTGTTGGAAATTACTCAAACTTGGACATGGACTGGGACATTGAAAAAAAAACAGTGAGATAATGGAGATTACACCATTAACATTTTTAGTGCTAACAACTATTACAAATATCATGATCTTATTTATGATTGGGTTGATATGTTTTGAAGTTATAACATGCTAATCTAAATTGATTGTACAAAAAATATAGCCTCCCCTAAGATACATTAAGGTATGAGTTTTTTTATGTCATATACTTGGTGCTTGATTGTTTTGAGTGTTTGATTATGTCATCTAGTTGATTTATTTAGCATGGTATGTTTGCAAGTTCTTTGAATGCTTGATAATTGCATGATATTAGTATATGCGTCTATAATATTGCATGAAGGAATGATCTTATTTTAATATGGTTGTGCTAACACATATGTGTTGAGATAGTCGCTATATACTTGAGTTTAAGTAGGTGATAGTTGTAGCATTATGTATTACACCCGATGAAAGTGAGTGATTGTTAATTATGAAATGGTTGTTAGTATTGGTAAAATTTGATTTCGAATTGATAGATATGTTGTCTTGATGTTCGGTACATATGGAAGACATGTGTGCTCAGTTACAGGTCAACATGTTAGGCACAAGGTAAGATAACTAGTATATTGTTATATTTATTTATGCACTGACAATTATGTGTCTATGACAGTATGATGCAGGGGATTCCATGGAAAAAGAGACTGCCATGAAATCTTGAAGAAGGCTCGGGCTGAGCTTTCCTTTGGAATGGTTTTGGAAACCCGGGGGATTGAGTCATGGTGTCTATTGTTAGTCTTGTGCTTTTGGAATTTTGTGATTTGTCAAGCTTGATTTTTAGTTTTGTTTATGTCTGGTGCATAGAAATGCCACTTTGTTGTGGTGTCGTATTCATTTTGGTTTTTCCATGCTCTTATTCTCATTGTTCTTGTTATTTCCTTTTGTTTAAGCGTCTTGGGAATTTTTTGGGAAAGATAAAGTTAATGGAGCTCGGGGAGAGTTGTGTGGTACCCAATAGGTAATGTAAGACTCAAATGAAGCTCGGTGCATTAGTAAGCATAGCAAAAGGTAAGAGTATAAAATCAGCTGTATTGGTTGGGCCCATTTTTGCAAATGGATGGTGGTATTATAGACATCATAAAGGCAACATAAAAGGTAAATAAAATGGATTTGAGGTGTTAGGCACCTTGTCTATGTCAAGAACTATTGTTCTCAATGTTGTGAATGTTTTGCATGAATAAAGGAAGTTCTCTTAACCTAGACCTTATGATATCTAGAAATTATGTTGTGATCATGATTATGTTGATTTTTATATATGTATACATCTATGTATGTATGTATGACGTGTCTGACATGGAAGTCATGGATCATAATTGTTTAATGCTAATGTTTATATGTATATATGTGAGTATGTATGTCATTTTGTGACATGATGATGATTTTTTTATGCTAATGATTATATATTTATGTATGTAGGTATCTATGTCACTATCTGACAAGGTTTCTAGGGATCATTCATGTGGAGGAATGATTGCTTATGCAGGTGAATGGCATGAATAAGTTCTTGGTCTTATGAGGAATCAAGTGGGAAGAGTAACTTTGACTCATATCTATGAGGTCAGTGTCATGTGGACATGAATTGATATTATATGCTTGTATATTCCTATGTTTATGTTATGGACAGGTAATTTTGAGGGGTACATTAGTGAAGTGAAAGTAGTGTGATCTGCTACATGCTAGGATAAGCATGGATCATGGAAAGATACTATAAGTTGCTATGAAACTAGCTCACAAAATAGAAGAAAAGAGAGATCTACGACTTAGAAATCAGCCACTTCAAGGGGGAAACCTCCTTTATATTACATAAATGAAAAATTCTTAGATGATTCAAATGTCAAAACCTCCTTTATATATATAAGAGTACATGGGGTCACAATATAATCCTACCCGGCCTAACAATAATAATGTAAGGGCACAAAAATAACAATAGTGGGCTATTTTGGGGCACAATAATAACAATATGGGGACTACAGGGGTACAAAAATAACAATAAGGGGTCCACACTAACAACAATAAGGGACTACACTAGTAATATAGGGCCCTAACATGCCACTCTCCTTCAAAAAATTGTTGCCCTCAATGCTTGAGTAGTTTTGTATGCTTTTGTATAAAATTTTCATCCTCCCATGTGGAATCTTTAGTGGGTAAGTTCTTCCACTTGGTGAGATACTCTGAAATTGATCGATTTCATAGCTGTCAAGTTCTTATTTCCGCGACTACTTCAGGTTCCAATATGATTTTTCCTTCCTCATCAAGTTCTGGAAATATTGTTTGAACTAGAATTTGTCACCTATAACCTTCTTTAAGCACGAAACATGGAAAACTGGGTGCACTCGAGAAGATGTAGGAAGCTCCAATTTGTATGCCATAGTAACAATATTTTGCAACACCTTGTAAGGACCATAGTAATTTGGAAATAATTTATTATCCTTCTTATCTTACTTGAGGGAAATTTTTTTGTATGTTTTTAGCCGTAAAAATACCCAGTCACCTACATCAAAACTTCTCTTGTTGCGATGTTGATCTGCTTATTGTTTCATTCGATTATGTGCCAAATTTAGGTTATCCTTTAAGAGTTGGAGAACTTTTTGTAGGTGCTTGACACAATATTCCACTACTTGAACCTTAGAATTTTCTCTTAAATATGATGTTATGGACGACGGATGATATTCATAAAGTGCCATAAATGGGGTCATTTTTGCTGCAGTGTGGAAGGAAGTGTTATACCACCATTCTGCCAAAGGTAACCAATTGACCCATTGAATTTTTTATCAGATACAAAGCAACGAAGATATTCTTCCAAACATTTTTTCTCTATCTCAATTTTCCCATCAGATCGAGGATGATAATATGAGCTATGAGCTAGTTGAGTACCCAAACAAGAAAATAATTTCGTCCAAAGATTTCTAGTGAAAATGGGATCTCTATCGCTTACAATAATCTTTTGGTTTCCATGTAGCTTTTGAATTATTTCCATAAATGCAGTAGCAACTGTACTCACTTTAAATGGATGAGACAATGCAAAAAAGTGTGCATACTTGGTAATTATATCAACTACCACCATGATGACACTCTTTCCTTTGGACTTAGGTAAACCTGTGATAAAATCCATTGAAACCCCCTCCCAAAGTTGACTTGGAATGGATAAAGGTTGTAGCAGACCCAGGGTCTTAATTGTATCAAATTTATTTTGCTGGCAAACCAAAAATTCCACCACAAACTTTTGAATATCATATTTAAGGCCATCCTAAAGAAACTTATTTCTTCACCTTGTGGTAAGTTTTTAAAAATCCCGAGTGTCCTCCTAAGGGAGAGGTGTGCAATTCCGAAAGAATATTTTGTTTTTGTTGGGAACTCTTCCAAATATATAAGCAATATTTGTACCATAAGGAATCATTTTCCAACTAAATGTATCATATGTACTAGGATATTGCTACAACTTTTGATTCACAAGGAAAATTTTAGGGGCTAATATTCGTAGGTGGGCTAATTTTCCATTTTTTTCTAAAAAAGAGATTCGCCAATTTCCATTTTTTCTAAAAATGATTCGCCCACATTTTATATTATAAAATTATTTTACCTTAAAAATCACCAAAATTTTATATAGACTAATATAAAATCATTAGAAATATAAATATTTTTACAAAAAATATTGTCAAACATGTTACAATTTTCATATTAGAGACTAGTAAGATTCGCCAAAGTTTCTAAACTTTAAGATAAACTTACATCCTTAAAATTTTCCTTGCTTTTGAATGAGTGTCCATACTTCCTCATCATTCTTCCATTCCTCCCTTGCTTCGGTTATCCAATCTAGTGGGATAATAGAAATGGCACAAATCAATGCTTCCACATCCTCATCCTTTCTTGAGAGTGCATCTGCATAAACATTTAGCTTTCCTTTTTTGTAGATGATTTCAAATTCATAACCCAACATCTTGTTGACCCATTTTTCCTACTCTTTTGAATATAGTATTTGTTCCAAATATTATTTAAGACTATCATGATCAATTTTTACCTTGAAGTGTTTTTCCAACATTTCCTTCTCATAAATAGCTTCATGTAAATAATTTCCTTTGATTGGCTGGCTTTCAAAATAAATGGGTCTTTCTTCTTGTATTAAAACAACACCAATTCAATTTCTTGAGGCATCACATTCCATAATAAAGTTTTTTGTGAATTCTGGTGTAGCTAAGACCGGTGCTTTGAACATTTCCTCTTTAAGAGGTTCAAAGGCCTTAGTTTCTTAAGGAGTCCATGAAAATGCAACTTTCTTCAATAATTTTTTTAGAGGTGCTGCTATTCTCCCATAATTCTTAAAAAACTTGCGATAATACCCTGTTAACCCAAGAAATCCTCGCAACTTCTTTATGGTTGTGGGGACTTTCCATTCCTTAACCTGATTTAATTTTGTTAGGGTCTAACTTAACACCTTGCTGAGATACAATAAGACCCATATATTCCACCTCTTTTACTCCAAAAAAACAATTGGAGGTTTTCGCATATAATTGTTTCTCCTCCAATAGTTTGTGCACCCTGTCAACATGTTGAACATGATCCTTCCAAGACCTGGTTTAGATTAGTATATCATCAAAAAATACTAACACAAATTTTCTAAGGAATGGTTTGAAAATGGAATTCATCAACCCTTGAAATATAAAAGGTCCATTGGTAATTCCAAAAGGCATGACCAAAAATTCATAATGACCCTCATAAGTTCGAAATTTTGTTTTCAGAATGTCTTCAGTCTTCATTCTAATTTGATGATATCCTAAATGGAGGTCCAACTTGGCCAAATAAATTGTTTCATGTAATTCATTCAATAATTCATCAAACACAGGAATGGGAAATTTATCTTTAATAGTGAGATTATTGAGCTCCATGTTATAGGTCAATTTGGGCACCATTCCCAATGACCTTGTTAACTAGACATCATCTCCCGAACCAATGAATAGGGTCTATCATCCCCTATCATTTCAATTGCTACATGCCCTAAGACAAAGAACAAGAAAAAATCATCTATGACTTCCATTGCAAGGTTTCCAAGATTTGAAGTATATGTTATATCACCTATGATCTCACCAACGCAGTCTCTCAAGGAGCTAAGTGTGTTGCATATGCAGGTACCTCCATTCAAAGGTGCTTTACAAAGAACTTCTTGACAATCAAGGGTGTGTTGGTCAATTGGGAGCAAAATTCTCATTGTTCTGGAATCTCCACTTGGCCAGTGCCTTCTAGAAGAGTGCATATGTGTCAAACTTCGAATACATGTGTCCATTTTATACCTTTGAGACTGGGAACATGTCTTTCCTATTATTAGAAATTCATTGATTGTAAAACTACCTTCAGCTCCTCTATAAATTGAGCACAGATCCTAGTGCTTGGTAGGGAAGAATTTGAGTAGATAAATGCTAGTGGAATTTCAATTGAGGAGATGATTTGAGTGACATGCTATTGGAGAGATGTGTATTGTGATGAGGTTGGGATGCTGCTAGAGATGGTGACATCAAATCAATCACTAGGTTGTAACCTCCCCTTCTATCCATTAATAAAGATTGTTGCTTACTTTCCCATGTATGTATATTTATAAGCTTTTGTATTTCATATTATGAATTCTTATATGATGTATATGGTTCATGTTTCATTGATTTAACTGAATAACTTGAATAGACATCTGTATATTTCTATCTATTTGTTGTTTAGTGTTCATTCTTGCAGGAAATATTTTGGCGATCTAGCTTGGATTTGAAGCTATAGCAAGAGCGACAGCGACAGAAGGAGAATTGGAAGCGCTTGGACTCTAAGTAAGTTTCTTGATCTGTTTTGTGTGTCTATTTACTGTTAGTAAAAGTAGTTGCAATGTCTTTAACCTGTTGTTCTAGATGAGCACCACATCTAGGGAAGAATGTTTTATCCATAATCCATAATTCCGCATAACAAATTGGCAACTTCGTTAGGGAGATTACCCTTCATCCTTGGTGTATTTTCCTCTGTTTATCTCTGTTTATTCACCTATTAGAATTTACTCAGAAAGATTAGGCTTTTTGAAATCAAAATTTGCATTAGAAGTGTGTTAAATAGTTGAGTTTTTTTTCTCTACTGCGCTCAACGCACTGTTGAACAGGACACAGTGCTTTGCACAGCACTGTCTCCCTCTCAGGGGTGTGTTGCAACGCATTGTCTCCCCTTAGAGACTGCGTTGCCCCCTAGAATCAACCAACTTCCATTGAGTTTGTCATTGCATTTTCTTTTAGTTTGTTGTTTGTTTTTTTTTAAAGAGTATGATGCCTCATATTGGCCAGTAAATTTATCTACCTCTTCCTCCTTTGAAACAAAATTTTTTTCAATGTTTATTTAAAGTGTTTTTCTTTATCATTGACGAATTAATTTCAAAGTATTTTCATTGCTGCATTAGATCCATTTTCTTTTGAAAAGGAAATTGTCGTTAAATTCTTCGTTTCCTATAGGAGAAATTGTAGTTCTATTGTTCATTTTTCCTATTAAAGAGAAATTGTAGTTCAAATTCCTCATTTCTCAAAGTAAAGGAATTTTTTTTATTGATTTGATGCACTTAGTTTCCTTTTCTACATTCACATTAAAGGGACTGAAAATAAAAAATTGCATTTGCATGTAGTGGATTGTGTGTTTTTCATAGGAACAATTAGGAAAGCTGCATTTTAGTTTGTGCTCTTTGATTGTTTGCTCTCAAATAGATTTCTCTTTTCCCTCTAGTAGCTAGGATTTTCCTTGAAAAAACTAAAAGTAAAAGATTGCTTATCATTTTGGTTTGCATTTTAGGAATTTCCAATACATCATCACGGTGAACCTTGAAAGGAAAATTGATAAACAAGATCAACTTAAAATTTATCTCAAGTTACCTAACAAAGCATTGGAACCATAATGATAAAATTTAGAAGGGCTAGGCTAGAGACGTGTTCCGGCATCGTAAAACATAGAATCTATCATTAATTGTCTGCGATACATTCCGAGTGTGATATCTCACTCCATATACGTAAGTATATTGTAGCTCGTCCATGCACTTTTGGGTATATCAGGAAGTTTACAGTACAAAAAGTATAAAGGGGTGCTCTCACTGTGTGGTTTCACATTAGACAGCGCTAATACGAACTTGGGCCTCCACGTACCTTCGAGTATATTTGGGAGGACAACTTTAGGTTTTTATCCATCCATAGTGAACCGAGTCGGCGGCCTTGTAAATTGTGATACACCGAACACAACATTCGGGGAGATTGCATGCCCATACTTCTTGGTTTGCAAGGAGGTATTCTGCAGTTCACAGTTTCTTGGTAAACCTTTTTGTCGAGCATTACCTTTTATTTTTTTTATTTTTTTTGGTTAAAATAAATTAGTAATTGTGGAAGAACAAAATCCTTTTCCCCGTAGTTCGCATAGATTATCATTGAAACCACCTTTACCACTAGAAGTTACTCTTGGTCGGCGAAGGTGACATCACTCTACCGAAATCAGTACTATCAGTACCTCTAGTGAAGCATCATCTTCCCAAATACCAGAGTTGGCACAAGTTGTTTCTATACATCCTGGTTCATCTATTGTTGTCGAGATGGAGTCCTCATAGCTACTCGTGGTCACGATCCATCCAATCAGTGAGACCATACCTCATGAACCCGACGTTGTTCAACTGGAAGTTAATCCAAATCCTATCTCCTTTTTTCCAGAAAATCTGAATCCCGAAGTCGAACTACCGAAATTTGTTCCTGAATTGCTCATCCCACATTCTATTATAGCCATTGAGTCTCCCATATCACATAGTAAACCTCTTGAAATATACTTTGGGCCTGATGGTGAAATACTTCCACCTGGTTTAATTTCGATTGAAGAAATACCACAAGACGAGACACCTTTAACTCCAACCCATTTTGGGGAGGATCTTTACCTGTATGAGTCTTTTCCTCAATCACCACCCTCTACTTTTGTTGATCCTATTCCTATTCAAAATCCCATCGATTCAAAAGGGTATACATTTGGTCAAGTAACCATGCTTGAACCAACATCTTCAGTTGGGCCATCTGTTCCAATTACATCAGTACTTGCCCTCGCTACCCTGTCGATGTTTACAACTTCACCAGAGTCATATTTTCATGGTGGCTCTATCGTCCTATCAGGTTATAAATATTTATCTGGAATTTTCTCTAGTGCATCCTCAAACCCATGGACTTCACCAATGTCATCGTCCAGTATTTTAATTAGTAAACCTATAGCGGGTACTGAACGACTTGATTCTTTATACACATCATCGGGGAAATATCAAGCTGGTCCTTCTGGGTATATTCCATCCAGCACCATATCAACTGGACTCCCTACATTTGGAGAACAATATTTTCCATCTTATTATCCTCCTCATGCTGGGGGGAAAACTTCGGTCACCCACTATGACAGTACTCCATCACTTTTTGGTCAACCTAATGTCAAAATGAATGTTTGTCAATGACAGCCCACTCTTCCTATCCAACCACAAACGGTTGTACACTCGTATCAACCAGTTCAACCTGTTACACCCACATCATTCTTATTTGTTAATACATCTTTACCCCTGTTACAGAATCAAAATGTTGTACAAAAATCGTTTCAGGTGGGTCTTCAACTCAATACCCTCAAGTATTGGGCCCATAGACTCCAAATCCTGCTAGTTTACTAGCCTTGAACCTTTGTCTCAACTGGGTATCCACCAGAATTAGCATGCATGCAGCTATAAATATTGAATCATCAGTTACTTGGTAGATCACTAATGGTGAATTAAATCTATTTTAATTCACTTGATATTCCACTAGCTCAGCAAACAATTAGAACTAGTTAAACTGATTTTAACTCAATTATTGTGAATTAACTAGCCCCACCCACACTACACTAGTGCTTCAACTGCAAATGGACCCTGTTAATAATATAATCACTCCACATGCCTATCGTTAGACCCTTAAATCAAAATTATTGAGCTAACTAAGTCTATCACACTTAGTTAACTATTACAAGTTGTTATGAGATAAGATTACAATTATTTTTCCAATTTATTTAATAAATTGGTTGCACACTAATGTATTGTTAGGACCCATCACTGTGTCACCTGTGATCCCACACTAGTGTGTGTGTGTGTTGCATTTTCTTGTTGAATTTCAACACCATTTTTTTATAATTACACACTTTGTCTCCTATATACATACTAAGGTGACCTAGTCCTAGAATCATCAAATATTGTCTTGTAGATTATATTAATTGTAAAATAATGCTCCCCCTCGAAGAGGATTGTAAATATTGATTTATTATCATTTTTAAGGCGTAAGGATATGTTGAGGAGCCTAGATGTTCCGCCAACAGTTAGGGGGTCTCCCAAGTTTGAAGTTCCAAATATAACTCACACCGTTTGGGATGGGATCCCCATTCGATATGTGGGACTAACTTCCACCATGTATGTGTGTGTTACTCTTGGATTTTAAATGAAGATAAATATATGTGAGTCCAAGTGTAAAATGCCTAAATAATTAGGTCAAAATCAACCCTCAATTGATATCTTGCTGAACACGATATAAGAAAGTCAAAATAATATAATGAGAAAGAGTATTCCTTAAGAAAGAATCAAATATCTAAGGCTAACTAAGACATACACAAGCAAGAAATTGCTAGAAACCAACTGCAAATTATTTTACAATTAATTACTAGTATTTTCATGGAATGAATGAGCATAGATTCAAAGTAAACATACAAGCTACAAGAAAAAAATTAGTTCATTAACATGTAACCAAAATGTAAATACAGGCATAAATAAAAAAAGCATTGAATATCCATTACAAATGCAATTAATAAGAACACGAATCAATGCATGAAGTGAAGAAGCTTCTTATTAAATGTTGATAAATTTAAGCACATGCACTGCAAGCCTCTCAAAATCCAATAGTGGAATGAGAGCTATTAATATCACATCTAAAACACAAACCCTAGCCTCACAATCCATCAACCTATAAGCTACAAGGAGTAGAAACACTCAAATCCTAGAATGGTACATCTACGCTAAATTATTCAAGTACCAAAATCGCCTTATGAATGGGGTATGAGGGTCTTTTATGCAAGTGGGTGGGCGACCTTTCGTATTTCTCACAACTCTTCAGATTACCTCATTATCCATTAAAGATGTTGGGTATGTGTTATATTCTTTCCATGACTAGATCTAGGCATGGACCTAAGGATTGTGGGTATACCTACCCATGGTTTTGCGCATGGTTTTGGCGCATGATGGTTTTTTCCCATAGTATTTTTTAGATCCGATCAAAGGAAATGATGGTTATGTTCTAATCTAGGGTTAATGGATTTGGGTTAATGGATGCTTAAACATGTATATAATGTATTGTAGCATTAAAATGAATATAATGAAAAATCAATTTGGTTTTCCCAGTTTGGGTTCCAGGATAAAATATTCGTGTATATTTTATGTTCTCGCCATTGATTTTTTTTTGTTTTAAGAATTCTTTTGCAGGTAATTTTTGTATAGGGTTAAAGCCTACACAACATACATAACTCTTTACATTCCACGCGACTCTTGGATGCCTCCTTCATATATTGTTTATATAAAAATTACGATATAATAAAAGAAATGAAATAGGCTTTTAGGATTCAACATGCAAATCATTATGACCAACAACCATCCCAATAGCTCTGACTTTGAAATGGTACCAGGTTCATCTTGCTGAGGCATTAGATAAATTTTAAGGTAAAAATGGGCCCCAAAGCAAAAATGTACAACAAAAATCAACTTTATAAGAACCAATAGGATTCAATATGATTATGTTAACCATGGAAGATGATTAACCATTTTTGGAACAAAAAGGTAAAAAGATGAAAAAAATAAACAAATAAAAAAATTATTGTTTCAACTGATCTCCCTACTATTTTAATCAAATTTTCAGCGAGAGCACTCGTTGCATGAAAATTTTAATTTTTCATCCAAGGAGTACCCAAGTTGCATACTTTTGATGGACCCTACTACAAGAAAAATGTGAAATACATTAAAATTTGTGATTGCAACCACAAATTTTCATGTATTTCACATTTTTCATGTAGTAGGGTCAATAAAAAATATGCAACATCAGTACTCCATGGATGAAAAATTAAATTCCACACCCAACGAGTACTACCACTCAAAATTTGAGTAAAATCATAGGGTGACAAGTTGAAAATATGAGTTGAAAAATTAGTTTTTTCATTTTTCCCTCCAAAAATTGATGAGGTAATCTAATCTTATTTTATTATTTCCACTATTATTTTATAATATTCCTTAGGAGGCCCATTTTAGACCTCAAAATTTCTTTGATGATTCATAACACTATTGAAGATTCCAACAAGAAACAATGAAATTGGCATCCAGAAACATCATTCCTTGATCCTAGTGAAAAATAAGCACCTACACTAGGTGGATCCCACACAGGCTATTTTTAGGTGGTGTGTCTATTTTAGAATTTGGATCAAAGTCTATTTTTAGCAGTAATTTATTTATAGATGGTTGAGAAAATTATATGGATGGATGGGTGTTTAAGTTTGGAATGCATGTGCGAAGTTGTTTCGTGGAATGCCTGTCTAAAATTAGAATGCATGTCGATTTTTGTTAAGCCCTTAACAAAAATTAGACAATAAATAATTGTCTATTTTCAATGAGCACTTGGAACTAGTTAACTAAAGTGGCAAATTAGTTAGCTAAGTGGATTTTGAATTGAAGTGGTTGGTTAGTGGACCATGCAGTGGACTTCGTTGTAACTGAGTGATACAAATTTGTAACAGAGTTGGATGTGTAGTTATGTGAGTTGTTATTTAGTTTAACTCAGTTGAGTGAGTTAAACTCAGTTGTGCTAGTTGCAACTAGTTGTAACTAAAGATACACTAGTGAGAGATCGGTGAATTAAATATTAAATTAATTCACATGGAATGATCTCACTTGCAACTGAAGAAATACTATTGTTAACTGCATGCATGTCAGATCCAGTGGAGACCTAGTTGAGAGATAGGTGAAAGGGCCTGTTTGACTATCAGTTGTGACTATAGTGATACATTCAATGCATCTACACACACACATTGGAGATGCTTATGAGGATTTCACAGCCAAGGCTGGGCATATCGAAATCATTTAGAGGTTCTTGACCATCACGGATTGTGCAGTGGAGGCAGGCTGTCAGGAGGCAGTAAATTTGTGCATGTGTGAACCAATTTTTGTATGACAGTGTGAGACGATTGTATATTGTACTGAGAGCTCTTCGAGCTAGAGCTTTGTATGATATTGTTTCATGATCCATGATATACACAATATATGATAGTTGGGGTTTTTATCTTTAAGCTTTCCCGGTAAAAACATCTGTGTTATGTGCGAATTGATTTTTATTCATGTGTTTGAAATTGGCGATTTAATTTCCACAAAGAATTAACTAGAAGGATTATGTATTTAATAGTGGATTTAATTGTCACATCATGGGAGTCTGGTATTACATCATTGTATTGTTTAAATTTCTAAAAACACTATTGATTTTGTTAGTAGGAGTCACAATACATTAATTTGAGCCATATGCATAGGGTCTTTGTAACATTCCCGCAATCAATTAGAAAACTTGTTAGTTTCTTTATCAAGCATCGTCTCATTAATTCATAAGTTTACATTTGAGTTCCCCCTTCATGCTTATGAAAAAATAGATAAACGCTAATCCATGAGATCGTGAAAATAAAATATGAAAAGAGGATTATCATTGCAACAAGTTAAGGCTAAGTATCTTGTATGTGCCTCACAATCCTTCACCATTCTCAAAGGAATACTATATTTCTAAAACTCCTGTGGTTTGAAAATTCCTATGAATATAATCTTCATGATTAATGACATTCTCGATCACTTATTGAAAACAAAAATATTTCTAATAAAACAATTTGAAACAAAATTATTAATGTCGTGGAATGTGAATTTATGTCCTTTATAGGCTTCCAACCGGTTCCTTTCCCGCAAAAAAACAACCAACCATTAGGGCACATGATGGAGGTATTTAATTAAATAAGAAAAATGTGCAAGAAGTATCTATTAATTCATCATGAACAACATAGCTTATTGTGAGCAGTATTGTGGAATTCGAAAATTTTACATCCCTTGAAATGAATCCATATTTGGCTTCAACCTTGCTTCTATTGGGGTAAGAACCTTCCTCTTAACATAAAACTTTGGAATATGTGTACAAAGAAAGGCTGCTCCTATTTCTGTAAATCCATTTATCTCAATTTATCTCTAAATCCATACAATGGAAGGAAGGATGAAATCTAATTGTTGTAATCCATTTCAAAAGATGTTTGACACTTGTAAGATAAGGCCATTAGAATTCCTTTTGATTGCTTGGTGAACCATAGTTTCTGCAATCCCTCATCTTTGATATCAGATCCTTTGACAATCTAGCTCCGCGATGACATCTTTGGATAGTTCATTCATGTCCAGTGATGATTTGGTCACTTAGTAGCATAGAATGAAGCTTTTGTAGGTTGCCAGACTGCATAAGGGATAATTTTGCATAGTTTTAGGACTAGGTATGCTTATTACAATGTCTTTCCTGGAAAATGTAATGCTCAAATCCTTACCCTAACACTTGCAAAATAATAAGTATTGTATATGTCAGCCATGTAGTACTTTCCTCATAATCAATTCTATTGCAAGATATGGATACTAATTCTTTTAGGTAACGTTCTTGTCATAAAGGGTTGGTGTATTTGTTAGGGCTCTACAATGTTGGTTATCATGTATATTGGACAACAACGGTTTTATTACAATGTATCAATTATCATTGTATTATTATCATAATCTCATCATTGCACTTTATATCCATTTTTCAAATATTTTCAGCACAACAAATAATATAATCCTCATAGTTGCTTTGAATATAATTCTACTGCATGTATTACGTGCATGGTCTGCATTGCATTATCACATTCCTTTTGATACGATCCTTTATATCGATCTTAAAAGGTATAGATCACCATAACTCATGCACTAGAAATAAATTTTTGAACATATTAATCCTTCCTCATAAGGGTTAAGGATTGTTTCTCAGGGTATGCTCGGTTGCTCCCTTTTACCTTTTACTATATATATATATAGTTTTCGCATGCAATAATAAAACCTTTCCAGCGTTTAATACAACCTTTCATGCACTTATATATCACCACATGGGAAAATTTAATATATCATTTCATTACTGCGTTTTAATATAGCCTTTACATGCATTAAATATAGTCCTTTGCATCCGATAATATGACCTTTCACAAGAAATAATATATATAACCATTTGCATTGTTTATCAAACATTTGCAATGATGGCCTTTGGATGACCCTTTGTAGCATTAATTAAATATTTGGATGGGATGATGTATCATTTCCACATTCTTTCATTGCAACTATATATATATATATATATATATATATATATATATATATATATATATATAATGCACTAACATTTTAAATGTTATTCATTCAACACAACTTTAATCATGTTCTACATCACACTATTAAACACTCTACAATGTTTTCCATCACCTTGTTTATGCACAACCTTTTATGGTGTCTAACACAACCTTTTATGGATTCTCAACGCTCCTTTGAATGGTTTTCAATGCAACCTTTTATGGATTCTCAAAGCAACCTTTAAATCGGTTTCAACACAACTTTTTATAGAACCTTTGCAATGCATTGTATCATAACCTCCAACACATTGTATCCTCGTCTTCTAACGCATCATATATTATATTATCCCAACACAACTTGTGGTGTATTGTATTCCCAAAACATAACTTGTGTTATGATCCTCCTTAATGCATTATGTGTATAGTCTTCCTCAACGCATTGTGTTATCACATGCATTGTTTTTGCTTTGCTTCAATGCAAAGTATTATCCTTTGCAAAGGATTCGTTTGTCTTGTTTGTAACACATTGTGATATTTTCCTTCAATGCATCAATTGTATATTATTTCAATGACGTATTTGATTGTTACTTCAACACATTGCTCATTAAATCCTTTCAATGCAATGTGTTATATACTCCCAACACATTGTAATATATTTTCTTTAATACATTCTTTGCATCACATTTTCTATGATATCCCTTCTTGACAGTGTTTAATATAAACCTTGACTAACATCTTTTAATAACTTCATTGTCAAAACTTCTTAAAAATTGGCAAAACTTCTTAACTCTTTGTATATTCAACACCAAAATTTCAAGTGATATTGCAAATGGACGTATCATAAATTGTTAAAGGAATTTCAATAATATTAAGTTCAATATGGGGGAGTATTTATTGGTTATGTTATCACCAAATTGATCTTGATAGGTTGTTCATCAATCAACTTAATGTAACTCTTTCAAACCACTTCTAACTGAAGCTTAGCCTCTTCAATTTGAGAGGGATCTCTCCAAGGGGATTTATGATTTTCAATACAAATTATATTTAGATGGCCAACTCTATGAATTGTGACTTGTTTTAGCTTGATTGCAAGTTGAAAAATGAAAGGCTTGCTACCATTGGGCTATGGAGTCAACATCAGTGAACATAGTGACAATAATTATTCTCATGGAAGCTGAGGCAATTAGAGGTTTTTAATAAGGATGATACATACACCCAACATAAGGAAAACACAACAATTTAACCCCTAAAGGAAGTCAGAGCATGATAGCATGAATTCTGAGTAATTAGAGATAAAAATCACTGCAGATGATTAGACATAAAAAATATAGAGAAGTAAAACATTAAACACCTCATTAGAATCTCAGGTCTGGAAGTAAAATGTCACTTTATATTACTGAAAATTGAAAAAATAACAAGTAGAAATTTGGTGCAATATTCTCCAACCTTTTTCTCTTCGATGTTCAGTCTATAAATAGACATTCTTTACAATGCAAATGATCTGCCCAGCTGGCTAGATCCTCAAACTCTAACTTTGACACCTAACATAACTGAAACTACTTTCTTGGAATAGAAAAAGGACAGTTATCCTTTAAGAAGTCACACTCCTAATTTGACTCTTCTTCCTATTTACTACATTCAATTTTCTTAACAGTAAAACAGTTACATGATAGTTATCACATGTTCCAGAGGCATTCATCATCACTAACATATTTAAAGTACCCCCTAGATTTAGGAAACACAGTCCTACTTTTTAGGAATGGATAATCTCCACTTTAGTCATTGATCTGCACGTTGAGCTGGATATGTGACACTCATTTTGAGTAATGAGTCTATGCTGGGATGGCCCACTAATATGCTGGATGTCTCCAGATGGCTGGTGTGCTGTTAGAACCTCCAAAAATCTTCAAAAAAACCATCTCTACAAAACAGAGCAGTTTAGGAAGTTTCGTAGCGTATGAATTTTTTCCTTTTCATCCATCTCCCTGCCACCTTTGCTGGTCAAGAACCTTTACTATGCCAAAAATATCTTTAAAAAAAACAACCCCCCTCCTTAATCCTTCACAAAACTGAATTTTAAAGAAAAATAGCATCTTCAGAAATTTCATAGCGTTTTTCTGACTTCAAGCATGAAGCATGCTACGAAACTACCTAATAAACCAGAATTTGCTGATTTTGTGACTTTCTTCAAAAATTGATCTTGTGAGCCAAAATTTATGTTCTTTGCAAGCCATGAACCTCATCAAACATGTTTCAACTCAATTCTTTAGTCTTTAGGAGTTTTTCTTCATTTACAATAAGTTGGCCTATAGGTTCATCAACCACTCTCATCCTCAGCCCTTTCTTCTCCAGCTCAACTTGAATCATTTCAAGTTGTTCCTGAAGGTCTTCCACTTGATCCTTTAATGATCTATTTTTAGCTTGCAATTATAAGTTCATATTCCTGGTATGTTCGACCACCCCTCTTAATGGATGAGTCCTTTTCAGCAATCTTTTAGCATTTTCCATAAATTTTGACACACTTGAGATTTGACCTTCCCATCTTTTCATCATTTGTTCAAATTGAACCTTCTCAGGCCTGTGCTTCTCTGCCTCTAATTTCAAATTTAATATCTCTTTACCTACTTCCTTCAGCTATTCTTTAAGGGATTCTATTTCTGGTTTTTCAATTATTTTCTCTTTTCCCTTTCTCTGCCTGATAACAACTTCTTCTGCTGCTGCTGGAGACAAATCTATGATTCTTACTGGCTGTACAGCTTCACTGATTTTCTCTGTCTTTTTTCTCTCCATGGCCTTCTTTGCAAACCTGGTCATTGGTTTCCTTTGCTGAAATATAAAGCTATCATATTCACCTGCAAAATCTAATTTCTTAGCAGTCTTACCTTTATTCAGTTTTCTTCCACCACCTTCAATATCTTCTGATTGCACTATTGGTGACTCTTCAATATCAATTGCATGAAGGATATCCTCCAGATTCCCTTTGGCTAATGTCTGGCTTCTACTTATCCTCTTACTTCTTTGTTTGCTGAATTTATGTTTTTGTTTTGCAGGTGCTGGCTGAGGGGTGTCAGTCTCTTGCAGAGGTTCTACTCCTATGTCCATTGGTTCTGTAGGGGACTGTCTACTTTCTTCTTCAAATTTTTCTATTATAGCTGGTGATGTAGTAGTTCTAGGTTTTAAGATTTTCTTTGGAGTGACTACATCTATCTCATGCCCACTCATAAACAGAAAAGAAGTCCAATCTCTATTTAAACTTTTCAATTCTTCCAACACTAACAAATTTATTAGACCATGATGAAACAAAGATGTCTCATTGCCTTCTGACTTGACTTGAACTCTATCTGACATTTTTCCTAAACTCCTATATAAATAGAAATTTAGGTCAAGTGATATCTTACCTACAAAGTGAAGAAGAAGTCTGAGATGGTATGAGTAAACCATGTGGAATCTTCCTTCACAGGTGAAATATTTTTGAATGACCATCAACAGGTTTGCATAATTCTCCTTCATAAAAGTCCTAGGGATACCATTGGTCAAATCAACTTCATTGTGTTCTTGCTTGAGAAAATCATTACAACCCTGCATTATAAAATTTGTGCCTTTAAACCACTCTTCACCACCTCTAGGGATTCCTGTAGCTAATGATATGCTCTCTGGTGTCACCGTGAGATTTAGAATCCCAAATTTTGATGTCGTTCCTATAAATTTAGTGGCAAAATCCTTTGAAACATGTGCGTGGAAACCTTATAACCTCTGGTAGAATTGCAAGTAGCCAGTCCTCCTGAAAATCTCCATAGCAGTAGAGTATTCATTGAGTAATTTCAAATCCATGGGTTCATGCCTGAGACAATAACCACCCTTGTTTATTTTCTTTCTTGCAGCCATGGGTGCTTTATAGTCTTCATTGCCTTGCTTGCTGATGACACCTACAGAATTTGAATTTGACAGAAACCTACATGGATTGATGAAGAAACTCTCCAGGGATCGGTTTACATGCAAGGATAAACAATAATATGAAAAATGGCTGATTTGGGGTAAGATTTAAAATTTTAATTGACAGCTCGGGTTTTAATCATAGCACATGCAACCAAAAAGGATCATGATTACATCAAATATGACTGTGTACATTAGAAACTTATCATAACGACCTTGAAAGACCTCAAACTTTACTCCTCTTATCATAAACTGACACCTCACATCGCTCTGACAACCTTGGCTGAAAAAATGCAGTTTCGTAGCGAAGACAATTAGGCTACTGACATATTCGCTATGAAATTATTAGGCAGTTTCGTAGTGAAATCTGCGGATTTCCTCTGTAAACCGCTACGAAATTCTGAAAAACTAACAGGTGTGCACTTTTGAGTTTAAATGCGTGGGAATGACAATTGACATGATATGGGATTGATTTGACTGAAGTGGCATGGATGGAGGTGAACTTTAAACTTAGGATAGACTTCATAAAAATGCAAAAATTTTCATACATCACATTGAATGGATTAAAAGACCTCATCCATTTGGTGAATGACCTACATGAACCTATCAAGGAAATTTTTACAACTAAATGAGTGATAGCAATGGCTCCACTTGGGATGGTGTGCCCTTGTGGTACACCAAAGAACCTGTAGTTCCAGTGCCATCCATATTTTTGAAAATAAAATTCTGAAATTTGTCAAGCCCTCTTAAAACGCTTATGGCCTTCTCCTCAGGCTCAAGTTTGATGATAATCCTGTCTTTATTAGCAGAAAATAATAATAAAATAGAATATAAACAATGGGGTGAAAATTCAGTAAAATTTAGGAGGAATAGTGCTTTAGAAACCTGCCATTGACAGGTCCTCCAACACAAAGTTGTCCATCCATCTCCTGAAGTAAATAAGTGTTGTTTCCATCGTATGCAGCTACTATGAATGGTCCCTTCCAGATGTTTTCAAACTTTCCATGTTTCCCCTTTTCCTCAATTCTGGCTTCCCACTTTAAAACTACATCTTGAATCTGGAAATTTTCTTCTTTGACCTTTCTGTCAAATGTTTTCTTTACTCTGTTTTGCGACTGCTGATGGCTGTTGTACACCTTCTCCCTTTTTACTTGCAAAGCTATAAGCTATTTTATCCTCCTCTAAATGGCATTAAACTCTTCTTTAAGTCCTTGCAGCAATTTCATTACAGGCACTCCCCAGGATGTGGGAAAATTTGCTTCAGCTCCATACACTAATTCATAAGGTGAAGTACCAATGGATCTCTTTGTACAGACTCTATCAGCCCACAGAGCATACCTCAACTTCATATTCCATGATCTCTTATTTTCCTGCAATACCTTTTTGATAATTCTCACAATGATTTTATTAGAGGTTTCAGCTAGACCATTACCCTGTGGGTAATAGGAAGTTGAGTGTCCAAGTGTTATATGATACTGATGAAAAAAGCTAATTAACCTTTCGGATTTAAAATCTTTTGCATTATCAGTAGTAATATTCATAGGTCAACCAAACGTAGACAAAATATTGTTCTCTAAGAACTTAATGATGACCAAATCATTTGCCTGCCTTGTTGGGATTGCTTCGATCCACTTAGTGAAATGATCTATTGCTGTCAGGATCCAGCGATGCTTCCCTGAAGATTATGGGTGTTTTTCACCAATAAAATACAACCCCCATTGTTGGAAAGGTGCCTCAACATACATTGGCATCAAAGGTAAAGGAATCAAATTTTTCTTACCATCAAAAATCTGACATTCATGACAAGCAACGATCTTCTTGTAAACATATTTGAACATGGTGGGCCAGTAGTACCCTGATCTGAGAATTTTGTTTGATGTGGCCTTTTAGTAGTGGTTTCCTCCACAATATCCCTTATGAAACTCTTCAATAACCCTTTTAGCTTCCTCTTCTAGCAAACAATTTAAAATAATTCCACCAGTATCTTTCCAGTATAGAATCTTATCTACAATGTAGTATATTATAGATTTCAACT
Organism: Pinus albicaulis; assembly: GCA_034641835.2. Taxonomy (NCBI): domain Eukaryota; kingdom Viridiplantae; phylum Streptophyta; class Pinopsida; order Pinales; family Pinaceae; genus Pinus; species Pinus albicaulis. The sequence continues at coordinate 518,658,005 of CM076579.1, forward strand.
TCAAAAACCTTGCTTTTGATTTAGTCAACTCTGCAAGAGTTCTATGATGATGCAAGACAAAGATAATGTCTTTGTACCATTCAGATAAAATGAACTTCTCTTCAATAGGAATCAACTCTTCATCTTCCTCTGACAACTCTGAAATTTCTGCAATAAAATTCATGTCAAGACAATCAAAATTGGATTGTGCCATCAACTTTTCCAACCCTTGTCCTTTCACCAATTTTGTAGGTCTGATTTCTATGTCATATTCCAGCAAATTAGCTATCCACTTCCCTCTCTTGCCATCAGGATCAACTTGTATCAAAATTTCTTCAACCACAGTGTTAGGCACAAATGCAATGACATGAGAGTGCGGAATATAAATTTTGAAATCCTTAATAGCTTTGATCAAATAATATGCTTGTTTTTCTAAAATATTGTACTTCAACTATGAGTTAGAAAGAGTTCTGCTAAGGAATGAAATTGGTTTCTCTGTACCTTTTTTCCTTTCTGCAGTAAAACTTTAGCTATGGTATTTTCAGATGCAAATGTGAAAACCATAAATTCTTTTGAAAAAATTGGACTAATCAGTACTGGGTCTTGAGTGAGGGCTTTCTTTATCTCTTAAAATGAGTGCTTGGCTTCAACATTCCATTTAATATCAGCTCCTTTCTTCAACATCTTTGACAATTTCAGCAAAGTTCGGGATGAACCTTTTAACAAAATTTACTCTCCCAAGAAAGGATTGAATTTCCTTCTTATTCCTTGGTAGGTCTATCTTCTAAATGGCATTAAATCTGTTTGGATCAATATTTATCCCATCCTTTGATATAAAATTTCCAAGCTATTTTCCAGAGGTTAGAGCAAAAATACTTTTAGTGGGATTAAGAGAAATACCAATTCTTCAACACTTCTGCAGAATTTTCTCCAGATGCTTTAAATGATCTTCCTCCCTTCTTGAAAATAAAGTTATGTCATCCAAATAGACCACAACTAACTTATATGTATCCTCAACAAAGGCAACGTCCATTTCTCTTTTAAATATCGCTCCTACATTCATCAAACCAAAAGGCATCTTGGCGTACATGAATGTTCCCCATGGTGTGGTAAAATTAGCTTTCTCTTGATCTTTTGGGTGTACCAATATCTGATTGTATCCTGAAAAACCATCCAGCGTAGACATCCTTTGAGAGCTAACAATATTCTGCAAAATCTGATCCATCTTAGGAAGAGGGTAGTTGTCTTTCAAAGAATCCTTGTTCAAGTTTCTGAAATCAATACAGATTCTGATCTCTCCACTCTTTTTTCTGACTAGTACCAAGTTAGCAAGCCATTTTGAGAATCTTATAGGAAAAATATTTTTTGCATCAAATAGTTTCTTAATTTCCTTCTCAATCAAAGGCATGAGCAATGGATTAATCATTCTCAATTTCTTTTTGAAGGGTTTCTCATTCTCTTTGATAAAAATAGTATGTTGAATAATAGTATGATCATACGTTTTCATATCAGCATAACTCCATGCAAAAACATCAATGAACTTCTTCATCATCTCAATATATTTCTATCTCATCTCCATAGAAAGAAACTTGGAAAGCTTTACCATTTTAGGTGTTGCTACTATACCAAGATTACAAGCTTCTACCTCTTCATCATCAACCTGCATTCTAGGAGATTTGAAAACATCATTCTGGTCAAAATGTTTTTCAAGTGGAATAAGACCCTTGGGTATACAATTATTTTTCAGCTGCAAAAATTCAGAATTACCCTTAGTTTCAGCAAGCATGTTTTTCTGATCCACTTATGTTATTTAAAATTCCTCCTTTAACTCTATGAAATTTTTGACTTGATGGTCATCTTCAAACACTTGCCAATGGATGATATTATCTGGGATAGCAGGCCTATGCCGAACTTCAATTTCATACTTCTCAGTAGAATGTGTAGGGATGACAAACAAACTTGCAGAAACAACTAGAGAATCAACCACTGAGTTTTGATCCCTAGTTTTTACAATAAATGCATATTCTTGAAAATTTTCCAACATTTCCATAATCAGATTTATGTAAGATCTCATCCTCACATCCTTAGTTTGATATGCTCCTTCAAATTTTTTTATTACCAACTCAGAATCTCCACAAACTGATATCTTTTGGGCACCCAATCTTTTCAAAATTTCCAAACCCAAAAAAATAGATTCATATTCAGCCATATTATTTGTACAGTCAAAGTTAATTTTGAAAGAATAAAAATTACTTTCATCATCAGGAGTAGTGATCCATATGCCTGCTCCAGCCCCCTCTCTTCTAGCAGATCCATCAAAGTGTATAAGCCACCATTCCTCTGCTTTTTCTTCTACAATTTCCTGATTTTCAACTTGCTGATTTCAATTTCTTGAATTTCTAATTTCCTTCACTTTTTGCTTCATCAGTCAGCTCATTGAAAATAATTTCTGATCCTAATTCAGTTTCAACAGCATAAATGGGAAAATTTTGAGGTTTATCCTTACTGCTTACCATATAGGCCATCCTACTCTCCCTATACAATCTTCTTTGCTCACCAAAAACAGGAATAATGGCATATGTCAAGTCTATCTGCATGGTGACTTTGATTTTTTCTACCTAAGATCTCGATAAGAGCATACCAAAATTGGGTGGAATATCTACCACTACAATTTCCATTACCACTGTCTTGGCAAGCACTTGTGTTAGGCCAACAAAAACATCTTTTATCAATCATATGCATTGGACTCTTTTAGAGTCAAAAGAAAATAAATACTTGTATGGCCTAGTGATCTCCAAAACCATCCTCTCCATAATCACCTTAGCCATAAGGTTATGAGAAGGCTTTGAATCCAACATGGAATTGTGTAAGGTCATGTCATGAATACTAAGGCTAACATAGAAAGGAGGTACTTCTTCATTCTTCTCATCTTCCAATCTTGGTCCCAAGTAGATGGTAGGATGGTCTTCTTGTACATTAAAGATATCTGAAGCTCCTAGTTGAGAATTCAACATTTTCATATTTTTTCTTCTGTACTCATTTACCTTGAGAATTTCTCCAAAAGGGAACATGAATCTTGATTTTAGAGATCTCATTCTCCAAACTATAAAAGGAAGTAATCTTTTCACTATCTTTGACAGGGGGAGGAAGTGGTGGGTCCTTTTTAGGCTCAGCTGCTTTAGGAGCATCCTTCTTTGGCTGTGTTTTATTTGTAGTGATGGGAACATTTCTGTTTCTGAAATTGTACAGCTTCTGCATCTCAAAAATAGCATGTTGATAACCCTTAAGATAGTCAGATTGTTCCTCACCCTTTTTAAAATCACGATTAGACTCATCATGCTCCACTTTGGTCAAAAAAATCCCAGACACGTTTTCATCTAGGCAATGGATGGTGTCTTCTTGAATCTTAGGCTGAGTTTCTTCTTCATCAATCAAATTCTGCTGAAAAGGAGGCCTCACTTGAGGGTCAGGTTTATTTCTATTTTCTCTTTGTCTTTGCTGATTCTGAGGCCTTCTAAACTATGGATTTCTAATTTGTGGATCATGGTGTGCAGGAGGTGAAGAGGCAGCTCCAAGAGCATGTCTATCCATGAGTTTTTCCATAGTCTTCATCATAGAATCAAACTTATCATCTGAGGTGGAAGGATTTTCTTCTTCTTTTAGTTTTGTTTTACCCATCTTATACTTCTTAGCTGCTATCATGTCATTAGGGGAATTTTGAGGTCTAAAATGGGCCTCATAAGAAAAATGTACAACAAAAATAAACTTTATAACAACCAATAGGATTCAAGATGATGATGTCATCCATAATGGATGATTCACCATTTTTGGAGTAAAAAAGTAAAAATATTAAAAAATAATAAAATAATAAAACTACTTTTTCAACTCGTATTTTAAACTTATCTCCCAAAATTTTTACTCAAATTTCGAGCGGGAGTACTCGTTGGATGCAGAATTTAATTCCTCATCCAAGGAGTACCCATGTTGCATACTTTTGATGAACTCTTCTACACGAAAAATGAGAAATACATAAAAAACGTGATTGTAATCACATTTTTTTATGTATTTCTCATTTTTCGTGTAGTAGGACCCATCGAAAGTATGCAACATGGGTACTCCTCGGATGGGAAATTAAATTCACATCTGCTATTATCCGTAAATTTGAGTAAAAACAGGAGATAAGTTAATATGAATTGAAAAAGTAGTTTTTTCATTTTTCCCTCTAAAATTTGATGATGTCATCAAATCTTATTAGATTTTTTCCACTATTATTTTATAATTTCCTTAGGAGGCCCATTTTAGACCTCAAAATTCCCCTAATGTCACTTATACCTTCACAACATCATTCTGCATTTCTGCTAGAGAAGCAAATTCTCTTTCCCTAAGTATAATGGAGAGATCATAATCAAATGCCTCAGCATAGCGTAATTGAGCAGCTCCTGGGGGAGGTTTAAGATGAGAATGTATATAATTATATACTTTGTTAAACCTCTTATAGAAATCTTGGACAATTTCATTTAAAGCTCTTTTTAAACTATTGTATTCAGTAAGGACCTACACAGGGTTTGTTCTATTTCCCCATTTTCTCAGACAAGTATCCTCAAGCTGATTCCAATTCTGCAAGCTTGCTAGAGCTAGGGATTTAAACCATTTTCTGACCTCACTAGTGAAACTTTGAGAAAATAGTCTGATTTTAACATCTTCATTGTCTACTTCCTCTCTGTCTATGAAATTATTGAATTGGTCCACATGTTCCTCAACTGTTATTTCTTATTCACTCCCCCAAGTTTTAATTCTAGCTGATTATTTACTTGGGAGGGCATTAAGATCAGCTGGGAGGGCAAGTGGGGCATATCTTGCAGGTGCAACAAGAGGAGCTGGAGGTGGAACATTTACAACCATAATAACAGGGACTATGGTATTTCTTGGAAAAACAATAGGAGAAGATGAGCTATTAGGAGGTGGTGTAGTTGGTATTTTTAGTCCAGATACAAATGAGCTCCACTCAGGTAAAGTTATACCAGATTTTCTTCTCAACAAGAATTAAAATGGGTCTAACTCCTTTAAATTTTCAAAAGACGACTCTAACATCAATTCTGATGTAACTATTTCCCAGAATTCTTCTTTTTCTTTTTTCGTTACTAGGGTTGAGGTATCAATAACTAGTCTTTGCAGGTCTAGAATTATCTCAGTTAATTAATTTTCACTCTTAGACCTAAACAAAACTTCCTAAATTTTATCATCAAAATTCTTATCTTTAGGACTTCGAACAATTTCAGAGGACAAAGCTCTTGAGTGTGATGAAATACCTGGTTTTGAAGAGCTGCTTTCAATGCCTCTGAGAATTTTGTTTAGATTATCCATAATGGTAGGTGGGTTAGGATCTGGATTGATCCTCGTATATCTTCTTCTCGAAGCCACCTTTAAACATGAAACTTGTAATGGAGTCACCAAGGTAGTTTTAGCAGCCTCAAGCAAATTATGAGCTCATGCTACCTCCAAGAGTTCAGCTTCACTGTTTGTACCAAAAATTCGGGAAATATGTCTTCAGACTCCCAGCAGATGCACCAAAATGTTATCACCAAATTGATCTTGATAGGTTGCTCATCAATCAAATTAATGTAACTCTTTCAAACTACTTCTAACTGAAGATTAGCCTCTTCAGTTTGAGAGGGCTCTCTTGAAGGGGATTTATGATTTTCAATAGAAATACTATTTAGATGGCTAACTCTATGAATTGTGACTTGTTTTAGCTTGATTGCAGGTCGAAAAATGAAAGGCTTGATACCATTGGGCTATGGAGTCAACATCAATGAACATAGTGACAATAATTATTCTCATGGAAGCTGAGGCAAATAGAGGTTTTTAATAAGGATGATACATACACAAAACATAAGGAAAACACAACAATTTAACCCCGAAAGGAAGTCAGAGCATGATAGCATGAATTCTGAGTAATTAGAGATAAAACTCACTGTAGATGATTAGACATAAAAAATATAGAGAAATAAAATATTAAACACCTCATTAGAATCTCAACTCTGGAAGTAAAACATCACTTTATATTACTGAAAATGGAAAAACATAATATGTATCAATTTGGTGCAATATTCTCCAACCTTTTTCTCTTCGATGTTCAGTCTATAAATAGACATTATTTACAATGCAAATGATCTGCCCAGCTGGCTAGATACTTGAACACTAAATTTGACACCTAACATAACTGAAACTACTTTCTTGGAACAGAAAAAGGACAACTATCCTTTAAGAATTCACACTCCTAATAGGACTCTACTTCCAATTTATTACATTAATTTTTCTTAACAATAAAATAATTACATGATAGAGATCACATGTTCAAGATACATTCACCATCACTAACATATTTAAAGTACCCCCTAGATTTAGGAAACACAATCCTACCTTTTAGGAATGGATAATCTCCACTTTAGTCATTGATCTGCATGTTGAGCTAGATGTGTGACACTCATTTTGAGTAATGAGTATATGCTGGGATGTCCCACTGACAGTCTGGATGTCTCCAGATGGTTGGTGTGCTATTGGAACCTCCAAAAATCTTCAAAAATCCCCTCACTATGAAACAGAGCAGTTTAGGCAGTTTCATAGTGTAAGAAATTTTTCCTTTTCATCCATCTCCCTGCCACCTTTTCTGGTCAAGAACCTTTACTATGCCAAAATATCTTTAAAAAAAACAACCTCCCTCCTTAATCCTTCACAAAACTAAATTTTAAAGCAAAATAGCATCTTCATAAATTTCGTAGTGTTTTTCTAGCTTCAAACTTGAAGCACGCTACGAAACTACCTAATAAACCAGAATTTGCTGATTTTGTGACTTTCTTCAAAAATTGATCTCCTGAGCCCAATTTAGGCTCTTTAAAAGCCATGAAGCTCATCAAACATGTTTCAACTCAATTATTTAGTCTTTAGGATTTTCTTCTCCATTTACAATAAGTTGGCCTATAGGTTCTTCAACCACTCTCATCCTCAGCCCTCTCTTCTCCAGCTCAACTTGAATCATGTCCAGTTGCTCCTGAAGGTCTTCCACTTGATCCTTTAATGCTGTATTTTTAGCTTGCAAGTATAAGTTCATATTCCTGTTATGTTTGACCACCCCTCTTAATGGATGAGTTCTTTTCAACAATCTTTTGGCATTGTCCGTAGATTTTGAGACACTTGAGATTTGACCTTCCCATCTTTTCATCATTTGTTCAAATTGAACCTTCTCAGACTTGTGCTTCTCTACCTCTAACTTCAAATCTAATATCTCTTTACCTACTTCCTTCAACTATTCTTTGAGGGATTATATTTCTGATTTTTCAATTATTTTCTCTTTTCCCTTTCTCTGCTTGATAAAAAATTCTTCTTCTGCTGCTGGAGACAAATCTCTGATACTTACTGGCTGTACAAATTAATTAATTTTCTATGTATTTTTTCTCTCCATGACCTTCTTTGAAAACTCTTTCATTGGTTTCCTTGGCTGAAATATAAAGCCAACACCTTCACCTACAAAATCTAATTTCTTAGCAGTCTTACCTTTCTTCAGTTTTCTTCCACCACCTTCAATATCTTCTTCTTGCACTATTGGTGACTCTTTAATATCAATTGCATGAAGTATATCCCCCAGATTCCCTTTGCCCAATGTATGACTTCTATTTATCCTCTTACTGCCTTTTTTCCTGACTTTATGTTTCTGTTTTGTTGGCGCTGGTTGAGGGGTGTCAGTCTCTTGTAGAGGTTTTGCTCCTATGTCCATTGGTTCTATAGGGGACTATCTACTTTCTTCTTCAAATTTTTCTGTTATAGCTGGTGATGTAGTAGTTGTAGGTTTTAAGATTTTCTTTGGAGTGACTAAATCTATCTCGTACCCACTCATAAAAAATAAAAAAAGTCCAAACTCCATTTAACTTTTTTGATTCTTCCAACACTAACAACTTTATTAGACCATGATGAAACATAGATGTCTCATTTCCTTCTCACTTGACTTGAACTCTATCTAACATTTTTCCTAAACTACTGTATAAATAGAAAGGGAAGTCAAGTGAAATCTTACCCACAAAGTGCAGAAGAATTCTGAGATGGTATGAGTAAACCATGTGGAATCTTCCTTCACAGGTGAAATATTTTTAAATGGCCATCAACAAGTTTGCATAATTCTCCTTCATAAAACTCCTAGGGACACCATTGGTCAAATCCACTTCACTGAGTTCTTTCTTGAGAAACTCCTTACAACCATGAATTGTAAACTTTTTGCCTTTAAACCACTCTTCACTACATCTAGGGATTACTGTAGCTAATGATATGATTTTTGGTGTCACTGTGAGATTCAAAATCCCAAGTTTTGATGTTGTTCCTGTAAAATTAGTGGCAAAATCCTTTGAAACCTGTGCGTGGAAACCCTGCAACCTCTGGCAGAATTGAAAGCATCTAGTCCTCCTGAAAACCTCCATAGTAGTAGGGTCTTCATTGAGTAATTTCAGATCCATGGATTCATACCTGAGACAATGGCCACCCTTGTTTTTTTCCTTTCATGTAGCCATGGGTGCTATATATTTTTTGCTGCCTTGCTTGCTGATGACACCTGCAGAATTTGAATTCGACAACAACTTGCTTGGATTGATGAAGCAACTCTCCAGGGATTGGTTTACATGCAAGGATAAATAATAATATGACAAAAGGCTGATTTGGAGTAAGATTTAAAAGTTTAATTGACAACTCAAGTTATAATAATAACACATGCAACCAAAAAGGATCATGATTACATCAAATATGGCTATGTACATTAGAAAATTATCATAACGACCTTGAAAGACCTAGACCTTTACTCCTCTTATCATAAACTAACACCTCACATCGGCCTGACAACCTTGGCTAAAAAAATTCAGTTTCGCAGCGAAGACAGTTAGGCTGTTGACATATTCGCTACGAAACTATTAGGCAATTTCGTAGCAAAATTTGTGGATTTCCTTTGTAAACCACTACAAAATTCTAAAAAACTGTTGGGTGTGAACTTTTGAGTTTAAATGCATGGGAATGACAACTGACATGATATGGGATTTATTTGACTGAAGTGGCATGGATAGAGGTGAACTTTAAACTTAGGATAAACTTCATAAAAATGAAAAAAAATTCATACATCACATTGAATGGCTTAAAAGACCTCATCCATTTGGTGAATGACCTGCATGACCCTATCAAGGAAATTTTTACAACTAAATGAGTGATAACAGGTTAGTACCATGATTTCAATCCAAATGAGAGGTTTCTGGCTTGAGGGGTCCTGACCAAGGTTCAAATTAATCGCGCAACTAACAAAACCCCCCAATTACTGGCCCTTTCGGGAGTGATATGCTTGTGCAGACCAAAGTTTCACCCGAAGCAGTATGGGGGGTGCTAGAACCAGGTTTCCACACCCTAAGGGAGCTTTTAATGTAGATCCAACAGATCGAATACCTATTGCATTGTGCGCAAATTCACAGAACAGATCTAATTGTAGACAAACAATAAAGCTATTGCACACACCTAGATAGTGATAAAAAAACTTATCCCTTGCACATTCACATATTGTTACAGAATAAACCCTTACTCAGACTTATTATTATACTCCATATTTAATAATTAAGAAAAATAATACTTACACATAAATGTAGTGTACCAATTTGACTATCAATTATGGAAATACATATGCATTCAACATAATAGATCCAGATCTATAATAAGTAACAAATAATGCACATAACAAATTTAAGGCAGTACCTACAAGAATCATATAAAGTCTGAGTTCGCCAAAATTTCCTTCTTTATTAAGAGATATTCAGTCAATACAATCTTTCCCTTATGCGCACACAACTCGGGACCAAGTCTCCATGCACACAATTAGCAGGAGCCTTTCTAACTAGACCAACCCAAAACTTAGATCAACAAATTCATAAGCATTAACATCTATTGTCTATTCACCTATCTTTCACATCTTTCTTCACTTGACTCTTACATATTTATATCTTTTCAAACATGCACATACCATGGTTTCAAACCATTTTTTTCCATTTTACCCATTACAATAATTAAGGGACTTTGGCCCACCCCAAAGCCCCTTGACATCTGGGCACAGCGCTTACAAACAAAAATTTAAGCAAAATTTATCTAAAATTTTTTTACCTAGGGGACCCTGCTCCAATAGGCCCCCAACACAATCTAGTGACTCGTCCTAAGTCACTCTGGTCCGGCTGTTGCATCTTGTCTTCGAGCACCTTTACCAAACTCTGAAATGGAAAAATGACTTATGCGCTTTTTGCTGCAGCGCTCTGCGCTTCTTAGACCAACTTCTTCAACATAACCATTTGTTGGATTTTGTTGGCTTGAGGGATTCTAATGCAAATTCAGAGTAATCACACAACCAAAATAAACCCTCCAACTACTGGCCCTTTTGGTAGTGATCTACTTGTGTAGACCAAAGCCTCACCTGAAGCAGTATGGGGGGGTGCTGGAACTAGGTTTTTTCACCCTGAGGGAGATTTTGATGTGGATTCAACAGATCTAATACTTACTGCCCTATGTGAAACTTTGTAGAACCAGATCTAATTGCAGACAAACAATAAAGTAGCTGCGTGCGCCTAGATAGTGATAAACAGACTTATCCCTTGCATATTCACAGATTGTTATAGAATAAACCCTTACACATACAGATTATTATACTTCAGATTTAACAATTAAGCAGAAAAATACTCACGCATAAATACAATGTACCAATTTGACTATCAATTATGGAAATACATATGCATTCAATAGAATAGATCCAGATCTATAATAAAAAAAAATTAATGCACATAACAAATATAAGACAATAACTACAAGAATCATTTAAAGTTAGAATTCGCCAAAATCTCCTTCTTTATTGAAAGATCTTCAGTCAATACAATCTTTCTCTTCTACGCACACAACAGCAGAGTCTGTGTGTTATGAAACCAGCTCCAAAAAGAGAAGAAAAGAGATATCAACGCCTTATAAATAAGCCACTTTGAGGGGGCAACCTCCAATACATTACATGAATGAAAAATTCTTTGATCATTCAAATTACAAAACCTCCTTTCTATATATAGGAGTCCATGGGGCCACAATGTAATCCTAGTGGGGCCACAATGTAATCCTAGCCAACCTAACAATAAGAATTTAAGGGCACAATAATAACATTATGGGGGTTACAAGGGTACAATAATAACAATAAGGGGGTTACACTAACAACAATAAGGGACTATACTAGTAATACAGGGACCTAACATGCCCCTCTCCTTCAAAAAAGTGTTTTCCTCAATGCTTGAGTAGCTCTGGATGCTTTTGTATAAAATTATCATCCTCCCATGTAGAATCTTCAATGGGTAAGTTCTTCCACTTGATGAGATACTCTGAAATTGATCGATTCCGTAGCTGTCGAGTTCTTGTTTCTGTGACCGCTTTAGGTTCCAATATGATTTTCCTTCCTCATCAAGTTCTGGAAATATTGTTTGAACTGGAATATTTTCACCTATAACCTTCTTTAAGCATGAAACATGAAAAATTGGATGCACTCGTGAAGAAGAAGGAAGCTCCAATTTGTATGCCATAGTACCAATCTTTTGCAACACCTTGTAAGGACCATAGTACTTTGGCGATAATTTATTATTCTTCTTAGCTTGATTGAGGGACATTTGGTTGTATGGTTGTAGCCATAAAAATACCCAGTCTCCTGCATCAAAACTTCTCTTACTGCGATGTTGATCTGCCTGTTGTTTCATTCGATTTTGTGCCAAATTTAGGTTGTCCTTTAAGAGTTGGAGAACTTCTTGTTGATGCTCGATGTGATCTTCCACTGCTTGAACTTTTCAAATTTTCTCTTAAAGATGATGTGATGGATGGTGGATGATATCCATAAAGTGCCATAAATGGGGTCATTTTTGCTGCAGTATGGAAGGAAGTGTTATACCACCATTCAGCGAGAGGCAACCACTTGACCCATTGTGTTTGTTTATCAGATACAAAACAACGAAGATATCCTTCCAAACATTTATTTAATATCTCAGTTTGACCATCAGATTGAGGATGATAAGATGAGATATGAGCTAATTGAGTACCCAAACAAGAAAATAACTCCGTCCAAAAATTTCCAGTAAAAATGGGATCTCTGTCGCTCACAATAACCCTTGGGCTTCCATGTAGCTTTTGAATTATGTCCATAAATGTAGTAGCAACTATACTTACTTTAAATGGATGAGATAATGCACAAAAGTGTGCATACTTGGTAAGTCTATCAACTACCACCATGATGACACTCTTTCCTTCGGACTTAGGTAAACCTGTGATAAAATCCATTGAAAACTCCTCCCAACGTTGACTTGGAATGGATAAAGGTTGTAGAAGTCCCGAGGTCTTAATTGTCTCAACTTTATTCTGCTGGAAAACCAAACATTCCGCCACAAACTTTTGAATATCAGATTTAAGGCCATCCCAAAAAAATTCTTTCTTCACCCTGTGGTAAGTTTTTTAAAATCTCAAGTGTCCTCCTAAAGGAGAAGTGTGCAATTCCAAAAGAATCTTTTGTTTTAGTTGGGAATTCTTACAAAGATATAAGCGATCTTTGTACCATAAGGAATCATTTTTCCAACTAAATGTATCAGATGTACTAGGATCTTGCTGCAACTTTTGAATGAGTATCCATACATCTTTGTCCTTCTTCCATTCATCTCTTGCTTCAATTATCCAATCTGGTTGGATAATAGAAATGGCACAAAGCAATGCTTCCACCTCTTCATTCTTTCTTGAGAGTGCATCTGCAACAACATTTAACTTCCCTTTTTGTATATTATTTCAAAGTCATAACCCAACATCTTTGTGACCCATTTTTGCTACTCTTCTGAAGATAGTCTTTGTTCCAAAAAGTGTTTAAGACTATCATGATCAGTTTTTACCTTGAAGTGTCTTCCCATTAGGTAAGTTCTCCATTTCTTTAGTGCATGCAGTATTGCTAACATTTCCTTCTCATAAATAGGTTTCTGTAAATACTTTCCTTTGATTGAACGACTTTCAAAAGAAATGGGTCTTCCTTCTTGCATTAAAAAAACACCAATTCCATTTCCTGAGGCATCACATTCCACAATAAAGATTTTTGTGAAGTCTGGCATAGCTAAGACTGGTGCTAGGCACATTGCCTCTTTAAGATGTTCAAAGGCCTTAGTTGCTTCAGGGGTCCATGAAAATGCATCTTTCTTCAATAATGTTTTTAGAGGTGCTTCTATTCTCCCATAATTCTTAACAAACTTTCAATAATACCCTGTTAACCCACGAAATCCTCACAACTGCTTTATGGTTGTGGGGACTTTCCATTCCTTAATGGCTTTAATTTTTTTAGGGTCTACCTTAACACCCTCGTGAGATACAATATGAACCAGATATTCCACCTCTTGTACTCCAAAGAAACATTTGGATGTTTTTTCATATAATTGTTTCTCCTGCAATAGTTTGAGCACCCTGTCAACATGTTGAACATGATCCTTCCAAGACCTGTTGTAGATTAGTATATCATCAAAAAATACTAGCACAAATTTTCTAAGGAAGGGTTTGAAAATGGAATTCATCAACCCTTGAAATGTAGAAGGTGCATTGGTAAGGCCAAAAGGCATGACCAAAATTCATAATGACCCTCATGAGTTTGAAATGCTATTTTTGGAATATCTTCAGTCTTCATTCTAATTTGATGATATCCTGAACGAAGATCCAACTTGGTAAAATAAATTGCTCCATGTAATTCATCCAATAATTCATCAATCACAAGAATGGGAAATTTATCTTTAATGGTGAGCTAATTGAGCTCCCTATAATCCAGACACATTCGCCATGATCCATCCTTCTTGTGTACCAATACTATAGGAGCAGAGAAAGAACTTTGACTAGGTTGAATTATACCTGCCTCTAACATTTCTCCAATCATACGTTCAATTTCGCTCTTTTGGAAGTAAGGATATCTATAAGGCCTGATGTTTGGAGGAACACTTCCTGGAATCAAATGAATAGCATGATCATGAACACGAATAGGTGGGAGTCCTTTGGGAGTTTCAAACACCTTGGAATGATTGTCCAAGACTTGTTGGAGATCTGCAGAAATAGATGATTTTGATGTTGGAACTTCTAGTGAGCATAATTGTGCAATTACGCCTCACTTTTCTTTCTTTAGAAGCTTTGTCATGACATTAGATCTTATTATCTTTCCTGGCTTCCCCGCAATACCCCGTAATTCGACTTCCTTTCCTTCTGAAAAAAATTTCAAGAAAAGTTCTTGAAAATTAAAAGCTACCATCCCCAAAGATTGTAACCATTGTACTCCTAGTATAACATCAACACCTCCCATAGGAATGGAAAGAATTGGACTATTCAATCCATATTCCCCCATGGTTAGCTTGATATTATGGCATTTTCCAGAGAAATTTATAGTTCCTCCATTTGCAACCATCACTTGACATTCTGGTGCTGGGTATAGGAAACAATTCAATTCCCTGGCTACCTTACAATGAATAAAATTATGGGTACTACCTGAATCAATCAACACTATTACCTTTTTCTTCTTGATATGTCCTTCTATCTTGAGAGTTTGAGTGGTAATTCCTGCCAATGCATTACACGATATGGTCGGACTCATTTCTTCCTCTTCGAAGTCATATTCTGCAGCCCTCTTTTTTGTCCTTGTTCTTCAACTGTGGTAAGTAATTCATCTGACACTACATCTTTTTATATTTAAATGCAACCAGAGCCTTTTGCCCTTTTTTCTTCCTAAATTTTTATGTGTGCCTAACCTTGCATGTAAAACGAGACAGTGAACACTTCTTATATGGAGTGGGGAGCTTCATGCCACAGAATTTTTATATCTGTTTTTGTTAAACTATAACCTAATAAATCAGGTTCAAAACAGTTGAATTATGTTGGAGCATCTTTTTTTAAAAATTAGTGTTAAAGAGATTTAAATCTTCAGTCTTTTTTTAATGCCACACTCTTTATATCTAATTTTTGTGCCTCCCAGCTCTCAGTCCTTTTTTTTTTTTTGATTATCAATACCATAAGAAGGTGCCACTTGTATCTCATAATGTGCCATCATTTCCTCCGTAAAAATTGACCAAGTGACAATTTTTTTATGAGAGAAAAGCCATCGATACCATAAAAATTTATTTTGTTCTAAATATAAAGTTACAATGCATAAATTTTGTGTGTTTTTCACTTTATGGAGATCAAAATATTTTTCCATATGTAGTATCCATTTTATCAGATCCTTTCCATCAAAATTTCTCATATCAATATTTTGAATATGGTGGGTCTTAAATCCAATATTAGAGTTATGAAATCATGATTAAGATTTATTTTTTTCTCATCATGAGTTTCCTCTACTATATTTTCACCATTAGAAACATTTCTCGTATCAACTTTGTCAAACCTTCCATGTCTACTTTTAGATCATTCTTCATGTTTTCCATTTTAGATTCCATGCCAGCTTCCATGCCATCTATCTTAGATTCCATGCCATTCTTCAAACCATCCATATTAAATTCCATGCCTTTTTTCAAACCATCCATCTTAGTTTCCACGCCTTTCTTCAAAACTTCCATGTCATTTTTTGTTGCTCTTTGCGAGAGCGAAATTTGTTGCACTTGCTCTTGTAATTTTGATATGTCATGTTGCCATTATTCGTCTTCATGAGTCATAGTAGAGCTTTCTAAAGGCTTAAAGGGTGCTGAATTCTTTTTAGGGACCATTTTAGAATCCAATATTGATATCTATCCTACAATATGCCCTTGGAATCAATTCAACTTGATTCTTCAAACAAAACTTATGCAATTCAGAAAAAAAGCACACACCTTTTACTTGCTTTTGAGGAGCTCGATATTGAAATTGAATTATCTCTATAATTGCGGATCCTAAATATTTGAAATTAAGCCCTATAGTAGCCCTCTGAAGCTTCTTTCAAATTCCACGGGTCTGATCTGATTTGGATTCTTCAAGGAAAAGTTATTTCCAATCTCCCACAATGACCCAATTTTGGAATGGTTTAGTAGAGTGAACTGGTACGACTTGCCATGTGTCATTGTTTCCTCCTTTGGCTCTGAAATTGATAGAACAAAAACTACATTCCATGCACTTGCGGTCACTTTTTACAGCATTCCAATCTGATGCTCAGAGAGAGAGTTATGAATATTTTCCCAGGCTCACCTCTTTGAGATGAAATTTAGAAGCCTCAAAAAGCCCTAACTTCCACAGATCATATCTCCGAAAATATTGCTAACCAATATCTGAAATTTTTTGACGATTTTCCTCAAGATTTTGGCTTTGCACTCTAAAAAATTTAGCTTTTGAACCTTCGTAGAAAAAAATTATTACAAAAATACCACGATGACATGTTTAGGTTAAATTCGGGAGCCTGCAAAATGACCTAACTTGCACAAATCATATCTCCAAAAATATTACGAAACAAGCTCTGAAATATTTTGACGATGTTCCTCAGGATTTTGACTTCGCACTCTAAAAATTTCAGATTCTGAATCTTCGTAGAAAAAAAGTTATAGCGAAAATTCCACGCTGACATGTTTGGAGCAGTGAAACCCTAGAATCTCAAACCTATGATACCAAATGTTGTGAAACCAGCTCCAAAAAGAGAAGAAAAGAGATATCAATGCCTTAGAAATAAGCCATTTTGAGGGGGAAACCTCCAATACATTACATGAATGAACAATTCTTGGATGATTCAAATTACAAAACCTCCTTTATATATATATAGGAGTCCATGGGGCCACAATGTAATCCTAGCCGACCTAACAATAATAATTTAAGGGCACAATAATAACAATATAGAGGTTACAAGGGTACAATAATAACAATAAGGGGGTTACACTAACAAAATTAAGTGACTATACTAGTAATATAGGAACCTAACACCATGCACACAACTCAGGAGTAGGTCTCCATGTACACAGCCAACAGGAGCCTTCCTACCTAGACCGACCCAAAACTTAGATCAAAACATTCATAAGCATAAACATATATTGATCTATTCACCTATCTTTCATATTTTTCTTCACTCGACTCTTACATATTTATATATTTTCAAATGTGCACATACTATGGTCTCAAACCATGGTTTGAGAGTCACGGTTTTCCCTTTTACCCATTACAATAATTAAGGGACTTTGACCCGCCCCAAAGCCCCTTGAAATCTGTGCCCAACACTTACAAACAAAAACTTAACCAAAAGTTATCTAAAATTGCTTTACCCAGGGGACCTTGCTCCAACAATGGTGTTGATGTTATCTTAGGGGTCCAATGGTTACAATTATTGGGAACATTTTCCCTTACTTTTCAAGATCTTTTCATAATATTTTTCTCAGAAGGAATGGAAATTGAGATTTGAGTTATCCAAGGGAAACCCAATAAAGTGATAAGCTCTAATAGCATGACAAATCTACTAAAAAAGGTACACCAAGATGTAATTGAACAATTATGTTCATTATATGTTCAAACATCTACTCTAGTGGATCTCCAAAATATTATCAACAATCATTCTAAGTTATTTAGAGAAATGGCTACGGGTCTTCCAAATGCTCAAAATCATAACCATGATATTTATTTTCAACCTAGAAGTTTACCACCTAACATTAGGCCTTATGAGTATCCACATGCATAAAATAATGGGATTGGGTGCATGGTTTAAGAAAATTTAGAGATGGATATCATTCAACCTAGCCATATTGCTTTCTCTTTAATATTGGTGATGGTTACCAAAAATGATGGTTTTTGGCGTTTGTGTCCAGATGATAGAAAAATAAAAAAAATGAAAATCAAAGGAAAGTTTCCTATTCCTATCATTGATGAATTATTGAATGAATTAGAGAAATTTTATTTACTAATTTAGATCTTTGTTTTGGATATCATCAAATGATGAGCAATTTACATGCCTATGCACAATGTTGCATATATGGCAGTGGATTGGAGGTAATAATACATTCTAAAAACAACTTTTATAACACATGAAGGTCATTAAGAGTTTTTGGTTATGTAATATGGAGTTACAAATGCACCTTCAACATTTCAAATCTTGATGAATTCTATTTTAAAACCCACCCTTAGATAATTTATGTTAGTATTATTTGATGACATACTAATATACAGCAAATCTTGGGAATAACATGTAAAAAATGTTGACAAGGTGTTGAAACTATTGGAAGAGCTGAAAATATATTCAAATCCTTCTATGTGTGCCTTTGGGTCCAAAAAGTGGAATATTTGGGTCATCTTGTATCACATGAGGGTGTCAAGGTGGACCTAACAAAATCAAAGCTATGCAAGAATGGCCAATCCCAAATACCTTGAAGAAACTTAGAGGATTCTTAGGATTAACATGATATTATCACACGTTTGTCAAGAATTATGGTAAAATATCAACCCATATAAAAAAAATATTGATGAAGGAAACATTTTCTTGGACTAAAGAAGAAACAAAACATTTTGAATAACTTAAAGAGGCTATGTGTACAACTCTAGTCTTGGCGACACTTAACTTCACAAAAATATTCATTGGGGAGTATGATGCCTCAAGCCATGGAATTGGTGTAGTTTTGATGCAAGAAGGAATACCCATTTCCTTTTAAAGTAGTTAAATTAAAGGAAAAAAATTACTCAAACCCATATATGAAAAATAAAGGTTTTCCATACTACACACAGTTAAGAAATGGAGTCCATAACTAGATCATGACATTTTGAAGTACTTGTTGGAGAAAAGAATATCTTCAGAAGAGAAACAAAAAAGGGTCACAAAAATGTTGGGTTATGGCTTTGAAATTATTTAAAAAAGGGAAAATAAATATTGTTGTAGCTGCACTTTGCAGGAAAGGGGAAGAGATAAATGGTTTACTATGCATTATTTCCATTCCAAAATCTGACTGGGTGAACGAACCAAGGATAGAATGGAAACAATATGAGAAGACATGAAATATCATTTAAGAAATACATAAGGAACTCGAAGCAGTAGAAAAAATTATGTGGGAAAATAATTTGTCATGGTATCAAGATCACTTATACTTAAGTAAAAATTATAAACTCAAAAAAAAGGTCCTTTTTAAAATTACACACTTCTATTGGAGGAGGACATTCATGGTTCTTGGAGAAATACTATAGGATCAATAAATACTTTTTTTGGGAAGGTATTAAAGCAAATATGCAAAATTTTGTGGCAGAATGTGTGGTATGCCAATAAAATAAGAGAGAGACTATTAAGACCCCAGGGCTGCTTCAACCATTAACCATATCAAGCTAGTGTATGAAAGAAGTTTCAATGGATTTTATTATATGTTTACCCAAATATGAAGCAAATAGTGTAATTATTGCAGTGGTAAATCGAATGACAAAGTATGCCCATTTTTTCTCTCTTTCTCATCCCTTTAAAGCAAGTACTGTGGTATAAGCATTCATGGAAAAAATCCAAAAAGCTATATGGAATACAAAACATTATTGTAATTGGTATAGATCCAATTCTCATTGGAAATTTTTGGACATAATTATTTTCTTGTTTAGGTACTAAATTGGCTAACAACTTATCTTACCATCCTCAATATGATAGGAAAACCGAGATTGTAAATCAATGTATATAAGGATATTTGCGTTGCTTTTCATCTGAAAAAAAACTCGATGGGTCAAATGGTTTCCCTTGGTAGAATGGTGGTACAACACATCCTTCCATACCTCATAAAAAATGTCACCATTTTTCACTTTATGGATATCATCCTCCATCCATCACATCACCCTTGAGAGGGACTATAAGGGCTTAAGCAATTGAGGACCACATATGGCACCAACAAGAGTTTCTCAAACTATTGAAGTACAACTTGGTTATGGCACACAATAGGATGAAATCACAAACATATCAACATCATAGTGAAATAGTATTTGAAGTGGGGGATTGAGTATTTGTGAGACTATAACAATATAAACAAATGTCCCTCAAGAGACAAAATATGGAAAATGAATTAACGATGAAGTATCATGGCCCATATAAGGTGTTGTAGAGGATTGGAAGTATGTAATACAAATTGGATTTTTATCCATCTTCACATGTACATCTAGTCTTCCATTTTTATTTCTTAAATAAGGTAATTGGTGACAAGTTTCTAGTCCAAAGTATTCTACAAGAGATTACTGAAGAAGAGAAAATAATACTAGAACTAGAAACAAGGACTAAGCAACTGAGGAATCAAGAAATTACTGAGTACCTCATCAAAGGGAAGAACCTACCAATGGAATAAGTGACATGGTAAGATGATTTGTTCATGCAAAAACTGTTGAATTTTGTAGCTATGGCCAACCTTCATAATTAATAATTTATCCTTTGATGTATTTGTAATGACAAATATAAAGCATGTGCTTCAAGATATTGTCAAAATAGAAAATATAGAATATGTTATTCATGTCAGTTTTAAAAGAGAAAAATTATGAATTTTAAATTTGAATTTTTGGCCCCAAGATGACCTAGTTGACCCTCCTATAAGACAATTCAACTTAGCTACTAGAGGCACCCATTTTTCCTCCAAAGACACTATACCATTTTTTCTTCCTCCAAAGCATGTTATTCATATCATTTAAGGAAAAGAGAAAGGATGAATATGAGGAAAGAGAAAGGTCAAATCTGAGGAAAGAGAAAGGATGAAGTTGAGGCAAAGAGAAATAATAGGTATGTGGAAGAGTTTCTGGTCTTATTTGGGTAGCAACATCAAGTTTTCGTGTGAGAAGAAGAAGGCCAAATTTTTTGGAAATTGGTTTTATTTTCTAGTGGGAAGTTTGACTAGGTGTGACCAGGGTTGTCAGTTTCACTTTATGTTTAACTTATATGTATCTCTTTTGACTTGAATACTTTCTTTATGGAAAAGGTTGTTGGGTTTTTCCCCCAAGTGGGTTTTCCCAGGGTAAGAAAATCTCGTGTTCTTGTTTGGATGTCTCTTTATGACTCTACTGTTGAAGATCTGTTGTGTAATTGCTTAATGATATATGTAAATACAAGTGAATGAATATCATTAGAAGTAATTATCAGTTAAGAAGACTATGAAAAATCAAAACACCCACAAATCGTCAAGTGCTGAGGACAACAATTCTTTGATGTGGGGGGGCATGTTAAGCCCTTTATAAGCCTCATGTTAACCCTAAAACCCCTTACTAAGCCTTGGATATTGAGTGATTACATTTCTATTTTTATATTGTTATGTACGCTAGAACCCCTCATGGTCCCATTTTATTATAATTTTACCCTTTGTATCCTATATATATACTAAGGAGACAGAGTCTTAGAATAATCAAATATTGTCTTGTACATTGTATTTGTTGTAAAAGGAGGTTTCCTCCTTGAAGAGGACTAAAATTATTGGTTTCTTACCATTTTTAAGGTGCAAGGGTCGTAATACAAATATTCTACTTCTTGAACCCCAAAGACACACTTGGAAGGATTTGGATATAGTTGTGCTTTTCCAATAGTTTTAATATCATGTCAACATTTTGTACATGATCTTCCCAACAATTATCATATATTAATACATCATCAAAAAATACTTACACAATTTTTTTGAGGAAGGGGTTGAAAATGGAATTCATCAAGATTTGAATTTCGAAAGGACAATTGGAATCACAAAAAAATTATAATGAACTTTTGTGTTCGAAAGGATATTTTAGGGATGTAATATTTCCTCATTATTATTTGATGATATCCAGAATGTAGATTCAACTTGTTAAATTGAATTTCTCCCTACAATTCATATAATAATTCATAAATTACGGGAATAAGGAACTTATTTAATGATAAATTATGGAGCTCTCTATAATCTAGACACATACACCATGAACATTTGTTTTTTATGAAGAGATATCACTTTGGGATAGTTGAATGATGAGAGTATGTAATATATTCTTGAACCAGATGTTCAATATCACTCTTTTATGAATATTATGGGAAAGTGTAAAGTATAATGTTAAGTGGTACATTAAAATTAAGATCATGATCAGATCTCCAGTAGGTGGAAGAACTTTAGTCATCTCTTTGGACACCTTAGGATGATTGTTAATAAATTTTTTTGGAGATCCATGAGAATAGAGCTTAGATATTTGGATATCTAGTGAGCTCAATTTTTCAATTACACCATGATGTTTTCTTTTTAGAAAATTTGTCATATTTTTAGATCTTATCGTTTTATATGGTTTCCCTTGAATACCTTTGAGTTCAATTTCCTTGATTTTTTAGGAAAAACTCCTGAAAATTTATTCAAAATGATTACAACCATTGGTAAAACAACCCCAACGCCACCCATTTTGATTATAATCATCATACTACCCAATAAATGCTCCCCCATAGTGAGCTTAATGCTATGGATCTTCCATGAAAAATTTATGGTACCTCCATCTATAATCATTACTTGAAACTCTAAGACATTATATGTAAAAAATTGATAATTTTGGAAAATTTTTAACTAAGTTATCAATACTAAAAGAATCAACTAATGATATTATCCTTTTATTTTTGATATATCCTTCTATATCGAGATTTTTAAGAGTGTTGATTCCAACCAATGCATGAAAAGATATAATTGGAGTAGTCATTCTAGTTCTAGATCTTGTACTGATTCCAAATATTGATATTCCTCCTCTTCGTAGTCTATACCAAAAAATTTCCTCTAACTACACTTATGCCACTTATCATACTTGTTGTCACAATTGAAACATATTCTATTGACTCCTATTTCATCCATATGTTGATCGGGGGTTGACCTTGAAGGTTGAGTGGGATTTGGAGAGGGAACATGATGCTCTTTATATTTGTTAGTGGCCACCCTTATAGTAGCCATAATTTTCCTTTCAACATTCCTTTCCACATTGAAAGCATGCTTTAAGGATTTAGGTTCTAAGAGCCACACATCATGTTTAATTCTCTCTTTAACGTGACCATAAAGAGATCCAACATATTAGAGACACATATCATGTTAAATTTTCTCCTTTAAGGTGCCCATAAAGAGATCCAACAAATTATCCCTTGTAATGTTATATACTTTGACACAACTTTTTAAATTTATGAATGTCTCCTATAATTATACCTATTTTCCATAGACATTAATTTACTAAATAATTTGTTTCTCTTAATATCCCCACAATGTGCTACCATTTCATCCATAAAAATGAACCCAAATATAGTAGAATTATTATTTTGTTCACAAATCCATTGATAACAGAGAAATTGATAATTTTATAACAAAAAGGATGCAAGAGTTACATTTTGTAAATTTTAAACTTGGTGTAAATCAAAGAATTAATTTATCTCAAATATTCATGTTGTAATATCTTTACCATCAAACTTCCTCATATCAAGCTCGGTAATTAAGCAATTACTCGATCTTGTTGAACCCATAATGATGCAGATCTTGGAGTGATGAATGATCATGAATTTGGGAATCAATATTCACAAGCTCAAAATGTGTTAAAATATTCTCCATATGTGATTGGGGTTCAACAAATTTTTTCTCCTTATTTTCGCAATTTCCTTGGGTCACAATATCACTTTTATGGAAATTGTCATTTAAGGAATGTAAGAGAGTGAATTCCATGGAATTTTGTGTTCATTCCATATTTTTATCCATTTTATCTTGAAATTTGATCTAGGAGGATCCGAAAAGGCCTAAAATTTGAATAGTATCAAATCTCAAAAAATCTGGCATTAAGTCATAGAGCTCGGCGAGCCAATTCCAACGACATGGATAACACATCAATACAAGTTCATATGAGGAAGTTATGCTCATATGAATTTTGGAAAAAATAATAACAAGTCAAAGTCAAAAGTCAACCATACATTTCCATGTGGAACTCTCATAGGATGCGATGTGGAAACCCAATCAACAAGCACAATGAGAAAGTAGAGCCCACAGGTGACATGGAAAAGTACATTTGATAGATTGTGGGGAGTAATGGTCTTGCCATGTGGCCAAATCAAATGGTGCCACATGGAACCCCAATTGGTAGTCTAGTCATCACTAAGAAGACCAATTTGGGGTTGCCACATGGTAGATCTAGTTGGGAAAGTCAATAACGATTGGACCAATCTAGGGCTGCCATGTGGAAACACCAAGTTGGCCAATTAAGTTTGGAAAATGACAAATTGGTTAAAAATTTTATACAATCAAACAAAAATAAGTTGGACTGGACCAATCTGGGGCTGCCATGTGGAAAAACTTGTCGGCCAAGTCAATATTTATTGGACCAATATGGGGCCGCCATGTGGCAGCGCTTGGTTGGCCAATAAGTTTGGAAAGCGAAGAATTGGTTAACATTGTTATAGAACCAAACAAAACAAAGTTGGGAGTCCGCGAGGTTTGGAAATGAGACCCCAAACTAACAAATGAATTAACATAGTTGTGCCAACCAAGTGAATGGAGTTCTTGTTAACTCTTCCCAAAAAATTAGATTCGACCATTGGGAAGAGGACCAAACCATGGAGAGTAAGGCCTATCAAAATTTGGACAAGTGGGGGCCGAGAGGGGTCCCACATAGGCACAAATACTGAGGAATATTCTAGAATATTCCTAGAGGATATTTTGCAAGAATATTCTTAGAATATTTTGAACTATTGTGGTACAAAATTTGAGGAAGAGGTGATAGTTGAGAACTTGGTCAAGTTTATAGTCATTTTTCTTAAAATTTTATAAGGAATTCACTGTTGCAGTTAGAATTGGGATTTGAGTAGTAGATATGAGGGCTCATGGAAAAATGCCACATGTATCATTAAATGCTTGGCATAAAATTCAAGGTAGCTTTGCACATATTAGAAGGTGGTCCTGTTTATACTCTAAAGTTGCAGAATTATGAGGTGGAGCTACTAGTATGGAGTATGATGCAGTTTGAGTAGCATATTTTTAGGTCACTTCTAGATGTGAGGAATTTCCATTATTTTGCTAAGATAATATAGAGGCCTCTCCACTTTGAAGCTTGGCCCTGAAACGTAGCTCACACATTATGAATGAACTCCATTAACAAATCTTGGTGCATTTTCTATGTTGCCTTCTTTTTATGTTTCTTTTGCATGGATGTTGCATTTATGGTACTTTCATGCTCTTTAAGGAATTATGTTTAACATCACCGAAGAAAAGATCCCAACTCAAAATTCCATTTAAATAATATATTTTGAATGTTCCAAATCAAGCCTTTTCAACACATTATTTCCCATTTTATTAAATTAGTTCATCAATTGGGATATCTGGTGCCCTAATTCATATTCTCCAAGTGTCATGTATGGTTTCTCTAGAGGTATAGCACGTGTATGATTCTTTGTATAAACAATTTCTATGTGAAAATTTTATAATTATTTCTTTTTTCTCTTTATCACAAATTTTGAATCACTGAAAATGAATCTGCAAGTCAAAATTTATGCTAATTTTAAGTTAAAATATGTTTAAAATGTTTATTTATATACAATATCTTATTAGTCAACCTTTCTCCTAAAATATCCTAGAAAATTTAGTCCCTTTGAGCCTAAATTTTTGTCTTGTAATATCTTGGTCCTTATGCGTGAAGATAAAGTTAAGGTAACTTTCCCAAAAATTGTTGTTTTTATCCCATTTTGGAGTGTACTTGTATGACTTACCATGTATCCAATTTTTTAGGTTTACTTTTGGAATTTTAATCTAAAACACTATGATTTATTTTCTTTCTATTAGAACCAATGGAACTCAATTTGAACCTCTCTAGATTCAAATATGACCATTATACCAAAACACATGTTTGCAACTAATTAAAAACCCTAATTTTGATATCATGTATTTTTTAAAGTATATTGAATCAGAACTTGATATGTTGATCATAGGTGCTTCACTATGTCTCCTCAAGCTCCAATTTTTTATTTATAAAAATTCCTATAAAAATTGTAGTTAAAATATTACGATGAATCATTTGGAGGAAAACATAAGGATCATATGCTAAAAACACAATTGTTATGCACCAAATGACCAAATAGCATAATATAAAAATATAAGTTATAACCTTGAGAATGAGAGAGAATAGTGAATGAGAAACCTCTATAACAATACAACAAACACACACTATGAGATGATCTCTACAGCTAGGTTTCCTTAGTATATGTAGGAGATAAAGGGTACAATTATAGTCAAGTGTCTATCTAACCAATTAAGTCAACAATAATATAACAATAAAAATGTAATAACTCAATACATAGGGCTTAACATAGTACTTCTTGAAACACCTTTTAGAAGGTGGGGTAGTAGATTAATTGTTGGTTTCTTCATTTGAAGATGGTGAAATATTTATGATGTGGACACTTTTTAATCCTTGGATCCAATATTAGGAGCCATGTTATAATGTACACATTGCATGGGTTTGTACAGTCGTTGGTGGTGCAAAATTTGCAATGGGCGAAGCGGTTTCAACACCGAAGAACTATGAGTAGACGACATGAATCAAGGTTCCTACAGACGAGGATATGAATTGTATGTGGTGTTGGGTGTCATTAGCACTTGGTAGTGGGATAATTTCTTGTATGGTAGCCTAATGATGGGTAGGGGAAGGCTCTTAGGAAGGTTTCAGGGTCCTTAGGGCCAAGGAATTCTCCTCTATGGGAGGAGGTTCTTTAGGAATTATACGAAGTGGGCATTGTTGAATGCTGAGTTGCCCAAATATTGGAAACACATTAGGGGAATTTTGAGGTCTAAAATGGGCCTCCTAAGAAAAATTTACAACAAAAATAAACTTTATAAGAACCAATAGGATTCAAGATTATGATGTCAACAGTGGGGGATGATTCATCATTTTTTAAGTAAAAGGGTAAAAATATTAAAAATAATAAAATAATAAAACTACTTTTTCAACTTGTATTTTCAATTTATCTCCAAATTTTTTACTCAAATTTAGAGCGGGAGTACTCGTTGGATGTAAAATTTAATTCCTCATCCAAGGAGTACCCATGTTTCATACTTTCGATGGACCCTGCTACACGAAAAATGAGAAATACATGAAAAACGTGATTGCAATCACGTTTTTCATGTATTTCTCATTTTTCGTGTATCAGGTTCCATTGAACGTATGTTGTTAGCCCCCCTATGAAATTCTTGACAAGCAAGCTGGGGGCTATGTCATTTTGGAGACCTTCAAGGAATGCATCTCCCCTGAAGACACATCATCCTTGAGGTCTCTCTGTGCTTTGCCTTATACAAGTCCCCCTTGCTGGCTCCTTTCCTTAAGGCCTGCATTTACCCCTTATACCCCTGCAAAATGTCCCTTTTTCCCCTTTTTTCCTCCTTCTGTCAAAGTGCCTTTATTCCCCTCTGTTTCCCCTATTAACCCTCTACACCCCTCCAAAATCCCCCTTAAATCCCACCATTATCCTTGGTTTCCTCATTTTTCCCTTCTATCCCACTATCGTTACCCTCCAGAGGCTCCAAAATGCATTAAAATGGGTTAAAAATCCACTTCTGACCATATAATAGGCCTCAGCTCCTTCTTCGCTAGCCCGCGCTTTTTTCTCCCCATATAACCCAGCGCCGTGACTGAGGCGCTAGCCCCAAAGGCGCCTTCCGCATTCGTTCATCAGGCGCAGCCTCAGCCGTAGATCTTGGTTGATCAGACAACGGTCATCAAATCCCCAGCACAAACATCCCCAACGTTCTTTTTCCCTTACTGGGCCATCGCCGTCCATTCTCGCGAAGATCAACGGTCTGGAATGCGCCTGTCCTTGTGGCCCCCACCGCGCATTAGCCATAAAACAACCTGGTTTATCCCGCACCGCTTATGCGCGGTGGGTGGTTTTCCCCGAGCACCCAGCGATCCCATTCAACGCTCGCCACCTGTCCCCTGTATGACGGCAAAACCGCCCATCCCCCACGCATTATCTTTCGGCCCAAGTCTCGCAGCGAAATTGCCGTAGACCATCCGATCTGGAGCGGGCCATCCGACGACTATCGCTCGTCGAAGGTGCACGATGTTTAATATATTTGCGCACACGATAGCTCATGCCATGGCCCGCCGTCCGTCGTCCTCCACCGTTGGTCCCGCCACGATTGACGGTCCCGATTTGTTCTCCCACCGCTGACTTTTCCACCATCGCCCGATTCCGCCACGTCATCTCCACGTGCACCCTCCATACGGTCTCCCATTCCATAGCATATATTGGTTCTTTTTAGTGTTTTTTAACGTTCTCCATGTATTTTCTCTACAGATCGCCACCATCCACCAGAGCATGTTCCTCCATTCTTTCTGCGATTTTCTCCTCCGTATCGTCATCTACACGACCTTTCTCCGCCTCCACATCATCTGCCACCCCATTCATGATTTCCTTAACTTGTTTGTGTATTTTGCAGGGTTGTAAATGATAAAAGACCGCCATAATGCACAGTCTCTGTTGACAGAGAGATCAAAGAAGATCATTTACAAGGGCATAATTTATGAAAAATGACCTGGGAAGGTGAAGACGGGACGTTCATTAAAAAGAACAAGGTTTAAACTCTGTGGAGAACCTACCGGCACCATTAAAGCTCGAAATGCACGGACAGAGGCAGAGATGAAGCGGCATAATGTTTCAGTACAAAGCAAAGAGATTAAGGCACGCCAAAGGAAATCTTGAGCCTTAAATCTGCAGTTTAAAGAGGCAAAGCACCAGTTGAAGACCGCGAGGACCGATCAAAGGTCCTGAACACAAGTAAGAGGTAACATCAGGGTCTATTCGTCAGCGGTATGTTTTTCTTCATTAAGGACAGGGCGCCCATGCAGCTTTTATTATGTGCCGTGCCCCTGAAGAAATTTCCACTAGACAGCAAACAGAAACTACCAGAGCATTTGATTCACAGCATGGCAGATCCAAATATCATTTATTTCCATTTTTTTTACTCACTAGAAGTACTACAAATCACCGCAGCCAAAGTACACCAAAGACATGTCTGGAGTAAGTGGAGATCTAAAGGAGGCCATACTTTCGCCCAAAGAATGCTAGGGATTAAATGACCAGGATATTAAGCAGAATGGGCCTCGGCCCTCTCTCTTTTCAGAAGTTTTAATACAGCATTTAGTTCCTCACCTACCTCTGTTACTTCTCTTTAGCTATAAAACACAGAAGGAAATTATTGTAAGGGTTGTTGATGAGATATCAAAGAAATGCAAGCATTTTCCTCTTGAGACAAGTTCTCTGTGTAATATTGTAAGATAGGCTGAGATTTGATGTATTCAAACTGAATGTTCAAGTTGTGGGCAATGATGTACCTGATTGGTGTTGTTTTTAATATGACAAGCATATTTCTTTGGATCCTGATCTAAAGTAGCTGGTGATGTTTTCCTATCTCTGTGTTTGATTTCATTTCATTCCATTTCTACTGGCTCGCATCAGAAGTTTGGCATAAGATTTACCCTTGATAGGTACCTTATGTTGCTGCTCTCCCAGCCTTTTATGTTTTCTGGTTATATGTGTATCTGAATATTGATTTCAATTGATTTAACCAGTGTATTGGATGTCATTGCCTGCTCTCTGATGTATGAATTGAAGAAATCTATGTTTAGATGTTCTTGCTAGGATTTATTTGGATGAGTTGAGAACACTGGGAGGTCTAGAACCCTGTCTCTGCCTCACTAGGATCTTTCCATCTCAATTAAGCCTTCTTAAGATCCCTTGTATTGCCTCTGATTTTGTCCAAGAAGGTATGGAGTTAAATGACCTCTGACCTGATCTATAGACAGAATTGGATGGTTCTTCTCCTCTCATTTTCAGTCCTTAATGTCCCATCCCAAATATCATCTTTAAGATCCAAATGCTCTAGATGACTAGCCCAACTGAAAGCTAGCACATTGAACACAAGTAAATCCTCTCTTGACTCCATTGCCCAATGGCCTTGATGCTCTCCGAGTTATCTACCTTTGCCTAAATTTCCTCTTTTCTCATCCTTGTCTTATATTGGACCCTTCTTTCCTGATTCCCAACAACCAAACATAAACAATTAAACAAACAACCCCGAGCCTATAACTAGCCTAACATCTTAAACTTTGAGACTCAAAGACATACATACTTTGACCATCATAGAGATATCCCTCTCTGGACCTAGGAGGGCTAGATCCTAAGGTCTGAAAGCTGTTCTATGTTGTCTCATCTTTTGGTCTTGCCAACCTGGCCAAAACATGGGAACCCCAACATATGCAACGTGGGTAATCATTGGATAAGGAATTAAATTTTTCATCCAACGAGCACTCCCACTCCAAATTTGAGTAAAAACTTTGGGAGATAAGTTGAAAAGGTAGTTTTTTCTTTTTTCCCTCTAAAATTTGATGATTTCATCAAATCTTATTTTATTATTTTCACTATTATTTTATAATTTCCTTAGGAGGCCCATTGTAGACCTCAAAATTCCCCTAATGGTTGGATATGTCATCGAACTATGAAAGGTGTCGATATAAATGTCATAAGGATGAGCTCCATGTAATGTAGGTCTTGTGCCTATGTAATAGATGGTCTATGTAACAACATATCTCGAGGTTCATGACGATTACTGGTGGGTGTTTTCATGAGGTGGGGCACTTGTTAAATGTGTGTGCCACCCATTGATATTAGCACTGACAATGAGGGAATGTTTTTAGGTCTCGATGTTATTTTTTGCAAGGCTACCCTTGCCTCTCAAAATCAAGGGAGGTATGGGTAGTTTTGAGTACGATGGACCTAGGAACAAATGACAATGGTTGTGCTTGTGTCTAGACTTATTTGAGAAAAAAATATGAGGAAGGTGGACCAATGAGAGAAAAAGGTCCCTGATTTTGTTCAACTCTCGGCATTGATTGATAAAATGCCTTGGTTTGTCATACAAGGCACATGAGTGGGTAGTTTTTCGAAAGGTTGTTTTAGGAAGCTTCGCCATCCTAGAGGAGGCTATATTAGGTGATAAGTAGAATGGTAATGACAAATGACAATGGTTGTGCTTGTGTCTAGACTTATTTGAGAAAACAGTATGAGGAAGGTGCACCAGTGAGAGAAAAAGGTCCCTGATTTTGTTCAAATCTCGACATTGATTGATAAAATGCCCTAGTTTTTCATACAAGGCACATGAGTGGGTAGTTTTTGGCAAGGTTTTTTTAGGAAGCTTCGCCATCTTGGAGGAGGTTGATATCAGGTGAGAGGTATAATGGAAATGGGCATAAGAATGACCAGAGTTCAGAGCTTATTCCTCGAAGACACAATAAATGGTTTGAGATGCATCACCAGTAGCTGGAGTAGTAGGTAACGATGGTGTGGCTATATTGGTTTGATAGAGGGATACCAATGCATCCCAATAACTAGGGAGATCAAGGAATTGGTGTGTATAATGACCATGTTTTCCACAAATAACACATGGATGGTTAGTCTGTAGACCTTTATTGTATGATGGAGTAGCCTTGTCTCCAGATGGTGGAGGTGTTTATATCGGTGCCTTTGGGGAATGAAGAAGAGGTTTCAGTTCTCCCAATGTAGGACATTGGTTGGTAGGGTGTCCCATTATATTACATAATGTGCATGGGGGAGGTACTCTTGGAGGAGTATTATTTGAATTTTTGACCTTCTTACCTTTATATTTCTCCTTTTTGGCGGCACCTGATGGTGTTGATGCAGGTATGGCTCCTTGAGGTGTGGATTCTTGAGGAGTAGCTAGAGGAATCACTCTAGTTGAAGCAATAGTTGGATTTTATGATATGGCCCGTGGGGCCATATACCAAACAGGAATGTAAGAGCCATATTGGGAAACATGAGAGTTTCCATCACTTGGTGTGAAACAAAACTGGGAGGGGGATACAAGAAAGGTGCTTGGGTTATTGTGTATAGAAGGAATGATGAATTAATAGTTAGAGCGTTGGGTGTGTCCGAAATTTTTTCTTGAGACAGGGTACTATTCGATGAACTCGTCATGCATATTGGTGTTGTGGATACATGTGTGACTATAGGAGGATCTCCTAAATATGTTCCAAGGAGTGATGATGTAATATTCCCAATTTTTTCACAAGATAACTGGAATATTAGAGTTCTTATTTTTCATAAATAATTAAGTAAATAAGAGGGTGGAGGGAACCACAAACCCCAAAGATAAATAAAATCCACTTTTGATGTGTGTATGTGGATTTTTTAGATCTAGATCTACATTATGGAGTAGTGGAGTAGCTTCTTAATGTTAAAGGAGTGGCGATCATGTCTCATTAATGAGATAGATCATGGAGGTTGAAGCAGTCAACTAAGATCATGGAAGGAATCAAATGTAAGATCATAGAGCATTCATGATGAGATGATGAAGTGGTGCATTAATTCACACATGATGGAGAGGGTGATCATTACATGCATACATGATGGATATCATAGAGAGACAACGCAATCAACATGGAGACATATGTCCACATGTACAACGCACTTATGAGGTGAGCCAGGGCATGGGAAGGTTCAAAAACTATATAATGAAGATGAAGGAAACATTAGAGGGGGGGCTCTAGTTTATGATTTTATGATCTGTTTAGATCTGGAGTTGCCTTTTGACATTCCATGCACTCTTATGTTGTTTAGCTAAGTCTGTAGTGTTGTTTAGCACATGGTGTTTCCAAGCGGAAATCCCACCCTTAACCATGGGGGAATTTGAGTGCCTACTCTGGGAAGGTTATTCTGAGATACCATTCATCATCATACATTGGTGCCACACTATTTCCACTCTCTGCAGAACATATACCTTCAGGAATTATGAATTTCTGAAGAACAGTTCGAGAGGAGGAGGTTATCTTCAGTATTTCAGTTGGAGAATCGGTGAAGGATTATTCATATCATCTTGGACTTCAATATCAACATTCCCAGGGCCTCATTTCAAATCTGGCATTAGGCCAAACTTTATTTACCTCCTATCAGCAATAGTCCCATCAAGTATTGCGCAGTCCATCATTGTAGATCTAGAGGAGGAAGGAAGTTTCTAGCATTTCAGCTAGGAATCCTGTGAGGGATCATCCCCTCACCTTTCCATCATCATTTCCATCAGAATGGAGCCTATTTGCAGCATATTTCAGTAGGCTTGAGTCTCCCCCTCTTGTATAGCGCAATTTTTCCAGCAACTGCATTTTGAGGAGGAGGAAGAAGAGACAAGATCTCAATCTTCTAGCTTGGAGATCTGAAGGAGGGATCAACCCTCAAAGCCTAGATATGGTTGTACATCATATTGCAGCCATATTATGATCAGATCTAGCTCAGATCTTCAGACCCAACAATTGTAGAGTGAAACCCTAAGAGGGTGATTTTCCTAGACTCATAGATCTGGAAAATCATTTCTGGGTTATCTTGGGTTTCCATCACATTGGCCAGATCTTGAATCTTGGAATCATCAGAGCTCCTGAGCTCTATAGATCTGCATTTCCCTTTCAACCAATAGTCACATGTTCATTATCTGTTGAAGGGATAGCGCAGTATTTCTTCCTTCAGCTCTCCAGTTATGCAGTGCTTGTTGTAGCATGCTTTTAGGGTCATTCTAGGCCATCTCTTTGGCTAGATTCCCTTATATTTTGTACACTGTTGTAAATGAATCATCTCCTATGAATAAAATGGCTCAACTATTCTATCTATATTTGTGTTGATCATAAAATTACATGTGCATTTTCTTTGTTACAAATATTGTGTTTGTGTGTCAATTCATTATTCCATTTTGGGATATTACAGTGGTATGAGAGCATGATCTTTGGCTTAGCTTGTGGACATTATTGACAACATAAGAAAAGCAGATAGTAGAGATCTACTATGGAGGAATTAATTCTTTCCTCATATTTCCTTATATATATGAAGGATCTCTCCAAAGAGGTCAATGAAACAAGAAGAGAAAGGCAAAGAGAAACCTCAAGAAGGTTTCAAAAAGAAGAAGGTCCCAATACTTTTTATCAGCAACAAAGAAGACCAGAGAAGTAAATATTTTCACATTATTCCACTAGATCCACTTTCTTTGATGAGAAAGAGGACTGGTCTAAATATGATGAAAACTTGGGGCATGAGACCCTAAGTAAATATATGTCTGAATACAATTCACAACCAAGAGCATTGAAGGAGAATCTTTCTCTCCAACAGTTTCTGCAACTCAAAGAGGAGAGGAGATCTAGAAGCAACAATAGAAGAAAGAGGCATAGATTCTTCTTGCATACATATAATGGATCTTCCACAAGCACATTGAGGGCTTGGAGGGAAGAATTATTTACCTTCTTTCTGAAATATCCTATGTTAGAAAGAGAGGCTGTGGAGTTTGCAGCACTCTACCTAGATGGTGAAGCAAGAGATTGGTGGTTCAATCACTTGTCACACATGAAAGTGTTTTCTTATGAAAATTTTATTCAAATACTGAATAAGAAATATGGTAGAAATAAACCAGAGACATCTCACATAGTGACATCTCCCATCATCAAGGAGATAGTACATGAATATGTGAAAGAAGATGTCCTCATTACTACTAAGGAGGAGGAGCCTCTACCACCACCAGCTACAGATGTGCTTACATCAAGAGGAGGATCACTTGCATATTTGCAAGATGGTCTTGAGTTCTTGAAATTTGGAGCTCCATGAATTACTCATGAGATGCATGATGAGGGGGAGACAGATACTGGCACTGGTACACTTGTCGAAGTGCAGCCATCACTCTTACCAACAGTTGGAGGGACTATTGTTCTGAAAGAGAAAAATCTTGTGATCTTGCAAGATGTTTCTGAGTATCAGTTGATCCAAGGTATGAAACCACTTTCATCTCATATTGTTTTAGTACCTCTTATTGAAACTTATGGGGACATGCCATAAGGGCTATTGCATGACCAAGGGTTAGAACAACATGCTGATTTGGAGCAGCATCATATCACTTCACAGAGGACCCTTGATCTAATCAAGGAAGAGATGAAGAACCATCCTATTTTTTTATTGATGAACTGCATTCAACCCTTTGAGTTGGAATGTGGAGTTTCAGAAAATGGGATGAGTATTGATCCTATGTACAATGGTTAGCTATGATTTCATCATTGTGCCTTGCTTTGAGATAGCACATGTATCACCTTGTAGATCTACAACACTGTTAATGAGAAGCAGTGAGAAGAAGAGGACCCATTCCTTATGGGAGCAATCAAATGGCATCTTCATTCATGAAGAAATGGAGGAGAAGATGATAGATGGTAGACATCTTGAGATGGGAAATATTTTCCCTTTTCAATATGACTCTTTCTCAATAAGCACCTCACATCTCAAAGAGAAACTTCTACCTGCAGCAGATCTAGAACCTTATTGGTTTTGGAGGGCCATTGATGAGAAGAAGATGTCATGGAGAGGTCTCATTGGAGGTGCACTTCAACATATCATGGAGTGCAATGGGAGGATACCAATTTTTTTGTAGAATGAGATCCATCCTCCTCATTGGGATGAATGGTTGATGATGTGGAGCAAGGGGTTGCCAAACCACTTGTAGATCTATGAGATAGGCCAACAAGAAGCATGGTTGCACTAGTTTCTCTTGGGTGAGTATGGTTACCTCTCAATGGGTCATATTTTTCTGATTCATGACTTGAACATCACTGGAATAATGCAGAAGAAAAAGGCATGGTTACTTTGGTTGTTGATGAGAGAGTTTGGAAATCTCAAGATGTATCTTATGTCCATGTATTTACTTTTGTTTGGGGTATGTCTCATGTCTTTACATGTATTTCTGTTTGGGATATATCTCATGTTCATGTATGTACTTTGGTTTGGGAGAAATTATAAATCTCACATGATGTGGCATAAGGGAGCTTTTTTGTATTACGTTGATGAGACATTTCACATCCATTACTATATTATTGCTCCATGACTTGCATTATGATGATGTAAGGAGGCAGCAAGAGATCTTGTTGCTTTGGTTACTTTTGGGAGAGCATAGATCGAATTATTCCCATACATTGCATGACATTGATGTGGTATGGCAGAAAGAGGCATTGCTGTGGTGGATTCTATTGAGAGATTATGGCTCTCATATCTATATTGATGCAGATTTGGCATGGCAACAAGAAGCATTGTTGCGGTGGCTTCTTTTGAGAGAGTATGGCTCTCTTGTTTGTTTTCATGATGATCTAGCATGGCAGTAGAAGGCTTTGCTACGTTGGTTGTTATTAGGAGAATATGGTTTGACATTGTTCATGTTTTCCCATATGTCTATACTTCTTGTTTTTCACTATGTTGATGTGATGTTTGATTCATACATGGCCAACAGGGCTAATGATAATAGCATTGATGGATGCAATCTACTCTATGTATCATGGGTTGGAGAGATAGTTCATGAGTTGGGACTTTCCACTTTTGGAATGAACCACTCCATTTCATGTATCTAATGTGTAGAGGAGATATTTTGTCATCATATGGTTGCCACTTGGAGATTCATTGATGAGGAAGGGTATCTAACTTTTCAGTTGGAGGCCATTATAGACATTCTAGAGAGGCATATTTGGAGTTGGACATGCATGACACATTATGACAGATGGGGAGGCCTTCCATATGAGGATGCCATTTGGGGGGAGGATGTTTTCTGTAGCATCCACATTTGCAGTTGCTTGAGGACAAGCAACATTTTTCCGGGGAGGACTGTAATATTCCCAATTTTTCCACAAGATAATTGGAATATTAGAGTTCTTAATTTTCATAATTAATTAAGTAAATAAGAGGGTGGAGGGACCCACAAACCCCAAAGATAAATAAAATCCATTTATGATATGTGGATATTTTAGATCGAGATCTACATTATGGAGTAGTGGAGAAACTTCTTAATGTGAAAGGAGTGGAGATCTTGTCTCATTAATGAGATAGATCATGGAGGTTGAAGCAGACAACTACGATCATGGAAGGAATCAAATGTAAGATCATAGAGAATTCATGATGAGATGATGGAGGAAGTGGTGCATTAATGCACACATGATGGAGAGGGTGATCATTACATGTATACATGATGGAGATCATGGAGAGACAACACAGTTAACATGGAGACCTATTTCCACATGTACAACGCAGTTATTAGGGTGGCCAAGGCATCGGAAGGTTCAAAAAATATATAATGAAGATGAAGGAAACATTAGAGGGGGGCTTTAGTTTATGATTTCATGAACTGTTTAGATCTGGAGTTTTCTTTTGACATTCCATGCACTCTTATGTTGTTTAGCTAAGTCTGCAGTACTGTTTAGCACAGGGTGTTTCCGAGTGGAAATCCCACCCTTACCCACGGGGGGCCTTTGAGTGCCTACTCTGGGAAGGTCATTTTGAGTTTCCATTCATCATCAGGCATTGGTGCCACACTATTTCCACTCTCTGCAGAACATATACCTTCAGGAAATACGCATTTCTGAAGAACAATTTGGGAGGAGGAGGAGGTTGTCTTCAGTATTTCAGCTAGAGAATCGGTGAAGGATTATTCCTATCACCTTGGACTTCAAGATCAACATTCCCAGGGCCTCATTTCAGATCTAGAATTAAGCCAAAATTTATTTACCTCCTATCAGCAGCATTCCCATCAAGGATTGTGCAGTCCATCATTGTAGATCCAGAGGAGGAAGGAAGTTTCTAGAATTTCAGCTAGGAATCCTGTGAGGGATCATCCCCTCACCTTTACATCATCATTTCCATCAGCTTGGATCATATTTGCATCATATTTCAGTAGGCTTGAGTCTCTCCCTCTTGTACATCTTAGTTTTTCCAGCAGCTGCATATTCAGTTGCTGCATTTTGAGGAGGAGGAAGAAGAGACAAGATCTCAAGCTTCTAGCTTGGAGATATGAAGGAGGGATCAACCATCAAAGCTTAGATCTGGTTGTACATCATATTGCAGCCATCTTATGATCAAATCTAGCTCAGATCCACAGACCCAATACTTGTAGAGTGAAACCCTAAGAGGGTGATTTTCCTAGACTCATAGATCTGGAAAATCCTTTCTGGGTTATCTTGGGTTTCCATCACATTGGCCAGAGATTGAATGTTGGTATCATTAGAGCTCTTGATCTCCATAGATCTGCATTTCCCTTTCATCTAGCAATCACATGTTCATTATTTTCTGAAGGGATAATGCAATATTTTTTCCTGCAACTCTCCAGTTACGCAGTGCTTGTTGTAGCATGCTTTCAGGGTCATTCTAGGCCATCTCTTTGTCTAGATTACCTTATATTTTGTAAACTATTGTAACTGAATCATATCCTATGAATAAAATGGCTTAGCTATTCTTTCTATATCTATTACATGTACATTTTCTGTGTTACAAATATTGTGTTTGTGTATCAATGCATTATTCCATTTTGGGATATTACAGATGATGGTTTGAACATCCCTTGACCAACGTCTGTTAGGGATGGAACATCTTAATTATGAGAACCTACATATGGTAGTACTCCTTTCGA
Source organism: Pinus albicaulis (assembly GCA_034641835.2). Lineage (NCBI taxonomy): Eukaryota > Viridiplantae > Streptophyta > Pinopsida > Pinales > Pinaceae > Pinus > Pinus albicaulis. Next base: position 518,696,434 of record CM076579.1, read on the forward strand.
AGATGGAGATTGCCATGTCTCGTAATGTGTGAGTTTGTCAATGGTGAAATTTTCCCATTATGTGAGAACATCATAAGACGAAAAAATGATGATCCGAATACTATCATGGCGTACATATAGCTATTTCCCAAAAAGATGTTGTAGTCAAATTAGGAATCTAGGAGTTTGATATCTGTGAGAACTGTTTTGTCGGAAATCTCTACCAGGATGTTATGGAAAATTCCTACAGGGTACGAGGGGTGCCCATCGTATGCCTTGAGTGTAATGGGGGATGCAATAAGCTTAGGGGATCCTAGTTTCTTCCAAACTGATTTTGACATGATAGAGGTGGATTCCCCCTCATTAATGATGCAAATTGGATGTTGATATTCCGAATGGTGACCAGAATTTGGAAGGTGACTATCGATGGTAGTCATGGTTGTGTATTGTTCAAATCAAAGGTTATTAACTGTGATTCAAATGGGCCGATTTCATGTAAGGTGAAAATAAGGGATTTATACTATGCTGGAAAAGTCCGCAAGACCTCTATTTTTAACATGGAATAAGGTGATTACACTAAGTCATCAACAATGCTATAACTATGAGTTTCCTTAGAATTATTCCTCACATGATACAGTGGAAATTTAATAATCCTTGCGATGGTTTCGAGATGGGGTCATGACAACTTCAAAGGTGGTGTAGATGTAGTATTAGTTGATGCGGAAGGATTGGTTTTTTTTTTTGGGGGGGGGGGGGGAGGGGGGGTGTTCCATAGTCACAGTTTAGAGTCTCTAAAAGGACATCAGAGCTAACCATGTAAATTTCATGTTTTTTTGTGTCATTATCATTTCCAAAATATGGTTTTTGATAGGGTGGAGGGGTGGCATCATCGCAGGCCACCACTCCCCGATGATGGAAAGGATTCCGCATAACCGCAAGTTGTTGGTTCATTCCCCCTGTCCCCTGGCTTATCTCATCCTCTTCAAAATAGGGAGTTGAGGGAAATGATGGGTGTAATACTCGTACTCACCACAAAGAGTGCAAGCATGATTAGTCCTTAGACTAGGGTTCTTTTTCTTCTTTTGTGGGTTATTTGTGTCATGATTTTGGTTTTGGTTCCAATTGGGGGTATTTCGCCTAGTTGGTGCACATGGGGGTTTTTGTTGGTTGTTTCCCCTGCCTAGGTTCCCCTTTTTATTTTTTATTTCCTTTCTTCTTGTTGGCATTTGAAGTTTTTGCAAATTTAAGATATTAAAATGACACTTGTTGTTGTGGGAAAGAGAATTCCAAGAAATTAACCCCTGTGTTAGGTTGAGCCATGGGATAATTCTGTTGGGGTGCTGGAAAAGGGTAATACTGGTTCCTTTTTCCTTGGTTGGTGTAAGTGGAGTGGGAGGTAGACACAATCTCCCTAGTACCTAACCATGAATTCTAGGGTATTGGTTACTCTACATGGTAGGGTATTGGTTACCCTACGTGGGATGTTTTCAGAGTGCACAAGTTGATTGGGATAATATCTCATGTTGGTTGAAATTTGGGTTGCAGGTGGACCACCAAATGATTGAAAATGGGGTTGTCCAATGTACATGTTTTCGGGCTATTGGAACATGTTTCTAGGTTGATTTTGGGTGATGGTTCCAATCAAACCATCTACAACATTTTATGCTCCCAATTTATCTTATCTAAATGAATGTAATCAGGGAGAATCAGAGAGTCCAGAGTAAAGGTACACTGGTTGAGTGTAAATGAGCTAAACTTGTTGAGATTTACTTATAGCCTCTTCTTTTTTTTGTGGTATGGTTGTGGCCACATATTTTGCAATTTTTGGTACAAGATATTTTAGGAATAATTCGAGGCGAAGTTCCTTTTTTACGTTCACTTTGCGCAGGCCGCGATGTTTTCGCCACTCATGGACATGTTATGAGATATGAGTGAAAGCCATTTTCTGAAAGTGTGTTAACAAATGCAACCCTGTGTCATGAGAAAATCAGAAATTAAAGAAGGTGAGGAATGACCTGGCTAATGAGTCAAAGGTTGCACGGGAGCATGAGGTCTCACTGATGTACCATTTCACTGTAGGGCCTATGAGGGTGCGTTGATATAGTTTCAGACAAAATGAGTTAACTATGATGTTATTGGATGAGTACCATAATTGAAAGGTCATGATGTGTTTTGTGGGATGCTCCCCCTGTTTGCCTTGAAATTTTAAAATATTGGAAGGAAACTTGGTTGGCATAGGAGGCCATAGCTGATTATGAGAAATGGCATCGTTCGTGAGATTTCTTAAATCTGAGAGATTTAAGGAAGAAATTTATGAGATGTGGTTGATATTCACCATCATAAAATGATTTTTAAATGCAATGTGTAAAGGAGTCCCTTATGGGGAATTATGTGTGGGACTTCCCAACGGTGTAGTATGTGGACTCCCCTAAGGGGTAGTAAAAGGAGTACTTTGAGAGGGAGGGATCTCAATCAAGGTTGATCCAATAAAGGATGAGCCAATCAAAGTGGTTGAATGGTGTATTCTATGTCGATATGATAAGAGACCTGACACACCTCCCTGTAACCGGGGGGGGTTTAGAATGCGACGAGAGAAACAGGTAACCCTTGGTTCCCATATGGTGCCCTTTTGGGTGTGTGTTACTTTATATGGTGAGGGAGGGTTCTTTGAATAAACCAAAATAAATCACATACATTAAACAAAGTGAAAAATAAGTGATTAATTTTCCCTTTATCTATGTAATGTGTGAAACAATAAAAAAATGGTTTCGTGAGGTTTATTGTGTATGATAAAGATCCCTATAGACCTAACATCTTTTCTACTCAAACAGTAACTGGAACCTTGATATGACTCCATAATAGGATATTGGGGCCACATTCTGAAAGTGTTGGAAACGTTTCTAGTAACCCAGAATCAACCAAGGTTGAGAGTTTTATAATGGGGGGTACTAAGGCTAAGTCTTGAAAGTAATGGCGACATTTCCAGTAGCCTTACCAAGACCATCTCAGGTCTTAGTTCTCCCTCACCTCAACCTAGAGGGAAATATGCCCTAATTTTTCCATTAAGTTACTTCTGTCCAGTGGGAATATTGGTATCTTAGCTTTTGGTTGTCAGGATTGGACCCAATTTCTTGCCACTCATCAGGAGATTACACGAAGGTAAGTAATAATATTCCCCTTAGGCATTACCCCATTCAATGGTTTCTCTATATATACTAGATTTATCACTGGATGATGCAATGTTTAAGATCCCTAAAATTAAACTTCTATGTTTCAAAATGTACAATAACCAATGATGCCTAATGTGTTTCCTACCCATGTGGTCCTAACCTGAACTATAAATGGTCTTGCGGCCCCTGTGGAGAATTTAATATTTTCAAGTTATGGTTTCTTTTAGAGAGTATTAATTCATTTAGGGTGTGATACGTAAGATAGAATAAACTAAGAACAAAGGCTCTATAAATTGGATACCCTTTGTACAAATTTTAGAATAGCTTAGTGTGTATAGTGAAACATGTGTGCATGTGGAATAGTGAGCATACAAAGTGTGGAGTGATGTGGATATGCGATGATAATTTAAAAACTCCCATAATTACACTATGTTATGCTTGTTCCTTGCAGGAAAAGTAATAATGTGTGGATAATGGACTGCTTACATCCTTCCTACTTACACTGTTTGAGCATATAGGGAGATGGAAATCGAGTGCTTTGAGAAAATTTTCATATGCAACCACAAGATCGTCACAAGGACACAAAGGAAGTAGGGGCTTCTCCCTTTCTTTACTAACACCCAATCCTAATCCCAATAATAATTGAAATTATGTAAAAGATTTTGTTTAGTAAAAAATGTGTATATTTAGGGCCACTTAATTTCATCATAATTAAGCTATGGTATGTTAATGTGAAATGAGAAAAACAAGTTTGAAAAGATATGTATATTAGGGCCACTTATTTTTCCTCCTAATTAATTTATGTTTGAAATGACAAAAATAAGTTTAAAAGATATGTGGATTTTTACCACTTACTTTCCTCCTAATTAAGCTATGTTTGAAAATGAAAAAAAAATTCAAAGTAAAAACTAAACAATTTCCCTACTTATGATGGTTAGTAAAGCAAATTGAAAGCCTATCTAAACTAGAAAAAATTGTAGGAGTGTGGGAAGATCACTAAAGGATGCCACAGCATTTTGGAAAAGGGAGTGAAAATAAATTTTTTGAGTCTCTGTGTGTCTCACAGGTTATGTTATACACAGTCACGAGATCTCGCATGTCTGTCTGTACAAAAAGCCACGACGACGGAACAAAAAAAAAAGAACAAGGGATTTTTCAGGCTACACAGAGGGTCTATGCAGTCCTGCACACTTCCAGATATGTTAATGGATAAAAATAAAATGAAATTCCGTAGGAGAAAGACTTGAAAAACAACCCATTATACTAGAAAAGGAAAGCAAGTGGAGTCTCCATTTTGTATGGTGTGTTTGGTTGCTCACGAGTCCCAAAAAAACATGTTTTTAGTTGGTTGCTTCCTACAAAGAGTATACAAACAAATGAGATTTCTTAATGGATAAACATGGAAAAACAAAGCATTGAAAGTAATGGAAACAATGTATGAACAAAACTAAACTAAATAACACACAAATAATCTTGTGAAGCAAAACAAGTCAACAAAGGTATAGGAAAATGATCCTCTTCATTGGTTTATGGTGGTGGAAGGGTTACAATAAAAGTATCAAATGCACTTGAAGAGATTTGTTTGAGAAATGGTGCTAAAAATATCTCAACAAGGATTTCCCTTTCTCAATCTCTTTTTCAAGATCTGTCCCTCTCAAAGAATCATAGAAAACTCTCTACGATGGTGGAATTATCCTCATAATGGTATACTAGATTTTTTGGGAGAAATTTCGACAACATAACAATGCAAAACTTCTTCTCTTTTTGGCTCTCCATGAAGTTCTTGAACTTATATAATTATTCGACACTCATTCCCTCTTTTGGCTCATCAATGTGGTTGTTTTCCTCATAAATGAGATGAGAGCTACCATCTTCTTTCCATTAAGGCTTCTTAGGGCTCAAGGCTTGAATGGTCAGCCCATCATGTCAATAGGTGGAGTGTTTTTTAAGTAAGTCTGTGTCCTGAGGTGTTGACTAGCCTTTTCGAGATCCTCACGGATATCAAAGAAAAATCCATGAGGTTGTTAATTTCCAGTAATGGTGCACCCACGTGGGTCAATTCTGTAACTGAACCTTAGGGAAGCTTTTTATTTTGGGTCTTCATGATGCTTACATCTAAAAATGTAACCTATGTATGTGTTGGTCACTGACTCTTAGTGTCTTTTGTTGCGTACAAATGAATGTATTATTTTCTCATGATAAAAATACTCTCTAGTATAATGTCTTTTAAATTCATTTAGTAAGTTAATTCAATGTATATATTGTGTTTATGCTTCGTAAGGTTATGAACTCCAGTTGATAAATTAAATTCAATAATCTAACAAAAATAAATTATCTAACAATACCCAGTAGCACCATGCCCTTTTTTTAGGAGGTCCAAGCTACAATTACTTTGATGAATTGACAATTAGTACCCTTGCAACCAAAAACTCATAATCAATCCCCACATCTTAAAGAAGTGCTAAAAAATTACAACATTTTTTAAACCACAACCCAAAAGACTCATGTTGTTGCAAACACAATCATTAAAATAAAAGGTGAAGGAACCTAAAAAATGGGAAAAATAAATATAAATAGAGAAAAAATAAATGTATGTGTGAGAGAGAGACATGTTTTTTTAAATAAAATATTAACTCTTTTTTTTTTTTAAATATGTTTCAAATTTAGAAACTGAAAAGAAAAAAAATTGTTCTCTAGCCTCATTTGGCCTTTTAAATAAAAAATGTTATAAAATTATATATATATATATATATATATATATATAGAGAGAGAGAGAGAGAGAGAGAGAGAGAGAGAGATTATTGCAATCACCCTCCCACCCTACATGGCCTAATTTTCCCATCAGCCTAAGTCTCTCATTCCCCTACCCCTCCCTCCTCATATGCCCAACCATTAAAAGAGAGTAATTTTCCTCCACCCCCCCAAAAGGCCTATGGTTATTGTCCCCCTCCATCCCCTTGTACCTACACCTTAAAGAAGTGACTCTTTTAAGGGGTGGGCATGGGGAGGAGGGTTATGAGGGTTGAAACCCTTAGGGACAATTATGGGAATGATGAGTTTTCAGGTAGGAGAGGATTCTAGGAATCCCTCTCGTGCCCTCACTCACCCTCCTCCTAACCAAGTCATTTAAAAAAAAAAAAATTAATTATCTTTTTATGATTTTATTTATTCACTTATTTATTTGTAATGATTTTTTCAATTAAATATGAGCTTTTATTTTATTTTTAATTAGTTAAAAAAAAAATTAAAGAGACTAGGGACAAGTATTTTTTCCTTTTTCTTCCAAATTTTTAATTTATGTTCTTTTCACCCACGAGGTGTATCTCAATTGGAATTTTCCTTGTTATGAAGTAATATGTAAAGCATGAGATTCAAAGTTCAAACCCTAGTGGGTTAGAACAACAAAAAGATAAAGTCATGGGTCCCAAATATATTATAGTTTTAATCCCCAAAAAAATGGTGGTGTCCAACTGAAGTGCCATTTTTTAATTGTCGGACTCATTTTAAGACTTTTGTTGCAATGGTACATTGTGAAGGCCATCATTTCAAAGTAGTTATAATTTTGACCCTCCCCAAAAAAGGATTTTGTTTTCAATGCCAATTTTCAATTCAAGGGTTGATTTTAAGGTATCTTTTAGAAACATTTTGATATTTTTAAAAACCTTGTTACAAAAGGTGTTAAACTAGACCTTAAAAGAAATAATGTTGCTATTATAGTAGCACCACTTTTTGATTAATGGGTTGATTGTGTTTTTGACCCAAAATGTGCGATTTATATGGGATTTCAGAGCTAGGTTTTTTATTTTTAAATTATAGTTATTGTCAAGTCGATAAATATGTTAAATGGTTAACTATCTAGAAGAAATTAAAGAGAATAATATTGATAATGTGATGAGATTAACAACCATGTTTGAATGGATTTTTAAGTATGTTGGCATAGTTACCAACTTGATGAGTGTTAAAAATACCAAAGATAAATATAAATTTACCGAGAGAATATTAAAAATAACCAACAAAAAATCATAAAGCATAAACACAATGTCTATCTTGGAAACACTCAAATCCAAGGAAAAAAACCAACTAACAGAATCTTCTATTAATCCCTTAGCCAAAGCCCAACCAAACCAGCCAAGTGAGCCTGCACTGCTCACTTCCATAGAACATTACAATGAGGTGTTACAAAGCCTTTTAAAGGCTTCATTACATGTAACATATGGTCACAAAACCATAGGTAACCAAAACCATGTGCTCAAAATCACCATTGTTTGATCGAATAACTTGGCTCTTTCACTGAATCAAGTTTTACCTAAAAATTCCCTCTTTAACCTTAACTTGGGATTTTCATTGATCAAATCAAGCCAAACTATCTAAGTGAGCCATCACCACTCTCCTCCAAGCCCTACCCCCTCCCCCCCCCCCCAATATTTGTATCTAGGGTATCTGGTAATTCGACATGCCCTACTATCACCTAGTTCTAACTCTAGACTTTACCGGTAATTATCCATCGGTATGCATGCCTTACCAGGTCTTATAGTTTTATGCCCATTTATAAATTTCATCTTCAAAGTATAGTTTTCCTTTTTTACTCTTGTCCCAACACTTATGCCACCATTCTCTCCATTTTGCACACCTACTCACACTATGTTCTCTCAACAAAATTTTCTTATGTGGATGCTTTTCACCCAGTTGGATCTCTAACTAGGTCATATCCACTTCAAATATGGTTTTTATTGTTGCATCTCACTCTATTATACCTCTATTTCACGTCAAGATGCTTATTCTTCAATCTCCATGCATACTCTCTCATCAACAGAAAACTCACAATGGATCCATGCATGCTTGTCATTTTGTGCACTCTATGCTCAACTCCACATTGTCCTATTTCTTAGGGTTTCTCTTTTAACTTGAATTCAAATTTGGAATTTAAAACTACCATATCCTTCTCTAGTCCACAATCCCTTGGCTCTAATACCATGCTAAATTTTTTGAATAAAAATATAAATTTACTAAGGGAAGATTAAAAACAACCAACAACAAATCACAAATCATAAACATAATGTTTATCCTGGAAAAACCCCAATCCAAGGGATAAAATAGAAGATATAATATTCTATTAGTACCTTGGCCAAAATATGGCCAATATAACTAACTATCCTTCAACCCTGACCTCCCTAATGCATTACAATGAAGTATTCCCAGGCTTTTTAAAGGCTTCAATATCACATGCAATCCACATGAACGAAACAAGTTGGATTTAACAATTATTCTAAGAGGGCAGGGTGAATAAATAATACAATTTTACACTTATTTAAATCATTCAAACAAAAAATAATATACCAATCACATAAGAGCATTGAACACAAGATATACGTGGAAACCCATCCGGGAGAAAACCACAAAATTTCTTTTATTTATTTGACTGAAGTAGGAACCAACCTACTATTACAATATTTGCAAGCAGCAACCTATAGGAAACACCAATCCCCTCAGTTTTGCAAGACCCAACTTGCTAGAAGCACCAACCCCCTTAGATTTACAATAACTAATTTGCAAAAGACACCCATCCTCTCTAGATTTATTGATCCAAGTACTTTTACCTTCTAAATCTCTATTTCATCACATTTTTAAAAGAACCTTCTTTAATTCTCATATTAACAACACAATTTTAATTCAGTTCTCCTTTCTTTCTTTTCTTTTTCAGTAGCATCTTTCTGTTTCCAATTCACTAGTAGTCTTGATCTCCCATACTACACAATACAAAACTCTATTCCACATGCTGCTAATTACTAGATTAGATCTCACACTTCTCAACTGCACACTCTATTTACGTGTGTTTGCTCATATTTACTAGTGCATTATCTTTGTGATTTATTTCATCACTTACAAGACCATATCTCTAAAAATCTACTATCCTCTCACATAGTTTTCACATCCACTTCACCTTTATGTTCTCCACACACTCATGATATTCTTATGCATGTGATCACCTCACTCATGCTTCCTGATGGCATGTATTCTCTGTCATAATCTATTTTCATCACTTTGACCTCAACTACCTATTTATATTTATAACTTTTCACATGCTCTTTTCTCCATTTGGATCTATCCCCATGCCTTTTCTTGCTTGGGTGGCTTTTAAATTAATGCTACGTGATTGATCCTTGTGACTGAGTCTATGGAAATACTTTGACTTACGGGAACCATAACCTCTCACAATGGCCACTTTCCTGTCTTCTTCACTGCAAAACCTGGAGGGGTTGGAAGTTGGAACCCTGCTAGCCAAATACAAAATCGAGACTGACAAACAAAACTTCACTTAACAACATTCCTTGCCTTTTTGGCTATGAATGGCTAATTGTCCCATCACTTCGGGATTTCACCCCTCGATACAATCCACTATTGTTCCCATTTTAACATCTAATGTTCTGATGACTTGAGGCCCGATATCAGACCCAAAAGTGTTGTAAATGTTGTCGTCTATCAATGATAGAAGCAAAAAAAAATTATTTAACACAAAAATTTTACCAAGTAAGACCCTCACATGGATATCGATGCCTTTGATAATGCCGAATCATCCACCATGAACCAATCACCGAGTTCCACTTATTATTTTTCCACATGTCTTTCCATGTCACCTGCCACCTATAAATTTGGTTGGTCAAAAATACAAAATCAACCTACCACTTGTCATCACTTGTTGTTTCCATTTCACTGGTTCTTTCCACCTTTCCCTCCATGTCATCGCCACCATTTGGATTGTTTTTGCCCCACATTTTGCAGAGCAGTGGAATATCTTCACATAATTATTTCACATAATATTTACTTCCACTCAATCGTTTTCTTTGCACAAGATTTACTTCTGCACTATCTTTCCTTCTGCACGAGCTTCTCCTCCGCACAACTCCATCTTTCGCATGCCATTTATTACCGAGTCTATTTTCCTCTCACTTCTTCATGTCATATCGGAATTTGGAGCATATTTCTGCTTTTGAACAATCCTAATATTTTCGTAGTATGAAAGGATCTTAGCCCTTGGATGATGGCATGTTTTCCCTCTATGACCAGGAGCGATGATCAGTCTACCTCGTCGACCTTCTCAACTTGATGTCTTCTGCCTTCTCGGCCTTGACAGCTTTAACATCAATGAAAATGCTTTAAAAAAAACCATGTGAATCCAAAACCATGTTCGCAAAACTGCCATTGTTTGAGCAAATAAGTTTGACTTTTCATGGAATCAAGTTTAACAATCAGAACAATTTAAAGTTCTCATTTTTTTGAGGTCACATTCCATGGCTATTTTTAATATTGTTTCTAAAAGTGGTGTTACTAATAACAGCTTCGTTTTCAAGGTTAAATCGACCACCTTTGGTAACCATGACCATAAGAATGTCATAGTGTTGTCAAACAAACCTTAAAGACAACCAGTGAATTGAAAAAAGTCATTTCAGGATTAAAACAACTTCTTTGCCCCTTCTAAACTTGATAATCAATATTTTTGTTGACTAAAACCTTAAAATAAATCCCCCATATAAAAAAAATAATGTTCTTAGTAGTAGCCTCCATTTATTTTAAGGATAAAAATGCAAGCTTTTTAAATCACGGCCTAGATATTAGATATCCTTGGAACCAAAATCTTAAGACCAACCACATAATCAAAATGAAGCACTATCAATATCAATAGCACCCTTCTTTCTTGAGCTTAAGATTGTAACAGTGTAGAAACCATTAAATTTGATAATGCTCCAAATAAAGTTATATAAAATAAATAATAATAATAAATATATATATATATATATATATATATATATATATATATATATATATATTTATAACTTTTTATTAAAAAATATTTAAAATTCTAAAAAATAGGAAATATATATATATCACAAAAGCACAAATATTAAAAAAAAAGATAATGATGATGGAGTGAAATTGGCCCAATGGAGCTTGAGAAAGGTAAGAGATTACTTAGATTTATCTAGAATCTTATTTTTGTGTTTAAAAAACATTAAGAAAAGTGTTTCAAGATCACCATAATTTGATGACTTAGGAATCTAGGAAGGTAAACATTGTGACAAATATTTTTAAATTTTGATTCAATTTGGCTATATGTAGTGTACTCTAGGAGAAAGTGTTTTTTATATACTACCCTCTTAGCATAAAAAAAATGATAGATTATCACATCCAATGGTGTTTTGGGAATTGACCAACACCCAATTTCATTATGTTGCTTGTGGGAGTCGATTCAAATTTTAGCAATGTTTATTTTCTTCTTTATGCTATTAATAACTAAGAGATATTTTTTATCTTCTAGATTAGGTTTGGCCACTTCATTTTACTATCTTATCCTTTTTTTCTCTGCCAGTTTTTTATTGCATCACAAATTCTCTTTAAATTTAGGAGTGATAGTGCCTTTAATATTCTTGGTATTATGAAAAATAACATCTTCTTATATTGGGATAATGACTTAGAGAATAATTGGCATCTTGATGCCCCCCTTTCTTAAGTCACCAGTGGTTTTGGCTAGAGTGTAAAACAATTTTCGGGAGCCTCTTGTTTCCATGTTGTTAATATTATTGTTTCACATTAAGTACCTAATCATGGACTTACACTCAATTGTGGAAAGGTTTACTTCTACGAGGAGGATAGGATAGGGTATATTGAGTTTAATTTTGATATTATAAGTTATAAAAAAAAAATCGATTTGCTCCATCTTTCTCCAATTTGTTTCATATTGTGTTGTCATTGATATCAAATCTAGGAGCCCTTTTGTTTTCATAATTGTTAAATCTTGGGGGACACCCATGAGATCCAAGGTATGTACATGAAACCCCAATTAATGGGGATCCAAGGTATAATGGACCCAAGTTAGCATTGGCCCATGGAGTATTGGGCTCGAGCAATTTTCACTTAAGTCAAATGAACTCAAGCTAGTGGTATTGGACCCATGGTAGTATAGGCCTGGGGAATAATGGACCTAAACCAAAGGAATCCAATATTGGATATATCGACCCAACCATATCTATAAGTTGGATTCTTCATCCAAGCACTAAATCTAGGACTAGTTCGCTCCTTAAGGAAATCCTGAATTCACTATAAATATCCATATTGGTGAATCATAATTGAAATATATGAGATCAGAAGAGAGAATGTATTGGTGTGAATTGTAGAAAGAACATTAGAGGAGAAAATGTGCAGTATGAATGCTAAGGAGGATTTATAATACCTAAGCATGAAGAGTGACTAAAGGCTCAGATAAGATTGTCAATTAGTATAATGTTTGAGTGATATTAACATACCCCAAATCCATTTATAATGTAGATCCTTTGTAAATCACATTTTTTTGGGAAGTCTTAATCTCTTGGACTCATCCTTTATTAGAAGGTGCAATAGTATAGTTCCTAAGAGCTAAATCCCTCAGCATATCACTATATTGGAGAGTTAATAGAAAAGGTGCATAGACATTGAATTTTATCGATATCTGGTATCCTCAACCCTTGGTATCCGCTCTTGGTCATGTGGTGCTAAAGTATAGCACCTAAGGCTTAAGATACTTAGCATACCAACATCTAGACATATGGTAGTGATGTAGGGGCATCAATAAAACCTTGATTGACCTATAAGGTCAAAACATTTTTACCAAAGGATTTCGTTCCTGAAAGTGTTGGATTTGTTGGATGGATAGGATTATTATGGTTATTGATTTCCATGTAACCTATTAAAAGTAGATATTTGTTTGTAGTTGGATTTTATTTCAAAAATGGTTCATATGATATTGTTTTCTTGGATCCAGAAAGATACCCATACTTGTATTTATCCAAGTTTGACTTGATGAAAAAGATAGCGAGAGGTATTTTGTGTGTGCATTAAGGTTGCAGAGCAATTTTGTACCCCCTTATTCGTGATCCATGTGTAATTAATTATTAAACTCCCTATTAAATGTTTACATTATTCCATGATTGAATCAAGGCAGAGTGGTGTAGCGTGAGCCACTGTGTTTTAATTAAATCCCTGTGTGGTTATGTGTAATCTTATATATGGAGTTACTAAGCCTATATATGCAGCAGAAGCCATTTTCCTTTGGAACAAAATACAAAGGGCGATATTTAGTTTTTAATTTGTGTGAATTTTGTTATATGATGGGGATGGAGTAGAGAAGAAAAATTTCCATCACAAATTATTGTCCTGGGATAGACTTTCCCTAGAGGTTCTATGAGGGGCCTTATTTATAAACATCGGGACTAAAAATAATTGACAGGAAGATGAGCTACAAATGTCATAAGCATTACTGTCCCAAAGGTATTGACAAGAGGGAAAATTCAATGCACTGGGACAAACTTTTGGAGAGTGGAAAGTAACGGGAAATATTTTTGCCGTGGAGGTTATTCTCTCCAAGGAGTTTAAAAAAAGTGTTCAATGCATAATTTTAAGGGTTTTAGGGTCTTGGGATTGAGTCTATTGGTTGCGCCAATGATTATATATCCCTTCTCCTCTATGATTGAAGAACTTAAGTGTTTAAAATGAGTCTAAAATAGGAAATCGATGGGATTTTGAGCCAACATCAAGTGTTGAGGATATTCTCGTCCCAAGAGTTTTTTAAAGAAGGCAAGTTTTTTTTCATATTAAATTGTATAGATCTGATATTCATTGTGGTTGTCACGCTCACAATCGCATAACCCTCCTTTGTAAAACATTGGTGCTAAGGTTGGACTGGCCCGCATATACATATATATAGTTTTTAGATTGCTCGCATTGGTGGTTATTTTATACATAAAGCTATTCCTCCCCACACCACAAGGCTCTTTATATCATACATCTATTTTATATATAAGAGGGGAACACCACATAGGTTGGGACTTAGCGTGATCCCTTTTGGCGGTTAACTCTATATTTTGATTTGAATTTTATATATATATATATCTATATATATATATATATATATATATATATATATATATATATATATATATATATATATATATATATATATATATATATATATATATAGAGAGAGAGAGAGAGAGAGAGAGAGAGAGAGAGAGAGAGAGATTCTTCATGTGCTCGAGGAACAAGTAATTTATCATGGCTCATACAGTTAGAAGAGAAGGCAAAAGGGGACAAAGGCTTGTAGCGAATACTAAAGGCATGTGAGTTATGCAATGTTTGGAAGCAATAATGGAGGCCATGGAAGCTGGTAGATAAAGAGATCCTAAAGTTGGAGATGTGAGTGAGGAAGAAGAAGAACCTCAAGAAGAAGAAGCACCAGTTGAGGATCCAATAAAATTAAATATATTGAAAGCAGTTTTAGGATCTGCCTCAAGGTCCAAGCCTAAAGTATCTATTTACAATGGTATTTTGAATCCAGAGGATGGCTTGTGCACTGGATCACTGATATGGATAAATTCTTTGAATATGAGGAGATGGACGAGGAGAAAAAGTTCAAGTTTTTTGTCACCAAATTGAAGGGACACATATCTCTATGGTGGGATGTTGTATAGGTTGAGAGGAAAAGGAAGAATAAGAAAAATATCAAGAGCTAGGACAAGATGATTGCAAATCTAGGAGGTAATTCTCATTAGAGGAAATTTCAACATAAAAGTGCCCATGAAATTTTCATGTATTTTCCATGTCATAATATGTAAACCAATCAAAATCCTTTAAATTTAAAAAGAGGTAAATATTTTGGAGTGAAAAGAAGAAAACTACTTTTTTTAAATTATATTTTTGGCTTATCTCCTTATAGGTTTACTCAAATTTCAAATGTAGACACTCGTTGGATGCGGAATTAAATTCCACATCCAACGAGTACCCATTATGCATACTTGTGAGAAGGCCCACATTGATAAAAATTGGATATACATTAAAAACACGTGTTCAACACACTTTTTTAATATATATGTGATTTTTATCAATGCATGTCTTCTCAAAAGTATGCATAATGGGTACTCGTTGAATGTGGAATTTAATTCCACATCTAATATGTATCTACACTTGAAATTTGAGTGAGCCTATAAGGAGATAAGCAAAAAATACAACTAAAAAAAGTAGTTTTCTTTTTGTCCCTCCAAAATTCAGAACTCTTATTTTATTATTTTAACTATTATTTTATTATTTTTCCTTAGGAGGCCACTTTTAGGCTGAAATTTCCTCTAATTTTTTCCCAAATATTATCAGCTCACTTTATTTAGATAGATGCAAAATCTTAGACATATCTTAATGTATGTAAGAGAGTATACAAAGGAGTTTTGTAAAGTGAATATAAGGGCTGGTTATGTAGAAGATATTGTAGAGAAGATAACTAGGTATATAAATAGCCTTAGATTGGATATCTAGGATGAGATCAATGTATTATCTCCTAGAACTATGGAATATGCATATCATGTTGCTTTGAAACCTAAGTAGAAGCTTGCAAGGAAACAATATAGTAGAGGGATACAATCTTTTAGAGGAAGACGACAACAATCAAATAGAGAGAGATCCACAACACAGAGAGAAGGAACTAGAAGCTCAAGTTAACAATGAGAGCTAGACCGAAATTCTAGAGGCTGAAGGTCCTTTTCCGGAGGAAGAGGTAGAGGAAGAGAGGTTTGATGCTACAAGTGTGGAAAACTACGGTACATAAAGAATGTGAATGTCTAGTGAAAAAAGACACAATACAAAGAATTTTTTCTTTCCCCAACAAAGGAAGGGGAACTTAAGGTACAAGAGGCAGAAAATGTGCCTGATATGGGAGAGTCTCTATTGCTCAAAAAGGTGTTTTTGAAGATACAGAAAGACATTGTTAAACTGACTCAAAGGAAGGCTTTTTTAGGACTATTTTCAAGGTCTAGGGGAAATGTTGCAAATTGGTGATTGACATAAGAAGTACAAACAACTTGGTGTTTACATAAGTGGCAGAGAAAGTGAACTTGAAGAAGATGAAGCATACAATACCCTATAAGGTGTCTTGGCTACAAAAAGGTCACCAAATGTTGGTGAATGAACAATGTGAAGTGGAGTTGTAAATAGGTAGCTACAGGGACAAATTTTTTTGTGATATCATGCTAATGGATGTGTTCCACATTCTATTGGGTGGACCTTGGAAATTTGACAAGAATGTTATGAATGATGGGAAGAAAAATATTTACAAGTTCTAGAAGGATAGCATAAACCATAACTTGTTGCCATTACAAGAAGAAGGGACACCAAAGAAAAATGATCCAAAGGAATTTTTGTTAAGTGAAAAAGAGTTTTTGCATCAAATGAAGGAAAATGAAGTAAATTTTCTTTAGTATGAAAACCTAGAGCATTTCTTTCTTCAAGTACTATGACAAAATTTCCTTTTGAAATTTAAGACATGTCGAGTGAATAAAATTACATTGTTTTGGATGACTTGCCTAATGAGTTTCCCCCTGTAAGAATCATGAGTGATCATATTGACTTGATACATGAAGAAATTCTACCAAACAAGGTTGCATACAAAATGGCCCCTCAGGAGAATGAAGAAAGTAGAAAACAAGTATAGGAGTTACTAGATAAGGGATTGATCAGAGAGAGCCTTAGTCCATGTGCAATGGAAATAGTGTTGATCCCAAAGAAACATGGTGGTTGGCAAATGTGCACATACTCTAGGGAAATAAATAAAATTACAATCAGGTACAAATTTTCTTTACCCCACAGAATATTTGTTGGATTTTTTAAGTGGTGCTCGTTGTTTCTCTAAGATAGATATGTAGAGTGGGTACCATCAAATCATGATTAGAGAAGGGGATGAGTAGAAAATATCATTTAAAACCAATGGTGGCTTATATGAATGGCAGGTAATTCCATTTGAACTCTCTAATGCACCAGGTACCTTTATGAGATTGATGAATGAGGTGTTAAGGAATTCATAGGGAATTTGTGATTGTGTATTTAGATGTCATCTTTAAATGAAATCAGCCTAAAGAAGAAACTTAAGGCACTTGAGGTATGTGTTAGAGAAGTTGTGACAAAAAAATTATTAATCAATTTCTTTATCACCTAAACAATGATCATCTAGCCATTTCTAACTAGGTGGATCATATACACCATGTAGGATTAATTTTTCCATAGTAAAATCTCTTTCACCATGGGAAATTTAGTAAACCATTTTTATTAAATTAGTTTTAATTAAAATTTAAAAAAAAAAAAAAAAAAAAAAAAACCATGAGAATAATTGAATAAATCATTATTTATTTAATTTTCTCTAAGAATAATTATTAAATCATTATTTGGTAATTATTTCTTGTCACATTTGACTAAATCACCTAGGAATAATTAAACAAATCGCTATTTAATAATTATTTCAATTTCACACATTTCTTAATCCTCACGAAATAATTAATCAATCATTTTATTTGTTAATTATTTCTAGATGAAGATATTTTACCATTTTGAATGTATTTTTCCCTTTACAAAAATATAATAAAGTATTCTTAATGGTTATATCTTGATTTGGTCAATACTATTTTATTATTTCTCATTTTCGATATCAACCCAATAATTTGTTATAAATAAGAGTATTTTCCATTCATTTTTCACCATGATCACTATCGTCTTCTCACATTCGATCTCCCACTTGAGTTCCATGCTTTGTTTTGGGTTTTTCACAAATTCAGAGAGATAATAGATCGCCGAAGCACAAGGACATCAAAGGACCCATCCCATGGAGGGGGATTTGCAAACGATCTCCTTCACCGGGTGTTTTTAATGAAATATTATTCATTTAAAAAGTCTTCTTCTATTGGGTTATTACATTGGATTTTCTTGTTGTTTTCTGTTTTGGATCGTATACAATCTTTTTTCTACAAGTTTTTCTTGTTTTATTATTGTAGATATGAAGCGTGAACAACCAAATATTTTTGTTAGGGTCACTTGTCACCAGTGACTTAAGTGAAGTGTTTTTGGTACGTCTTCCTGAAATATTTACACTAATAAATGGAAACTCCACTGGTGTAGTAATTCAGATCCTTGGTGACTGTCGTTTCAGTGGTTTTCAATGTTTTTTTCAACTATTTTTAGCCTCTTAATTTATATTTTTATCTCTCCTTTATTTTTCTATCAATTTTTTGGATTATGTTGGTTTTCTAGTTCTTTTTGCAGGTCAGAGGTACCAGCCGAGCAATACCTGAGTAGGAGACGACACCACATGGGTGAGATCTGCCGACCAAGAGTCCCGAGAGAAAAACACACTTTTCAGCCCCTTATTTTTTTTATGGAATATACTTTTGGCCCGGTTTCCCACATTCTGCACTCTTTCCAGGTCAGAACCTGCGTTTTTCACTTTTTCAGAGAAAAAAAAAAATCAATTTTTTTTCAAAATTGTTGATTGTGTTGTGTGTGGACTGGGAAGGGTTTATTTTCTCTTTTGAGTCTCCCATAGGCCTATATTCTCTTATTTTCTTCTCTTTTAGGAAGGAAAAAATCCCCCTAGGGTTTAGAGTACACCTCCACCTTTTTAGGAATAGATTTTATGAGTTGAGGAGTCTAGGGTTCGACATTTTCAACACTATTTTCATGATCTGATCCACTGCTTTACGACCCTATAGGATAGGTTTATTCACCATTTAAATCCCTTTAGATTTTATTCTTTCCTTACCCCCTCAATATCCCCTTGTGTGTCCTAGTTTTTAGAGCTTCTTTCATATCCTTTCCAACATTTGTCACCTCTGATTGTTTTTGTTTGTCTGCACCATTTAGAGAATATTAGTGCCTCTAAATCACAATCCCTTTGAAATTAGATATTTTAGGCCATTTTTCTCTCTTTTAGTAGATTTTTTTCCTCCTATTTTTTAACTGTTTGATATCCTTTTTGGGTGGGGTTTGTGTGCTTGGATCAATTGTTTATTTTACTGTCCATTTACAACATTATTTACATTTTTTCAGCACTTTATTTAAGCAATACATGGCATCATAAAACATGCTCAATTAACCCATACACTAAACACACTTTTCACACACATTTGCACACCCTAATCGAATGTGAGCTTAGTTAGCATTTCCAATTCAAGACTTGAAACAAGCCACATAATAATAATCTAACACACATAGATTAAGCCCACTTGGGCACCAGGGATAAACAATCTATGTAGTTAGGTATAGGATCGATGGGATAGATTTCCAATAACACCCATCGATGATCCGGATTTATGCAGGAACGCAATAGAATAAACATATAAACATAAATACAGAGATGCAGCGGAAATAACACTTCATTTCATTAATATCAAAGAACTGAAATTTGCTTACAGACAGAATGGAAATTAAACTAGCTAGGGCGCTGGTAGCTATCTCTGAGAAGAGATGTGGCGGCTACAGGCCTCTGAACTGAGTTACAATGAGGCTCGAGGGCCTATTTATCATTTAGAAATAATGGGAAATCCTAAACAGCCAAAACCCTAACCCTAGGAGATGAAGCGCCAAAACTATGGGCCCCGTTTGGGTAAATTGGTGTTTCAACTTCCCAGGGGCGTAACTTTGGCATACGATCTCCGTTTGATGCGTACCATACCTAGTTAGAAAGATCTATCCGAGGACTACAAATTTGGAACGGGCAACATCGGTCCATGGACCCATGTTGCCCTCCGTTTTCCCAAAAAACGTCGTTTAGGGCCTCAAAACGGCTCCGGAAGTTTAGGACCCGAAAAACTGCTAAAAATAGTAAACTGTGCCGAAACTGAAAAACTGAAATAGAAAATTGTGGAGCCCCAAGTGGAATAGGCGGGTGACCACCAATATCCACCTGGATCATTCCTCCCCCCTTAGGAAGCAATGGTCCCCATTGCGTTAATTTCCTCCATGAGATGAGGAAATTTCTGCTGAACTTGGTCCCTGGTGAACCACTTTCCTTGGTGCAGGAGTTGGCCAGCTTTGACAACCCGATATAGTTGGATCTTCTGCTGGCGAGTGTTCTTGATTTGCATGTCCATGATGCAATCTGTGGTGGCCTGTTCCATGCAGTCTGGATTTAACTCGGTTGGTGTGAGTTGTTCTACAATGTCCGAGGTGTCCAGTAGAGGTGGGAAGTAAGGACGAAGGCGATCCACATTGAAGACTGGGTGCAGACCAAGGAATGGTGGAATACTGAGCTCGAATGCATTGTTCCCTACGGCCTTGGTGATGGTGTACGGCCCGTATCGGAGCGGGCGAAGCTTGCGGTGGGGTCCAGTGAGGCGCTCCTTCTGCAAATGTAGCCATACTTTGTCGCCCACCTGGAAGTTGTGTGGCACCCGGTGTTGATCATGGCGTTGCTTGTACTTGGCATTGGCTCTGTCCAATATATCATGAACCTGTTAGCGGATGTGTTGAATGCGCTCGATGAAGCTACTTGCTTTGTCAACTTCAGACTGGACATGAGCTGAATTGGCCTGAGCAGCTGCAAATGGCATGGCTACGTCGATGGGACATAGTGGCTGGAATCCCAAGCCCACCTGAAAGGGGCTATGGCCGATTGAACTGTGGAGAGCCCGATTATAACTATGTTGTACATAAGGGAGGCTCTCGTCCCATGTGCGTGAATGCTTTGAATTGTACATGCGCAGAATGTGTACAATCATTCTGTTGACGACCTCTGTCTGGCCATCTGTTTGGGGATGGAAAGCTGTGGACTTGGTGAGCTTGGTATCCAACATCGACCAGAGGCTGGACCAAAATGTGCTGAGGAACCTGCTATCCCGATCTGATATGATAGACTGTAGGATCCCAAAGTGCACCCACACTCGTTCAAAGAAGAGTTTAGCAGTGGCTTCTGCTGTGATATTCTTCTTGCAGGCCGCCATAATGGCCATCTTCGAGAATCTGTCGACGACCACAAAAACACAGTCATTTCCCTGCTTAGTAGAAGGCAGGGCCGACATGTAATCCATGGAGATGGATTCCCAAGGTCGACTAGGGGTAGGTAGAGGAGTATATAGGCCTTGCTTCTTGATGGTCGGTTTGGCAATGGCACAAGCAGTGCAGGATCTGATGTGCTTCTCGACATCCTCTCGAAGGTTCGGCCAATAGAAATACTTCTGCAGGATTGCTACTGTTTTCTCGACCCCGAAATGCCCAGCGACTCGACTGTAGTGTGCTTCCCATATCATCTTGGCACGCTCGCTTGAAGGAACACAAAGGTGTCCCATGTGACATAAAAGTGCATCTTGGAGGTGAAAATTTGGAACTTGCGTACCCCCTAGGAGTGCCTTGTAAGTTTGGCCTAATTCTGGGTCACTCTCATAGAGAAGCGGCCAATCAGAAGTCTCATGCCCACAAGCGTTGAGTACAGTGGTGAGCGCCACGATCGGTGGTCGGCTGAGGCAGTCTGCAACATGATTGGTGCTACCCTTCTTATACTTGATGTTCAAATGAAACTGTTGCAGATATGTAGACCACTTATGATGGCGATCATTCTGCAACTTCCCTTGTGTCTGTATGAACTGCAGGGGCCTGTGGTCTGTATGGATGATTGTTTCCTTCCCCAAAATGTAATGCTTCCATTGTCGACAAGCTTGCACGATGGAGTACATTTCTTTGTCATATGTGGGGTACTTGCGAACTGTGTCAGACAATGTCTCACTGTGAAATACCACTGGATGTCCCTGTTGAGTAGAGCGCTGACCCAACATATCGGGAGGCATGCATCTCGAGAGCTATTGGTTGTTGCAAGTCATTAGGAGTGAACTTTGGGGTAGAACGAGCGGTTTCGATTCTATGAGATTACATTGAGGTTCACGACAAGAAATTTACAGCTCATTCTCCTTGGTGACTTGACTCAAGGGCCAAGTGATATGAGAGAATCCCAACACGAACCTCCGATAGAAATTAGAAAGACCCAGAAAGCTGCGAAGCTCTGTTATAGTGGTTGGGGCTGGCCAATCCTGAATGACTTGGATCTTGGCTGGATCCACATGCACCCCCCTTTCATCAATAATGTATCCCAGATATTGAACTGGGTCATGCCAAAAGTGCACTTCTCCAAATTGGCACACAACTTGTGTTGCCGCAGTGTTTGGAGGACTTGTCGGATGTGGTGAAGGTGCTCTTCCCAAGTATGGCTGAAGATCAGAATATCATCCAAGTACACCACTACAAATGAGTTGGTGAATGGCCGCAAGATGTCATCCATCATCCTCATGAAGGTGGCGGGAGCATTCGTCAACCCAAAAGGCATGACCAGCCATTCGAAAAGGCCTTCCTTGGCTTTGAAGGCCGTCTTCCACACATCGGAGGGTTCAATCGGTACCTGGTGATACCCAGACTTCAGGTCAATCTTGCTGAAATATTTTGCACCTTTGAGTTGATCTAGAAGGTCATCAATCTGTGGGATTGGGTACCTATTCCGGACAGTGATCTTGTTCAGCGCCCGATAGTCAATACAGAGTCTCCACGTCCCATCCTTCTTCTGTACCAACACGATCGGGCTCCCACAGGGCGATGAACTTGGTCTGATGTGACCTTTATGCAACAGCTCCTGAATCTGCCTCTTGATTTCATCATTCTCTAGAACAGAGCGCCGATAGATCGGTCCATTAGGTAGCGGCGCACCGGGGGTCAGATCAATCGGGTGCTTGACCTGACAGTGCAGAGGAACCCCTGTGGGTGAGGTGAATATGTCCCCGTACTCCTCCACAATCTTATCCATTTGTTGTTGTTGTGCAGAGGAGCCCTGTCTGGAGGTCGTGGCCACAATCTTCTTCTTTCCCTGGGGGCGGATCATCAGGAAAACGAATTTCCTGGTTTGGGAAATGAGCTTACTGCATTGTTTTGCAGTAACCAAAGAGATAGCGGCAGGAGGTGGTACCTTTGGTATTCTGTACAACTTATTTCCCAAAGTAACAATAACAGCACGAGGTCGAGACTCATACACAGCATGACGCTTCCACAAGTATGGTTGTCCTAATAATAGATCAGAAACATCAATAGGAGCAACGTCACATAATACCTCATCCGTGAAGGGCTTGATGCTATAGGGAAGGCGGCACTGCTGGCTGACGCGGAGATCTCGTCCTTGGTGAAGCCACACGATGGTGTATGGATGTGGGTGAGCTGTGGTCGGCAAGCCCAACCGCTTCACGGCGTCTGCTGAAATGAGGTTCTTTTGGCTCCCATTGTCGACAATGAACTGTACCGGGGAGCCCTTTACCCACATCTGGGAGTGGAAGAGACGTTCCTCCTCCTCTGGATCTTCAGGTTCCTCCTTTTGGATCTTTGTGGTGGCAACAGTGGCATTGGGCTCCGCATCAATAATCTGTTTCCCTTTTTCATTCGCCTTTTTAGGTTCTGATTCGGAGTCAGAGCATGCATCTGACTCAGAAGCCCTCATCTCGGCCACTAGCGACTGCTTGGCCCGACACTCACTTGTGTTGTGAGTGGAGCTCTTATGGAACTCACACCACTTTCCCATGTCCTTCGTTGGCTTTGCGGTGATGTTCTTTTCTTGTGGCTTCGACGGGTTGTCTTTAGCCGTCATGCCTTGGCTTTGTCCTTTGTTCTGCGGTTTGGAAGCACCTTTCCCTTGCTTTTGATTCGCGGATCCAAAGTCCCGCTTCTTCTGTTTGAATTTCTGCTCAATCTTGGCAGCATACCGGTATGTCGTACCAAGCGAGGAGATGTCGAGGAACTCCATTTCCTCCTGAATGTATCTGTGCAGACAGCTGCGATACTTTAGCACCAAATGTTTCTCTGAATCTTTGATACCTAACTTTGTGCGCAGGGTATGGAACAGATTCGTCAGCTCGTGCACATCTTGATCCCTTTGTTGTCGCAGCGTGGTCCATTGTATGTACTTGTCCTCATAGCTCCCCACGGGATAGTATTGTTCCTTGACGGTGTCTCGGAAAGAATTCCAAGTTGGTACGGCCGAGAACAGAGAGGGTTCTGTCTGGTCTTTGTTCTCACAGTAGGTTTCCCACCAGTCCTTAACATGGGGGGTAGCTTTGAGGAGTGCAAAAATAATCTTCTCCCGGTCTGAAAATTCATGAACCGAGAAATATCCTTCTAACAGATTCAACCATTTATCTACAGCATCTGCGTCTATTTGACCCTCAAATGTGGGAATGTCAAAATTTACTTGTACCTTAAAAGGAGTCGCGCCTCCAGAGTGGCTGCTGGATGCAGATGCACCGCCGGTGGGTAGCCGTTGAAGGATCTGAGCAAAGTTATCCATCATCACGTTCCTTTTTCTTTCGAGGGCCTCCTCGAGCAATATTTTGATAGGATCTCCTGCTCCCTCATCTTTCTTTTCATCCCCCATGGGCGTCGGTCGAGGTTTGCGAGGCTGATCTTGCAAAGGTTCCACCAGATCGAGCCCTAGCTCCTTATACCCCGACCTCGTTGGGGACATGCAAAGAAGGATCGAGAAGCGGACCCTACGATACCAACGTCCGGTTATGCAGGAACGCAACAGAATAAACATATAAACATAAATACAGAGATGCAGCGGAAATAACACTTCTTTTCATTAGTATCAACGAACTGAATTTTGCTTACAGACAGAATGGAAATAAAACTAGCTAGGGCGCTGGTAGCTATCTCTGAGAAGAGATGTGGCGGCTACAGGCCTCTGAACTGTGTTACAATGAGGCTCGAGGGCCTATTTATCATTTAGAAACAATGGGAAATCCTAAACGGCCAAAACCCTAACCCTAGGAGATGAAGCGCCAAAACTATGGGCCTCGTTTGGGTAAATTGGTGTTTCAACTTCCCAGGGGCGTAACTTTGGCATACGATCTCCGTTTGACGCGTACCATACCTCGTTAGAAAGATCTATCCGAGGAATACAAATTTGGAACAGGCAACATCGGTCCATGGACCCATGTTGCCCTCGGTTTTCCCAAAAAACGTCGTTTAGGGCCTCAAAACGGCTCCGGAAGTTTAGGACCCGAAAAACTGCTAAAAATAGTAAACTGTGCCGAAACTGAAAAACTGAAATAGACAATTGTGGAGCCCCAAGTGGAATAGGCGGGTGACCACCAATATCCACCTGGATCAATCGATCACTTACATTGAGACATATAAGTAGACTTATTAGGGATCTTAAAATCCTTCACCATCCCACGGTCCAAAGTGATAGTGCACCAAAAACCCGATTCAGAAGGGTTTAGGCTAGGTCATCGTGAAAGTAGTTCTCCTCGAGGCTACCCAACCTGTGGTAGGTAATTCCGTGCAATGTCTGATCACCAATAAGCTCAATACTCAACCACCCCCTGGGATGAAATTCATCATAGTGACCAATCATAGGAAAACACCCTATAGGACTGGTTGTGGGCAATAGTCGGTTCTCTAACATGTTTTTCTCTGGACAACTCTTCTTGCGGGGATCAGATTCTATCAAGTAAGAAGTATTTTGGAAGGACATATGAAACAATAGATTTAGGATTTGTTTAAGGATTTAAACCACCTATAAGCTAGAGGTCATTTTATTTGATAGGGCATGTTTGCTTGAATTAGAGTAGCATCTTAATATAGTTAGTTTACACTTGGCACCACTGCACTAGGTGTTTGCTTGTTTCTTTTTTCTCTTTTTATTCTATCATCCTTTAGTCCTTTGAGTCATAATTTCCTTAAAATCGTTGCACCCCAAGCATTTGTCATGGATAATTCGATGCCTTCACCCTCAATTCCCGTTAGGACATATTACTCCTCCCCATCGAGTTAGATTTTATCTTCCCAGTCCTCCATTTAGTCCTCATTCTAACTCTCGTTATACTAATTCTTCCAGTTCTTCCTTTGATTATGTGTCTTCTAAACCCCGTACCATCACCATGTCAGGAAACAATGTTGGTGCGGGATACCAAGGTAACCCCAAAACGAAACCTCTACCAGTATGGTCACTCCTACTCCATTGCTACCCTTTATGGCTGGTTTGAGTCTCCAAGATTTCATCTAGCTTATCAATGAACCTCTTCTCCATGAACCCAATTAGCCTGCAATGCGCACCAATATTCCTTCCAACATACCCAAGTTTTAAGGAAATACTGGAGAAGATCCAACAAATAATGTTCACTCATTCCATATGTGGTGTTCATCCAATTCTATCACTGAAGACTCCATTCGTCTTCACCTCTTTGTTGGCTTGAGGGGTCTTGACCCAGGTTTAGTTTTAAGGTTTGCCAAAAAACCCCTGTACTATTGGCCCTTTCGGCAATGGCCTACTTGTATAGGTCAAGGTCTCACCCAAAGTAGTATGGAAGGGTGCTGGAACCAGGTTTCTGCACCCTAAGAGAAATAAAGTTAATTGAAGTGGGTTCGTTCAGGTCTGATAGAATTGCGCTGGCGACGCTCTAACACAGAATCCCTCAAGAGTATATCGAAGATTATAAATCAACAGATAGCACATTAACAGAGAAAAGCACTTAAATCTAATCAGATCTATGCATTCATAATATCGCATCCATGTGCACATCAGTAAATCATTCGCATTCAACAATAAATTATAACTTTAGAAACAACACAGAGTGCACACAGTAGTAAATTATTACCCAGAAAATCGACAAAAAATATCCACAAGTCCATATACAAGTTTAATCCACAACTTAGCCCCCTCTAGACTTGATTTATCCATATATTTATAACATATTAGCCTACGCTATTCTATGGTGCACAAACCATGGTTTGCAGACCCTTGGTCTACCCCGTGACCTATTACAATACATTAGGGACTTTGAACCACCCCAAAGCCCCTATGCTAGACTAGCTTATTACCAAATATTACAAAAATTTTCTACAATTTTCGTTAGGGGACCCTGCTCCAACAGGCCCCCAACACAATCTTGTGACTTATCCCAAGTCACAACATCGGTGGGGTCTTCATCGTCTCCTGGAGCTGTTCGATAGCGATAGCAAAAGGGGGTAGTACACACGTTCTCTACGCGGCTGTATTTTGCACAATATCGACCAAATTTTGTGAATTTGGGCCTTCAATAGCTACGGTGACACTCTCCAGGGTCTGATTCAACTGCTTCACGGCCCCATCTAATTCCTGCGAAAGCTTGAGAGCTTCGTCATCCTATGGCTTCAGGTGGTCACTGAGTACTTTCTTCTTGCGTCAGAGCCCCTCAATTTTGTCTCTGAGCGCGTGGTTGGTCCGAAGGCACGCTAGTCATTGGGCTAGGACTAGGGTGAGCATAGTGGATTCCATTTGCTCAAAATCTTGCTCCTTTTGGTGCAGCTCCTAATTGATTTGGCGAAGGAGGGGATAAGGCTGCACCTGGGACCATAACGCCATAACAGTCTCGAACAAGTCAGTGCCCTTTGTGATTTTCATGGTAATACTATTTGTATTTTTCATGACGAGCGTGGCTCGCTGGGCGCATACCTCTATAGGGGTCTCAGGCTGTAGCTTGGCCTGCAGTGATGCTATCCGTAGTTCTAAATCAGCCTTAACAACCTGCACTTCAGTCCGGGATGCCTTCAAAGTTGTGACCAAGCCTTCGACCTTGGCCTGCGGTGCAGCGGAGGTAGGGATTACTTCTGGCATATCCTCACAAAGATGGTCTATCAACTGCTCTAATTTATCCTGCTGCGCGACGACTGCGATGTGTGTTGCCTGGGCTTGGGCGGTTTCGGCAGCTTTGGTCACAATAGTTTGTTCGGCCACACTAAGTTTCTGAGGTGCCCATAGTTCTTTGTGTTGAAGTTCACCAGAGATGGAAATAAAAAGGTCATGCAACTGTGCACCTGCCAGGCTGGCGACATCGAGGTCGATCGAAGGGAATGCACAGACTTGCTCACATAATTTTAGTGGTAACATAAAAAAAGTTGCACCCGAGAGGGGGCACATTCGACTGTCCGTCATGGTGGCCAAGGTTGTAACTATAGCTGGTTAGCTCGCTTGATCCACACTCGCCTGAAATGTGTCTACCTTTAGCTGAAGAGCCTATAGTTCACACTGGAAGGCTTCTACTGCGGCCTTCTGTTGTTCTTCCAAAGCAGCCCATCGATCTTTTGACGCAATGGTGATGGAATTCGCAATCTTCTCTAAGTCATATTTTGTAAACATGACCTTTGTTTATATTCCAGGCTTAATAGCCTTACGCTTCTTACTTGGCCCTTTGGGAGGCTCATTGGTATGTTTGGTACTGTGCAGGGACACTGCACCCTCGCCACCAAGTCCTTTGAGTCTCTGCTCTTACTGGGACTCCTGCTCTACCCCCGTAGTAGCACCCTTAGGGGTCTCCTTGGTCATACTTTTCTCCGTAGTTTACACCTTGGAATCCTTCATTGTTTTCGACGAGATAGTGTCCTTTGGGGTTGTGTCTTTGCCAGATGTGCCTGCTGCAATCGAGGTGGACGTCTTGAAGCCAAGCTTCCATGCCCGTGGCCAAGTTGTAACCACTTGTTCAATCTCTACTTATGTGGCCATATAAGGGAGAGTATACTAGGCTAGATATTTGTGGGCTTGAATCTGCACATTGTGCATAGTAAATTGAAACGACGCAATACCCTTGTAATTTTCGTAGACCGCGGGTGACAAGTGCGATCGGGAATGAATTGTTGATCCCATAGCACCATCAAATAATACCCAAAACACCTTGTTCTCCTCGATTTTCTTGGGATCATTTGAATCCCAGAGGTTTTCAAACTGCACACTTTCACACATGTCTGGCTTGAGCTTGGGGAGCATCGCCTCGTCAGGTGCCTCCCACACAACCAAGGAAATTAACATCATTAGCCATGAGTAGTAGAACGCCTTTCTGTGTTCTTGCGTTGTAGAAATTATACAATATTCATGTATATATTGGATTCACCTAATCTAATGATATGCTAAAGTTAAATACTTAATCGCTTCTACAAATCTTTATGGAATTAAAAACACAATCTCCAATTACAATATCATGAAGAAAGATCAATCACACACAACACATATAATTTCCTGGGGAAATCTTACAGCTAAAAACCCCACTATCTTCTATTGTATATTATATCATGAATCATGAAACAATTACATACAAAGCTCCAATCATAAGAGCTCTCAGTACGTCAGCTAATTGTCTCACACTGTCATATAAAAATTGGTAAATCATTTGCTCAATTTACTCTCTCTAGACAACCTACCTCCATTATGCAATCCCTGTTGAAAGCAATCCCTGAAATGATGCCTTCTTGCCTGCCTTGACTACGCAATCCTCATGGGCACATCCAATGTGTGTGTGCTTGCATTGGTGCAAGTAGATAATGTCACAACTAATAGTTTACTTCCCTTTCACCTAGAACTCAACCGGGTCTCCACAGGATCCGACATTCATGCAGTTAATAATAGTAAATCTTCAGTTGCATGTGAGACCACTGATTGTGAATTAATTAATAATTAATTCACTTGATCTCTCACTAGTGTATCTTCAGTTACAACTAGCACAACTAAGTTTAACTCACTTAACTGAGTTAAAATACTTACAGCTTGCACAACTCATGCACCAATTCACTTCCAACTCTGTTACAACTTGAATCACTCAGTTACAACTAAAGTCAACATGCATGTCCCACCAACCAACCACTTAACTCGAAATTCACTTAGCTAACTGATTTTCCACTTCAGTTAACTATTTCCAAGTCCACATTGAGAATACATTATAATTTATTGTCCATCTAAATTAAGGGATAATAAAGGTAGACATGCATCTATAAAGAGACATTCATTCTATAAATAGATTATGCACATACATCTATAAATATACATACACCCAAAAATAGCCTGAGGCCCCATCCTAGTGTGGGTGCTTAATTTTCACTAGGATCTTCTTGTTGAATCTCAACACTCCCTCTCAACAAGAAAGGGATTATTCTTCACCCCAATCCTGTCTCTATGGTATTCGAATTTGCTCCTGGTGAGTGCCTTCGTCCGAATATCTGCATCCTGATCTTCCGTGGGAATGTACTGAAGCAACATGATTCTCCTCTGCACACAATCTCTGAGATGATGGTACCGGATATCTATATGCTTGGATCTATCATGAAACACATGATTAATCGAGAGTTTAATGCAACTCTGATTATCACAATGAATCACTTTCAGATCCATATGAGAAGCAAACAAACCAGCCAAGATATTTCTCATCCAAATAGCCTCACATGCAGCTTGACTCACAACCATGTATTCCACTTCCGCTAAAATGAGTGCTATAGATCTATTCTTCTTGTTGTACCAAGAAACAACTGTAGATCCAATGCTAAAGATCCCCCCTGATGTGCTCTTTCTATCTGTTGGACTTCCAACCCAATCTCCATCCGTGACTTCACTCCATTCGTCTGTCTATACCATAGACCATACTCTGATGTGCCCCTCAGGTATCTCAGGACATGCTTCCCCACCTTCCAAAATAGCTTGGTAGGCTTAACCATAGCTTGACTCAGCTGGTTAACCGCATAGCAAAATTTTGTGTTCACTAGATACATTAGCGAACCTACTAATTGTTAATAGACAGTAGCATCCACTACCTCTCCAGAAGTAGCATCCTCTTTCCTCTAGTTTCCTGGAAGAGGAGTATCCATGGGTTTGCAACCCTCCATGTTAAACTTAGCCAATATATCCTTTGCATACTTGCCTTGAGACACAAAAATTTCACCATCCCACTGCCATATTTCTAATCCAAGGAAATAATCAAGGAGGCCCAAATCCTTCATTTCGAACTCCCTTGCAAGATACTCCTTGCATGAGCGTATCAGCTGCTTATCACCAATAAATATTAAATCATCAACATAAAGAACAATGATTAAAATCTTACCCTCCACCACAATTTGGTACAGTTTTGCATCTACTTCACTTTTGGTGAAGCCCAATCCGGTGAAATAGCGGTTTATCCGACTGTACCAAGCACAAGGTGCTTGCTTCAACCCATACAACGCTCTTTTGAGTTGGTATGCATGTGACTCGCTGTTGAATATCTCGAAACCTTTAGGCTGCTCTATGTGCACCTCTTCCTCAATGATCCCATTGAGAAATGCAGTTTTCATATACATCTAATGAATGCGCCAGCCAATCTATGTTGAGAGTGCAAGGATGGTCCTTATGGAAGAGTACCTTGTGACAGGTACAAAGGTCTCATCATAATCTATCCCCTCGATCTGTGAGAAGCTCCAAGCCACAAATCTGGCCTTGTATTTCTTCACACTCCCATCAACAGCTTGTTTTACCTTGTAGATCCATCTCGAACCTACCACTGATTTATCAACCGGTCTTGGAACAATTTCCCAAGCACTATTTTTGACAATGGAGTCATACTCCTCCACCATTGCATCAACCCAAGTAGGCTGCTACACTGATTCTTGAAAGGAATATGGTTCAGTCCCAATACATTTTCTCATGAGAGCAATGTATCCAGTAAATCAGTCAGGAGACTGTCTCTGTCTGCCTTGTGAAGTAGGGGCTCCTACATTCTTTGCAACATCAAGTCTCAGCCTATCAACTTCCATGGTGCACCTTCTACCATTTTTGATGGATGGATGTACATGAGTGGCTTCCTCCACTCCATGAACCTCCTCCTATGGCTGATCCACTTCTAGAGACTCATCTTTGGGAACCATTAGTTCCTCCTTCGCATGCAAGTCCAGCTCCCACTCAAGCGACAACCGCATGGCTTTCCCCTCATCAAATTTTATATCCCGTCACACAACAATCATTCTACTGTTTGGAAAGTACCCACGCTAATTATGGGGTGTTTCTGTGTACCCCACAAAAATCACAACTTCAACAGTCAGTTCCAGCTTCTCTGTGGCATCCTTGGTCACATGCACATAAACAAATGAGCCAAAAATCTTAAAGTGCGAAACATCCGGTTTCTTACCAGTGAAAGCTTCTTCAAGTGTACTCATGCCAAGTACTTTATGAGAACAACGGTTTTGCACATAAATCGCAGTGTTGCATGCTTCCACCCACAAATGCAATGGTAGGACCTAATCATGAAACATTGCTCGTGCTACACCCACGATTGTTCTATTCTTCCACTCCGCGACCCCATTCTGTTGTGGGTTATGAGGTGCTATGAGTTCTCTTCGAATTCCTTCTTTGTTGCAGAAGTTCTTGAATTCGTTAGATATTTATTCTCCACCATTATCGCTCCTAGGAGCCTTCACTTGCTTCCCCGACCCTTTCTCCACCAATGCCTTAAAATCACAGAACTTAGAGAATGTTTGATCTTTCTTTTGCATGAAGAATATCCAACATTTACGAGAAAAGTCATCAACAAATATTACATAGTACTTATGTTTTGCTATTGAAGCAACCGAGAATGGTCCACACATGTTTCTGTGAATTCTCTCAAGGATCCCCAAAGCACGGTTCTCCTTCTCATGAAATGTGGACTTTACATACTTCCCCATGGTGCAACCCTTGCACTGATCTAACTAAGCAAGTGTTCCCATTGTAAGTCCAGTAGATATTTTCTGCATGACTTTCAAGGCTCCATGATGAAGATGGCCCAATCGCTAGTGCCATAATTCGCCCTCATCCTGACTCACCACTTTCTTCGCCTTGCCCATCATGGTAGCGTAGCCATATACCTCCAGCTTGTATATATTCTTAACTCGAATCCCTATCCTCTTGGCTTCACCCGTTGTTTTATGTCGCGGGAAATATTTTCCATCACTAAAACAACGTCATAGCCTCTGTCCTCCAACATTGCGACTGAGACCAAATTTTTCTTCAGACCTAGAACATGCATTACATATTTTAATTGAAATGGTTTACCTGACTCCCTCTGAAAGGTAATGGTACCAATCCCGGTAGCACTGTACTGTCTGTCGTCGCCCATCTCAATATGCATATGGAGATCTTTCTCCTCCAAGTCACTGAAAAGTTCTTTATCTCCCATCATGTGAAATGAAGTGCCACTATCCAAATACCACACCGGTCCAAATGCACTTGACACCATGCATAAAATCAAGGAGAAGTCAAGCTCAAATTACGAGGCAAGGGCCTCACCAATTGCAGCTCCAACAACCTTCTTGTTCTTCTTATTTTGTGGACAGTTAGTAGCAAAATGCCCATGTTCGTGACAGTGAAAAAACTTCACCTTGGACATGTACTGCTTCTTGACTTTAGACTCGGATTTAGAATGGAATTTATTACCCTGCCCCTTCTTCGCCTTGGTAGCCAAAGCACAATCCTCTTCATCATCATGGTTTGATGAAGAGCCATCTCTGGTGTTCTTTCTAAACTCCTCCTACACCAAATCCGACCACAGTCGTTCCCAATCTGGACATTTTTCCCATCCATTGAAAGAGTCTTCATAACTATGCCAACTCTTAGGAAGTCCTAGGAGAGCCAAACTCACCAAATCATCATTAGCAATTTTTATTCCCACACTCCCCAGTTCATCCCGACATTGGATAAACTTTGTGAGATACTTTGGAATGATGTCACCCTTTTTCATCTTGATCTTCTTGAGTTTATCTTTGAGCACCAATTTCCTATGGTCGTTGCTGCTTTGGAATAGATCCGCCAAAGCCTTCCACATAGAATATGGTGTGGCTTTCCCATAGAGGCTTGAGACAATGTGGTCTCATACTCCCTCCAACGGGATCCTCCTTGCCTTCGCCACTTTCTTTTGCCATGCATCAAGATTGGAAACATTTGCAGCATCTAACTTAAGAACATATTTTTCAATGAATTCCTTCAAGCCATTGTCTTCGAGTACCACCTCCATCCCGTTCTTCCACCTGATGAGTTAGAAATATTTTTTTTTGGAATATCTTTCGTCTTATTTCTAATTTGATGATATCCTGAACGAATATCCAACTTGGTAAAATAAATTGCTCCATGTAATTCATCCAATAATTCATCAATCATAGGAATGGGAAATTTATCTTTAATAGTGAGCTTATTGATCTCCCTATAATCCAGGTGCATTTGGCACGATCCATCCTTCTTGTGCACCAATACTAATATAGCAGAGAAAGAACTTTGACAAGGTTGAATTATACCAGCCTCTAATATTTCTGCAATCATATGTTCAATTTTTCTCTTTTGGAAATAAGGATATCTGTAAGGCCTGCTGTTTGGAGGAACACTTACTGGAATCAAATGAATAGCATGAACATGATCATGAATAGGTGGGAGTCCTTTGGGGGTTTCAAACACCTTGAAATAATTGTCCAATAATTTTCGGAGATATGGAGAAATAGATGATTTTGATGTTGGAACTTCTAGTGAGCATAATTGTGCAATTACGCCTTGTTGTTATTTATTCAGAAGCTTTGTCATGACATTAGAGCTTATTATCTTTCCTGGCTTCCCTGTGATACCCTATAATTCAACTTCCTTTCCTTCCGAAAAAAAATTCAAGAAAAGTTCTTGAAAATTAAAAGCTATCATCCCTAAAGATTGTAACCATTGTACTCCTAGTACAACATCAACACCTCCCATTGGAATGGAAATAATTGGAATATTCAATACATATTCCCCCATGGTTATCTTGATATTATGGCATTTTCGAGAGAAATTTATAGTCCCTCCATTTGTAACCATCACTTGACACTCTGGTGCTAGGTATAGGAAGAAATTAAATTCCTTGGCTACCTTACAATGAATAAAATTATGGGTACTACCTGAATCAAACAACACTATTACATTTTTCTTCTTGATATGTCCTTCTATCTTGAGAGTTTGAGGAGTGGTAATTCCTGCCAATGCATTACAGGATATGGTCGGTCTCATTTCTTCTTTCTCTAGGGTTGGTTCCTGGTGTATATCCTCTTCTTTTGAAGTTTATTGTTCAATTTCTTCCTCCTCTTCGCAATCTATGTAAAATAATTTCTTCTCATCACACTTATGACCTTTAGTGTATTTACTATCACAACTGTAGCAAATCCATTTTTCTCTTTTTTCTTCCAATTTTTGTGGTGTCAACCTTGTAGGTTGTAGAAGTCTAGGAGTAGCAACACTTCCATATTTATATATGTTAGTGGTAGGCTTCATTGTCGCCATAAATTTAGTTTCAATTTTTCTTACCAACCTGAATGCCTTCTCCAATGAATCATGTTCCCAAAGGCAAACCTCATGTTGGATGTTATCTTTTAAATTCCCTATGAAAACATAAATCATGTGTTCCTCTGGAATATCAGTTACCCTTATATTCAATTTTTGGAAGTCTTCAATTTTCTCCACCATTGGACCCTTTTGATTGAGATTTATCAATTGGCTAAAGAAGGTGTTGTTCTTTGTATCCTCATAATGTGCTATCATTTCCTCCGTAAAAATTGACCAAGTGACAATTTTTTTATGAGAGTAAATCCCTCGATACCATACAAATGTATTTTATTCTAAATGTAAAGTTGAAATGCATACCTTTTGTGTGTTTTTCACATTATGGAGATCAAAATATTACTCCATCTGTAGCATCCATGTTACGGGATCCTTGCCATAAAAATTCCTCATATCCATATTTGGAATATGGTGGGTCTTCAATCCAACATTAAAGTTTATGAAATCACGATTAACATTTATTTTTTTCTCGTCATGAGTTTCCTGTACTACCTTTTCGCCATGAGGATCATTTCTTGTTCAACTTTGTCAAACCTTCCTTCAAACCTTCCATGTTTTCTTTTATATCATTCTTCATGTCTTCCATGTTAGCTTCCATGCCATCCATCTTAGCTTCCATGCCTTTCTTCAAACCATCCATATTATCTTCCACGCCTTTCTTCAAATCATACATATTGGCTTCCATGCTTGTCTTCAAAACTTCCATTTCATTTTTTGTTGCTCTTTGTGAGAGCGAAATTTGGTGCACTTTCTCTTGTAATTTTGATATATCATGTTGAACTTATTTCTCTTCATGAGTCACAATAGAGCCTTATGAGGGCTTAATGGGTGTTGAATTCCTTTTAGGGGGCATTTTATAACCCAATACTGATATCTATGCTTCAATATGCCCTTCGAATCACTTCAAACTTATTTTTCAAACAAGACTTATGCAATTTGAAAAAAATACACACATTTTTCTTTCTTTTGAGGAGCTCTATATTTAAATTGATGTATCTCTATAATTTCAGATCCCCGAGAATTAATATTCAGTCCTATAATATCCCTCTAAATCTTCTTTCCAATGCCATAGGTCTGAACTAATTTGGATGCTTCAAGAGAATTTTATTCCCAATCTCCCACAACGACCTAATAATGGACTGGTTTAGTAGAGATAATTTGTAAGACATGCCACGTGTCACAATTTCCTCCTTCGGCTCTGAAATTGATATACATAAAACTACACTCTGTTTCATTTTGGCCACTTTTTAGAGAATTCTAATCTGATGCTCAGAGAGAGAGTTATGACGATTTTCCCAAGGTCACCTATTTGTGATGAAATTTGGGAGCCTGCACAAACCCTAACTTCCATAAATCATATATCCAAAAATATTGCAAACGAAGTTATGAAATTTGTACATGAACTTCCTCAGGATTGCTTCGCAAATGGGTTTTTTTTAGTGTCTAAACTTTAGTAGAAAAACAATTATAACGACAATGCCATGATGACTTGTTTGAAGCATTGGAACCCTAGAATCCAAAGCTCTGATACCAAATGTTATGAAACCACCTCCAAAAATAGAAGAAAAGAGAGATCAATGCCTTAGAAATGAGCCACTTCGAGGGGGAAACCTCCTTTACATTACATAAATGAACAATTCTTGGATGATTCAAATGACAAAACCTCCTTTCTATATATAGAAGTCCATGGGGTCACAATATAATCCTAGTCGACCTAACAATAATAATTTAAGGGCCGACAACATAAATAGTGGGGTTTTATGGGGCACAATAATAACAATATGGAGACTAAAGGGGTACAAAAATAACAATAAGGGGGCTACACAACAACAATAAGGGACTACACTAGTAATATATGGACCTAACACTCTTCATGATTCATAGTAGATGTTGAGATTGCAACAAGATGATGAGCTTAGTGGAAAGGAGTCGTCTTCACTAAGTGGGCCCGCAGGCTATTTTTTGGCGCAAAGTCTATTTTTAGACTATGTCTATTTTTAGACATATGGATCATGTTCTATGAGTTGCAGGATGCTATTTGTGGATGGTTTGTCAAGTCGGAAAAAATAGATGGACTTATATTTTTATTACAGTTGTTAATCTATTTTTTAGATCGCTACCTAAAAATAGATATGTCGAATATTATTAGCTCTTAATAATATTTGTACTCTAAAAATTATCTTATCCTCTTGGAGCACTTCAGTTAAGTGCACAGAAATGGCACATGCAGCTGACAGAAGGAATTACGCTATTCCTTAGGGTCAATTGGAGCTATTGCATGGAGACTTCAGTTAGAACTCATGTGACAGAGTTTGGTGGAGTTGATTGAGGAAGTTAGTGGAGTTGTATTCAGTTTAACTAATCTAAACACAACATATGATATATGAGCTATTTGTATTCAAACTTAACTAATTGATGCAATTAGTGAGAGTGGTGTGAATTAATTATTAATTAATTCACTAATTATAAACTCATTAATCAACTAAATAATGCATCGCTCAACTGCAAGATGCGTACAAGCTCAAAGGAGGACCACAAGTAGATAGGTGAAAGAGCAGGTTAACTATCAGTTGTGACTATACTGTTGCTATTTGCAACACACAGATAGGTGGAGTAGCCCATGAGGATTGCGCAATTCAAGCCAGGTGTTTTATCTATTTAATGAAGCCATCCCATAGCATTGAAAACGCGATAGAGGCTGGCTATCAAGTGGCAAAAGATTGGAGCATGTGTTTTGCTAGATCTAGCTTGATAGTGTGTAGAAATTGGAGGTGGTGCTGAGAGCTTGTGAAGAGATTTGTACTATGATTGTTACATGACCTCCATGACATATAATATACAGATAGTTGGGGGTTTTCAGCTTTAAGCTTTCCCATTAAATACTGTGTTCATATGTGTGATTGTTTATGGTTTTAATGTGTGCATGCAATTGATTTTATTTCCGCATGTGATGATCAATGGTAGAAGAGATTCTGTATTATGCATGAAGCTAAAATAGTGTGATCAAAGAGAATCTTGGTGAATAATATACTGTTTATTCAAATTTCTACATGGTATCGCAGCGATATTGATCATCGGAGAAATTGCAAAACATTGAAGCGGTTGAGTTTTGTGCTGGTGGAATTCGAATTTGCAGCAGTGTTTTCTTGGTGTCGAAGTTGAGATGTCTTTCAACGGATTGCGATTGGAGTATGCCCTTGAGGGCAGCTCGAATTATATTGCATGGAAGGACAGGATGGAGGCGGTGTTAGATGACAATGGGTTGAAGGAGTTCATAGATGCAAAAATTCCAAAGCCTACTTCTAGTGATGCTGTCGTACTTGACGCATGGCAAAAGAAGACAACAAAGTGTCGAAGGATTCTGTTGGAAGGTGTGAAGGATCACATAGTGTCCAACCTTCATGGTAAGGCTTCTCCATTCTTGATGTGGAAATATTTGACAGATTTATTTCAAAGCAAGAGCGACCAGAGGAAGTTGGCGCTCAAGGATAAACTTAGAAACATAAAAATGGAGAAAGGCGACAGTATGCCCAAGTACCTCACGAAGTTCATCCAATGCAGGGATGAGCTGGGAAGTGTGGGGGTTACTGTTGATGATGAGGACTTGGTGAGCTTGGCTCTCCTTGGGCTTCCGAAGAGTTGGCATTCCTATCAAGACTCTGTCAATGGTCGGGAGAAATTGCCAGGATGGGAGCGACTTTGGTCGGATCTTGTGCAAGAGGAGATAAGGCGGAGTACCAGGGACGGATCTTCATCAAAGAACTCTGATGAAGAGAATTTCGCTTTGGCTACCAAAGCAAAGAAGGGGAAGAGCAAGAAAGCTTCTCATTCTGGTACGAAAGGCAAGAAGCAGGACATGTCCAAGGTGAAGTGCTTTCACTGTCACCAACACGGACATTACGCCACTAATTGTCCACAGAAGAAGAAAAATAAGCAGGCTGCTGGATCTGCAGCTGGAGAGGCCTTAGCCTCGCATTTTGAGCTGGATTTTTCACTGATCGCATGCTTGGTCTCAAGTGTGATGGGTTCAGTGTGGTTTCTTGACAGTGGTGCGTCTTTTCACATGACAAGAGATCGAGATTTGTTTACCGAGGCGATGATGGTGGTAGATACAACACATCTGTGATTTGCATCTATTTCCTTTGAGAGGGAGTCTGGTAAACCCTTCGTATTGAAGGAAGTGATGCATGTTCCAAGATTGAAGAAGAATCTTATCTCTGTGGCGATGTTAGAAGACAAGGGATATGATGTTGTCTTCAGCGAGGGAAAGGCTTTCCTGCGCAGTAAGACAACTGGAGAAACCCGGAAGATAGGGGTTCGAGTCAAGAACCTTTATAAATTGCAAGTAGATGGCTGCGCAGCAATGGCATGCAAGGCAGAAGGAGTGGTGAGCCGGGATGATGGCGAGCTGTGGCACCGGAGATTGGGCCACCTTCACCATGGAGCTTTGAAGATACTGCAGCAGATTTCTACTGGGCTTCCTAAGGGCACTCTTGCGCAGTCAGATCAGTGCAAGGGGTGTACCTTGGGGAAAATTTGTG
The DNA here is from genome assembly GCA_034641835.2 of Pinus albicaulis. Classification (NCBI taxonomy): domain Eukaryota; kingdom Viridiplantae; phylum Streptophyta; class Pinopsida; order Pinales; family Pinaceae; genus Pinus; species Pinus albicaulis. Next base: position 518,736,081 of record CM076579.1, read on the forward strand.
AAAGCCACCTTTCACGAGAAGGATAGTCGCGCCACGACGATCCTTGAGAGAATTCACACAGACGTGTGTGGACCTTTCTCAGTAGCTTCGACAGCAAAGCACAGGTACTATGTGATATTTTTTGATGATTTTTCTAGTAAGTGCTGGATCTTCTTCATGCAGAAGAAGAGCGAGACATACTCAAATTTCTGTGAGTTCAAGGCACTAGTTGAGAAAGAATCAAGGAAGCATGTGAAGGCTCTTAGGAGCGACAATGGTGGTGAATTCATCTCTGGAGAATTCAAGGACTTTTGCAGCACAGAAGGAATTCGAAGAGAGCTCATAGCACCTCATAACCCACAGCAGAATTTTGGTTATTGAGCTTAGTGAATTAAAGATCAGGAATATATTCCCATAAGTGTCGATCAAATGGAGTTGAGTCTCAAATCAGATCTTTTCAATACACTTTTCTATACCTTTCACTCACCCGAACCTCCTGTTGTCAATATCATGTGCAAAAGAGCATCTAACATGGTTTTTAATTTATATTTCTCTGTGTTTGCCATTTGATTTAGATTTTGGTTCATCCACTGCTTAATCTAGCCACTTTCACTGCAAATAGAACTTTCCAAACAAACTATTTTGTGAAATTTATACATGTGTCTATAAGGAAAACGAATCACATGCAAGGTGTCAGAATGGATGACGTAGTTATGGTTTGTTGTCTGGCTTGGTTCAAGAAAACTCATCCAAAGAAGTCGCGGTCAAAGGCGTCCACATGGAAGTCAACCATGGAGTCTCATGTCGGTAGGACTCTGTTTCGTGTCACATGAAGATTCATACGGCCGTTTCTAAGCCTGCGGAGGATAAATCGACATCTGTACAGGGCTCCAGAGTCGAATTCAAGCATCCACCTCTCGTAGATTTACTTTCCAACACGGCCATGATCCTAGATCCATGGACGTAGTGGTCTACGTGCTCTCCACCAGCATGAACTTTAGGAGACAGTTATAGTTCTTTGTTATATATAATGCGTTTGCATACACATATAGAGTTAGTCGATGTTAGTGAATGTTAGTCTCTGTTATCTTTTATTAGTCTGCTCTGTAGTGTGATTACGCTGCACTTGTGCCGTAACATCACCATTCTGTAATGACTACTTTTTAATATAAGAAGACTCTGTTTTCCAACTTAATTCGTATTTGAGGACCGTTGCCAAGGCTGGTGTAGAGGGCCCCTGCTCAGCTAAGGTTTTGTGCATTAGTGTATAATTTTCATTTCGTTTCTTTAGAAATCATTGTGTCATAATCCATTCATATGTTCATACATTGCACTTGTTTCATTTCTATTTATACACTTCCATAATTTCCATTTTATTTCTGTCTTTCATGCTTTATGATTGTTAATCACTGATCAGTGTTCTTGTTTCAGGTTATAGATAGGCAGCCCGGGCATTTTCATAGCTTTTTGACTAATGACATGGAACTAACATTGTTCTGCTGCTAATTTGCTTTTCATAGTTTTTGTTTAATTTCAGTATTGTTCTGTTCATTTCAGTTTTGCTTATTTGCTTTAGTAGTTAAATTTAGATATATTAAGCTGCTCATAGCATCTTCAGTTGCCTCCGAAAGCCACAGCTGGACTGATGGTGAGGGATTGTATTATGAAATGTGTAGTTTAGTATTAGTTTCTTTTTTGCAAATCTAGATATATTAAGCTGCTCATAGCATCTTCAGTTGCCTCCGAAAGCCACAGCTGGACTGATGGTGAGGGATTGTATTATGAAATGTGTAGTTTAGTATAAATCTAGATATATTAAGCTGCTCATAGCATCTTCAGTTGCCTCCGAAAGCCACAGCTGGACTGATGGTGAGGGATTGCATTATGAAATGTGTAGTTTAGTATTAGTTTCTTTTCTGCAAATTTAGATATATTAAATCATGCATGACATCTTTAGTTGCCTCCGAAAGCCACAGCTGGACTGATGGTGAGGGATTGAATCATGAGTGTATGGTTTAGTATTAGTTTACTTTCTGCAAATTAAATATCAGTTACTCAAATTGTTTATGATTACTTCCGAAAATCATAGTTGGACTAATGATGAAGGGTCAGAAGATAAATTGATGTAATCTGATTTAGATTTATTTTGTTGCAATTTTGAATTTCCTTAAGCATAGTTCTTTTGTGTTTAGTTTGCAGCAAGAATAGTTTAGTTTTCATGCTCACTAGTTTACTGTTTTGATTTATTAGATTAGCAGCACCTTTTCATTTCAGCAGTACATTTTCATTTTCTTTCAAGTCTTGTCATTGTAAATTTCAAATTTCTTTTTAAAGTTTCAAGTTGGTAAATCATTATAGGGGAGATCATTTCCTTGAACAAACATAACCAAACTTGTTTTCATCTTAGAATTTCCATTTCACCTTATAAAACCAAAAACGACAAAAAGTTAAGAAATAGGTTATCTTGCACATATAGTGCGCCGCACTTCATCAGCTTACGATTCCCGGATTGACAAATTAAATGAAGCAATTTAGGATACACTAAATTGACCAAACATTTTGGCGCCGTTGCCGGGGAAGTGTAACTAGGTAGCCAATTTCTTAAAAAAAAAAACATAAAATCATAAAAGAAGGGAAAACTTGATAACTTCTTGAAGTATGCTCTCCTCTTGCACCTAGTGTGATCTGTAGGATCAGAAAAGAGAGTTATTGGTTTAGTAATTTCTTAAGTATGCTCTCTTCTTGCACCTAGTGTGACCTGGAAGATCAGAAAGAGAATTATTAGCCCAACTTTTTAAAAATAAAAAAAAATAAAAAAAATGACATGCATAGAGCAAGAGATTCTAGGGGAAGGTTTATAGCTAAAGCCAAGAGTTCGATTTTCACAACTCCATCTTCTTCAAGGCATAGACCAGATTCACTACCATCTACCCCTAGCCTTAAGATTTTTGGAAGTCAAGGAACAGCTGAATTAGAGGATTCTCCTATACCACCTACTAAAACCCACTTAGAAAACAAAGAGACTTTCTCTCATCCTTCCTTGGTAGAAGAACTAAAGGACTATAAGGACTCTAAAGAAACTATCATGGCAGAGGAAGTAATAAATAGAGGTGGAGGTAGAAGAGGAGGAGATAATGGAGACAACAATGGTGAAGGAAATAATGGTAGAAATAGGGAAGGAGACAATTTGTTTGGATTCCCTATAGTTGATGAGGAAACTCATGCAACAATGAAAAATATCTCACCATCTATTCTCCCTAACTTTTATGGATTGCGAAGTGAGGATCCTGAAACATTTCTGTTTGAGTTTGAAGTAGTGTGCCGAACTTATGACTATATGAAAGATTCTCAAAAACTCAAACTGTTTCCTTCAACATTGAAGGGATCTGCTTTGAAATGGTTCATGGGATTAGCCACTCAATCTATTAGGACTTGGAATGATATGAAACAAACATTTTTGGATAGATACTTGGACTATTGTATGCCCACCAATCACAAGGATGAGGTATTCAAAATGATGCAAAAAGAAGATGAAAATTTGGAAGACTTACTTGAAATATTTCAATATAACTTGAAAAGAGCAAAGATGAGCAACTTAGATGATGAAACCTTGAAAGCCCTCATATTAAAAGCCATTAGAGATGAATGGATAGATATTTTAAACATGATGGGAAAAGGAGACATTTCTCAACTTCCACTTCGTGATATAACAGAACTATGTGTCCATCTCTCAAGGGGAAAATCTAAAACAGGAAAAGGGCCTAGGGATCCTTCTCTTATTAGGGCTAACAAATCTGCAACTAGATCAGTAAGTAGGGCAGATATTGGTAACATGCTTGATGAGTTTAAAACTGATATTTTAGGGAACCTTAGTGAACAGCTAGACACCCTTAAAATCCAAAATAAGCAGAAAGCAGAAACAGATGCTTTAGCCATCTTTTGTCCGAAATGTAGGAAGAAACATGCTTTAAGGGAATGTCCCTTGGATGCAAAAGTTGTAGAAACATGTATGATTTGCTCATAAAATCATGAGATCAAGGATTGTCCTTCAATCCCTGGACTCAAAGCTGTTTTTCAAGAAGATCCAAATTCAGTAGAATCTCTCTGTTTTGTCGCAAGGAGACCTTGGCAGGGACAACAAACTCAAGGGTTTAACAACCCTATGAATTATCAAACCCAACCAAATTGGAATCCTTGGCAACAACCTTGGCCCCAACATCAAAATTCATATCAGCCATGGGTACAAGGGATGCAAAAGCCTTATGGGAGATTTGCTCAATTTTATCAATATCCTCCATCTTTTTAAAATCAACAAGCTCCACAATTTCCAAACCCAAATCCACAACTTTCATTGCCATGTCCACAACAACAACCTTCTCAACAAAATCCAAATCCTCAACTCATGCTTCCATACCAACAAAAGACAAATCAACTTCCAGCTCAGCCATTGCCAAATCCTAACAATAAGAATCCTCAGACTACTTACATGATAGAAGGACAACAATTTCCTACCTATATGATTGTTCCTCTCAACGATGTACAACTCAGATCTGGTAGAGTTTTAGAAAAACCTTCTATAGATATTCAAGAGCAAGATACCTCTGAGGAGGACTCTCTTCAATTCAATAAGGGTTCTGAGGAAGAATCTCTTCAAAATCCAAGCATGCAAAAAGAAAAAGAAAAGTTAACACCCACAACTCCTATAGTTGAGCAACCTGCATCTTCATCTACACCTCCTTTTCCGGAAAGACTACAAATTGATAAGGGGGTGGAAAAACAAATCTTGTTACCTAACTATGACTTTCTAGATGAATTGAAGAATGTTTGTATCAAGATTCCATTGCTACAAGCCATTCGAGAAATTCCTATTCTAGCAAAAACCATAAAGGAGTTGAGTTTCAAAAGACCAGGAAGGAAGCTAAAGGACACAAGAAGAATCCACCTGGTAGGAAAGATTGCAGATATTATGATGGAAAAATTACCATGCAGAAGTATGTAGATCCAGGAAGTCCAATTGTCAAGACACATATAAATGGGATAGAAATTCCAAACACATTGATTGACTTAGGGGCTGCTATCAACATTATGAGTAGGCAGACTATGAAACAGTTAAAACTTCCTAACCTTCTTTTTACACCTACTTTATTGCAACTTGCAGATCGATCGGTTATTAAACCAGATGGTGTATTAGAAGATATTTCAATCTCCTTAGATTCTTGGGAATATCCAGTAGACTTTATGATTTTGACTCCCAAAAGCAATCTAGGAGGACATCCAATTATCTTAGGAAGACCTTGGCTGGCCACAGCTGATGCTTTTATTAGTTGTAGATCTGGAGACATGTACATTTCTAATGGTAATTCGATAAAGAAATTCAATTTGTATCCTCCCGCAAGAGCAATTACAGAAATAGGAGACAATGAATGGGTCGATGATGAGAACACTATACAACCTGTCTTTACCATTTCTGAAATTAGTGAGGATAGTCAAATTCTGAACACATTAGAAAATATTGAGATAACTTCAGAATATGACCCCACACAATTTCAGTTGGAATCTGACATAGAATATTTATCATCAAGACAAATGTCTCTTTACTCTATGGAAGAGTTTGGTAATTCTTCTATTGAGATTTTTCCAGAAAAAACATTGAATATCAACAAACATTTGGAGAAATCACAACAAGAAGAACTAACTAGAATCTTGCAAAAACATTCTACTGCATTTGCATGGGAGTATACTGACATGAAGGGTATTGATCCTAAGACTTGCATCCATCATATCTATATTGAGGAAAACAGTAGACCAATCAGACAACCTCAAAGAAGGATGAATCCCAATCTTAGGGAGATAGTGAAAGAAGAGCTCCAAAAACTTCTCAATGTAAACTTCATTTATCCAATTTCAGATAGCCGATGGGTTTCTCCTTTGGTTATAGTGCCTAAAAAGAATGGTAAATGGAGGGTATGCATTGATTATAGGGAATTGAACAAAGCGACTTTGAAGGATCACTTTCCTTTGCCTTTTATTGATCAGGTATTAGATACATTAGCAGGTAAAAAGTACTTTTCATTTTTGGATGGTTTTAGTGGCTATAATCAAATTCAGGTAGCACCTGAAGATCAAGATAAGACCACATTTACTTGTCCATGGGAAACTTTTGCCTACCGAGTGCTTCCTTTTGGGTTATGTAATGCACCCGCAACATTCCAAAGAGCAGTACTAGGAATTTTTTCTGATCTAATCCATGATTGTGTAGAGGTTTATATGGATGATTTTACGGTTTATGGTAATTCATTTGAAGAGGCATTAGAAAATTTGGAAAAAGTCCTTATAAGATGTAAAGAAACAAACCTTTCATTAAGCCATGAAAAATGCTTTATGATGTTTATTGAAGGTATTGTTTTGGGGCATCATATTTCAGGAGATGGGATTAAGGTTGATAGATCAAAAGTTGAAGTCATCTCCAAGTTGCCTATTCCAAATTGTCGAAGAGATGTTAGAAGTTTTCTAGGATTTACTGGTTACTATAGAAGATTTATAGAAAACTTCACTAAAATAGCATCTCCACTCTTCAAATTACTTACAAAAGACTGTGAATTTAAATGGGATCCTGATTGTCAATTAGCTTTTGAAACTTTGAAAACAAGAATATCTGAAGCACCTATCTTGAGAGGACCAAATTGGAAACTCCCTTTTCATATTTCTACAGATGCTTCAGATACATCTCTAGGAGCTGTGTTGGGTCAAAAAGATTTAATACCTTATGCCATTTATTACACCAGTAAAAATTTGACTCCCACAGAGTTGAACTATACTGTGACTGAAAAAGAGTTTTTAGTTGTTGTTCATGCAATTAATAAGTTTAGACATTACATAACAAGCTATGAAACTTTTATTCATACTGACCATTCTGCAATTAGATATTTAATGAACAAACCTGTTACTAATGGCGGAGTGACAAGATGGCTTTTACTTTTGCAAGAATTCAATATTACTGTGTTGGATAGACCAGGAAAACAGAATACAGTAGCTGATTTCTTGTCTAGGATTCAGAATACTAAAGACGATTCTCCTGTAGAAGATCAGTTTCCTGATGAATATTTGTTTGCAGTAACTATTAAGACCCCTTGGTATGCGGATATTGCTAACTATTTGGTTACAGGGAAACTACCTTCACATTTATTTCCAAGAGAAAAACGAAAAATTATTCAGGAGAGTTCAAGATATTCATGGATTTCTAACGAATTGTTTAAAACAGGGCCAGATCTTGTGATCGGAAGATGTGTCAGGGAAGATGAAATGCCTGATATTCTTAAGGCATGTCATGATGAACCATGCGGCGGACACTTTGCGGACAAAAGGACGGCCTATAAAATCCTTTCCTTGGGATATTATTGGCCTTCTCTCTTCAAAGATGCAAAACAATATGTCCAAAGGTGTGATAGCTGCCAAAGAGTAGGGAAACCTACCCTTTCAAATGAAATGCCATTGCAAACACAGGTACTCATTGAACCCTTTGAAAAATGGGCTTTAGATTTCATTGGACCTGTTAATCCACCATCTAAGCAAAAGAAGTATATATTGGTTTGTACTGATTATGTTACTAAATGGGTAGAAGCTAAAGCATTAGTATCTTCTACTGAAAATTCAGTTGTTCATTTTCTTTATGAGGATATTTTTACTCGCTTTGGTGTTCCAAGAGAAATTGTGACAGATCAGGGGAGCCAATTCACATCAAATTTGGTGGAGAAGTTGATGGAAGAATACAAAATCAAGCACAGAAGATCTACTCCTTACCATCCACAAGCAAATGGTCAAGTGGAGTCCACAAACAAAGTTCTTGAAAGTATCATCACCAAAAATGTTCATCTACATAGAAGAGATTGGGCAGAAAGGCTTCCAGAAGCCTTGTGGGCCTACAGAACTACATGGAGGAATACAACGGGACATTCTCCCTATGAACTTGTTTATGGGAAAGAAGTCTTGCTCCCCATTGAGTTCCAAGTCAAGACCTTCAAGATAGCAGTTCAGTTGGGGATGAACTTATCAGAAGCCCAAAAGCATAGAATGGAGCGGTTGAATGAGCTAGATGAGATCAGACAAGAAGCAATTCTAAGAACTGATCTAGTTCAATATCAAAGAGCTAAATGGCATGACAAGTATATCAAAGAGAAGAAGTTTCAAGAAGGAGATTGGGCATTGTTATTTGATTCCAAGTTTAAAGATTTTCAAGGAAAATTTCAGACTCATTGGCTTGGGCCATATGAGATTGACAAGATCTTTAACAATGGAGATGTAAGAATCAAGACCATTGATGAGTTTCAAACTCCTCTTATTGTGAATGGCCATAGATTGAAATTTTATCATAAGCCACTCTCAAAAGAGGATTTTGTCAAAATGTTTCAAGGAAGTTCTGCAATCAGGCTGGTACAGAAGAATTCTTCTTCTCCACCAGCCTAGCTTTTGTTCTTTTCAGTTAAAAAAAATAAAAAATAAAAAAAATGGTATAAGCCTGAAAACCAATCATTGATTGGCAGTCTTATACAGAAAATATAGGGTGAAAATCAGGGACACCTGACACTCTATATTTTCCAAAAAAAAATCTCTCTTTCATTTCACAAGCTTTGTCACCACCCACTCCACTTCATTCCACTTCATTCCACTTCATTCCATTTCATTTAATTTCATTTCACTTCATTCCACTTCATTTTATCCATTTCATTCCATTCCATCAATAAAAATCTTTTTCATGACCATTTCCATCTGGTCATTTGTCATTTGTTCATTTCCATTCATCCAAGTAATAGCTGTGTCAGTTTCCGCAGCTGACATCTGTTTCCGCAGCCAGAAGCAGATTCCGCAGCTACTACTCTGTTTTCAAAGAGAATGTACAGTCAGATGTTATTTCCATAATTATGAAATAAAATGCAGGTGAGAGGATAAAAAATGAAGACATGGAGCATTTAAGACACCAATGGAGATCAATTAGTTGAAGACCAAGGGAAAAGGCAAAGATTCCAAAGGTATGAATAAAATTTATTTCAAATAGCATTGAAAAACACATTTTTATATAGTTCTAAACCATGAGCTCTATCCATTACGTGCAATGATTATATTGACAGTTCCGTAACCTTTCACGATCTCCATATTATCCTCTTGCATTCATTCACAAACGGTTTCATCATTAAAATTCCAATTTTCACTCATGTTCCAATATCCCACCGGAGACAATGAGACGTATTTGATTTGACCAAGGACTCTTACAGCCACATAAATCCATAACCGTTGTTAAAACATGCTCATATTTATTGCGCAGCCACCAAAATTCAAAACGCTGCCGAATGTCGTGTCTCTGCCGTGTTTATGAAACCCCACTCTGTTCTGTCTCATTCCATTTCGTTCCTTGTGCTCATTCTCACTCCCGGATATCTACCCACAGTCTCACTCCATTCCGTTTATGGTACTCATTCCCATTTTATGATACATTCCCACAGTCATTGTGCTCGTTCCTGTGCATTCAATCGTTCTATTTCCATTTGAACCCTCACGCAGGCAAAGTTGTGAAGAACAGAAAAGAGAAATGGGTAAATTGCTAAGAGCAGAGCCGGAAGGACCTATGTTTATAGAAGGATATCCACAAGTAAAGGAGATATTGAAGAAATCAAATTGGCTGCGTTTTATCCAGAAATTCAGGGGTTATCACAAAGAAGTTACGAAAGCATTTGCAAGGTCATTTAATGGTTTAGAAGCAGATATTGGAGACCTCAAGTTTGCGGTCAATGAAGCATCTATAGCAAAAGCCACAGAACTTCTTTAGGAGGGTGAGCGTTGGTTTAAAAATAAAAGCATCAGTGATGAGGCATGGAGAACAATCCTACGAAACCAAGGTATGGACATAACTGTTTTTAAAAGAGGAATTCCTGTGCATGCATTGAAAGAGGAATGGGCTACTTTACTGCTAGTTGTTCAGAAATTCATTACATGTGAAGGCCGTTTTGGGTCCATGTATATGTACCATACCAGGCTATTGATGAATTTTCTAGAAAATCAAACTCTTTATCTCCCATATTTTCTATTCAATAGCTTGAAGAAAATGGCTGTGACTGTTCAGAAACACTTAGGAGATGTAGAGCCCCATCTATATCACCACGGCCTTGTAAAAATTCTAATTGAAAAGGAATTAAAGGAAAAGAAAGATACATGGGAACAATTTCTGGTTAGAAATTTCTTTGAGGAACCTCAGGAAATTCCTGAAGGTAGTTCAACAAGAGGGAGTAGAAGAAAAAGAATAAATGTTGAAACCCAAATTACTCCTACTCAGGAAATTCCTGCAGCTAGCACAGCAAGAAGAAGTAGGAGGAAAAGAACAATTGATGAAATCCAAAATACTCCTACTACTACTATGGAAAGAACTGATAGCGAAGAGAGACTGGTAAAAAGGAAGAAGAAGGAAATCAAGGGTAAGAAGCCAATAACACCAAAAGAGAGAGAAACTATTGAGGCTGTACATAAAACTCCTTCTTCTGAAGAAGAAGATCATCAAGTGCTATCTGAAAGATTAGTTTATCTTCAAAAACAGTCATCTATACCCAAGAAGGCAGAGAAAGGAAAACAAAAACAAAAGAATAGTGTACCACAGCGTGTGAGGAGAAGCAGCAGACTTAAGGGGAAATTGAAGAAAACACAAATTAAGGGTCCTCATTTCATTGATTTGGGTGAGGAGACATCTGAATAGTCCCTAGCTGACCATAGTCCATCTCAGTCAGTTAGTGAACCTGGTTCATTTCATTCCCAATCAGACATTGAACATACTCCATCCTATTCTCAGCAAGATATTGATGTAAGCCCTCCTCAGCCAGATTTTGAAAATAACTCTCCTTCACAGCATTTTGGGGACAGCCCAATAAAAATGACACCTGAAATAGACCCCAAGCAGTAGGAAGTATATGACTATATAGAATATTTGGAAAAGGCAGCCACAGGTCCAAGTACTTCTTCCATTCAGCCTCATACATTGCAGGATGATTTGGTCCAATCATTAAAACAAGAAATTTTTGAGTTAGAGCTTTTAAATAAGCACATCAAAAATGAAAATGAGACATTGAAAGAACAAGGAAAACTGGACAAGATCATCCATGATAATACTATGTTACATTTGGGAATATGGCAGAAGAAGAATAAGAAATTAAAAAGGAAATGCCAGAAATTGAGCAGAGCACTTGTAAATATCAAATTTAGGTGCTTAATGAAGAAACCCAGAATGATGGCAGTACCAAGGAAGAAGAGAAGAGGATTGGATGTGCTGGCTGAAGTATCAAGGCACATGAACTAAACAAAGAAGTATCAAAATTTTGGTTGCATGAGGACATGCAACACCTTCACAATGGGGGTATGTTGAGTCCCAAATTTGCATCTTCTCTATACATTTTTCCATACCTTTTTCACTCACCTAAACCTCCCAAATTGTCAATATCATGTGCAAAAGAGCATCTAACATGGTTTTTAATTATATTTTTGTGTTTGCTATTTGATCTAGATTTTGTTCATTCAGCTGCGGAATCTTGCCACTTTCCGCAGCTGCTGCAACTTTCCGCAGCTATTTTGTGAAACTATATGCTACAGGTGTCTACAAGGAAAACGAGCCATATGGGCAGGTCAGGAATGACGTGGACATGGTTCGTGTCCTATTGGTTCAAGAAAACTCATCCAAAGAAGCCGCGGTCAAAGGCGTCCACATGGAAGTCAACCATGGAGTCTCATGTCGGCAGGACTCTGTTTCGTGTCACATGAAGATTCATACGGCCGTTTCTAAGCCTGCGGAGGATAAATCGACATCTGTACAGGGCTCCAGAGTCGAATTCAAGCATCCACCTCTCATAGATTTACTTTCCAACACGGCCATGCTCCTATATCCGTGGACGTAGTGGTCTACGTGCTCTCCACCAGCATGAACTTTAGGAGACAGTTATATTTCTTTTGTTATATATAATGCGTTTGCATACGCATATAGAGTTAGTTGATGTTAGTCTCTGTTATCTTTTATTAGTCTGCTCTGTAGTGTGACTACGCTGCACTTGTGCCGTAACATCACCATCCTGTAATGACTTCTTTTTAATATAAGAAGACTCTGTTTTCCAACTTAATTCGCATTTGAGAGCGGGTGGTAAAATTTGGTGTAGGGCCTATGAATTAAGGTTTGTGCATTAGTATATAATTTTTCATTTAGTTTCTTTAGAAATCATTGTGTCATAATCCATTCATATGTTCATACATTGCATTTGTTTTATTTCTGTTTATACACTTCCATAATTTCCATTTCATTTCTGTCTTTCATGTTTTATGTTGTTAATCACTGATCAGTGTTCTTGTTTCAGGTTATAGATAGGCAGCCTGGGCATTTTCATAACTTTTTGACTAATGACATGGAGCTAACATTGTTCTGCTGCTAATTTTCTTTTCATAGCTTTTGTTTAATTTCAGTATTGCTTTGTTCATTTGATTCTTATTTGTGATAGTTAAATTTAGATATACTAATTTTACTCATAGCGTCTTCGGTTACCTCCGAAAGCCACAGCTGGACTGATGGTGAGGGGTTGTATTATGAAATGTGTAGTTTGGTATTAGTTTCCTTTCTGCAAATTTAGATATATTAAATTGCTCATAACATCTTCAGTTTCCTCCGAAAGCCACAGCTGGACTGATGGTGAGGGATTGTATTATGAAATGTGTAGTTTGGTATTAGTTTCCTTTCTGCAAATTTAGATATATTAAATTGTGCATGACATCTTCAGTTACCTCCGAAAGCCTGAAATTTAGGACTGATGGTGAGGGATTGAATCATGAGTGGATGGTTTAGTATTAGTTTACTTTCTGCAAATTAAATATCAGTTACTCAAGTTGTTTATGATTGCTTCCGAAAATCATAGCTGGACTAATGATGAAGGGTCAGAAGATAAATTGATGTAATCTGATTTAGATTTATTTTGTTGCAATTTTGAATTTCCTTAAGCATAGTTTCTTTTGTGTTTAGTTGGCAACAAGAATAGTTTGGTTTTCATGCTCACTAGTTTACTGTTTTGATTTATTAGATTAGCAGCACCTTTTCATTTCAGCAGTACATTTTCATTTTCTTTCAAGTCTTGTCATTGTAAATTTCAATTTTCTTTTTAAAGTTTC